>OU342741.1:30269862-31469862 GCA_910589775.1 Avena eriantha
TCTTTTCATGAACCACATAAGGATCCACCAGTGTTATTGCATGTCTGTTATTTTCATGAATCACAGCTAGAGTCATTGCATGTCTTTTACTTCCATAAACCACATATGGACCCACCTAGTGTGATTGCATGTCTGTTCCTCTAAACAAACCACATAAGGATCCACCAGTGTCATTGTGTGTCTGTTCTTTTCATGAACCACACCCAATGTCATTGCATGCATGTTCTTCTAAACAAACCCAGTAAGGATCCACTAGTGTCATTGCCTATCTGTTCTTTTCATGAACCACAACCAGTGTCATTGCATGTGTGTTCTTCTAAACAAACCACATAAGTCATTGCATGTCTGTTCTTTTCATGAACCACACCCGGTGTCATTGCATGTCTGTTCTTTTCATCAACCACGGCTAGAGTCATTGCATGTCTGTTCCTCTAAACAAAACACATAAGGATCCACTAGTGTCATTGCATGTCTGTTCTTTTCATGAACCACATAAGGATCCACCAGTGGCATGGCATGTCTGTTCTTCTCATGAACCACACCCAGTGTCATTGCATGTCTTTTACTTCCATAAACCACATGTGGATCCACCCATTGTCATTGCATGTGTGTTCCTCTAAACAAACCACATAAGGATCCACTAGTGTCATTGCATGTCTGTTCTCCTCATGAACCACATAAGGATGGGCCCACCAGTGTCATTACATGTCTGTTATTTTCATGAACCACACCCAGTGTCACTGCATGTTTGTTCTTTTCATGAACCACACCTAGTTTCACTGCATGTCTGTTCTTTTCATGAACCACATAAGGATGTACTAGTGTCATTGCATGTATTTTACTTCCATAAACCACATGTGGATCCACCGGTGTCATTGCATGTCTGTTCCTCTAAACAAACCACATAAGGATCCACTAGTGTCATTTGCGTGTGTGTTCTTCTCATGATCCACACCTAGTGTCATTGCATGTTTGTTTCTCTAAATAAACCACATAAGGATCCACCAGTGTCATTGCTTGTCTGTTCTTTTCATGAACCACAAAAGCATCCACAAGTGTCATTGCATGTCTGTTCTTTTCATGAACCACATATGGATCCACCTAGTGTGATTGCATGTCTGTTCCTCCAAACAAACCACATAAGGATCCACCAGTGTCATTGCGTGTATGTTCTTTTCATGAACCACACCCAGTGTCATTGCATGCGTGTTCTTCTAAACAAAGCATATAAGGATCCACCAGTGTCATTTCCTATCTGTTCTTTTCATGAACCACACCCAGTGTCATTGCATGTCTGTTCTTCTAAACAAACCACATAAGTCATTGCATGTCTGTTCTTTTCATGAAACACACCCGGTGTCATTGCATGTCTGTTCTTTTCATGAACCACGGCTAGAGTCACTGGATGTCTGTTCCTCTAAACAAACCAAATAAGGATCCACCAGTGTCATTGCATGTCTGTTCTTTTCAGGAACCACATAAGGATCCACCAGTGTCATTGCATGTCTATTCTTCTCATGAACCACACCCAGTGTCATTGCATGTATTTTACTTCCATAAACCACATGTGGTTCCACCCTAGTGTCACTGTATACGTGTTCCTCTAATCAAATCACATAAGGATCCACCAGTGTCATTGCATGTCTGTTCTTCTCATTAACCACATAAGGATGGGCCCACCAGTGTCATTGCATGTCTGTTATTTTCATGAACCACACCTAGTTTCACTACATGTCTGTTCTTTTCCTAAACCACACCCAGTTTCAGTGCATGTCTATTCTTTTCATGAACCACATAAGGAACTACCAGTGTCATTGCATGTCTTTTACTTCCATAAACCACATGTGGATCCACCGGTCTCATTGCATGTCTGTTCCCCTAAACAAACCACATAAGGATCCACCAGTGTCATTGCGAGTGTGTTGTTCTCATGAAGCACATCCAGTGTCATTGCATGTGTGTTCTTCAAAAACAAACCACATAAGGATCCACCAGTGTCATTGCCTGTCCGTTCTTTTCATGAACCACATATGGATCCACCAGTGTCATTGCATGTCTGTTCTTTTTATGAATCACAGCTAAAGTCATTGCATGTCTTTTACTTCCATAAACCACATATGGATCCACCTAGTGTGATTGCATGTTTGTTCCTCTAAAAAAACCACATAAGGATCCACCAGTGTCATTGCGTGTCTATTCTTTTCATGAACCACACCCAGTGTCATTGCATGTGTGTTCTTCTAAACAAACCCCTTAAGGATCCACCAATGTCATTGCCTATCTCATCTTTTCATGGACCACACCAGTGTCATTGCATGTGTGTTCTTCTAAACAAACCACATAAGTCATTGCATGTTTATTCTTTTCATGAACCACGGCTAGAGTCATTGCATGTTTGTTCCTCTAAACAAACCACATAAGGATCCAACAGTGCCATTGCATGTCTGTTCTTTTCATGAACCACATAAGGATCTACCAGTGTCATTGTATGTCTGTTCTTCTCATGAACCACACGCAGTGTCATTGCATGTCTTTTACTTCCATAAACCACATGTGGATCCACCCAGTGTCATTGCATGTGTTTTCCTCTAAACAAACCACATAAGGATCCACCAGTGTCATTACATGTCTGTTCTTCTCATGAACCACATAAGGATCTCATGAACCACATAAGGATGGGCCCACCTGTGTCATTGCATGTCTGTTCTTTTCATGAACCACACCCAGTGTCACTACATGTCTGTTCTTTTTATTAACCATACCCAGTTTCACTGCATGTCTATTATTTTCATGAACCACATAAGGATCTACCAGTGTCATTGCATGTATTTTACTTCCATAAACGACATGTGGATCCACCGGTGTCATTGCATGTTTATTCCTCTAAACAAACCACATAAGGATCCACCAATGTCATTGCGTGTGTGTTCTTCTCATGAACCACACCTAGTGTCATTGCATGTGCGTTCTTCTAAACAAACCACATAAGGATCCACTAGTGTCATTGCCTGTCTTTTCTTTTCATGAACCACATAAGGATCCACCAGTGTCATTGCATGTTTGTTCTTTTCATGAATCACAGCTAGAGTCATTGCATGTCTTTTACTTCCATAAACCACATATGGATCCACTTAGTGTGATTGCATGTTTGTTCCTCCAAACAAACCACATAAGGATCCACCAGTGTCATTGCGTGTATGTTCTTTTCATGAACCACACCCAGTGTCATTACATGCGTGTTCTTCTAAACAAACCACATAAGGATCCACTAGTGTCATTGCCTATCTGTTCTTTTCATGAACCACACCCAGTGTCATTGCATGTGTGTTCTTCTAAACAAACCACATAAGTCATTGCATGTCTGTTCTTTTCATGACACACACCCGGTGTCATTGCATGTCTGTTCTTTTCATGAACCACGGCTAGAATCACTGGATGTTTGTTCCTCTAAACAAACCAAATAAGGATCCACCAGTGTCATTGCATGTATGTTCTTTTCATGAACCACATAAGGATCCACTAGTGGCATGGCATGTCTGTTCTTCTCATGAACCACACCCAGTGTCATTCCATGTCTTTTACTTCCATAAACGACATGTAGATCCACCAAGTGTCATTGCATGTGTGTTCCTCTAAAGAAACCACATAAGGATCCACCAGTGTCATTGCATGTCTATTCTTCTCATGAACCACATAAGGATCTCATGAACCACATAAGGATGGGCCCACCTGTGTCATTGCATGTCTGTTCTTTTCATGAACCACACCCAGTGTCACTACATGTCTGTTCTTTTTATTAACCATACCCAGTTTCACTTCATGTCTATTATTTTCATGAACCACATAAGGATCTACCAGTGTCATTGCATGTATTTTACTTCCATAAACGACATGTGGATCCACCGGTGTCATTGCATGTTTATTCCTCTAAACAAACCACATAAGGATCCACCAATGTCATTGCGTGTGTGTTCTTCTCATGAAGCACACCTAGTGTCATTGCATGTGCGTTCTTCTAAACAAACCACATAAGGATCCACCAGTGTCATTGCCTGTCTGTTCTTTTCATGAACCACATAAGGATCCACCTCTGTCATTGCATGTTTGTTCTTTTCATGAATCACAGCTAGAGTCATTGCATGTCTTTCACTTCCATAAACCACATATGGATCCACCTAGTGTGATTGCATGTTTGTTCCTCCAAACAAACCACATAAGGATCCACGAGTGTAATTGCGTGTATGTTCTTTTCATGAACCACACCCAGTGTCATTACATGCGTGTTCTTCTAAACAAACAATATAAGGATCCACTAGTGTCATTGCATATCTATTCTTTTCATGAACCACACCCAGTGTCATTGCATGTGTGTTCTTCTAAACAAACCACATAAGTCATTGCATGTCTGTTCTTTTCATGAAACACACCCGGTGTCATTGCATGTCTGTTCTTTTCATGAACCACGGCTAGAGTCACTGGATGTCTGTTCCTCTAAACAAACCTAATAAAGATCCACCAGTGTCATTGCATGTGTATTCCACATAAGGATCCACCAGTGTCATTGCATGTATGTTCTTCTCATGAACCACACCCAGTGTCATTGCATGTCTTTTACTTCCATAAACCACATATGGATCCACCAAGTGTCATTGCATGTGTGTTCCTCTAAACAAACCACATAAGGATCCACCAGTGTCATTGCATGTCTGTTCTTCTCATGAACCACATAAGGATGGGCCCACCAGTGTCATTGCATGTCTGTTCTTTTCATGAACCACACCCAGTTTCACTACATGTCTGTTCTTTTCCTGAACCACACCCAGTTTCACTGCATGTCTATTCTTTTCATGAACCACATAAGGATCTACCAGTGTCATTGCATGTATTTTACTTCCATAAACCACATGTG
Source organism: Avena eriantha (assembly GCA_910589775.1). NCBI lineage: Eukaryota > Viridiplantae > Streptophyta > Magnoliopsida > Poales > Poaceae > Avena > Avena eriantha. Next base: position 30,274,772 of record OU342741.1, read on the forward strand.
GATCCACCGGTGTCATTGCATGTCTGTTCCTCTAAACAAACCACATAAGGATCCACCAGGGTCATTGCGAGTGTGTTCTTCTCATGATCCACACCTAGTGTCATTGCATGTGTGTTCTTCTAAACAAACCACATAAGGATCCACCAGTCTCATTGCCTGTCCGTTCTTTTCATGAACCACATATGGATCCACTAGTGTCATTGCATGTCGTATCTTTTCATGAATGACAGCTAAAGTCATTGCATGTCTTTTACTTCCATAAAGCACATATGGATCCACCTAGTGTGTTTGCATGTTTGTTCCTCTAAACAAACCACATAAGGATCCACCAGTGTCATTGCGTGTCTGTTCTTTCCATGAACCACACCAGTGTCATTGCATGTGTGTTCTTCTAAACAAACCACATAAGTCATTGCATGTCTATTCTTTTCATGAACCACGGCTAGAGTCATTGCATGTTTGTTCCTCTAAATAAACCACATAAGGATTCACCAGTTTCATTGCATGTCTGTTCTTTTCATGAACCACATAAGGATCTACCAGTGTCATTGCATGTCTGTTCTTCTCATGAACCATACCCAGTGTCATTGCATGTCTTTTACTTCCATAAACCACATGTGGATCCACCCAGTGTCATTGCATGTGTGTTCCTCTAAACAAACCACATAAGGACCCACCGGTGTCATTGCATGTATGTTCCTCTAAACAAACCACATAAGGATCAACTAGTGTCATTGCATGTCTGTTCTTCTCATGATCCACACAAGGATGGGTCCACCAGTATAATTGCATGTCTGTTCTTTTCATGAACCACACCCAGTGTCACTACATGTCTGTTTTATTCATGAACCAAACCCAGTTTCACTACATGTCTGCTCTTTTCATGAATCACATAAGGATCTACTAGTGTCATTGCATGTCTTTTACTTCCATAAACCACATGTGCATCCACCAGTGTCATTGCATGTCTTTTACTTCCATAAACAACATGTGCATCCACCAGTGTCATTGCATGTCTGTTCCCCTAAACAAACCACATAAGGATCCACCAGTGTCATTGCGTGTGTGTTATTCTCATGAACCACACCTAGTGTCATTGCATGTGTGTTCTTCTAAAAAACCACATAAGGATCCACCAGTGTCATTGCCTGTCTATTATTTTCATGAAGCACATAAGGATCCACCAGTCTCATTGCATGTCTGTTCTTTTCATGAATCATAGCTAGAGTCATTGCATGTCTTTTACTTCCATAAACCATATATGGATCCACCTAGTGTGATTGCATGTCTGTTCCTCTAAACAAACCACATAAGGATCCACCACTGTCATTGTGTGTCTGTTCTTTTCATGAACTACACCCAGTGTCATTGCATGCATGTTCTTCTAAACAAACCACATAAGGATCCACCAGTGTCATTGCATGTCTGTTCTTTACATGAACCACATAAGGATCTACCAATGTCATTGCATGTCCGTTCTTCTCATGAACCACACCTAGTGTCATTGCATGTCTTTTACTTCCATAAACCACCTGTGGATCCACCTAGTGTCATTGCATGTGTGTTCCTATAAACAAACCACATGAGGATCCACCAGTGTCATTGCATGTCTGTTCCTCTAAACAGACCACATAAGGATCAACCAGTGTCATTGCATGTCTGTTCTTCTCTTGAACCACATAAGGATGGGTCCACCAGTGTCATTGCATGTCTGTTCTTTTCATAAACCACACCCAGTGTCACTAGATGTGTGTTCTATTCATGAACCAAACCCAGTTTCACTGCATGTCTATTCTTTTCATGAATCACATAAGGATCTACCAGTGTCATTGCATGTCTGTTCTTCTCATGAACCACACCCAGTGTCATTGCATGTGTGTTTTTATAAATAAACCACATAAGGATCCACCAGTGTTATTGCATGGTTGTTCCTCTAAATAGACCACATAAGGATCAACCAGTGTCATTGCATGTCTGTTCTTCTCTTGAACCACATAAGGATGGGTCCACCAGTGTCGTTGCATGTCTGTTCTTTTCATAAACCACACCCAGTGTCACTACATGTCTGTTCTATTCATGAACCAAACCAGTTTCACTGCATGTCTGTTCTTTTCATGAATCACATAAGGATCTACCAGTGTCATTGCATGTCTTTTACTTCCATAAACCACATGTGGATCCACCAGTGTCATTGCGTGTCTGTTCCTCTCAAAAACCCACATAAGGATCCACCAATGTCATTGCGTGTGTATTCTTCTAATGAACCACACCTAGTGTCATTGCATGTGTGTTCTTCTAAAAAAAACCACATAAGGATCCACCGGTGTCATTGCCTGTCTGTTCTTTTCATGAAGCACATAAGGATCCACCAGTGTCATTGCCTGTCTGTTCCTTTCATGAATCACAGCTAGAGTCATTGCATGTATTTTACTTCCATAAACCACATATGGATCCACCTAGTGTGATTGCATGTCTGTTCCTCTAAATAAACCACATAAGGATCCACTAGTGTCATTGCGTGTCTGTTCTTTTCATGAACCACACCCAGTGTCATTGCATGCATGTTCTTCTAAACAAACCACATAAGGATCCATCAGTGTCATTGCCTATCTATTCTTTTCATGAACCACACCCAGTGTCATTGCATGTGTGTTCTTCTAAACAAACCACATAAGTCATTGCATGTGTGTTATTTTCATGAACCACGGCTAGAGTCATTGCATGTTTGTTCCTCTAAACAAACCACATACGGATCCACCAGTGTCATTGCATGTCTGTTCTTTTCATGAACCACATAAGGATCTACCAGTGTCATTGCATGTCTGTTCTTCTCATGAACCATACCCAGTGTCATTGCATGTCTTTTACTTCCATAAACCACATGTGGATCCACCCAGTGTCATTGCATGTGTGTTCCTCTAAACAAACCACATAAGGATCCACCAGTGTCATTGCATGTATGTTCCTCTAAACAAACCACATAAGCATCAACTAGTGTCATTGCATGTATGTTCTTCTCATGATCCACATAAGGTTGGGTCCACCAGTGTCATTGCATGTCTGTTCTTTTCATGAACCACACCTAGTGTCACTACATGTCTGTTCTATTCATGAACCAAACCCAGTTTCACTGCATCTCTGTTCTTTTCATGAATCACATAAGGATGTACCAGTGTCATTGCATGTCTTTTACTTACATAAACCACATCTGCATCCACCAGTGTCATTGCATGTATGTTCCCCTAAACAAACCACATAAGGATCCACCAGTGTCATTGCGTGTGTGTTCTTCTCATTAACCACACCTAGTGTCATTGCATGTGCGTTCTTCTAAAAAAACTACATAAGGATCCACAAGTGTCATTGCCTGTCTGTTCTTTTCATGAAGCACATAAGGATCCACCAGTGTCATTGCATGTCTGTTCTTTTCATGAATCATAGCTAGAGTCATTGCATGTCTGTTACTTCCATAAACCACATATGGATCCACCTAGTGTGATTGCATGTCTCTTCCTCTAAACAAACCACATAAGGATCCACAAGTGTCATTGTGTGTCTGTTCTTTTCATGAACCACACCCAGTGTCATTGCATGCATGTTCTTCTAAACAAACCACATAAGGATCCACCAGTGTCATTGCCTATCTATTCTTTTCATGAACCACACCAAATGTCATTGCATGTGTGTTCTTCTAAACAAACCACATAATTCATTGCATGTCGGTTCTTTTCATGAACCACACCCGGTGTCATTGCATGTCTGTTCTTTTCATGAACCACAGCTAGAGTCATTGCATGTCTGTTCCTCTAAACAAACCACATAAGGATCCACCAGTGTCATTGCCTGTCTGTTCTTTTCATGAACCACATAAGGATCCACCAGTGTCATTGCATGTCTGTTCTTCTCATGAACCACACCTAGTGTCATTGCATGTCTTTTACTTCCATAAACCACATGTGGATCCACCCAGTGTCATTGCATGTGTGTTCCTCTAAACAAACCACATAAGGATCCACCAGTGTCATTGTGTGTCTGTTCTTTTCATGAACCACATCGAGTGTCATTGCATGTGTGTTCTTCTAAACAAACCACATAAGGATCCACCAGTGTCATTTCCTATCTGTTCTTTTCATGAACCACACCCAGTGTCATTGCATGTGTGTTCTGCTAAACAAACCACATAATTCATTGCATGTCTGTTCTTTTCATGAACCACACCCGGTGTCATTGCATGTCTGTTCTTTTCATGAACCACGGCTGGGATACACAACATAGGAATACTCTTGTGGTACTTCTTTTGTATAGCTGGCCATCTTTTTTGACATAGCCTTTTTCTCTATGTATTATGTGCCGGCTTTCAACTTCCTTGATAGGAAGTGTTCCGTCTTGAAGGTAATCCATGAACAGTTTTGTCCAAGCCGGAGAGGTCACTGTTACTGCATTAACAAATGAGTCCACTCTATCCAGGCTGTCTGGGTCCGCTCCTTTCACGGATGGTGTTCGTAGATGCTCCAGGAAAAATACCGGACGGAATTGGTTGGCAAGCTGATCCAAGCTTAGACAGCAGTTATGCCGCCTCATTGTCCTGCCTTTAGACATACTTGACTTCGTAGGTGTCGAAGAACTTGGCTATCTTGTCTACTTCGTCTTGATATGCCGCCATCATAGGGTTCCACGCGTTCCAGGTGTCAGCCACTTGCTAGGAAACCAAGTCGGAATCTCCACAACAAACTATGTGCTTGATGCCAATATCCTTGGCCACACAAAGTCCATGAATGAGGGACTCATATTCCACCATGTGGTAGCGTTGAAGTGGATCTGCAGGACGTATTGTAGCTTCTCCCCTGTTGGTGATTGTAGCAATACACGAGCCCCCCCTCCATTGAGTAAGTTGGATTCATGAAAGTGCATAACCCAATACTCTGGCTTTAGCACAGGAGTGTCTTCCGACAGATCCACGAATGCTTGAGATTCGATAGCGTCTCGCCTCTTATAGGTGATTTCAATAGAGACAAGCTTGATGCCCCACTTTGCCACCCTTCATGTAGCTTAGTTGTTGTTGATAATGTCAGACAGTGGAGCTTTCCTCACCACTATGATATGGTGCTCCTGGAATTAGTGCCTTAGCTTTCGTGAAGAAAGGAAAACTCCATAAGATAGATTTTGGTAGTGTGGGTAACGCTGCTTGGATTCCGTCAAGACCTCGCTTGCATAGTAAACTGGTTGTTGAACTCCATGCCCGTGTGTTAGATCCTTGCGCTCCACCACGACGACAATGCTGATAACCCGGTTGGTTGCCTCCATGTATATTAACATAGGCTCCATTGACACCGATGCTGCAAGTATTGGTGCGGAGGAGAGTATTTTCTTCTACTCCTAAAGTGTTTCATCTTCATCGTTCATCCATATGAATTTGTCTGCCTTCTTGAGCAACTTGTAGAGTGGCATACCTTCTCTCCAAGTCGGCTAATGAACTGGCTTACTGATGTGACGCAGCCTGTGAGCCGATGTATGTCCTTCAAGCATGTCAGGCGTTTTATGTCAAGGACAACCTTGATCTTCTCCGGGTTGACCTCAATTCTACGGTGTGAAATGATGAAGTCCAACAATTTGCCGGATGAGACCCCGAAGACACACTTCTTAGGGTGGAGCATCATGTTGTATTTCCGAACATTGTTAAAGGTTTCTTGCAAGTCGGCGATGAGGTTGTTTGATTTCTTTGACATCACCGCAATGTCGTCCACATAAGCATGTGCGTTGTGACCTATTTGGTCATGTAGGCAATGTTGCATCATCCGCTGGTATGTAGCACTGGAGTTTTTTCAACCCAAAGGGCATCGTGACATAGCAGTATGCGCCGTAAGGTATGATGAACGAAGTGGCCAATTAGTCTGACTTTCGCATCTTGATCTGGTGGTATCCTGAGTATGCATCGAGAAAACACAGAAGTTTCGAGCCTGCCGTCGATTAAATGACTTGGTCAATGCGAGGAAAAGCAAATGGATCCTTCGGGCACGCTTTGTTCAAGCCGGTGTAATCAAAACACATTCTTAATTCTGTGGTTCCCTTTTTGGGACAAGTACAGGATTGACCACCCACTAGGTGTGAATAACTTCTCAGATAAAACTAGCCTTAAGTAACCTAGCTAGCTCTTTGCCTATAGCCCATCGTTTTTAATCGCCGAAGAATCGTAGAGGTTGTTTCACCGATTTTTCTTTAGGATCGATGTTTAAGCTATGCTCGGCAAGTTCCCTAGGTACACCCTTCATGTCAGAAGGTTGCCATGTGAAGATGTCCCTATTCTCACGGAGGACCTCGACGAGCGCGCTTTCCTATTTGGGATCTAGCTCTGTGCCAATGGAGGTGGTCTTGGAGGAATATCCTTCAACAAGCTCCACCTGCTTGGTCTTGATGGTGGTCTTGAATGCGGGTTCGGAGTCAAAAATATGCTTGTTCGAAGTCGATATCTCCGAGGCATCGACCTAGCGCTGGATCTCTTGGAACTATTCATCATAGAGGATCGCTTCAGTGAAGGCGGCTTCACTCAGATCACACTTTGTTGCCTTGGTCAAGCTTCCGACAAAAGTCCCGGCATGGTGAGGAAGGAGTGGAAGATGTTCCGTCCAAATATGACGTAGTACATGCTCTTGAAGGGCACCACTTCAAAGGTCACGCGCTCTTGGCGGTAATTATTAACATCACCAAAGGCAATCGAAAGGGTGATGCAGCCGAGGGAATTAGCTTGCCGGCTAGGAACAACGCCATGGAACACGATGTTGATCTTCCTTAGCTGAGTCTCCATCATTTTCATCTTCTGTAGTGTATCGAGGTACATGATGTTGATGCTGCTTCAGCTATCCACGAGGTACTTGGTAAACTCGTTGCCGCCAATCAGGCGGTTGATAACCATGGCATACTGGTTTTCGGCGGGGATGAGCTCTGGGTGATCTTCTCTATCCCAAGTGATTGGAATCTCGGACAACCTAACGTACTGGGAAACTGCAGGGAAGGTAGCCATCAGTATCCTCAAAGAGGTTTTCTAGGCCCGAATAGTGGGAGTGCCAAGGAAAGTGTGGTAGACTAGAGCCTTCTTTTCAAAGGCATTCTTTCCCTTGCCATCTCCTTTGCCGACGGCTTGGGGTTTGTGTCTTTATCCATATCATCTAAATGCTTGGACTCTTCCTCCTTATTCTTCCCCTTGTCCTTTCCGCGGGGTCTGTTCTTCTGACTTCGCTTGTAGCCAGACTCAGGTTCTTCCTTGAGGTCGTTGAAAAACTTACATTGGCAGTTGGTGTGGGTGGCTTCGATGTTTGCATCGAGATGGATGAAACACCGTATATCATGGTACTCCTCGTACGTCTAGGTAACGCGGGGCACTACAGGTGTGGAGTCACTCTGCTGCTTCTCGCGACTAGCCCCCTGGCCATGACCATGTTGGCTGACATCGCATCAACCAGCGAACATCGTGGCGACCATGTCAGATGTCTGCTTGTCTTCTGGCGGATTCTTCCGCTTATTATTGTTGTTATTCTTGGCCTGGGTGGGAATGGCCAGCACCAGCAACGATCTTTGAGCATCATCGTTGGCAGCGGCGAACTCACCAGTCATGGCAATCTTTGGGTTGAGTTCAAGCTTGCCATTGTCTTGATTGCACTTCAGCGTATGGCGGAGCATTGTACCCTTTTCCAGGCCATCGATCAAGGCAGTCATAGTAGTTTGATCGTGTACTCCCGTGCATGAGTTTTTCATGTCAAGCCAATAGGATAGGTAGGAACAAGAAGATTTGTCCTTTTCTTGCACAAACCACTGTAGGTCACCGACAGTATAGGGACGTTTGTACATACCCTCGAAGTTCTTGGTGAACGCTTCATGCATGTCCAATCAATTGCAGATTGATTTCTCTGGCAAGTTGTCGATCCATTGTCGGGCAGTGCCGATGAGCATGAGTGGGAGGTACTTGACAGCGACATTGGGGTTTCCCCCAGCAATTTGAATCGCTTCATGGTAGTCCTACAACCACGTGACTGGACCGGCAGTGCCATCATAGGGCTTGATAGTCTTGTTAATACGGAGCCCCTTGGGTTAGGTTGTGGCTCGGATAACCGGTCCGAAGAAACGTGGCCCGAAGTATGGCTCCTCTCGGGATTCTTGGATCTTATCAAGGTGCGATCGTGCGTCGTGCTGCTCCACCTTTTTCTTGTTTCCCTTTTCACCATGGGGAGGAGAGTTGTGGTGCGATCCTTGGGACCCACGAGGTCCTCCTCCATGGTGGATGTTGGGTGGCGACAGTGGCGATGGTGGTGGAAGTGTTGGGTTAGCCTTTTTGCTACTTCCTCCATGCGACTCCTCATGCCGGTCGCGGTTGCTTGTTGGACGTGGAGCTTCCTCGTGAGATCTGCTCCTATGTCTGTCGTTGTCGCGGTGCTCTCTATCATGCCGAGGGTGCTCTCCCTTGTCGCGTATAATGATGCCGCCCTGGGGATGCCTAGAAGGTGGCATGCTTGTACGGTGGAGAGGCTATAGTTCCTCATGAGGCCGGGACCGCGGGGGTGGCGGTGAGCGATGAGGGTGAGCCTTGTCTCCGTTGTTGTAGGATACTAGGATAGCATTAGTCCTATTGTGTCTATCCCTCCGTCTATGTTCCATGGAGCCCGTGTGGGATCCTTCATCGCGAGTAGATCTTGGTCTTCATCGGTTGTTCATGCTTAACTAGCAAAGCTTTGGATTGGACTCAAGCCTTTGTGTGGTGGACTTCTCCTGCTACATGCAAGCCTTGGCAACAAGGTCATACACCTGATCAACCGCCGTAGGCGACCTGTCCTGTATAAGTAAGTTCTTGGCGACGACCATATTGATGGTGGGGGTTGGCATGACATGAATGAAACTCAACACAATTGATGGTAGTAAAAGAAGATTGTGAATGTTGTTGACGTACTTCATATTGTTCTATAATTCCGTCCTACTCATAGGTCGTATGGCGAATGAACTCGCAAACGTAGTTATCCACATAAATTATTCCCATCTTTCCGCCTCAAATACTTTATGAGAATAGAGTTCAATCAAAATAATAATCAAACATGATAATCGTACTAAAACAAGAATCAAAGAGATGCATGGACCTAGCTATAGTACTACTTACATTGAGATCTTGAAATTGCAGCTTCTGTTTCTATTCACCCCTAACAGCCTTGGCAAAATTTAATGTGTACAAGACAGTAACACTCACTTGAAGTTGTAAGGAAATAGTATTTCCATTTTGGTTTGTCGTTTTTTTAAAAACCTTAGCAAGTAATCCTCTATGTCCTTGGCGTGTTGTTTTACCGTATATTCATGAATGTTATTTGGGTCAATGAACCCAAGGTCATAGATTTGTACTATTTTGCATTCAAGAATCTTCATTCTGCATAATAGCGTACAAAATAATATAGTACGGATAATTATACATACAATGAACGAGCTGAGCTAAAGACTTAATTATAGAAATAAATCACTCATAGACAATAACAACTGACGAGAGATTTGTCGACGGTTTCTTGATTGAATAATTGAAATAATTCTTCAAACTCAATGTGTATCTCGCCGTCTCCACGGAAGTAATGCTCCTCTATAATTGCCATTGTGAGCATGATGTTCCCTTTGCGGATTGCATGTACCACTCATGCAATTTTCGTATTTGTGTTTGTAGATGCGGTAGCTCCTCAGGTCTAATGAGAGGTTTCCCATACTCGTATTTGTATGCTAATTCATCCTTGGGCATGTCTTTCTTGCCTACAAATTGATCAACAAACACACCAAGTTCTCTAGCAGTTTGTGCGATTAGTTGTGCAGCCTCCGGATCCTCATCGGTAAACACCTTGAGTGGGGGGGACAATTGGTTTTTCTATTCTCCGATCTAGGGAATTGTTTGCCAGGTCGTTGCACTACTACTTCTCGACCGTTGCACAGCCGCGTTATGTGACTTGATAATAGAGCGGTCATAGTCTAATGACAAATGTTCTGGCCTTGGTCGCTCAAGCATGTTCACATAGTGCTTCACTATTTTCGGTGCTATATACTGCTTTGGCTGGGGCAATTTCGGTGCAAGCTGGCGTTTCACATCTTCATCCACGACAATTTTGAGTTCCTCATTAGTCAGGTCGTAAGGTAACTTGGTAGGGACTTTGTTCCTTTTAGCTGCTGAGGATTTCTTCGCAGTTGTAGTACTAGCCATCGGAGCTCCGTGGAATCCGTCGTTAGATCATTAGCCGGGAGCTCCGTGGAAGCCATACTCCTTTTCCACCGAGATGGTGGGCCGGTAGCATCGGATGCAGGATCTTCGTTCTGCCATTGAGATGGGCCAGTAGCTTGCTGGCTAAGTTCGTTTATTTGCTCCTGATGGCTCCTTAATGTTTCTTATATATGCTGCATCCGGTCTTCCTCCTTTTCCTTTCACCTCTGACGGCTTCTATCCGGATATTTCTTTGTCTCATCGGGAAACCCAAACTTCCACGCAAGGGAGCTTGGTGTGCCTCGTGTTCGTCCGGTGTGTTCATCATTCCCAAGGGCGCATGTCAGCTCGTCATTCTCTCTATCGGGATGGAACTTACCCTCCTCCACATCCTTCATTGTAGTTTTAAGGGATTTGTAAGGTGTTGCAAGATGCTATTGTAAAAACACACTTCCCTGTTTCTGGGTGCAACTTTCCCGCATGCCCGTAGAACCAAGACTTTGCCCTTTCAGCCCACTCCGATGTCTTTGGATTGATCCCTTTATTAATCAGGTCCCTCTCAGCGTTCTCCCACTTAGGCATGGCACCCTTCAAGCCACATGTCCCCATAACATGTTGATATTGCTTTAGGATAACATTTTTCTTGTTTATTTCTGACATTTTCAGAGCTTCAGCCGATGTCTTGTAATCCACAAATTCAGCCCATTGATCTCTTAGCTTCTTATTCGCCCTAGTGAACCCCATAGTCTTTTTTCAGGATATATTTCTTGTGCAATCTTTTATTATGGTTGCTGAATAGTGTGGCCACCTTATTAAGATCCATGCCTTGACTTTTGGCTCTATAACTTTGTTATCTGGATCCACCTCTAGCGGTAGGGTGAAATTTGTCATGAGCATATTCCAAAGCATATCTTTGGATCTATCCTCGAGATAACTGGCTCCATCCGCGTTCGGCTTATTACATTCTCGAATGGTGGTCAGGATGTTGTCCCTAACAATAATTCCGCATTGCCTTACAAATAATGTTGCGTTCTTCGCGGGCGCAATCGTTTGGCCATTTTCAGCGACTTCTTCGATCGTGAACCTAGCATTATCGCCCAACTTTTTGGTCGGGCCTCGTTTCGAAGATTTCCTTGATCCGGAGGGCTAAAAGAAGAAATAATCATTAATATATATACAAATCAATTAATGCATCTAGTCAGTAGCGGCTTAATTATATACCTCGCTAGACTTTGTAGTTAAGGTTCCAACAACGGAGTCATCATCTTCTCCCTCTGTTCCCTCATTGGAGTCGTCTCTTTGCTCGAGATCATCCACTCCCTCACCGGAGTCGTTCAGATACCGTGAGGTGATATCATCTCCACCTCTAACCATATTCGTCCATATCTCTTCTTGTTCTTCGTCTCTTTCCATACTTTTTGCAACTACTTGCAAGCTATTTCAATGCTATAAACACAACAAAGCGCTAATGAATTAAAGACAACGCGCGGAATGGTTGTTTCACGGAGTTAAGAAAATCGCCCATAGTCCCTATATGGTGCACGATGCTGCACCCGTCCATCGTCCCTATATGGCATGCGTTGCCGCACCCGTCCATCGTCCCTATATGGCGCGTGTTACCGCTCCTGACCCGAAGACATTAATACCTGAATATATTACTCCCCCAACCCGAAGACCATAGTAGAATAGTATATCGATACAAGACCATAGTAGGATATCTCGCCACAGTATCAAGGAAATCATGCAATAGATAGGATACTATATCTATCGATAAAAGAGCACACTATAATCATATGCATCATGGAAATAATTGAAATATTTGAAAGCATGGGATTGTATAATGGTGGGGCTATGCTTGCCTTTGCCCGTTGATAACCAAAATCTAGACCTTTAGAAGCCTTGTACTTGACATTATTACAGTTGGTAAAGTATTAATCTTCGATCTTCGATGGTGTTGATCTCTGTCTTTGATCTCAGACTCAATCTCGTATTCTATCGGGAAGAAGCAAAATACTGGAAAGAAAGGAAAACAATCAACATATGGCATCGATACACTTCTCAAGCAATAATGATGGTATGAAAAGTTAAATAGTATTGAAATGTAACCCTAAGTCATGCTTGACCATTTTAAACAGGGTCCAGGGGGTCTAAACCATTGGTGAGGAAATCAGTAATCTTTACATGCTTGGTCGGCTTGGGAGTAGCGACTAATCGGAATTCGGATAATTAACTGATATAATCGGTCGGCTATTAATCGGTGCAACCTAAAAAAATTAACACCTAAAACACGTGTATATAACAAAAAAATAAGTATATGGGACTTTATATGCCGAACCATACTTATCTAGAGCCCAAAAGCCTACTAAAACACATATGCTTCTCCTTTGATCTCTGAAGTTGCTCTTCTCCCACCACCTACCCAGGGTACTGGTTGGTGATGGCAGGAACCGAGCTCTTGTAGGTGGGAATCAAGCAGGAGCTTCGCAAAACCTAATTCATTGGGGCGGGCTAGCAGTTTGATGGGCGATATGCATTGAAAATTTTGCAGTTTTTTTACAAAGTGTAGTAGTTAATTGGGAATATACCTAGTAATATGTCTCTCTGAGCTATTAGTTGGGATAAAGGATTAACTCAATGGATTAGTCGTAATCGACATGGTTAGGTCCCTAGTAGCGATTAATCAGCCTATTAATCTGTAATTCAGACGATTTTTTTAATAGTGGTCTAAATCCTAAAACAGGGAAACCTCTAAATCACCTTCGGAGGTTCATTTTATTCTCCTTATTAAATTTGTCATAGAAATTACTTAACAATGCATGAATTTAATGCTAAAAGATAGATCTTATTTTTCTGGACATTTTGATATATTATACCCCTTTTTTAATTACAGAATAAAAGTTATTGAATTTATAATATTTAATACATTTTCTAAAATAAAAAAGAAACTATAAAACATTTTCCTAGCCACAGTGGTGACCCGCGCCCGACGTCAGGGTAACATTACTGTGATGTCATCCTGGCTAGCACATCATAGGTGGTCGTCAGGGACGGCGAATGAGAGCTCGTGGGGCTGCGCGGGCTAGCACGTTCGACTTAGAGGGTTGCGGGGAGCAGTTTAGTGGCGGCGTCGTTGTCGAATGATCCCCAGAGACGACCAACAACGAGGTTGCGCGGCGGTGGCGGATGGCGCACAGCGATAGAAGGCTACGAGGGAGAGGGACGAAGCAGAGGGGTGTATTATCACCACAATCTCACCATGAGCACAACGGAAGTGGTGGTGAGACCGAAGGAGGTCTTGAACGACAGCAATGGCAACGACGGTGCTCGGTCGGAGGCAGGGAAGACGTCGATGGAGAGCTCGACTAGGGCCTCACCTCTTCGATACCTTCCGTAGGGAGGGCGAGATAGACGAGGCGGAGCTTGGGGCATTGTTGGAGGAGTACAGGGAGGCGCAGAACGGCGGCGAGCCACGGAGCCCGAAGCTAGGGTTTTGGGAGGAAGAAGGTCACGACGGTGCGGCTCCTTTAGCGGTGCCGGCGGTAGGCGGCACTCCTCCTCTACTCCCTGTACGGCGGCAGGGCCGGAGGCGGAATCAGGCAGCAGCTTGTAGCCGTCGCTCGTGGTTATCGTTGGCGCCTCCGTGCTCGGGACTTAGCGAGAATGAGATGGGGACTTTGGGGAGAGGAAGCAACCGATGTTATAATTCAAGGGCCTTTAGTCCCGGTTGGAGTCCCGGTTGTAGCCACCAACCAGGACTGACCAATTTTTGGCAGCGCTAGAAAGGGCGCACATAAAGCCCACCTTTAGTCCTGGTTAGAGCCACCAACCGGGACTATAGGGGATTTTGAAAATATTTTTTGAAAATTTTAGTGTAATATGTGGTTCCTGCCTTATTGCATATTGAAACTATATGATCAACCTTGCCAAATTCATAGTGAAATAATTACAAATCAGAAAAATGCATATAGCATATCAAAATGTTCATAAAAGAAATATCTATCTAATAAAAATATAATCTGTTCTTTATAAGAATTCAATTATTTAATATTTCTACCATTCATAAATTCCATAAAAATGGTTAATTATTTTTAAATAAAGAATAATAATGTCTGGCCTCCAAGACATTGATTGCCATGTCGAGATACACATGTGTGCCAAAAATTGGCTCATTCCGAATCGGCACGAAGTGGGTCCGGTTTGAACTACAGGCACATGATATAATGCTCATAATTTTTTGAAAAAATCATTTTTAGACTCACAACATGATGTTCGTTCAGAGATTCAATGCAAGTTTACCGAGGCTCATCCCCTAGGTAAGAATCTTCATACCCGCCGTTTTGACCATAATTTGAAATGGGCATAAGAAATTCAAAAATGATCCCAACAATCTAAAAACTTCGCGTGGTGTCATATTATGTGACATATTTGCAAGAAAAAAATACGAAACTTGGTATATTGATTGCATCTCAGAAGTTCCTTCTCAAAATGAGCTATCATGTTCGACGTTTTATGGCTTTCGGGCCAAATGACTAATGTTATGGCCATAACCACGACATATTTTGTGATAGTGTGCCCATATTTTGCATACATAGGAAACTTGGGATGGAGAACAATGTTGCAGGAGGATGTTTTCCTTTTCGTCGCATGGCAAAGCCATTTTCCATTTTACGAGTGCAAAAAACAGGGCATTTTGTGAAGAAACCACCAAAGGCATAATTCAAAATGCTGCCACCCCATTTTTCAAAAATACTAGAACACCTTACATGAACAATGTCCCAACCGGGGTATCTCAAACCTTTCTGTCCACCCCTGGTGAAAAAGAAAAATGTATGCCGAATCGGTAGGAAGTGGGTCCGGTTTGAATTACATGTACATGATCTAATGCTGATGGTTTAAAAAATCAGTTTTAGACTCACAATATGATGTTTCTTCATAGATCCAATGCAAGTTTGCCGAGGCTCATCCCCCTAGGTAAGAATCTTCATGCCCGCCATTTTGACCATACTTTGAAACCGGCATAAGAAATTCAAAAACGGTCCGAATAATGTAAAACCTTGGTGTGATGTCATATTATGTGACATAGTTGCAAGGAAAAATACGGAACTTCGTGTATTTGTTGCATCTCGAAAATTCCCTCTCAAAATAAGCTATCATGTTTCATTAGATATCCAATACAAGTTTAAAGAGGCTCATTTAATACATATAGTCACTTATTTCCTAAAATTCCATGGAGGCCATGAACCTTCTTCACGCATGTCCCTGGCTTATGATCGTGTCGGCCATAACCATGGGGCATATTCATAATTTAATAGGATTCTTGGGTCAGTGTTCACCGTGAAGGGTGGAATTTCATCAAACATATTATAATCTTCTGATATGTCTGTCTTGCCCTCTACTCCCATGATGTTTCTTTTACCTAAAAGAACTATGTGCTGTTTTGGATCATCGTATGATGTATTCGTTTACTTATTTTTTTTCTTTTTTTGGTTTGGTAGACATATCCTTCACATAGAAAACCTGAGCAACAACATTGCTTAGGACGAATGGTTCATCTCTATACCCAAGATTGTTAAGATCCACTGTTTTCATTCCGTACGTCTTGTCTACCTTTACCCTGCCTCCTGTTAGGTTGATCCATTTGGACCGAAACAAATGGACCTTAAAATAAGCCCCACAATCAAGTTCCCATATCTCCTCTATGTAACCATAATATGTGTCCTTTTGCCCATTGTCGTTTGTTGCATCAAAACTGACATCACTGTTTTGGTTGGTGCTCTTTTTATCTTGGGCGATCATGTAAAATGTATTCCCATTTATCTCGTACCCATGCACATATAGGCGTTGCTAGAGAGTTTACCAGCGGAAAAGAATGCGTTGCATTTTTGGGCGTTGCTAGCATACAATGCAATATATATAGATCCATTGCTAACCAACCGCTTATGCGTTGCAAAATAACAACGGAGTTCAAACACAAGTTGCATGCATTGGTAGACATAATAAAATGAATGAACCTTTTATTTGAAAATAAATACTATTTTTTACTTAAATGCAGTATTATTTTATGGATTGTATTGTTCAAGCTCTTCATCCATTTTCTCAGTGAGAGAATATAATTTTGAAAAATATATCACAACACACAAAAATCACATAGTAGAAATGAATCGATTGGAGAAACAATTCAATTTATATTATTAGAGTCAGTGTCAAAACAGATGAGACCTATCCCAAAAGTACACATAGCTTACAATCTTGATCCAAAATATGGCATTTAACTAATTATATATATATATATAGAAACCCTATTCAGCATCCAGGGTCCAGAATAGTTATTTTGCATCCCACATATTTTTATATTCTCACATATATAAATTTATGTTTTGTATACTAATAATTATGTTCATATTCATCAGAAACGTAAAAAAATCGACATAAAAATATGATTTATGAGTCATTATAGTGTAAAAAACATAGAAAATTCGCATTTTATGCCATATTTTTATACGGCATGTAAATAATTTTCACGACATGTCTAAATTTTTTTATGTTCCTCTTGACTTTCGAAATAAGAGAAAATTTACGTGACGTAGAAATCATGTACGGTTTGAAAGATAGGGGGTGAATGAAGAATAACTATTCTACACCCTGGATGTCAAATAGCGTCACTATAAATCATCTACGTGATTTCTACGTCACGTAAATTTTCTCTTAATCCAGAAGTCAAGAGGAACATAAAAAATTTAGACATGTCGTGAAAAAATTATTTACATGCCGTAAAAAAATACGGCGTAAAATGCGAATTTTCTATGTTTTTTACACTAAAATAACTCATAAATTGTATTTTTATGTCAATTTTTTTGCGTTTCTAATGAATATGAATATAATTATTAGTATAAAAAACATTAGTTTCTAAATGTGGGAACATAAAAATATGTGGGATGCAAAATAACTATTCTGCACCCAGGATGCTGGTTTTATATATATATATATATATATATATATATATATATCCCTACAAATATTTCTGCCTTTAGATATGCTCAAATCTTATATTAATAAGTCCTTGCCGATCTTCTGGTCCTGCAATAAAGAAAATCCTATTTAGTATCAAAGTGGCAAAGATGGAAGGGTATATCGAACTCTACTATTACTTCACCAAACAGAGAAAATGGAACGGATACAAACTAATAAATACTATGTTCCAATGGTATTAACTTCAGGAATACAATATTTGTCAGGAATCCATATGGAAAACTGTTAGTATTCAACATCCGTTTCCCTTTCCAATCATATAATATCCGAAAGATACATAGTAGTGCATGGAATAAACAACGACATACCAAAATTTATAAGTCTTTTATTATATGCATATGCAGGTAGATGATCCACGACAAATTTGTACCTGCAAATTATGTTTGACCACACTCATGCAATGTGTGTTAATATTAACCGCGCCAATTCTCAAATAACCAGAATCTAGCGATGATTAAAATATGGGTAAAAAATTATGACGTATTACTTGACAATAAGAAATACCAGAACAAACAAGTATTACTCGATAAGCATCATAAACTACAGCTAAGACGTATCCAACTACCATGTGATTAATACATAGAACAAGTGTGTCAGGACAAAAAGCTGGTGTTATAAAATAATATTTTACTTCTAAAAAAAGTATAGGCTCATAGGTGTAAATGCACCTATTGTGAGAAAACATATTTTGAAACATTAAAAGATTCAAAAAAGAAATTCTACATATACATTCGAATATTTTATGTTGATTCACAAGTTTTCAGGATGAACAAACATTTTATGTATCGTGTATAAAAAGACAAAAAATGTCATGTGCATAGTCGTATTCCTATGACATATTTTTCCCGTTTTATACACGACACATAAAATATTCTTTCATCCTGAAAACTTGTGAACCAACATAAAATGTTTGAATGTATATGCGGTATTTTTTTTTTTGACATTTTGAAATATGTTTTCTGACCATTGGTGCATTTGCACCTGGGAGCCGAAGTGAATATCTGGAAGCAATAATTTAATTTTATCAAGATGGATTAGAAAGAAGTAGCCTATTGCAACGTGACTTTTCCCTGAATTATTTCGTGTGGTATCTATCTAGGAGTACGCGTGTACCTTCATCAGGTCCTGTCTGCATTACCGTTCCCTGATGATTACCGGTCGTCCCTTGCTTAATAATAAGATCAGCCACCTGCAACTAGCAGATCCTCACCCAGCAGATCACACCACACAAGTGATCGTCACAAGGACTGTTCGGAGCTTGCACCACCCCCGAGGCCCGAGCAAGACCAACTGTTGAGCATGAGGTTTCCTATATTATGCAGATCAACTATATGAAATAATTTAGTTCGCCTGTAATCACATCGAGGCAAGTTCCATGAGTGACATTGTGGGGCGTTATACAGTGAGAGGATCATTGAACTAAGTCTACTTGGCACATACCATTAATTGGCAGCAACAAACAAAAGGGAGGACTATGAATATTCGAGAAATGGCTCCCTGTATAGTAGAGCTAACAAAAGCACCAAAGAATAACAGTAATATAAGCAATTAAGTTTAGATTCAGCTAGGTATTCTTCGTCACTTTAAGCCTAGTCACACTGGAGCCAAAGTATTAACATATAAGAGAGATAAACAATTACGATGAGATGGTTTAAAAAATAAAGATAAAATAGGAATACTAACCAGTTGTAGATAGATCCCTAACAGCATTATAAGTTTGCACGGACTTCAGAATTAAATATTATATTAGTAAATCCTTTAATATTTACCTATCCAAATAAAAACAGAGACATTAATATCTGATGTCTTTAATTAATGGGAACTGAAACATCATGAATGCTATATATGGTTGGAATAGTGAGACATCAACCTTAATCTAAACAAAAACTCTCAGTAATGTGCATGGAGAGCTTTAAGCAAGCAACATACGAATAGTTCCTTGCACTAGACAGTCGAGGGACTGTCGTAGCTGTCCGCTGGCCTCATAAGCCTCGTGGCCAGTAGGCAATGGTCGGAGCCAGGTTTTGTCATCCTTTCCTTGCACTTCCTTCACGTGACTTCTTAATGTGGTACTCATTGCAACACCACAGTTCTTCTAGCTTCCATGCATTTGGGGTTTCTTAGCGTACCAAGATATTGCCTACACACAAGACACTACTAAATTCTAAGTCGCGTGAACTTGGGATAAAATATTACATCACAATGTTGTACATGCATGTAGTATAATTATTGCAGGATATATGATTGAGCAAAGTTTAAGTGAAGCAAAAATAAATTATTGATGACCAGAATTTCCTTCCTCCTCCTCTGTAGAGGCCTATGGCAATGCATTTAGATCACAAGAGTGTATCGAACACTAAAATTTCAGATAAGATTTCAAAACATTCATACAGGTCACTGATATTCTCTTCTTAGTTACCCCATAGGAGCAATGACAGGCATGTCTGCATAACATCTAGGAGTAACTTGGCTAGATAGCTGTGACACCTCAATGAATCTTTCTGCCAAGATCCTATGCTCACACGCCTTGGCATCCTGAAATAGGTAAATGAGAATGGACATATTACAGAAGAATGGACTAGTACTACAATTTGTACAGAATATGGGCTCATAGTTTAGAAGTATTAATTTAAATCCTACCATGCACAAATTGCAGTTAAGAGAAATTAGGCATATATAATCTGAATTCTGGAGATCCAACCAGACTAAGAAAACATGGGAAACTCTCTAATACCAAGTCATACCAATGGAAATGAATGACTGAAACCACATCTAAGGCATGAACTATTAGAGCCACCATTTATCAGAACAATTCCCGATCTACTCTACGTCTGTACCAAGGCAGTTTGCACCCAGAGGGCTATCCCAAATTCCATTGACCAGAGACAACATAAAACGAGAAAATATACACGAACAAACGAGAAAATGTGCACGAACAAAAAATAAAGTAGCAACTAAATTGTTGAATCTGCAATACAAAAATAATTGGAACGGATGCCTAGGAGGAGGGATGAGTTCAAGCTTTCAGGGCACCTTGAGAGGGCGACTAGAAGGTTGTTGACTTTGTAGGACGACGAGCTCGACATCCAGGGAGAGGGGTCTCTGAGTTCATCGACGAGGCTGACAGTGGCCGTTAACATGTTGGAGGTCGACGAGATCGCCGATGCGGGGTGACTGGTCGGGGATTGGGCGATGGCATCGCTGGATCGCAGGGATCAACCAACGTATCGGAGGCTTTGTTCTGACGAAGACACTGTAGATCGAAGCTGCACATGGTCGTGAGGGATGGCTCACTAGCCTCCGGCGGGAGCAACTTCCGATGGCCTGGCCCAGGGAGGAGGTGGCGGCGCAGGAGGGTTTCGCACTTTCGCTCGGTGGGGAAAAAGATAACCAACGGGGGAGTCTAATATGTATTGAATGTTTAGATCTCGTGATTTTTTTCTTTTGTTTTTTGGTGCGCACGCTGGAAACCAAGACGAGAGCGCACGCACGATGGAATGTTTCTCTACAATAGAACGTTTCTTGGCGAATTTTTGCCGCAAGTACTTTTGTTAAAAAAAATAAGAGAACGATGTAGACTGCTACACTTAGATGTGTATCTACAAAATATATTTGCAACATGTATTTAGTTCGTTGGAAGATATGCGTTGCTTAACGGGGAGTCTTCTTATAGTGAGTCAAAGATGGTGACCTAGCCAACAAGTACAGCTGATCTCCAACATTTATGATATTCATGAGATGTGTCTGCAATCAACCGCTAAAAGGCACCATGTGTTCAACTTTAATCCAGGAGTCAGTCTGCCTTTTTGGAGCATACAATATTCTTGTGTTCCTCGATATATGGAAACACCAAGGTGGAGTTTTGTTGAACCGTGTAGTGTGATTGAGTGAAAGAATGCCCATTTGTACTTTGCTTTCTTTTTCTAGCGTGCATTTTCCATTCAGTCACCCCTCATGTCGCGATTGAGGAACACCAGTTAACTTAAGGTTAGGAATAAAATCAACACAGAACTCAATGTCATCCTCTGTTCCATAGCCCTTGGAGATGTTCCTTCTGGCCTAGCATGGTTATGGACATATTTCTTTAAGACTCCCATGAACCTCTCAAATGAGAATATATTATGTAGAAAATACAGGACCAATAATGGCAATCTCTTCGACTAGGTGAACCAGGAGATGTGTTATATTATCTAAGAAGGATGGTGGGAACACCAACTCAACACTAACAAGACATTGAACCATATCATTATGTAACCTTGGTAGAATTTCTGGATCGATTACCTTATGCGAAATTGCATTGAGAAATGCACATAGCTTCACAATGAGTACTCGAACATTTTTTTAGTAAAAGCTCCCTCAATGTAATCGAAAGAAATTGCGTGATAATCACGTGGCAGTCATGAGACTTTAGGTTCTAGAATTTTTTTCTCTGTCATATTTATTATTCCCTTTATATTAAACGAGAAGTCAAACGGGACCTTAATATTACTCAGGCATTCAAAAAAGATTTCCTTCTCTGCTTTGGTAAGAGCGTGGCTGGCAGGACGGCGTCCTTTATCCGTCTCGTTCTCTCGATGCATGTTGTGTGGTTTTTGTATACGTTGTTGGTCCTGCCGTGCTTCTAGTGTATCTTTTGTCTTCCCATACACTCACATGAAGCCTAGTAGGTTCACGCAAAGATTCTTCATCATGTGCATCACGTCGATTGAAGAGTGGATCTCTAGGACTTTCCAATAGGGTAGCTCCCAAAATATAGATTTCTTCTTCCACATGAGCGCGTGTCTGGTAGCGTCATTCAGAACATATTGACCACCAGGACTTTTTCCAAAGATTACTTCTAGATCCTTGACCATACCAAATATATCATCACCAGTATGGTGGACAGGCTTCTTCTGGTGATCTGCCCAACCTTTGAAATGCTTGCCTTTCTTTCTTACGGGATGTCTGGTCGGAAGAAATCGACGATACCCCAGGTACACAACCTTCTTATATTTATCCAAATATAGACTTTCAGTCTCATCTAAATAGTGTGTGCATGCATTGTATCCCTTGTTTGTCTGTCCTAAAAGGTTACTAAGAGCAGACCAATCATTGATTGTTACGAAAAGAAAAGAAACGCTCGTAGGTCAAATTCCTCTTGCTTGTTCTCACCCCACACACGTGCGCCATTTTTCGTGCCACAACTGTAAAAGTTCTTCAACTAATGGCCTTAGGTACACATCAATGTCGTTTTCGGGTTGCTTCGGGCCTAAGATGAGCACTGGCATCACAATGAACTTCCGCTTCATGCACAACCAAGGAGGAAGGTTATAGATACATAGAGTTATAGGCCAGGTGCTATGACTGCAGCTCTGCTCCCCAAAAGCATTTATACCATCTGTACTTAGACCAAACCTTAAGTTTCTTGCGACATTTGCAAAGCCCGGATACTCTCTCTCATTTGTCTCCACTACGACCCATCAACGGGGTGTCTCAACATTGAGTCTTTCTTACGGTCTTCTTTGTGCCATCGCAACAACTTGGCATGCTCTTTGTTTCTAAACAAACGTTTCAACTGTGGTATTATAGGAGCATACCACATAACCTTGGCAGGAACCCTCTTCCTAGGGCGCTCACTCTTAACATCACTAGGGTGATCTCGTCCAATCTTATACCGCAATGCACCGCATACCGGGTATTCATTCTTATACTCATACTCCTCACCATGGTAGAGGATGCAGTCATTAATACATGCATGTATTTTCTGCACCTCTAATCCTAGAGGGCACACAACCTTGTTTGCTTCATATGTACTGGTAGACAATTCATTATCCTTTGGAAGCTTCTTCTTCATTATTTGCAATAACTTCTGAAATCCCTTGTTAGATAAACTATTCTCTGCCTTCCGTTACAGCAATTCCATTGTGGTACTGATCTTTATGTTGCCATCTTCATAATTTGGATACAACAACTTTGTGATCCTCTAACATGCCCTTCAACTTCAACTTCTCCTTTTCACTTCCACATTCCCTCTGTGCATCAACTATGGCCAGATGAAGATCATAAACAAGCACATCTAGTGCCTCTTCATCTTCAGCTTCCCTCGTTGCAGTATCACCGTATTCAAGGAACATAGGATAGTTGCCATCATCCTCTTCTTCTTCATTATCTTCCATCATAACCCATCTTTCTCCTTGCTTGGTCCAACAATTATAGCTATGCATGAAATCAGACCGAAGCAGGTTGGTGTGAAGGGTTCTCGAGGAAGAGTAATCCTGCTTATTTTGATAGACAACACACGGACAACACATAAAACCATTCATACTGTTTGCCTCAGCCACACCGAAAATGATGCAGGACCGTAATGAACTCGGTAGTGTGTCGGTCACCGTACATCTATTGCTGTCTCATCTGCATTATATAATTAAGTTTATCAAAATCCGAAATGACCACTATACATCGACACATGCATTGTATCAATGATAGATCAAAGGATAAAGTTGCTAACCTTGATCGAGGAGGAAAGAAAGAGCAGAAAGCTTAAGTGTGGCTCATGCACTTCGTATCATTTGTTTTGTGAACTCAAGTGGCATTATGCTCTCACGCATTTCATCGCGCACCTCTTGTGCATAGAGGGGAAAAACAAAGCAACATACACCACTTGTGCATTATAGGAGGAAAATAAACCAGCTCACACACAAGAATGTGGGGCTGTGGGTATATATATAGGAACATGGACACAAACTAGGACTAAAGGGATTGAGGCAGGCGTGAAACCCCTTTAGTCATGGTTCGTGTCGTGTTACGAACTAGGACTAGAGGTACCACTCGAATTAGGACTGATTATGGCTCTGCCCCATGCGGCGTCCTAATCGTTCAAACCGGGACTAATGTTCAAACGGAAGCCCTGTTTTCTACTAGTGATACATCATATGTATTTTATTTTTGAAACTTCGCTGCCACCTATGATACATGCACATTGATACACTACAAATGTATCTATAATTTTTGATGTTCCATGCTTGGTTTTATCCACTTTCTTGTGTTTTGTTCCAACTTTGGAGTACTTTTCATATGATTTCTTGGACTAACCTATTAACAAGAGCCACAGTGCTAGCTGCCTGTTTTCTGCTGTTTTTGGTTCCAGGAAGTCAGAAAATGAATATTCTCAGAATTGGACGGGACAAAAGCCAAAGTTCCTATTTTCCTGGAAGACTCACGGAGCCAGAAGGAGAGCCGGAGAGGGGCCATAGGGTGGCCACACCCCCCCCCAGGCGCGGGCAACCCTAGGCCGCGTCAGGGCATGGTTTAGGCCCCCTGGCTGGCCACCGACCTTGGCTCCTTTTCCTATAAGAGCCTCCCGATACCAAAACCGTAAATCGTCAATCAGAAATCCACGAAAAGTTCCGCTGCGCCGCCGCCACCGAAGGGGAGATTCGGGGGACAGAAAGTCTCTATTCCGGCACCCTGCCGGGACGGGGAAGTGCCCCCGGAGCCATCTCCATCATTCTCCACCTCCATCTCCATCGCCATTGCTGATTCCCTTGATGAGGAGGGAGTAGTTCTTTCTCAAGGCTAAGGGTTTCTACCGGTAGCTATGTGTTCATTTCTCTCTCTATGCATGACCTTATTGAGATCATGAGCTTGTAATCTATAGATCTACCTTGCTACTCAAGTGCTTTAATAGATCTGTGCTCTCCCCATGTGTGTGAAAGTGACAGCATGCACACCATGGTGGCACTTAGGCTAGAGATTACAAATACTTGTTATGAGTTATATTTGGAGTTGGATGTCTTTATGAAATTGTGGTGTTTGTTGGACTCATCTAGTACTCAAGGTGACAGTGTGGGGTTTTCCAGATGGGAAATGTGGACTTTGAGGTGTGTTGTTATAGCCCTACCAAGGATTAGAGTGTGCAACCGGAGAGTAGTTAAGAGTAGTATCATAAAGAGAAGATATTTATATGAGAGTGTTCACTAGTGAAAGTATGATCCCTAGGCCTTGTTTCTAAGCATTGAAACACCGTTTCCAATTAGATATATTACATGTTTGCTTGCTTCCTTCTTTATTTCA
Organism: Avena eriantha; assembly: GCA_910589775.1. Classification (NCBI taxonomy): domain Eukaryota; kingdom Viridiplantae; phylum Streptophyta; class Magnoliopsida; order Poales; family Poaceae; genus Avena; species Avena eriantha. The sequence goes on from OU342741.1 coordinate 30,300,060, forward strand.
GTTTGCCTTTAGTCTTTTCCCACGTCAACCACACGCCAGCAAGCTATTTTCTGGCACCGTTACCACTTATAATTATCTATACCACTTGTATTTCACTATCTCTTCGCTGAACTAGTGCACCTATACACCTGACAAGTGTATTGGGTGTGTTGGGGACACAAGAGACTTCTTATATCTTGATTGCAGGGTTGCTTGAGAGGGGATTCCTTTGACCACTTCCTCCCTGAGTTCGATAAACCTTGGGTGATCCACTTAAGGGAAACTTGCTGATGTTCCACAAACCTCTGCACTTGGAGGCCCAACAACTGTCTACAAGAATAGAAGTGTATAGACATCACACATGTATGAATAAAAATCAATGTTTTTTTTGTTTTACTAAGTTTTCTAACGATTCCACTATTCAAGCTAGGACAAGGAGTAGATGCTAGATTAACTGCACCCCTCTAGCATATGCTCCTTGGAGCCAAAACGCTCTCAACTATATATGACTTATTATACACTATATAGCTTGAGGGGGTCAGACAGTTCATCCACGTTGCATGTTCTTCTTTTCATTTATGGCTTGAATAGCGAAGCTGCATGCATTCCTCAAAAAAAAGCGAAGCTGCATGCATGATCAACTTATGGTGTTGTAGTGGTGGCAATACAATCTCAACGGAAACATGCAAACAAGTAGTACGTCGTAATCCTAGAAAATAGTAAACATGACCGACAAATTATCCTTCAACTCACATAGCAACTCTTTTTGTTAGCCATAAGTTTCTTGTAAGAGCAACTCTAATAGATCTCGTAAAACTAGAACAGTAAAAACGATTATACGGGGTGGTGAAAACGCGTTTATGGTTCTGTGCAATTCCATTTTTGCGGTTCCCGTTTGTAGGATCTGTTTGGCGTGAGCCTGCGATCCAGGTACCATAAATTGTTCAATTTTCAGAAATTTCGACATCGATAGGTAGTATGAAGACAAATAGATGAAATACTCAATAATTTTACATCACATTGTTTCAAACAACGAGATCCAAACATATGGGCAATCCTTCATCGCATGAAGTGACCCGAAAAGTTGCACCGTCACCGCATCAAACCGAGCTTACCGAGGGAGATCAAGAAACACCATGGCCATTGAATTTCGAAGGCACCACCACCACTCATGGAAGACTCACCACCACCACCACCAGCCAGAGCACCACCACCACGTAGAAGAGATTGCCTTCTTCTCTCCAAATGTCCATCCTTGCTAGCTTCCACCACTCCAATTGGTACAAGTCCATTTTGGTTGCATGCATCATCATGGTCTTGTTTTCCTCGGCATTCATTGCTTTCATCTCCTCTAGTTGTACTCTCCTCTCCTTAAAGTCCCAGCGTACTTGCCACCTAGCCTTATTTTCTTCGAGCTTCTTCTCGGTCATGGTCATCTTTGCTTGCATGTTCTCCATCATCAAGATCTCCTTTGATTTCACCATATCATCATTCTTGGCACGCAAGCTTGCATCCTCGGCCCTCCTCTTCTCATGGTCCTTGGACATCTTCCGGCCATCGGGCTTGCCCTTGTTCCTCCCTCCTTCCTTGTCACTTTCATCATCGTCATCCATTTGGGTGAAAGCTTCTTTCTTGGGGTGTGCTTGTTGATCCCTAATTTTCCATTTGTTGCTATGCTCTAGAATTGCATAGCAATGGTGAAGACTGAAGCCTATTATTCTTGTAAGCAGCCATGTCCTTGTACCTTTGTTGAGCAATGCGATCCTACAAACAACACGAAGGCACATTTTGTTAAGAAATGATAAACTACAAATAAATGCACAAGCAAATGGAAGAAGAAATGTACACAAGGCACTCACATAATCATCAATGGAACATCCACTTGGAGGTGTATTTCTCACTTGTTCCAAGCATGCGCTCCAGCGGCTACAAGTAGCTTTGATCACATCCCAACATCCTTGTAGTGACGTTTCCATGCGTGTGGATGGTTGGGTTGTCCAAACAACGAGGAAATGGAAAAACTTATCCTCAATTTGTTGCCAATATCTCTTCCCGGTTTGATCGTTGCCCGTCACCGCATCGACTGACACCGAGTCCCATGCCCAACACAATGTAATGTCTTTGGCCTTGATGTAGTTCAAAGCTCTTCTTGTTGGGCCTTGGGTGGGCTGCGAGCCATACAAGATCTCCCCGCCATCCGCAACACCGTCCTCTTATTCCTCTTCCTGACCCTTCAGGTTCTCTCCATTTTCGTCACCGCCGAGATGTGAGTTGTCAATATCATACTCGTACCCATCCACCGAGTTCACATTGAACATATCGACATACGAAATTGGTACCTCTTGCAAATCAACGCTACAAGTATGGAAAAGGTATCATCAACCAGAAAAGGGGAAAGTTCACAAATCATCGCGTAGGAAAGGGGAAAATTCATATATAGCCGAGGTGGCCGAGCGAGAAAGGGCTAGCGGGCCCTGCTGGTGACTTTCTTGCGATTGGAAGGACGTGGCGCAACCGGAGGCAGCGACACGTCCACATGTGTGCCGCCATGAACGACATGGCTATGGATCCCATGCGGTTGCACTTCTTCCCAACCATGCTTGGAACCTACCGAGAACTCGTCTCTGCACGAGCTTCCACTGCCACAACCGGAGCCAGGTGAGGTAGGAAAGTGGAGGCCGACTTTGCCACTATCGTTTTCGTCAATGCCGGAGCGAGGGGACGCCTCGTTTGGGACTGCTGATACGTTCAAAACGTATCTACTTTCCCGAACACTTTTGCTATTGTTTTTCCTATAAACGTGTGTGATTTGGATACAACTAACACGGACTAACACTGTTTTCAGCAGAATTACCTTGGTGTCTAGTTTTTGTGCAGAAAATCAACTATCAGGAAAAATCCCGGAAAATATGCCAAATATCCTATTTCACGAGAAGACTCACGGAGCCAGAAGACGAGACGGAGGGGCCCACACCACGTGGCCGCACAGACCAGGCCAGGCCACGCCTGGGGGTTGTGTCGCCACCTTGGTCACCCCCTCGGCCTCGCTCTTCTCCTATAAGATGCCTCCTGACCTAAAAACCCAGGGGGGTTCGACGTTTTTTCCAGGAAGAGTTCTGATCCGCCGCCACCACCAGATTCCATGATTCAAAACCAGAAACTCTGTTCTGGCACCCTGCCGGGACGGGGAATTGGAGGATATCATCGCCATAATCATCACCATCGCTTCTCCATCAACCATCCATGATTCCCCCATCCATGAGTGAGTAATCCCCCGTTCTAGGCTACGGGGATGGTAGGGATTGGATGAGATCGTTCATGTAATGGCATCAGATTGTTAGGGCATGGTGCCTAGTATCTATTATTAGTGCTTTTTTACTTTTGTGCAACTTGTTATGCTTAATGCTTGTCACTAGGTCCCGAGTGCCGTCATTTCATATCTGAACATGTTATTTATTCATTATGATAGTATTATTTATGGTATTACCTACAAGTTGTATCCACATATTGTTGTCCAGAACCAAAGGCCCTGAAGTGACAATAATCGGGATAACCGGAGGGGATGGCTTTGATGTGAGGATCACATGTGTTAACAGAGTGTTAATGCTTTGCTCCTGTGCTCTATTAAAAGGAGCACCTTAATTGCCAGTAGTTCCCTCGAGGCCCCGCTGCAAACGGGTTGGCAGGATAAAAGATGTTGTGCAAGTTCGCATTGCGAGCACATATGACTATATATGGAACACATGCCTATGATTATTTAGTATACTTGGATGCTTTATCTTATTTATCTGCAAATGCCCTATGTATTGATTGTCATATGAATTGTCTTGTCCATGCAACGCCCATCCATCCATCCCTATGCCTACCACGCTTTAATCCTACTGTTTACTGCAATTGTTACTAATGTATTTACTTTTACTACTACTATTACTTTGCTATTGTGATGGCTCAATGCACGGCGCCAGAAAAGTGCTGGTGCGTGGTTGATATAGAGCTCGTTGGGAAACCCAAGAGGAAGGTATGATGAGCACAGCAGAAAGTTTCCTCAGTTATGAAACCAAGGTTTAAGCGAACCAGTAGGAGCAAGGAAACACCCCGAAGGTGTTGCTAGCTGAGCCTTGGCAGGGCGCACTACCGGTGCTAGTAGCAACGTGGAGACCTGCACAACACAACCACAGAACTTTGTCCCGAACTTGCGATGAGGTTTTCAATCTCACCGTCTTTGTGGAAAACAAAGGATTAAACGTATCGAATGGAAAGAAGTAAAAGTTTTCAAAAAGTAAACACAAAGTAGTAAAAGATTATAGATTGTATGTAAAGAAAAAGGACCGGGATCCATAGTTCACTAGAGGTGGCTCTCCTTAAGATAGATAACATGCTGGGTGAACAAATTACAGTGGGGTAATTGACAAACATCGAGAAAGCAATATATGCATATACTAATCATCTTGACTCCTTTGAGACTTGATTGGGCATTACAACATTATACATAGACCGCCATCCAACTGCATCTATGACTAATAATCCACCTTCAGGTTATCATCCGAACCCCCTCCAGTATTAAGTTGCAAGCAACAGATTATTGCTTTACGAACTGCGTGTAAAGTAAACAATACGTTTGTTCTATGAACAAATGATTGTTGTTTTGTCCCTAGTAGCAACAGCACATCTAGTACCTTACAGATTTTTGTCACTTCCCTAGATTACTAGAGGCATGAACCCACTATCTAGAGTTGCTAGCATCTACTTGGCCAAGCTAGCTACTAACAATGGAAAGCATGCAAGATCACAAATAACAAAGACATGATAGAATCAATAATCAATCCGAAATAGCATCTCAATATCCATCGGATCCCCGCAAACACAACATGTATGGATTACAAATAGATGATCTTGATCATGAACGGAGCTCACAAGATCTAGACATGAAAGCACAAAGGAGGAGAACCAGCCATCCAGCTACTACATGGATCCGTAGTCCAAGGATGAACTACTCATGCATCACACCGGAGGCTTGCATGGTGATGAAGAAGGCCTCCAGGGTGAATTCCCCTCTCCGGCAGGGTGCCAGGAAGAGCTTCAGATCCCTCCCGATCTAGGGATGGAGATGACGGCGGCTACAGACTCTTTCGTGGATTTTTGATCGGGCACTTAGGGTTTTCATCCCGAGGGCATATTATAGTCGGAAGGGGAGGCCAAGGGGGTGCCAGGGGCCACCACACCACCCCCTGGCGCGGGCCAGGCCTGGCCGCGTGGCCAGGTGGTGTGGTCGGCCTCTGGCCCCTCTCCGTCTCGTACTCTGGCATCTGATGACTTCCGGAAAAATAGGCACTTTGGCTTTTGTCCCGTCCAATTCCGAGAATATTCATTTTCTGACTTTCCTGGAACCAAAAAACAGCAGAAACAGGCAGCTGGCACTGTGGCTCTTGTTAATAGGTTAATCCACGAAATCATATGAAAAGTACTCCAAAGTGTGGACAAAACACAAGAAAGTGGATAAAACCAAGCATGGAACATCAAAAATTGTAGATACATTTGCAATGTATCATATTTCTATTACAAAACTGTTGCTACTGATAAACTATTGCGAGAAAGATTGTTTCCAGGTGCAGCTGAATTGAAAACTCAGTTGTTAAGGCTTATAAATATTATTTGGATCCCCTTGTGTCGAATCAATAAATTGGGTTTCACTTCCCTCGAAAATACTGCGATACACCCCCTATACTTGTGGGTCATCAAGACTATGTTTGGGCATAAGACAAAATTCAGACATGATATCACAGCGAGCTTGAAAAGTTTCAGTGTTTATCTCAATATTTACTGTAGGGAGCCACTTTGATGGTTCATAATTTATTGGAACATAATTATGATGCTCCCTAAGAATATTATAGCAATCTTTTAAGCTAGCAGTGCCAGTCTCAAGACTGTTCAATCTAGATAATATTTTTGCGAAAGAAATATCAGTTTGGCTAGGCAAGTTGTAAGTGAGGATCATTTTCTTTATAGCATTAATAGCATCATCCTCATTAAATTGGAGGAAATATCCTCCCACAACAACATCTAAAGCATATCTATAGCAAAGAGCAATTCCAAGGGTAAAACTGCTAAGAAACAAGCTTTGAGTCATTTTAGGCTCAGTTTTTTCATGTAGATTAGAGATTCTAGACCAAGCTTCCTTAAAACTTTCCTCAATTCCTTGTTTAAAAGTGAAAATCATTTCCTCAGGTGACATAGTGATTGGAGAAAGGCTAGACATAATGGCAACTTAAGATAGGAACTAATTTTCTTGTGTTTTTCAAATAAGAAAGCACACTAGTAAAACTATTTTTTGTGTGTTTTTGATAAAGAAACAAGCAAACAAAACAAAAAGGAACTATGCAAAACAAAAATAACAAAGTAAAGAGATTGGTTATGAGGGACTACCCTTGTGAAGATGTCCTTGACTCCCCGGCAACTGCGCCAGAAAAATGCTTGATGGCTCAATGCACGGCGCCAGAAAAGTGCTGGTGCGTGGTTGATGTAGAGCTCGTTGGGAAACCCAAGAGGAAGGTATGATGAGCACAGCAGAAAGTTTCCTCAGTTATGAAACCAAGGTTTAAGCGAACCAGTAGGAGCAAGGAAACACCCCAAAGGTGTTGCTAGCTGAGCCTTGGCAGGGCGCACTACCGGTGCTAGTAGCAACGTGGAGACCTGCACAACACAACCACAGAACTTTGTCCCGAACTTGCGATGAGGTTTTCAATCTCACCGTCTTTGTGGAAAACAAAGGATTAAACGTATCGAATGGAAAGAAGTAAAAGTTTTCAAAAAGTAAACACAAAGTAGTAAAAGATTATAGATTGTATGTAAAGAAAAAGGACCGGGATCCATAGTTCACTAGAGGTGGCTCTCCTTAAGATAGATAACATGCTGGGTGAACAAATTACAGTGGGGCAATTGACAAACATCGAGAAAGCAATATATGCATATACTAATCATCTTGACTCCTTTGAGACTTGATTGGGCATTACAACATTATACATAGACCGCCATCCAACTGCATCTATGACTAATAATCCACCTTCAGGTTATCATCCGAACCCCCTCCAGTATGAAGTTGGAAGCAACAGATTATTGCTTTACGAACTGCGTGTAAAGTAAACAATATGATTGTTCTATGAACAAAGGATTGTTGTTTTCTCCCTAGTAGAAACAACACATCTAGTACCTTAGAGATTTCTGTCACTTCCCCAGATTACCAGAGGCATGAACCCACTATCGAGCATAAATACTAACTCTTGGAGTTGCTAGCATCTACTTGGCCAAGATAGCTACTAACAACGGAAAGCATGCAAGATCACAAATAACAAAGACATGATAGAATCAATAATCAATCTGAAATAGCATCTCAATATCCATCGGATCCCCACAAACACAACATGTATGGATTACAAATAGATCATCTTGATCATGAACGGAGCTCACAAGATCTAGACATGAAAGCACAAAGGAGGAGAACCAGCCATCTAGCTACTACATGGATCCATAGTCCAAGGATGAACTACTCACGCATCACACCGGAGGCTTGCATGGTGATGAAGAAGGTCTCCAGGGTGAATTCCCCTCTCCACCAGGGTGCCGAGAAGAGCTTCAGATCCCTCCTGATCTAGGGATGGAGATGACTGCGGCTACAGACTCTTTCGTGGATTTTTGATCGGGCACTTAGGGTTTTCGTCTCGAGGGCATCTTATAGTCGGAAGGGGAGGCCGAGGGGGTGCCAGGGGCCACCACACCACCCCCTAACGCGGGCCAAGCCTGGCCGCACGGCCAGGTGGTGTGGCCAGCCTCTGGCCCCTCTCTGTCTCGTACTCTGGCATCTGATGACTTCCGGAAAAATAGGCACTTTGGCTTTTGTCCCGTCCAATTCCGAGAATATTCATTTTCTGACTTTCCTGGAACCAAAAACAGCAGAAACCAGGCAGCTGGCACTATGGCTCTTGTTAATAGGTTAGTCCAAGAAATCTTATGAAAAGTACTCCAAAGTGTGTTCAAAACACAAGAAAGTGGATAAAACCAAGCATGGAACATCAAAAATTATAGATACATTTGCAATGTATCAACATCCCCAAGCTTAACTCCTGCTCGTCCTCGAGTAGGTAAGTGATAAAAAGAAAGAATAATTTTTGAGGTGACATGCACCATTAAAGACTTGATCAAAGTATTTGTAAAACATTCAAAGCTCTAATCATAGTACTTCAATCATAACATGAAAGACAAGGTTCTAGCAATAAGACAAATAAACTATGATGCAACATGAAAAGGCACAAACAAAAGATTCATGAATAACAATGCCTTGCAAGACGTTTGTTTGTTTCACATAAAGAAAACATAGCATAATAGTATTCAGCTTGTCCCTCAATAGAGTAGCAAATATAAATGCATAGGACACCTTCAAAGTTCATAAGAGTGACTAGATACAAATAGTTTAAAAAAAGCAATATCAAGTTATGCATCAATCAACTAGTCTTGGGACAATGCACATAGAACTAAGAATGGCCACTATGCTCTCAAAGTAGGTGCATAAAGGTAGAAGGTGGAGACTCAATATAATGGTGGAAGAAAGGCCTTTTTAAAAGGAACTAGGGATTCAAGTCTCATAAAGAGCTTCCAAAAATTATGGTACTTATAGCTTTCAGCTCTCATTGCCCCTATCATAAGCATCTTGAAGTGATTAAGGTTAACCTAAACAAACTATGGTGTACATGCTTGACGAAGTATAAGTCAGAAATCTCATGTCCCTTGTATACGAGGGCCGCTCCTCATGGTACTCAAGTTTAGTCACCGGTAAGTTCTTGTCATTGTAAGTATATGTGTATCATAGAGAACCGCCAACGGGGTACCCGTTGCCCGATGATACGGAAGAATCCCCATATCAAAATGACAAGGCAAGCAGACAACGAGCATCTCAGCAATCTTCTTATTTACCATGGCAATATGGTGCTTTTTCTCTCTTTCCTCTTTTCATAATCTCTGTTTTTTTTCTCTTTTCTCTTTTTTCTCAATAAAGGACTCTTTTTTTAATAAGAAGAATGCTTCATAGACAACTCATTATGGTTACGCTGCAGGTTTCCACCATGTCAGCATGGATTAGGCCAGCGTCCCAAGCCTTTCTCTAACACATATACATAACTCCATGGACTTACAAGCTCCCCTTTATTTCACACTGACGACATCCATATACAAAAGAGCATGATATCAACTAGGTACAAGTACCAAGCGCAATGTTGAAAGCGTTCCCCATGAAAGCATGGTTCTGCTAATTCCCAACAAATAAGTGCAAGCATATACAACATAGACGACACAATGGTTCAAGTTTATTAAGGGCAAGAAAATTAAAGTGTGCCATCAAGTTCGTGAGAGCTTTAGTCACTAGTTTTCTCATAACAAGTTTAATTTGGAAGGTAAACAAAAGAGTGAATATACTTAGAATAGCATAAGCTAGTAGGTAGGTATGGTGGACTCTTTGGAATAACTTGGTTTAGGGAGTTGGATGCATGAGTGGAACTCATACTTGGTTGTGGAGGCTAGCAAAAGACTGGGAGCAACAAACTAAGAGAGCAATAATGGCCATAATCATGCAGAGCGACAAAACATCATTGATCAAAGCATAAAGTGATACTACAAGTTGAAAACTAAAGGATCATAAAGGCTATGGTGACTTGAGATAGTCATAACATGGTGTGAGCATGCGCCAAGTCAACCCAAATAAAGCATCAAAGGAGAATACCACTATACTATGCTTTAATATGCTAAAACAACGCATGATTCATCCAAGGCACATCAAGAAATCACAATTGTTTATAACAAGTCATGCTACAGCAAAGAATACTAAGCATAAATCCAAAACAATATCAAGCATGGCATGACAAAGCATAGGCCACAGTCAAAAACAAGCTCTTTTTACCACATAAGCATGAACTTTTCTACTCTTTTCCAAACCAAACCAAACTATTTGCAAACCAATGTATGAAAGAGGGGGTCCAACCAATTTATTCAGAAAAGTAAGCAAACCAAGCAAACGAAAAACCAAAACGAAACTGAAAAAGAAGACGCTCCAAGAAAAACACAACTGTGCATGAAACAATAAAAATGAAGCGTTTGGAAGAAACCTGGGATTTTTATTGATGAAGAAGGGGATGCCTTGGGCATTCCCAAGCTTTGATGCTTGTACTTCTTGGATATTTCTTGGGGTGACACGCGTGGCATCCCCAAGCTTGAGTTTAGTCCATCCTTTATCTCATTACTCATTCCTTCCATACACCTGAAATTTTTCCTTCATACAAAATTTCACACAATCTTTATTAGCAACATTAGTGCACTCAAGACAAATAAGTCTTAAGGTTCAGTTCTAACACCAAATAAACTTCTAATATAACAATAGCGAGTGTAGCACTTCCCTCAAAAATCTCAATTCCCCAAAAGAACTCAAAAAGGAACCAACAAGAAGCAAATGCAGAAAATGGCAGAAATCTGTCAAAACAGACCAGCAGGTAAAGCTGAATTTTTTCGAAGACCTTGTGTTGCTCAAATCAAAAAGTGTTGAACTAACGAAAGTTAGATAACAACTTGGGGCAGAAGTAAAAAAATTCACGCCTCAAATAGACGTTCAGAGATTTTACACGAATATTTACGGTGAAGCACAGAAATCTGTTTCGGGACAGCAACTTTCCCAATCATTACTTCTCTCTCATTAGAGGTTACTCTTGGCACAAAAAGCAAATAAAAAGGTACAGAGGTAATAACTTCCAAGAATCATCTAAAAATTTTGGGTTATCACCCAATAAGTACTTTTCTTTAACGCCTTTAAGTTAGGCATAAGAAGCAAGAAAGAATCAACTGTTCCCAAATGAAGAAGCATTAAAACCAAATTTCTTGCCCTTACCTCTCTTACTTTTAATCTTAACCTTGGGGAAAATATGATTGTTTGGTGTAGAATAAAGGTGCATGGTCCCCTTTTCCACATCTATTATTGCTCCAAGGAGTTCTAATAGGGACCTTCAAGTGTAATTTGTCCTTTTCCTGCACATTCAATAACAAGATAATCAGTAGAAATCATTTTCCTAAGGATCTTTGTAAACACTCCTTCAACTATCCCAGAGGTAATATGGTAGTATTATTAGCAAGGGATATTTCTTTTCCTCCTTCAGTAGGCCCCCAAGTATTCAGAGATTTATAAATATCTTTGGGCATAAGACAAAATTCAGACATGATATCACAGCGAGCTTGAAAAGTTTCAGTGTTTATCTCAATATTTACTGTAGGGAGCCACTTTGATGGTTCATAATTTATTGGAACATAATTATGATGCTCCCTAAGAATATTATAGCAATCTTTTAAGCTAGCAGTGCCAGTCTCAAGACTGTTCAATCTAGATAATATTTTTGCGAAAGAAATATCAGTTTGGCTAGGCAAGTTGTAAGTGAGGATCATTTTCTTTATAGCATTAATAGCATCATCCTCATTAAATTGGAGGAAATATCCTCCCACAACAACATCTAAAGCATATCTATAGCAAAGAGCAATTCCAAGGGTAAAACTGCTAAGAAACAAGCTTTGAGTCATTTTAGGCTCAGTTTTTTCATGTAGATTAGAGATTCTAGACCAAGCTTCCTTAAAACTTTCCTCAATTCCTTGTTTAAAAGTGAAAATCATTTCCTCAGGTGACATAGTGATTGGAGAAAGGCTAGACATAATGGCAACTTAAGATAGGAACTAATTTTCTTGTGTTTTTCAAATAAGAAAGCACACTAGTAAAACTATTTTTTGCGTGTTTTTGATAAAGAAACAAGCAAACAAAACAAAAAGGAACTACGCAAAACAAAAATAACAAAGTAAAGAGATTGGTTATGAGGGACTACCCTTGTGAAGATGTCCTTGACTCCCCGGCAACTGCGCCAGAAAAATGCTTGATGGCTCAATGCACGGCGCCAGAAAAGTGCTGGTGCGTGGTTGATGTAGAGCTCGTTGGGAAACCCAAGAGGAAGGTATGATGAGCACAGCAGAAAGTTTCCTCAGTTATGAAACCAAGGTTTAAGCGAACCAGTAGGAGCAAGGAAACACCCCAAAGGTGTTGCTAGCTGAGCCTTGGCAGGGCGCACTACCGGTGCTAGTAGCAACGTGGATACCTGCACAACACAACCACAGAACTTTGTCCCGAACTTGCGATGAGGTTTTCAATCTCACCGTCTTTGTGGAAAACAAAGGATTAAACGTATCGAATGGAAAGAAGTAAAAGTTTTCAAAAAGTAAACACAAAGTAGTAAAAGATTATAGATTGTATGTAAAGAAAAAGGACCGGGATCCATAGTTCACTAGAGGTGGCTCTCCTTAAGATAGATAACATGCTGGGTGAACAAATTACAGTGGGGCAATTGACAAACATCGAGAAAGCAATATATGCATATACTAATCATCTTGACTCCTTTGAGACTTGATTGGGCATTACAACATTATACATAGACCGCCATCCAACTGCATCTATGAATAATAATCCACCTTCAGGTTATCATCCGAACCCCCTCTAGTATTAAGTTGCAAGCAACAGATTATTGCTTTACGAACTGCGTGTAAAGTAAACAATACGTTTGTTCTATGAACAAATGATTGTTGTTTTGTCCCTAGTAGCAACAGCACATCTAGTACCTTACAGATTTTTGTCACTTCCCTAGATTACTAGAGGCATGAACCCACTATCTAGAGTTGCTAGCATCTACTTGGCCAAGCTAGCTACTAACAATGGAAAGCATGCAAGATCACAAATAACAAAGACATGATAGAATCAATAATCAATCCGAAATAGCATCTCAATATCCATCGGATCCCCGCAAACACAACATGTATGGATTACAAATAGATGATCTTGATCATGAACGGAGCTCACAAGATCTAGACATGAAAGCACAAAGGAGGAGAACCAGCCATCCAGCTACTACATGGATCCGTAGTCCAAGGATGAACTACTCATGCATCACACCAGAGGCTTGCATGGTGATGAAGAAGGCCTCCAGGGTGAATTCCCCTCTCCGGCAGGGTGCCAGGAAGAGCTTCAGATCCCTCCCGATCTAGGGATGGAGATGACGGCGGCTACAGACTCTTTCATGGATTTTTGATCGGGCACTTAGGGTTTTCATCCCGAGGGCATATTATAGTCGGAAGGGGAGGCCAAGGGGGTGCCAGGGGCCACCACACCACCCCCTGGCGCGGGCCAGGCCTGGCCGCGTGGCCAGGTGGTGTGGTCGGCCTCTGGCCCCTCTCCGTCTCGTACTCTGGCATCTGATGACTTCCGGAAAAATAGGCACTTTGGCTTTTGTCCCGTCCAATTCCGAGAATATTCATTTTCTGACTTTCCTGGAACCAAAAAACAGCAGAAACAGGCAGCTGGCACTGTGGCTCTTGTTAATAGGTTAATCCACGAAATCATATGAAAAGTACTCCAAAGTGTGGACAAAACACAAGAAAGTGGATAAAACCAAGCATGGAACATCAAAAATTGTAGATACATTTGCAATGTATCATATTTCTATTACAAAACTGTTGCTACTGATAAACTATTGCGAGAAAGATTGTTTCTAGGTGCAGCTGAATTGAAACTCAGTTGTTAAGGCTTATAAATATTCTTTGGATCCCCTTGTGTCGAATCAATAAATTGGGTTTCACTTCCCTCGAAAATACTGCGATACACCCCCTATACTTGTGGGTCATCAAGACTATGTTCTGGCACTGTTGTCGGTGAGCATAGCTCTATTTATCAAGTTCACTTGGAATGACTATAGTTCGCTGCCATCCATCCATCATAGGTAAGTCTCGTGATGGCAAGGTCCCTATTTTACCATCCACTACAAGGAGAGGTACGGTTCTGAACACCTCTGTTGCTCTTGATTCACCATCTGTTATGAGTAAGCTCCTTACACCACCACATACACGTGCTACACACACTGCTACTACTGCTGAATCTGAAACTTTTGATACTTATGATGCTGCTTCTCCTGTGCTTAATAAAAGTGGTTCATTAGGTCCTTTCCTAGATGCTATGATTGCTAGAACTATAGCTAGAAATACTGAAACTCCTAATAAAGACAATCTACACCTGTCAGTTCACCCGAGTCTAGAGAGAGTTATGATATTGAAGACGGTTATATAGGGATGACTGATGAATTTATGAAAGAATGTCAAAACACTCATGATAAAAGTGCTATTAAGAGTCTTCTTGAGAAACATATTGTTAGACCTAAATTATCTCCTAATGCTAACTTTGCTACATCTCCCATCAACATTAAATATAAGGATTATGATTTCTCTCTTGATTTATCTTACATAACAATTGTTGAGAAAGAACCTTTTTGTGGGACAAAGAATGAAAGTGTTGTAGCACATACGACTGAGCTTTCTACCAGGAGTGGTTTATTTTCTGATGATATTAAGATGCGCACCTACTTTTTTGCTAAAATTTTCCCCTTTTCACTAAAAGGAGAAGCTAAAAATTGGTTTAATAATTTACCTCCTAGATCTATTGATAGCCTTGATTGCTTGATTAGTACCTTCCTTAGTGCTAGACATGCCATTCTACAGGAACTCTTTGATTTTTAACAGGGAGAAAAGAGATATTGCCTGAATCATGGGCAAGGTTTTGTGCTTTGATTCATGCACAGGCTGGATGTCCATTACCTAAAAATGAGCTTCTTGATATATATTATAATGGACTAACTGAAGAATCTAGGACATACCTAGATAGTTGTGCTGATTGTGTTGTCAGGAAGAGAACCCCTAAAGAAGCTGAGGAATTAATGGCTAAAATAAGCAAGAATTATGAAGACTGGACTTCATCTGAGCCAACTACACCTGAGACAACTACACCTGAGACAACTACACCTGAGTTAACTATGCCTGATCCAACACCAACACCAAAACCAAAGAAGAGGGGAGTTATTGAACTAAATGATGAAGTGATGAAGGAAGCTAAGAAATGTCTTAAGGCGAACGAAATTAAAGCTCCAGATGTCAAGAATTTATCTCCTATAGAAGAATTATGTAAGCCAATCTCCCACTCATCCACTATTGAGGTACACTCTCTCCAACATTTTGATGAAGGTGATATTCCTTACTCTAAACCTCCTGATCAATGCTTAGAAGAATTTGATGTTTTTATTATGAAGCAAGATAATTTTAATAAAAGGGTGCAAAATCATTTAATGGAAAACTCTAGAGCTATTATTGAGTTAAAAGATATTGTGGAAAGAACCTCTAATGATGTTAAAATTCTTGTTAAATATTTCCAAATGGTTCAAACTCAAATTGATCAGCTGATTAAGGTACAAAAAGATTTGCTAGTTAATGCTTCTAAGGAAAAACAAGCTTATGAAATTAGAACTAGAAGTGGTGCTGCCACCTAGGATCCTCTATATCCTGATGGGTATCCTAAAAGAATTGAGCAGGATTCTCAACAAATTGAAAATAGTGGTACCTCTCCTAAGAAAAGGAAAAAATAAACATAAAACTATTGTAGAACCTTCTGAACCTGCTAAATCCTAATAGTATATCTGTCTCAAAAGCTGAAACTGAAAGTGGTAATGAAGAAAATGATGCTCCTGGTAAAGAAAAAGTTGAAGAAGAAACTGAAAGGCACACTAAGAATACTAAATACACTAAAGAAGATTTTCTTGCTAAGAAACATGGTAGTGAAAGAGAGCCTTGGATCCAAAAACCTATGCCTTTCCCTGATAAGAAACACAAGTCAAAGGAAGATGAACACTACAACAAGTTTTGTGAGTGGATGAAAGCTTTATTTTTGCAAATTCCTTTGACTGATGCTATGGAATTGCCTCCTTATTCAAAGTATATGAAGGATATTGTCTCTAATAAAAGGAAGATCCCTAATGAAGAAATTTCTACTTTGTTGGCCAATTATTCCTTTAATGGTAAGGTTCCAAAGAAACTTGGAGACCCAGGGATTCCAACTATTCCAGGCTCTATTAAAAATAGTTATGTTAGAACTGCTTTGTGTGATTTGGGAGCAGGAGTTAGTGTTATGCCTTTTTCTCTCTACAAGAGACTTCAATTGGAAAAACTAATACCAACTGATATATCTTTGCAAATGGCTGATAAATCTACTACTGTTCATGTTGGTATATGTGAGGATGTACCTATTCAAGTTGCTCATAATTGCTTGATATTAACTGACTTTGTTGTGCTTGAAATGCCTGAAGATGATAATATGTCTATTATTCTTGGGATACCTTTTCTTAATACTGCAGGAGCTGTTATTAATTGTAATCAAGGAAAGGTGACTTTTAATGTTAATGTCAAGGAGCATACTGTCTATTTCCCTAAGAAGATTGATAGGACTTATGGTTTAAATTCAACTGAACATGTTGAGGGTATCCAAGTTCGAGAAATATATTGTCCCATACCACGAGAAAAATATGAAACTATTATGATTGGGAAAATTGCTATCAAGGATGAGGTAACATAATCATTAGTGGAATACAAAGTTTTGTTTCATATAAAATTGTTTTGGTAACAATACCTGATCAACCTTGTTAATAAAGGGATTTTAATGAACAAAACAATGTTTTCACCATGATTATCTTTGCTTACTTTTAGTTTATCCATTTTAGTTTTTGTTTTCACTTAGTTTACTTTTATGTTGTTAGTTGCTTGCTTATTAGAGTGTCTTAGAACTTCTGCAGTTCTAGCTTTGTTTTGTTTTTGCATCTTTCCAAAGCTATCTTTCTGTCAGAAAATCATTCATCAATACCTGCAAATTGCTAAAAAATAAAGTTTCTCGAAAAATTCCAGAAATTTCATATTAAATTTTTACATGAAAAAAGGGGCAGAGAAGTGCCTGGAGAGTACCAGGGGGCCCACCAGGCAGTCACACCACCTGGTGGCACGGCCACACCAGGGGCGCGCCTGGCCATGGTGTGGGCCACCCCTAGCCCTCCACTCACTCTCTCACTTTCCACTGCCTTCTCTCTCCCGAGAAAACATCAGTTCATTTCTCAAACTCGCATTCTTGCTGTTCTTGATCACGATTTTTTCGATCTCCTTGCTCATCCCATCTTTGCTGCTGAAAATTGGAGCATTTGCTCTTCGGTATGTGACTCCTCTGCTTGTCCAACTAGATTTGTGTTTAGTGGTTTATATCTTGAGTATTTTGCTGCTGTAGTTGACAGGTTATGTGAGCTTGTAAGCTTGTTCAATGCTTAGAGATATTATTTTGATGCATGCTTAGGCCTCTTACAAGTTCCTATGAGTAGTTCCCTTCATTATGTATTCACTTTGCAATCACTTGTATAATGGATGTTTAAATTTCAGAATATCAAAGATGAACAACCAAACTTTTGGAGAAATATTTGAGAGGGACATACCCAGGAGGGCAAGGCCTTCAAGATCAGCCTCTCATTTTGGAACATCATATAATGAAGATCTTATTGCACCACACTTTAGCAATGAAGGAGATGAGGGAGATGCTCACCCATCTACCTTCCCTTGTTTTACCTTTTTGCAAGCTGCAGGGATCCTCAATGATTTCTTACTACTGGTTCAGAGGGTTGGTCTGACCACTTACATGGAAGATGAGAGTGAGCAATATGCCGTGCTCACCAAAACTTTTGTTGAGAGTTTCGTTTTCACTAACACCCCTTATCAGTCAACTGTTTCGTTCAGAATCTATAATCTTCCTATTACCATGTCATTGGAAAGATTTTGCAGCATTATAGGCATAGGCACGACTAGGACAGTGAAGAAGATCTAAGTTCGACCCGCTGAATTGCTGGAGCTCTACCGAAGTGTGAGAAATGACGATGACCGCGTAGCTCAACGCGGGAAGATAAGGAACATTCAACTCCCAACTCTTAGATATTTTGCTTATTATCTTGCCACTAACATTCTTGGTAGGGAGAACACTAGTAATATTTCTAATTATCATTTGCCCTTCCTCACTACTGCACTTAATAATGATACCAAGTATAATCTTGGTTCTCTCATTGCTCGCCCCCTAGCCGCTAGAGGACCTATTTATGGGGGCATTATTGCCTCATGCATGGTTGCTGCTTTGGAACTTTCTGTTGATCCTAATGATATTGTGTTAACACCACAAAGGCTTGATCTTGCTGCTATGAAAACGCATCACTTTGTCACTACTAACTCTAGTACGGAGATTTTAGTATACATGATGTTGTTTACTGACGGAGACGAGAGGGAAATTCCTTTGCCACAATCTACTTTGTTCAGTATTTACAAGATGCCATGGTTGCGTTCCAAGGACGAGGTGGACGAGCAGCTCCGCTTGCTTGGTTTCCATGGGCAGCACCAGGGGGATGTGCCCTCTTACGACTATTCTATGCACTATGCTGGGGCGTCCTCGAGCTCGTATCAGGACGAGGGCACCTTCTCATCGTACTACGGAGGCGCTCCATCTTGGCCAGCTTGGGATTGATACCCACTTAGGCCAAAAGCCTAAGCTTGGGGGGATGTACACCGACACCACACTCATCTCCATACCATGTTTAGTCGGTACCTTGTATATCCATGTTTCACTTTCTTTTCCTTTCCAAAACACAAAAGACCAAAAATATTTTCATTATTTCTCTTTGTTTGCTTCTTTGTCTTTTTAGCCTTGGCTTTCTTTTTTCCTATTAGCTTTGTTTTTATTATTCGAAAAACCCAAAAATATTTCACTTTTTGCTTGTTCTTCCTTTTGGTTCTTGCCTTTAAAAATCGAAAACCCAAAAATATTTATGTTCTTGTTTGGCTTTGTGAAGTTCCTTGCAGGGTTCAGCAGTCCTCAGTGGAGTTTGGTTTCATGTTATTATTCTAGCCACACAAGTGAAGGGAAATAATGAGGATTAATGACAACTTGAGGTGTGGTAAGAGGCCAGTAATAAACTCAATTTGTTTTCATTTTTGTACATATACTCATCGTTGTGGGCATTCTTAGTCTGTTCATGTAAGGTGTATGTTATTTATGAATGCTTAGTAGTTCTTGCTTTCTTATGATTAGCTCCATCTTGCTAATGGTTTGTAGTACGTCATATGAATGTTTGCTTGCATTGCTCTATTCATAGCTTGGTATGACACTGTGGTACCCTCCTCTGAATGTTTCACTTGAATTGACTTGGCACATGCTCACGCATGCATATAACTGAAACAATAATCAGTTAAGCCTCGATGAATTATTTTGCCTCAGGAGTCTTGAATCACTTTCATGCCATGATTAGTCCTTTTTTGTTGCAAGCATGATTATGACAGTTATTTCTCTCTCGTTTGTCGCTCCCTTACTATTGCTAGCCTTCACTTGTAGTGAGTATGAGCTCTACTCGTGTTTCCAACTCCCCAAAACCAATATTGCCAAAAGTGTCCACCATACCTACCCATTAGCATCATTTGCTTTTCTGTGCATATTCAGTATGCCTTGTTTTCTTCCAAACAAAATGTTTGCTTGTTATGAGAAAGTTAGTTAGTAAAGCTCTCACGAACTTGATGGCACACTTTATTTTTTGCACTTAATAAACCTGAACCATTGTGACTATCCATGAAAGTTATATGCTTGCAAATTATAGGCTGGAGATTAGCAGAACTGTGCTGTCACGGGGAACACTTTCAACACGTGTAAATATATACCCTGTTGATATCATGCTCTTTTGTTTACAGATGTCGTCGGTGTGAAATAAAGGGGAGCTTGTAAGTCCATGGAGTTATGTATGTGTGTTAGAGAAACGCCTGAGCGGCTAGTCTAATCCATGCCTAATCATGGAGGAAACCTGCAGCATAACCATAATGAGCAATCTATGAAGCATTCTTCTTATAAAAAAAGAGATATAGTTATTGAGAAAAAGAAAAAAAATATGATGAGAAAAGAGGAAAGAGAGAAAAAAGCACTATTTTCCCATGGTAAATAAGAAGATGCTGAGATGCTTATTGTCTGCTTGCCTTGTCATTTTGATATGGGGATTCTTCCGTATCATCGGGCAAGGGGTACTCCATTGGCGGTTCTCTATGATACGCATGTATTTACTATGACAAGAACTTACCGGTAACTAAAGTTGAGTAGCATGAGTATCGGCCTTCGTACTCAAGGGACATGAGATTTCCAGTTTATGCTCTGTCAAGCATATAACTCGTATTGGACCTCATACTTTAACCGTTTAAAGATGCTTATGATAGGGGCAATGAGAGCTCAAATCTAATGAGTACCATACTTTCAGCATTTGGAAGCCTTTCAAACTTTTCAAAACCTTTTTCACTTCCTTGTTGAGTCACCACATATTCTATGAGCACTTTCTTGAGAGCATAGTTTGTCATTCTTAGTGTAATATGCTTGTCTCAAAACTTGATTAATTGTGTCATGACTTTGATGCTTGTATATTTGATATCTTTACTTCTATTCTTCACTTGAACTTCAAAGGTGCCTTGGCATTTATGTTTACTCTACAATCAAAGGCAAGCGAGATACCACTCTATCATACCTTTTTATGAGCATTACAATGTTTCTTATGTTTATGCTTCATGCTATTTATTATTTTTGAGTTGGAATCTCTTCATAGCTTGCAATGACTATTAAGTAAACTTATTTGCATACTCTTTATTATGAATTGCCTAAGTAGTTGATCATATGCTGAGAATATGTACATCTTATGAAGCAAATGTGTTCGTGAAAGTTTCTTTTATCGCACTCAGTTTTCAACTGAATTTCTTGAGGACAAGCAATATGCTAAGCTTGGGAAGAGTTGATACGTCCAAAACGTATCTACTTTCCCGAACACTTTTGCTATTGTTTTTCCTCTAAACTTGTGTGATTTGGATAGAACTAACACAGACTGACACTGTTTTTAGCAGAATTAACTTGGTGTCTAGTCTTTTTGCAGAAAATCAACTATCAGAAAAAATCCTGAAAAATATGCCAAAAATCCTATTTCACTAGAAGACTCACGGAGCCAGAAGACGAGACAGAGGAGGGCCACGAGGGGCCCACACCACCTAGCCATGCAGGCCAGGCTAGACCATGCCTGGGGTTGGTGTAGCCGCCTCGGTAACCCCCTCGGCCTCCCTCTTCGCCTATAAGATGCCTCCTGACCTAAAAACCCAGGGGGTTCGATGTTTTTTCCAGAAAGAGTTCCGCTGCGCCGCCACCACCAGATTCCATGATTCAGAAGCAGAAACTCCGTTCTGGCACCCTGCCAGGACGGGGAATTGGAGGAGATCATCGCCATCATCATCACCATCGCTTCTCCATCAACCATCCATGATTCCCCCGTCCATGAGTGACTAATCCGCCGCTGTAGGCTATGAGGATGATAGGGATTGCATGAGATCGTTCATGTAATGACATCAGATTGTTAGGGCATGGTGCCTAGTATCTATTATTAGTGCTTTTTGACTTTGTTGCAACTTGTTATGCTTAATGCTTGTCACTAGGGCCCGAGTGCATGATTTTAGATCTAAACATGTTATTAATTCATTATGATAGTATTGTTTATGGTCTTACCTACAAGTTGTATACACATATTGTTGTCTGGAACCAAAGGCCCTGAAGTGACAATAATCGGGATAACCGGAGGGGATGGCTTTGATGTGAGGATCACATGTGTTCACGGAGTGTTAATGCTTTGCTCTGGTGCTCTATTAAAAGGAGCACCTTAATTGCCAGTAGTTCCCTCGAGGCCCCGCTGCAAACGGGATGCCAGGACAAAATATGTTGTGCAAGTTCTCATTGCGAGCACGTATGACTATATATGAAACACATTCCTATGATTATTTAGTACTTGGATGCTTTATCTTATTTATCTGCAAATGCCATATGTCTTGATTGTAATATGAATTGTCTTGTCCATGCAACGCCCGTCCATCCATCCCTATGCCCACCGCGATTTAATCCTACTGTTTACTGCAATTGTTACTACTGTCTTTACTTTTACTACTTCTATTACTTTGCTATTGCTATTACAAAACTGTTGCTACTGATAAACTGTTGTGAGCAAGATTGTTTCCAGGTGCAGCTGAATTGACAGCTCAGTTGTTAAGGCTTATAAATATTCTTTGGCTCCCCTTGTGTCGAATCAATAAATTGGGTTTCACTTCCCTCGAAAATACTGCATACACCCTCTATACTTGTGGGTCATCAACTGCCCCACCTGCACATCCACTAGCGAGTTCTCGGTGGAGCCCATGGCGGTGGTAGGATGCTCTGATGGAGCGGGGTGATGATGGAGCGAGTAGATCGCCACCGGTGGCGACACTGAAGGAAGAAGGCGAGAGCTGAAATGTCCCTCGCGCTAACAGCCCGAAGAAATACTGTTAGGGCTTAGTTCGCTCGCCAAAACTGGGGAAATAGTGCTCCACGGGGGGAATCTTTTACGGTTTCGCGAAAAGTACAGTATCTACTCAGGCTAGTTTTTGTTGCGGGAACCGTAAAAAAAGGCTATTTTACGGTTTCTTCGTTTTTACGTGATCTTTTAGAGTTGCTCTAAGGTGGACTTTTGTTGGAGAACTGAATAAATTATTCGATCTGACAAAACTAATGCTACTCGTTTGTTTGTACCATGAGTGCTCATCGTTGTGGATGCATGCAAATTTATCCCATCTTGATATATAGGGCCAATTTCACACCTAGCCCTTTGAGTATCAATATTTGGGCCGATTACTAATCTAGTGTTGTTTAACTTCTTAGACCTAAGTTTTAAAGTGTAACATGGCCTTAGATAATAGCCCATTATTGCATATTCTTTGGCCCAAGTACGGTTTTGGATGTTTTTCTCTAATTTCCTACCCTATTCACTTCATATTTTCCTATTATATCCATCTCCTATTCTTCCGCTAACCTAACCTACCGCCGCCACTACTTCCCTGGTCGTCCTCTAGCCCCGCGTCTCCGCTATATATACATCTTCAATCTTGAGATTATGGTCATAGTTAGCTCATGGCACCTCTACAACATGATAAACCACATCCTCCGGAGGAATTGCACCTCTATGGTGAAATACTGCACTAGAATTCAACATCACTTGTAGGGCCACACAATCAAAAATCTCGATCTACGTCGTCTCTTTTCTTTGTTTCGCTAGCCATTCTTTACATTCACCATTAATTACCACCTCATGTAGGAGGGGCGCGATGTCTCTTGAGATCTACGACTTTCGCTCGATGATCTAAGATATATATATCAAGCGCTTTGGAATTGGTGCTCGATCCATACTACGAGGAGATCCAATGATGTATGTTCTTGTTTTTCTCAAAATTATCTGTTTTTGTTGATCCTTTTTTACCTCGCCTAGAGAATAACACTATTGTCTCGGGACTAGGGTTGGGCCTTTGGGCTAGACTATCTTTGGACTTAGGATTATAGGCTTTAAAATTTCTAATAGTAGATTATGAATAGATCTATTTTCGTGATTTGTCCTTGGCCCAGAGCTCAAGTCGTGATAGCCGATCCACAATTGCTAGCGATCAAAACATATTTTAGTGAATTTCAGTGATTTCGGTAGCAACCAAAAGAATTACGTTTCGGTCAAAATATTTAACCTAATTTCAGTAAAACACATGGATACAAAAAGTATATAAATTATTTTTCAAAAAATAGTGTAGGAAATTATAGACTTTGTTACTTGTGTAGAAATAATTAAGCTAGCCATCGAAATTCACTTAATTTCAGTGATTTCGGTAGCAACCCAAAATAATTACGTTTCTATCAAAATATTAGAGTTATTTCAGTAATACACATGGATACAATAATATTTAAATTATTTTTCAAGTTTTTTGAATATTTTATAGTTTTTTGAAAGAAAACTTCGCTTTTTGGCTGAAATAAAAACTGAAATCATTGAAATTCATTGAATTTTAGTGATTTTGGCAGGGGCCGAAATATTTCCGAAACCGAAATTTGAAACCATGGGTAGAACTCTAATAAAACCTGTCAACAATTGAAATATTTTCTTTGCGTACTGCTACAGAAAATTAACTTACATGCCAACCTAGGAGTTTCACATGTCACACAATTCTCTTAGTTTCCAGTCTTCATTTCGTAGTACTCCGTATATGTATAGTTTAAACATTCGTCCATAAAAAAACTCTTGAATGGAGCTTGTTCACGCTTAACACCCCATATCGCAGCAAATATACAATTGGGTCAAAGTCATTTTATATATCTTTAGTTTCCCTTTAACCGCCTGCTCAGTTGGTAGATTAATTTAGATCCTCGCACATATATGGGGTGCAATTATAGGTACAGTTTTAATCCCGTTTTGGTATCCAATTATGACGACAGATCAAGATAGATTTACGTATAGGTGGCGGTGATCTTCTGTGGTGCTATAATCGGCAATCTATGAAGTCATATATATCTATGGGGGAACATGAAAATATATGGTTCATTAATCAGAAAAGATATGGTCAATATAACAACATTAATTTCCTTTTATTTTTGTGTGAACCGGTGTGCACATATTTGCATGTTTGAATCCACGTGATTTTTGAATGGACGGCAGAGATCAACTGGCCATGGGAGGTGTTTCCTCTCGGTTCTCTATAAATATCAGGGCATAGAGGTGGTACAAGGCACACAACACCAAAGCCTCAAGCAGCAGATCAGAAAGAGAGCTACATCTTCTTCTTCCGCCTCTGTTATAATCTCAAGCTAGCTTTAAGGTCCCTATTCCTTCCTTTGTTTCTCATCATCGTGTAGTGGTTTATGTCTCCATGCTTTTACATACAAACAGACTTTTAGAGGTGCTATACATGTATAGGATGAAACTAGTGCATTTCGATCTTTCCAGCACACAATTTTGTTATTGTTGTTGGCAGCCATGTATATTCAACTATATATACATGTTGCCTTTTTCATGGTTTCTTTGCTATGTTGAGCTAATCCTCATGGTGATTTTGGTGCTACTTGTTGAAGAAAAGAACATGGGAAATTATCCATGTGTAGCACAACAGTTCTTTGTGATTTATTTATCATTAGTTGACATTATTGGACTTTCTTCTTCTTCTTCTTCCCATGATGGCCTGATGAGTACTAATTAAGAAAGTGTGCGCACCTCTTGAAGTAGCAACACCTGATTGTTTCAACTTATTGTGAGATCTGATGTATTATTATCAGCTGAGAAATATATGAAGCTTACACCCAACTTTTAGATTATTTGTAAGCAGCATTTCTTTCGATTTTTGCAACTAAAAGTGGTTGTTGGATACATACACAATCATGCGGTTTTCTTATTAAAATTATGATTATTTTTGTTGATTCTTCTTGGGAAAAACTGGTAACAATCACCTTGAAAGTGTTGGGCATGGATCTGAAATAGCAATTCTCTCATTTCTGTTTGCAGTTCGTTTAGTTGATCATGGCATCCAACGCTCAAGGATCCTCCTCCGTGAAGGCACTACTTGTAGATGACATGCTAGTTGATACCCTGCTTCTCTCCACGATGCTACGCCACTTCCACTGCGAGACTACGGTGGCTAAGAATGGGAAAGAAGCTATTGATATGTTCCTCCAGGGAAAGAAGTTTGACATTGTTTTGTTGGAGAAGCGCATTTCCATAATTACTGGTCCTGAGGTACTTTAGTTAGTTTCCCATTCCTTTTGTGTTTCAAAAAATACATATTTTATTTTGCTTGAATATTGGTCACTTGACAAATGATTTCTTGTGTTACTTCTTACTTGACAGGCAGTTGAGAAGATCCGTGCAATGGGAGAAACTGATGTGAAGATTGTTGGGCTATCAGTTGAAACTGATGACCAAGAAGCTTTCACGAGTGCTGGTGCTGATGTGTTTGTACCCAAACCAATGAAGCTTGAGGTTCTGGGGGCTATGGTCCAGGAGGTCACCAACAAGAAGAAGAACGCCATGGTCTAAGCGTGATCCAGCTTCCTCCAGCGATGGAGGGGATAGGATGTTGAGCTCATATATGTTCAACATGTCTGTTTAATTTTATCGGATTGTCGTTTAATTTTGAGGTTCATGTCAAAGGTGGTCCTTAGCAAGAAGGACATGAGAGGCTACCAGTAATTAGATGGGATCCGTCTAATATGTACCTCCAATTTCAGTCCATTTTTTTTTATTCATGCTTCGTGGTGTGAGACATGTACTCCTTTCGAGAGGCAAATTATTCACCTATCACACTTTAATAAAATCAAGATTTTGGATTACTTCTATGGTGTGGTACGTCTAGCTAATGGCCCCTATCAAACTAGAAAATGTTATAAATTTTATAGCATGACGTTGAAATCATCACCCCGATCCTTTCTATGCATCTATTTTACTATATACCGACACGCCCCCACTTCTCTATATCACTATCATGTTATTTGTTAAACATTTCTTTGTAACTTCCACTAAGTCCAAACTTCGATGAACTAAAAGCTCAAACTTGGGTTAGCGATCAACTATCAAATATGTTTAATCTACTGGAGGACAAAGCACACGGCGCTGCAAAAATAAATTCACATGAACTCGCACCGTCCTGACGACCGTGGGCTTTGTGCACGAGAAGCTGAACGCCTTCCCGTCAAGGAGCGTGGGGTGCACCACGGGCCTGTTGCCACCCTCTGCACGGCGCCGCGCCATTGGCGGCAGACGGCGCTCGCGGACAATGTACATGTCAAATTAATTGTGTTTTCTGACCAGTAAGTGTAAAATCATAGGACTCTTGAGATTTTGGCAACGCTGAGCACTGTGTGGCTTTCCAGGAGGTCTACCTCATGACCTCAAGGAAGTACTTACATCCCGGTGCCCATGAACCAGACCCCGCTCATCCTCCACGGCAGCCACCTCGTGCAGTGCCCGGCGCCGTTGGTCGCGGCCGTCACCTTCCTATATACGTATCTGTGTCATTGGGATCTTCCATTCGCATAAAAAATGACGTGAGACGGAGGTAGTAGGTGAGTGTTTTGAGGAATTACAGGGTAGGTTATTGGGATTGCAAGAACACTGAGTGAGGTTTGTTTGATTGTTGCATGTGCATGCATGGAGTTTGTTTTAAGTTATACTTGGTGGCGTTATATTATCCTGGGGCGGAGGATTGCATGCGTTGTTAGTTCAGTTGCTTGCATCCGTTGGTAGAGGGCTTCTTGGGGCAGGGTTGTTGGAGAGAGTTTCAGAAAATTTGTTAGCCAATAGCATTAAATAAGAAAAAGTGTGACACCATGTGAGGTATTGCAACACTACGGGTTGAGCTTGCTTTGTGTCTTTATCCATTGCTAGATTCCAGAAGATCAAACAAAGAGAATCTGCATGCCCTTTGTATTGTCTATGACAACTACGGATATTCAAAACCGTTCTCAAGAACACACGGTTGAGAGAAAAATGATACTTGTTGATGCCAGAAAGATCTGAAGAAAGTTAAACATGTAAATTTCCATCTTTATGTGTACGTGTAAAACTTCATGGACAAATGTTTAAATTTTATGCTCTGTGCGAAATCAAAAATTGGTGTTTCACACTGCATCTTTGTACTAAATCATCGAAGTGCCCCAAATTATTTATAGAGGCACATTAGGAAGTGTCCAATTTAATGGTGTTGATCAAAAATATTTGCTACTCTTAGTGAAAATGCCCAAAATATGTATTTTCATAGGAACTTCAAAACCGTCCCTCAACATTTTCAAAGGGAATTTGTAGAACAGCCTCTGATAATTTTTTGGCAGCACTCCTGATCATTTTTAACAGCACTCTATATATGTGCCTCGGAACATTTTTAGTTGCACTTCACGCATGTGCCTTTGAATATTTATACCAACAGTTATAAAAGTGCCTCTGACTATTTGAGGCACATCATAAATATTGTACACATAATCAGCATCCCAAAGTGTACCAAAACAGCAGTAGATTCTCGTCCATTTGAACTAGTAGATTAACATAACCATCATTCCAAAATGTATTGAAAACAACATTAATATTCTGTTGGATTAATAGGCAGAATTTCCACAATTAATTCTAATATATAAATCATGAGTACACCAGCTATCATCACGTGAAACTCTAACATACTAGATGTATTAATCAGCAAGAACAGCAGCAGTGCAACCGCAAGAACAGCCATAGAATAGCCATAGATAGGATCACGATATATGTATCGATCTATTGCAGATGAAGTCGCCATTGGTCCAGAGGTTGTTGTAGCCTGTCGAAGAAGTTGCCGTAGAAGACGTCGAGCACGCGGATGCTCTTGACGCCCAGGAAAACGAGCCATGATGAGGAACTTGAGAAGTCGTGCGGAACGCTTCCTAAAAACCTTATTCGCCATCTCACGTACAAGATCACAAAGGTGAGTGGTTCAGGAGACCTACTCTCCGTCCGCCGGTGCACGCCGGCAAGCGGAATGGAGTAGACTACGGTGGCGGCGCAAGCAGAGAGGAGGAAAAACCCTAGATTGGTTTTCGGTGCATCTATGGTGGAAGCCACACAAGCGCCTATATAGAGCGGCCCGGGAAACCCGCATAGGGCACGTCGTGGACCAAGCCCACGTTGTGCACATTCGTGTCGATTACAGATAGCCCACGATCCGGAAGCGACCCGAATCTACTAACTGTTGACACGTCTATCAAAACCGCACCAGTTTTCCCAAAAAGCAAAAATAAAGCTCGGATCTGTGAGACTCCCACAACCTGCGGCGCGCGCGTCATTACGAGGCGAGCGAGCAGCGTTATCGAAGGAGGAGCACGCGTGTATCACTTCTCTTATCACTCACTTACAAAATGGTGAAATACTCCACCTTATAAGGTGGTGTAACTCTCCTCCAACTTTCCATGTAAGACTAAACTTTAGCTCCCACTCCACTCACATGTGAGCTGCCACCAAATTGGGCCAAATCACACATGGGCTTCCACACATATAGGGTTTGAGATTTAGGGAAAATCTGAAATCACAGATGAGTCTAAAGTTTTAGCCCATTATTTCTAACAATCCCCCACCAGATCTCATATTCCTATTTGAAGATTTACCAATTCTTGTTATTTGTTTATATACCAGTGTTTCAGCAGAGACTGTTAAGTTGAACTTCCGTCTAAATCTTGAGCTACGTCTATCAGCAACTTGAACAATGGACGAACCTTGAATTGCAAGTTTGGTGCCAATAGATTTTACTCAAAATCATAACTAGTATCGGGCTGCCAGTAGCCTACCCTGCGGGTTAGAGCATATGCGTCAGACTCCCTGGTCTCCTCATGAGTTTACTAGAGACCACCCAAGTCTCATGACCGCGACGTCTACAGTCGAGCTCATATAGGTGTGCTCTTTCAAGAATGCCCTGTAGGACGACATCTTTGCTAGTTAAAGCCAACAGAAACACATTAATGCATGTAGCCAACCTACCTTACAGATTATGAGACTTATGCATCTTCACATAGAGAGGGTTATAAAATACTCTCCTCGGTCAAACCACTCGCTTGTTCTTCCCAGATCCTAATTTACGGGATCTTCGATCACATAGGTTGGGTTACCACTATGGTGTGACATCCATGGGTCTCAACCCCATCTCCCTCGATGCATTTTCTATCACAATTCGTGATAGTCTCTTTGTAAAGGGACCTGCCAGGTTTTTGTCTGTTTGAATATACGTAACAATTATTACTCTAGAGTTTCTCAATTTCCTGACAGATTTCAAACGTCTCTTTACGTGTCTTGATAACTTCTTGTTATGCTTAGAACTGTTCACTTTAACAATCACAGTTTGGTTTTCACAATTCAAAAGGATTGCCAGCATAGGTTTTTCAACCACAGGCAAGTCCATCAAGAACTCACGCAGCCATTCTGACTCAACAGTGGATGTGTCTGATGGGTTCGTAGCATGGAAAACAAAAAATTTCTACCGCAAGAACGAACAAAACCCAGATCTAATCTAGATAAAAGCCAAGATCTAATCTATTAGACATGTGCAACGAGATAGATAGGAACTAACCCTCGTAGATCCCAAAGCGTTAACGCGATTAGATCTCGTGGTTGATGTAGTTGATCACTTGCCGATCTCAAGATCGTGTGGACGATCCTTCCGACGTCGCGTTCCGGCAGCGCTTCCGCAGTCGGTCAAGTGGACGATCCTTCCGGCGCCGCGTTTCGGCAGCGCTTCCGCAGTCGGTCACACGTGCGGAGTCGAAGCAGACCTTCCTCTCCTCGTTCCAGCGAGCAGCGGAGGTAGTAGATCTTCTCCACGGAATCCCAGCAGCACGACAGCGTGGTGTTGGTGGTGGAGTATAGAATTCTGCAGGGCTTCGCCTATGAATGTGCAGAAGAAAGGAGGAGGAGAGAGGCGGCAGAGATTGGGAGTTATGGAGCAGGGGTGGAGGGGGCGCCCCTGCCCCTCTATTTAAAGGGGCTGAGGCGCCATGGGAGGGGGAGTCCTTGTAGGACTCCCCTCCCTCTAGGGCCGGCGGATTGGGGAGGGGGGAGGAGTCCTCCTCCCCCACGACTCCTAGTCTTGACCCACCAGGACTCCTTTGATACCTTCCTTGGTTTTCAAGCAAACTCCAAGAAACCTTCCAAAACCTTCCGGAACATTCCGAAACCTTCTAGAACCCTCATACAAATACTCCGGAACATTTCCTAACTCAGAAAATGATCCCCAATATATGAATCTTATTCTCCGGACCATTCCGGATCTCCTCGTGATGTCCCGAATCCAATCCGAGACTCCGAACAACATTCGGTCTCCAACGCATATTCCATATCTACCTAAAACAACTTCGAACCTTAAGTGTGTCACCCTACGGTTCGTGAATATGCAGACATGACAGAGACACATCTCCTATCAATAACCATCAGCGGGACCTGGAGATCCATAATGGCTCCCACATACTCAACGATGACTTCGTGATCGATTGAACCATTTAGATACGAAACCAATTCCCTTTGTCACGCGATGCTATACTTATCCGAGGTTTGATCGTCGGTATCTCCATACCTAGTTCTACCTCGTTACTGATAAGTACTCTTTACTCGTTCCGTGATATGACATCCCTTGTGACCTAGTCACATGCTTGCATGCTAACTAGATGACATTCCATCAAGAGGGCCCAGAACATATATATCCGTCATATGGATGGACAAATCCCAATCTTGGTCCATGCGCTTCAACACATACTTTCAGAATACCCAATGACACCTTTATGACCACCCAGTTACGAAGC
The DNA here is from genome assembly GCA_910589775.1 of Avena eriantha. NCBI lineage: Eukaryota > Viridiplantae > Streptophyta > Magnoliopsida > Poales > Poaceae > Avena > Avena eriantha. Next base: position 30,331,195 of record OU342741.1, read on the forward strand.
GGTGTTTGATGTCATGAAAGTACCCATCCGGTGATGGTGATTAACACAACCTCATGGTCGAAGGATTAGGTTACTATGCATTTAAAAGCTTACAGCAATACGAACTTAATGACTTGATCTTATGCTACGCTTACTATGGGTGTGTGTCCATCACATCATTCTCCTAATGATATAACCTTGTTATTAATCACATCCTAATGTCCATGATCAGGAAACCATGATCATCAATTAATCAACAAGCTAGTTCAACAAGAGGCTTACTAGGGACTCTTATATGTTTACAAAACACATATGTATTAGTGTTTCCTAATAATACAATTATAGCATGGAATGTAAACATTCATCATAAACACAAAGATATAATAATAATCACTTTTATTATTGCCTCTTGGGAATATCTCCAACAGTCTCCCACTTGCACTAGAGTCAATAATCTAGATTACATGGTAATATACCGAACACCCATGCCGTTCTGGTGTTGGTCATGCTTTGCCCTAGGGAGAGGTTTAGTCAACGGATCTGCCACATTCAGATCAGTGTGTACTTTGCAAATCTTTATGTCACCATCTCGAACATACTTGCGAATAGCGTGGAAATGTTGCTTGATGTGCTTCAGCTTGCTATGTGACCTTGGCTCCTGTGCATTGGCTATGCCACCTATGTTGTCACAGTAGATGGCCATCGGGTCCAACACATTGGGAACCACGCCAAGTTCAGTAATGCATCCATACGGCTTCTTGTGCAGCCTCCGAAGCAGCTATGTATTCCGATTCAGTTGAAGATTTCGCCACAACGCTTTGCTTCGCACTCCTCCAGCTCACTGCAGCACCATTCAAAATAAATACGTATCCCGACTGTGACTTTGAGTCATCCGGATCGGTGTTCCAACTAGCATCGGTGTAATCGTTTACAACAAGTTGTTCATCACCTCCATAAGAAAGAACCATATCCTTAGTCCTATTTAGGTACTTTAGGATATTCTTGACCGCTGTCCAGTGCTCCATTCCAGGATCACTTTGATATCTGCTAGTCAAACTAACAGCATGTGCTATATCCGGTCTTGTACACAGCATGGCATACATGATAGAACCTATGGCCGAGGCATAGGGAATATTATTCATTTTCTCTCTATCTTCTGTCATAGCTGGACTTTGAGTTTTACTCAAGGTCTTACCTGACAACATGGGCACGAACCCTTTCTTGCTATTTTCCATTCTAAACTTCTTTAGAACTTTGTCTAAGTATGTACTTTGTGAAAGCGCTATTAGGCGTCTTGATCTATCTCTATAAATCTTGATGCCTAGAATGTATGCCGCTTCGCCAAGATCCTTCATTGAAAAACTATTATTCAAATAGGTTTTGACGCTATTTAGAAGTTCTATATCATTCCCAATCAACAATATGTCATCTACATATAGTACCAGGAATGCTACAGAGCTCCCACTCACTTTCTTGTAAATACAAGCTTCTCCATAAGTTTGTATAAATCCAAAGTTTTTGATTACTTTATCAAAATGTTGATTCCAACTCCGGGATGCTTGCTTCAGTCCATAAATGGAGCGCTGAAGTTTGCATACCTTGTCAGCATCTTTAGGATCGACAAAACCCTTGGGTTGTACCATATACAACTCTTGCTCAATGTCACCATTAAGGAACGCCGTTTTGACATCCATCTGCCAAATCTCATAATCGAAATATGCAGCAATTGCTAACAAAATCCTCACAGACTTTAGCTTCGCTACTAGTGAGAAAGTCTCATCATAGTCAACTCCTTGAATTTGTCGGAACCCTTTCGCGACAAGTCGAGCTTTATAGATGGTAACATTACCATCAGCATCTATTTTTATCTTGAAAATCCATTTGTTCTCGACAGCCTTACGGCCATCCAGTAAGTCCACCAAAGTCCACACTTGGTTTTCGTACATGGATCCCATTTCGGATTTCATGGCTTCTAGCCATTTGTCGGAATCTGGGCTCACCATAGCTTCTTCATACGTCGCAGGGTCATCAGCGTTGTCCACCAACATGACGTTCAAGGCAGAGTCATACCAATCAGGAGTGGTACGAACCCTCGTTGACCTGCGAGGTTCAGCAGTAACTTCGTTTGAAGTTTCATGATCATTATCATTAGCTTCCTCTTCAATTGGTGCAGGCGGCACAAAAACATCTTCCGGTGCTGCGCTACTCTCAAATCCGAGAGAAGGTTCAATAACCTCATCGAGTTCTACTTTCCTTCCAGTCACCTCCTTCGAGAGAAACTCCTTCTCAAGAAAGGATCCATTCTTGGCAACGAAAACTTTGCCTTCGGATCTATGATAGAAGGTATACCCAATTGTTTCTTTAGGGTATCCTATGAAGACACATTTCTCCGCTTTGGGTTCTAGCTTATCAGGTTGTAACTTCTTTACATATGCTTCGCAACCCCAAACTTTAAGGAACGATAACTTAGGTTTCTTACCAAACCACAATTCGTACGGTGTCGTTTCAACGGATTTAGATGGTACCCTATTTAAAATGAATGCGGCTGTCTCTAATGCATAGCCCCAAAATGATAATGGTAAATCTGTAAGAGACATCATAGACCGAACCATATCTAAGAGAGTTCGATTACGACGTTCGGACACACCATTACGCTGTGGTGTTCCCGGTGGCAACTGCGAAAGTATTCCATATTTCTTTCAATGCATGCCAAACTCATAACTCAGATATTCACCTCCGCGGTCAGAACGCAGAAACTTAATCTTCTTGTTACGATGATTTTCCACTTCACTTTGAAATTCCTTAAACTTCTCGAAAGTTTCGGACTTATGTTTCATAAAGTAGACATACCCATATCTACTCAAGTCATCCGTGAAAGTGAGAACATAACGATATCCACCACGCGATGCTACACTCATTGGACCGCACACATCGGTATGTATTATTTCCAATAAGTCTGTAGCTCGCTCCATTATTCCAGAGAATGGAGTCTTAGTCATTTTTCCCATTAGACATGCTTCGCATCTTTCAAGTGATTCAAAATCAAGTGATTCAAGAAGTCCATCAGAATGGAGTTTCTTCATACGCTTCAATCCAATGTGACTAAGACGATAGTGCCACATGTATGTAGAATTATCATTCAATTTTATTCGTTTAGCATCTATGTTGTGAACATGTGTATCACTACTATCGAGATTCAGTAAGAATAAACCATTCATCTCAGGTGCATTACCATAAAAGATATTACTCATATAAATCGAACAACCTTTATTCTCGGACTTAAAAGAGTAACCGTCTCGCAATAAACATGATCCAGATATAATGTTCATGCTTAACGCAGGCACCAAATAACAATTATTCAAATATAAAACTAATCCCGAAGGTAGATGTAGAGGGAGCGTGCCGATGGCGATCACATCAACCTTGGAGCCATTTCCAACGCACATCATCACCTCGTCTCTTAACAGTCTTCGTTTATTCCGCAGCTCCTGTTTCGAGTTACAAATATGAGCAACCAAACCAGTATCAAATACCCAGGCACTACTACGATTACTAGTAAGATACACATCTATAACACATATATCAAATATACCTTTCTTCTTGATGTTGCCATTCTTTAGATCCGCCAGGTACTTGGGGCAGTTACGCTTCCAGTGACCAGCACCCTTGCAGTAGAAGCACTCAGTTTCAGGCTTAGGACTAGCCTTGGGCTTCTTAGTAGGTGCGGCAGCTTTCTTGCCGTCCTTCTTGAAGTTGCCCTTGTTCCTAGGCTTGCCCTGTCTCTTGAAATTGGTGATCTTATTGACCATCAACACTTGGTGCTCCTTCTTGATCTCCACTTCAGCAGTTTTCAGCATGGACGACAGTTCAGGCAATGTCTTGTTCATGCAGTGCATGTTGTAGTTCATCACAAAGTTCTTGTAACTTGGTGGCAGTGATTGAAGGAGACGATGAATCCCCAATTCATTAGGAATCGATATTCCCAACTCTTGGAGCTTGTTTGCGTACCCAGACATGGTGAGCACGTGCTCACTAACGGAGCTTCCCTCTTCCATCTTACAGTTAAAGAACTTTCGGAGGCCTCATAGCTCTCCATGGCCACGCGAGTCTCAAAAATTAGCCTGAGCTCCTTAATGATCTCGAACGGGTCGTGGTGCTCAAAACGCTTTTGGAGCTCCGCTTCTAAACCGTATAGGATGGCACACTGAACTGTGGAGTAATTATTTTTCCGAGTGGCGAAAACATTCTTTTCGTCATCGGTGGCATTATCCGCAGGTGGGTCACCTAGCGGTGCTTCGAGCACATAGGTCAACTGACCAGCCCTGAGGACGATCTTCAGTCCACGGAACTAATCCGTGAAATTGGTTCCATTGTTCTTAAGCTTTTCTTTCTCTAGGAACGCATTGAAATTGATGGAGGGGGTCGCCATAATCTACAACAATTTGCAAGTAGTTTAGACTAAGTTTATGACAAATTGAGTTCAAATTTAATTCTTAAACTAACTAGGTGAACTCCCACTCAAAACAACATCCCTCACATTGTCTTAGTGATTACACGAACCAAGTCCACTACACCAAGTCCGATCTTCACGAGGGAAGATGCAGTTTCATCGGCAAACAATCTTCATGTTCATCATATCATTTATATGACTCATGCTCTACCTTTCAGTATTCTGTGTTCCGAGACCATGTCTGTACATGCTAGGATCGTCAAGATAACCTTAGTTTCCGCATGTGCAAATCTGGCTTGCACCCGTTATATGCACACGTAGAATCTATCACATCCGATCATCACGAGATGCTTCGAAATGACGAGTCTTAGCAACGGTGCCAACTAAGGGTGAACACTTTATTACTTAATATTTAGTGAGAGGGATCATCTTATAATGCTACCGTCGCGATCTAAGCAATACAAGATGCATAAAGGATTAACATCACAGGCAATTCATAATTAGTGTGATATGATATGGCCTTTTTCTTCTTGCGCCTTTGATCTCCATCTCCAAAGCACGAACATGATCTCCATCATCACCAGCATTGCGTCAAGGTCAGTGGCGCCGCTTCATGGTTGTCCATCATCACTAGCAACTATTACAACTACTTGGAATAAAGCTATTACAAGATGAATAGACACGCATGTCTTAACAGAATTAAAGACAACCATTAGGCTCCTGTCGGTTGCCATATTACAACAAGGATCATTGCATACATCAAATACAATCATAATCACATGATGGCCATATCACATCACAAAACCCCTGCAAAAAGAAGTTAGATGCCTCTAATTTTCTTTGCATGTTTTACGTGGTTTGGGGCTTTCGCACAAGACCGATCTTACCTACGAACAAGAACCACAACGTTGATACAAGTGTTGTCAAGATGCTCATTGTAAATTGAATCTTAACTATGGTGGGAGAGACAGACACCCGCAAAGCCACTTGTGCAACGCAAGTTGCACGTCAAGCGTGGAGCAAGTCTCATGTGCGATGACATGTAATGTTAGCCCGAGCCGCTTCATCCCACCATGCCGCAAGATGCAAAGTACACGCTAAGACACCGACAACAAAAGCATCAACGCCCACAAAAACATTGTGTTCTACTCGTGCCACAGATCTACGCATAGATACGGCTCTGATACCACTGATGGGTTCGTAGCATGGAAAACAAAAAGTTTCTACCGCAAGAACGAACAAAATCTAGATCTAATCTAGATAAAAGCCAAGATCTAATCTATTAGACATGTGCAATGAGATAGATAGGAACTAACCCTCGTAGATCCGAAAGCGTTAACGAGATTAGATCTCGTGGTTGATGTAGTCGATCACTTGCCGATCTCAAGATCGTGTGGACGATCCTTCCGGCGTCGCGTTCCGGCAGCGCTTCCGCAGTCGGTCAAGTGGACGATCCTTCCGGCGCCGCGTTTCGGCAGCGCTTCCGCAGTCGGTCACACGTGCGGAGTCGAAGCAGACCTTCCTCTCCTCGTTCCAGCGAGCAGCGGAGGTAGTAGATCTTCTCGAGGGAATCCCAGTAGCACGACGGCATGGTGTTGGTGGTGGAGTATAGAATTCTGCAGGGCTTCGCCTATGCATGTGCAGAAGAAAGGAGGAGGAGAGAGGCATCAGAGATTGGGAGTTATGGAGCAGGGGTGGAGGGGGCGCCCCTGCCCCTCTATTTAAAGGGGGTGAGGCGCCATGGGAGGGGGAGTCCTTGTAGGACTCCCCTCCCTCTAGGGCCGGCGGATTGGGGAGGGGGGAGGAGTCCTCCTCCCCCACGACTCCTAGGCTTGACCCACCAGGAATCCTTTGATCCCTTCCTTGGTTTTCAAGCAAACTCCAAGAAACCTTCCAGAACCTTCCGGAACATTCCGAAACCTTCTAGAACCCTCATACAAATACTCCGGAACATTTCCTAACTCAGAAAATGATCCCCAATATATGAATCTTATTCTCCCGACCATTCTGGATCTCCTCGTGATGTCCCAAATCCAATCCGAGACTCCGAACAACATTCGGTCTCCAACGCATATTCCATATCTACTTAAAACAACTTCGAACCTTAAGTGTGTCACCCTACGGTTCGTGAATATGTAGACATGATAGAGACACATCTCCTATCAATAACCATCAGCGGGACCCGGAGATCCATAATGGCTCCCACATACTCAACGATGACTTCGTGATCGATTGAACCATTTACATACGAAACCAATTCCCTTTGTCACGCGATACTATACTTATCCGAGGTTTGATCGTCGGTATCTCCATACCTAGTTCTACCTCGTTACTGATAAGTACTCTTTACTCGTTCCGTGATATGACATCCCTTGTGACCTAGTCACATGCTTGCAAGCTAACTAGATGACATTCCACCGAGAGGGCCCAGAACATATCTATCCGTCATATGGATGGACAAATCCCAATCTTGGTCCATGCGCTTCAACACATACTTTCAGAATACCCAATGACACCTTTATGACCACCCAGTTACGAAGTGGTGTTTGATGTCATGAAAGTACCCATCCGGTGATGGTGATTAACACAACCTCATGGTCGAAGGATTAGGTTACTATGCATTTAAAAGCTTACAGCAATACGAACTTAATGACTTGATCTTATGCTACGCTTACTATGGGTGTGTGTCCATCACATCATTCTCCTAATGATATAACCTTGTTATTAATCACATCCTAATGTCCATGATCAGGAAACCATGATCATCAATTAATCAACAAGCTAGTTCAACAAGAGGCTTACTAGGGACTCTTATATGTTTACAAAACACATATGTATTAGTGTTTCCTAATAATACAATTATAGCATGGAATGTAAACATTCATCATAAACACAAAGATATAATAATAATCACTTTTATTATTGCCTCTTGGGCATATCTCCAACAGTGTCTAAAGAAGTAAGTTCTGCTTCCAAAGTTGACCTCGTCAATATGGTCTATCTATGAGATCTCCATGAGACTGTGCCACCTCCAAGGGTAAGCACATACCCGATTGTGGCATAGAGTTCATCAACGTCAGATATCCAGTTCAAATTACTATATCCTTCAAGCACAGTAGGGTGCCCTAAATAGTGATTCCCATATCTCATTTAGATAGCGCATGACCCTTTCAAGTGCATGCCAACGATAAATATCCGGTTAGACATGAACCAACTCAACTTTCTCACAGCAAAAGAGATATCCGGTCTTGTAGCGCATGCTAAGTACATGAGAGAACCAACAATTTGTGAATATTTCAACAGGTCTGTTGGTTCCGTCCTATTCTTTCGCAATGTAAAACTGGGATCATAAGGTGTTGGAGAAGTCTTGACATCAATAAAGCCAAAATGGCTCAAGATCTTCTCAACATAATAAGATTGTGTTAAAGTACTCACATTCTCGTTCTTAATAAGCTTGATGTTCAGAATCACATCAACCTCTCCTAGATCTTTCATGTCAAAATCTTTGACGGGAAAGACTTGACTCCATTTATCACATTCGTTGTACCAACGATCAAAATATCCTCCACATACAAACATAATATAACACTATCGCCCTCACCATGTCTATAGTACACACCTATCAGCCTCATTAATGACAAAGCCATCAGAGAGTAGAGTTCTGTCAAACTTCTCATGACATTGCTTAGGTGCTTATTTCAGGCCATATATTGATTTTAACAACTTGCACACCTTTGTCTCTTCATCTTTTACTACAAACCCATCCGACTGATCCATATAGATCTTCTCTTCCAACTCTCCATTAAGGAAATCTTTCTTCACATCCATTTGATGAATGAGAAGACCATAAGTGGCAGCCAAGGATAGTAGTACTCGAATGGTGGTCAGTCTAGTGACAGGTGAATAGGTGTCAAAGTAATCTTCGCCTTCTTTCTGTGTGTAGCCCTTTTCTACAAGCTATGCCTTGTACTTTTTAATAGTACCATCAGACTTTAGCTTCTTCTTGAACACCCACTTACAGCCCATAGGTTTAAAACCATAGGGTTGTTCTGATAATTCCCAAGTTCCATTTGAAAGAATGATGCCATCTCATTTTGGACAGCTTCTTTCCAATCCTCTGCATTAGGAGATGCATATGCCTCCTCAATGGATATGGGAGTATCGTCCACAAGGTACAGATGGAATCATTACCAAAGGATTTTGCAATCCTCTATCTTTTACTCCTCGTGGGAGGTTTATCGTCATCCTTCTCAGGGTCTTCTTCATGTGGTTGTTGAGAATTCTCAATAGATGCACTAGATTCAGGAAGTATTTCAGAAGACATTCTACCAATGTTATGCATATCTTTCATAGGAAACATATTCTAAAAGAATGTTGCATCACGAGATTCCATTATAGTATCAACATGCATATCAAGAACCTCATATTTAACCACTAAAAATCTATAGCATATACTCCGCAGAGCATATCCTAGAAAGATACAATCCACTGTCTTAGGTCCAAGTTTGCGTTTCTTCAAAATTAGTATGTTGACCTTCACTAGACACCCCCAAGTGTGCAAATATGAAAGTGATGGTTTTCTCCCAGTCCATTCCTCATAAGGCGTCTTTTCTTTATTCTTGTTAGGAACTCTAGTCAGGACATGCCATGAAGTCAGCAAAACCTCCCTCACCATGCCTTTGATAAACTAGTAGTGGCTAACATGGAATTCACCAAGTCAGTCAGCGATTGGTATTTCCTCTCGGCAACCCCGTTTGATTGGGGCGAGTAGGGAGGCGTCCTCTCATGAATAATGCCATGTTCCTCATAGAATTCATCAAAGATCTTGGGAAAAATATTCACCACCACGATCTGACCTAAGACGTTTGATATTTCTCTCTAGTTGATTTTCTACTTCAACTTTACAAATTTTAATGTAGTCTAAAGCTTCATCTTTAGTGCGCAACAAATAAACATAGCAGTATCTAGTCGCATCATCAATCAATGTTATGAAATATCTCTTTTCACCTTTTGTCAACACACCATTCATCTCGCATAGATCATAATTTATGAGTTCTGGAGGTGCCAAGTTCCTCTCCTCGGCAGCCTTGTGAGGCTTTCGAGGTTGCTTTGATTGCACGCAACTATGACACTTAGAACCTTTGGCAATAGTGGAACTCTGAACTAAACTCATGCTGGACATCCGAGACATCAAACCAAAATTAATGTGACATAAACGAGAATGCCAAACACTGGTATCATCATTAACACTGCCACAAATATGATTTATGGGTTTATTACAAAACTCTAAAAGAGAGAAACGAAACAAGCATCCAAACTCATAATCTTTACCAATAAATTGTCCATCTTTCGAAACAACGACATTATTAGACTCTAAGACAACCTCAGACCCATCTCTGCATAGAAGGGAACCTCTAACGAGATTCTAGTTTATAGTAGAGACATGTTGCACAGTCCTAAACTGCACTATATTTCCGCAAGTAAGCTTCAGATCCACCGTACCAACACCACAAACAGAAGCATGTGATCCATTCCCCATTAGGACGGAGGAATCCGGAAGGACCTGATAAGAAGTGAACATAGATATGTCAGTACACACATGAACATTAGTACCCGTATCAATCCACCAATATGGTGATTGAAACACCGAAAGAACAGTAACTAAATTACTGTGCCCATCCGTGTTGCTAGCGGTCACGATGTTGACCATCTTCCCATTTTTCCCTCTGTGATCTGCACGTTCTAGGTAGTCCTTAGAAAAGTGATCGAGCTCTCTATAGGTATAGCACCCCAATTCAGCTTTGTTCGGCTTCTTCTTGAAGGTTGTAGTCTTTTCAGGCATGTTGAAGGAGGGCTTATAGTTCCCTTTGTTCTTGCCGAAGGTCTTCTTCTGCACCATGTTGGAGCTAGACTGACCCTCGCCTCCTTTATCAGCAGTGTCCTTAGCCCGAGCCTTCTCCTCAACATCAAGAGACGCTATCAGGTTTTCAACCAATATCTCTTGTCTCTTATGCTTGAGAGTTGTGGCGAAGTTCCTCTATAAAGAAGGCAACTTTGCAATAATGCACCCAGCCACAAACTTGTCGGGTAAGATACACTTAAGGATTTCAAGCTCCTTGGCAAATCACTGTATCTCATGAGCTTGTTCGAATACATAACGGTTGTTAACCATCCTATAATCATGAAAGTTCTCCATGATGTACAGTTCACTGCCAGCATATGCTACACCGAACTTAGCGTTCAGTGCCTCCCAAAGCTCTTTTCCATCTTTGAAGTGCATGTACACATCAAACAACTTATTGTCAAGAACACTCATAATACATCCCACAAATGCAAGATTGGTTTCCTTGAACTTGTTCTGAGTCTCGTCAGATATAGTTTCTTCATGTAAACTTTCACTAGCCTCGAATACTTTCAGAGCTTGCAGCCACATAGTGGTCTTATACTACCACCTCTTAAAATGAACACTAGTAAAAAATCGGCTTCAATGCATTGGAAAAGTGTCCCATGTTTAACTTAGGAAATTCCCTATAATAAGGTTTTCTAGCTTGTTGGATTATTAGGAAGAATTTCCATAATTAATTCTAATATATAAATCATGAGTATACCAGCTATGAACACGTAAGATTCTATCATACTATATGTATTAATCAACATGAACAGCAGTAGTGCAACCGCAAGAACAGCCATAGAATAGCCACACATAGGATCACGATATATGTACCGATCTGTTGCAAATGAAGTCATCGTTGGTGCAGAGGTTGTTGTAGCCTGTCGAAGAAGTTGGTGTAGTAGACATCGAGCACGTGGATTCTCTTGACGCCCAGGAAGAAGAACCGTGATGATGAACTTGAGCAGTCGCACAGAGCGCTTACCAAAAACCCTCTCCCGTATAGGATCACAAATGCTAGTGGTTCCGGAGACCTGCTCTCTCGTCCGCTGGTGCACGCCGGCAAGCAGGATGGGGTAGACTACGGTGACGGTGCAAGCACATAGGAGGTAAAACCCTAGATTGATTTTCGGTGTGTCCGTGGTGGAAGCCCCATATGCGCTTGTATAGAATGGCTCGGGAAACCCACACAGGGCACGTCGTGGACCAAGCCCACGTTGCGCATATTCGGGTCGGTTACAGATAGCCCACTATTCGGGAGCGACCCGAATCTACTAATTGTTGACATGTCTGTCAAAACCGTACCAGTTTTTCGAAGCAGCAAAAATAAAGCTCGACTCGGTAAGATTCCCGAAACCCGCGGGCATGCGCGCGTGTCGTGACATGACGTGATGAGGGGGCGAGCGAGCGCCTTCAGAGGAGGAGTGTGAGTGTAGCATTTCTCTTCTCACTCACTTACAAAGTGGTGAAACACTTCACCTTATTAGATGGTGTAACTCTCCTCCAACTTTCCATGTGGGACTAAACATTAGCTCCCGCTCCACTCACATGTGAGCTACCATCAAATTGGGCCAAATCACGCATGCGCTTCCACACACATGGGCTTTAAGATTTAGGGAAAATATAAAATCACACATGGGTCTAAAGTTTTAGCTTATTATTTCAAACAGGTTGTACTCATCCACCATCTCTAAGAATATATTGGGTGTAACAAATCTCCAGGTGCCAAAATGGAGTAATTGAAAATTCACCATGCCAAATCTTTGTTGGTTTTGATTAAGACAATTGAGATTCTTATGCATGCATGTTCAACTTATGATGTTGTGGTGTTAGCAGTACAATATCAACACAAACATGCAAAAAGTAAGTTGTAATCCTACAAAATACTAAACCCTTGCATCACATGATGACAAGTTATCCCTCAAACCACATGGATAAACTTTTGGCTAGCCAAATTTTTTCTATGAGGTAGACTCTTAGTTTGAAAACTAAACAAAGCACTCAACCTGACAAAACTGATGCTACCCGTAAGACTGTACCTGAGTGTATTGTTGTGGATGCACTCAAATTTAAACTTAGTATACTGGGTCAGTTTCACACCTAGCCCTTTGAGCATCAGTATGTGGGCCGAATGTTAGTCTAGATTGTTGTTAAAATTCTTAGACCTAAGTTGTAAAGTGTAACATGACCTTAAATATTAGCCCATTATTACATATTCCTTGGCCCACTACAGTTTGGTTTGCTCTAATTTCCTATCTTATCCGCTTCTTCATTTCCTTTTGTACCCATCATCTCTCATTCTTCCGCTAACCTAATCCGCCGCCGCCACAGCCTCCCTCAACGACCTCTAGCCCCGCGTCCTCCATTATATGCATCCTTCATCTTGAGATTCTTCTCAATAGATAGCTAGCCCGTGGCACCTCTGCAACATGATAACCCATATCCTCCGGAGGAATTGAACCTCTATACTGAAATACCGCACTAGAATTCATCATCACTCGTTGTGTCACGCAATCAGCATACTTGGTATATGCCATTTCTTTTCATTGATTTGATAAGTATTCTTTAACCATTACTCAATACCTTATATAGGAGGGGTGCGATGTCTCTTGATATATACGAACTTCGCTCAATGATCTAAGATCTAGACACCAAGCGCTTTGGAACTGATGCTTGATCCAACTATGTAAGTTTTCGTTTTCCTAAAAGTTATCTACCGTTGATCCTCCTTTGTTTTGTCACCTAGAGAAGATACCACTAATGTATTGGGCCTAGAGAAGAGCCGGCCCTGGAGCATGACTTGGGCTGCGCTATCTCTCTTTGGACTTAAGATTATAGACTTTAGAATTTCTGGCAGACTGTGAATATATTTACTTGGGTGTTTTTGTCTTTGGCCCAGAGATCAAGTTGCCTGCTCGGGATCCTCCACGTGGTGCTCGGGAGAAAACCAGAGCCATCACTGGAGCACCCGGTCAGGACGTGCACACACACCCTATACCAAGCATACATAGGATTCCTTTCATGCGGCTGAGGGGATACATTCTTCTAAATAATATACCTTTATTTTTTTAGCTGTCAATTCTCGTAAACATTACGACTAGTTAGAATTAGAACTCCAATAAAACCTGAAAAAAATAAAAATAGTCTGCAATGACGGTGAGGACGGTCACATCCCCACAAACCGTATGGACATAAACCACATTGTTAGCAAATTAACTTATATGCCAACCTAGGAGTTTCCAGTCTTCATTGCGTAGCATAGTTTAAACATTTGTCCATAAAAGAAACAAACTCTTGGATGGAACCAGTTGACGCACAGCACCCTCAATCGCAGTAAATATACAATTGGGTCCAGTTGGTTTACATCTTTTGTTCCATTTAGCCGCCAGCTAAGGTCGATTATTTTAGGCCCGTGCATATATAGATGCAATTATTGGGATGCCAGCTAAATATACTGGAAGTAATATATGCTTAATTAGTCGCTGATATCTATCTTGGTCACGTTTTTATATCACTGTACAGTTGTCCCGCCATAAGTAAATTAATCGCCACAATATATCATTTATAGCAGATGAGCTGCCATCCGCCGGTTAGATATTTTTTTCGGATCCGCCTGTTAGATGCCAAAACAAGAAATCATTTTTGATCCTGTTTTTGGTATCCAACTAGGACGAAACATCAATATAGCGTATATTTGCCGTGATCTTCCGTGGTGCCATAATTAGCAATCTTTGAAGCCACTTTATTCTGCTGGAAGCATGAAAATATTTGGATCATTAATCACAAAAGATATGGGCAATATATCCATATTAACTCCCTTTTTCTATTCCGGTGTGAAGCGGTGCAGATATTTGCATGTGTGAACTCACGTGATATTTGAATGGACGGCGGGGATAGACTGGCCATGGGATGCACATCCTGTTGGTTCCTTACTATAAATACCTGGGCACAGAGGGTGTAAAAGGCACACAGCACCAAAGCCTCAAGCAGCAAGAGCGCATGTCTTCTTCCTCCGCCTCTGCCATAAACTCTAGCAAGCTTTAAGGTCCCTATTGTTTCCTTTGCTTCTGCCTTGTTTCTCGTCATCGTGTAGTAGTTTCTGTCTCATGATTCTACATACAAGAGGCTTTTAGAGGTGCATTACAAGTGTATGATGAAACTATAATACTGATATTTCAAGCACACGGTGTTTTTGTTGTTGTTGGCAGCCATGTATATGCATCTATATATACATGTTGCCATTTTCATGGTTTCTTTGCTATGCTGAGCTAATCCACATGGTGATTTTGCTGCTACTTGTTTACACAAAAGAACATGGGAAATCATCCATGTGTAGCACACAATAGCTGAAATATATATGATCATCTTCCAGATTATTTTGAAATAGTACTCCCCCCATCCCAAAATAAGTGACTTGGCTTTATCTAGATTTGGATGTATCTAGATATATTTTAGTGTATAGAGACATGGGAATCTAGACAAACTCGCGTCACTTATTTTGGGACGGAGGGAGTATTTCTTACAATTTTGCTACTAAATGGTGGCTGTTGGATACGTACACCTTTTTGTTGACTCTTCTTGAGAATAGCTTGTAACAATCACCTTGCAAGTATTAGGCATGGATCTGCCGGCAAAAAAAAAGCATTAGGCATGGATCTGAAATAACAATTCTCTTTATTCTGTTTGCAGTTCGTTTAGGTGATCATGACATCCAACGGCCAAGGATCCTCCTCCGTGAAGGCACTTATTGTTGAGGACATGGCAGTTGAGACCCTGATTTTCTCCACGATGCTGGAGATCTTCCACTGTGAGACTACTGTGGTTACGAATGGGAAAGAAGCTGTGGATCTGTTCCTCAAGGGAAAGAAGTTTGACATCGTTTTGTTGGATAACGAAATTTTCCTGGATGAGGACATGCCCACAATGACTAGTCTTGAGGTACTTTAATTAGTTTCCATTCCTTTTGTGTATGAAAACAAACCTATATCATTTCGCATGAATATTGTTCACCTGACAAATTATTTCTCGTGTAACCGGATAGGCAGTTGAGAAGATCCGTGCTATGGGAGAAATTGACGTGAAGATTGTGGGGGTATCAGTTGACAATAGTGCCGGAGAGGCGTTGATGAGTGCGGGTGTTGATGTGTTTGCGCCCAAACCACTAAAGCTTGACATTCTTGGGGCTATGATCCAGGAGATCATTATCAGGAAGAACAACACAATGGTCTCAGCGTGATCATGCTTTCTCAAGCCATGGAGGGAATAAGATGTTGAGCTCATATCTGTTCGAGCTAATCTGCATTATCGTGTCTGTTTAATTTTTTTTATTGTATAATTTTGAGGTTCATGTTCAAGGCTGTCCTCAACAAGAAGGACAATAGAGTGTAAGGTTGCTCATAGTGAAGAGTAACATGAAGTAGTAACATGCATACATTACTATTCTATGTTACTACCTTCATAATTGAGAGTAACATAAATATGGTATCATGCAAAGTATCATTTATTAGGTTATATACTCATCTTGTCTTGGTATGTTTGATGTTATTGTAGCCAAATATGTTACTCCATCTTATTCTCTCTTTATTAACTTACTGCTACATAAACAATTTTTCTAAGTTGGATTCTTAGTTACTGCTGAAGTTAGTTGCACTATGACTAGTCTAACAGTAATTAGATGGGATCCATCTAATATGTATTCCTTCAATTTCAGTTACTTTTCATCAATCCATGATTCGTGGTGCGAGACATGCACGCCTTTTGAGAGGAAAATTATTCAACTATCATTTTCTAATAAAATTAAGATTGTTTGGTACGTCTACCTAATGACCCATATAAAGGTAGATGCCCTTAATTTTTTAGCATCACGTTGACATCATCACCGATAATTTCTATGCATATATTTACTATATACCGACGCCCCCCACTTCTCTATAGCACTATCATGTTAGTTAAACAATTTCTTTTGTAACTTCGAGTAATTCAAATTTCGTGAACTAAAAAGCTCAAACTTGGTTTAGAAGCAGCAATCCAATATGTTTATTCCACTGGGGTAGAAAGAACACGGCGCGGAAAAAATAAATTCTAATTGACTGAACGGGTTGGTTTCAATGTTTCATGCTTCTCCTGCTCGGAGGCCACACTTGCTTTGGCGTCGCTAGTTTCAAGTTTGAGCCTCGTCTTTTCTATGCCTCGTGGCCATGTAATGGTAACGTCCACCCAATCGTGGCATGCGGTTTTTCCTTGGAGGGCCCGACGATAATTGCAATAAGGTGTCATAAAGTGTCACACTCGTTTCCAAGCGCACTCTGCTTGTCAAATAGGGCTCGGTTTAACCAACCACCGGCAAGGATTTACATCAACATTGTTACACCAACTCATGAGCTTATCTAATCCAATCTCCTAAACTTTATACAATTAGTTCGTGTTAGAGTATGATACGTACACGGTTACTGTGATAGTTTAGGATAGTTAGGATTATATCCTAACTTGACTCGTACTCCGAGATAATCCTCTGTATGCCTATATATACTCGCCCACGAGGCTCAATAATATATCCATCATATTCCGCCAAACTCATACTCTTTCATGATATCAGGCTAATCGGTCCAAACCCTAACCGCACGCTTCCGCCGCGCTGCCCTCGGGGGATCGATCTCCATGATCTCTGCCGGGGGCCGCGCGATCCGTACGCATGGTTCGTCCGCCGATCCGTGATCGGTTGCCCTGTAAGTCTATTTTTCTGATCCCTTGATCGATTTTGTTTTTTGGTTTACCGATCTTAAATCGGATTGAGTCTCCACCGCCGTCGTCATCATCCGGGATTTCACCGATAACACCGCATCAAATCCGATCTACGAGTCGTCCAGGCCATGGCGCATACGGTGCACCGTCGGTCTGATCAACGGATCCCGCGTCTTTCTACGCAAAGCACGTCCCTGAGCACGCGCCTACCGCCGATCCTACTACGGGCTGCCGTTGTGTCGCCCCGTCGGGCCGCAGCATCGCCACCTTTGGTCCACGCTACCGGCTTCCAACGTACCTTCCCTTGGTGTGTACGTCACTGGTGGTCTTCCAGCCGCTGCACCGACTTGCACCCTGCAGCTATGTCGCTCCCTCGGGTCGTAGCGTGGCTGCACGCAGTCTACTTCGCCGTCCTCATGCATCGACGGCCTCGGCTTTCACCGCGCCATCTCCTGCGGTGCAGATCGCCGCCGTCTTCACATGGTCTTCGTCACGTCGCCGGCTCTTCCTCGCCTACTTCGAGCACCACCCCCACGCTTCACAAGGTAACCTACAGGGCGCCCTCTCGCCATCGTAGGTCCCGCCGATTACCCCATCGCCACTCTAGGCATCCAGCATGACTAAGCCAGGTCGCCGCTGGTTTCGCCAGCTTCTACGTCTTGTCCTTGCCTCTGCATGCCTGGTATTGGCAACACCGGGAGTGCCTTCATCCCCGACGTGTTCCCGAGTCTGGCAAGCTCGGAACGCTTCGTCTTCATCGTCTTCGACAACGTCTTCTTCGGCATCGACCCCTCTACGACGGCTCGGTTCTGGTAAAACCGGAGTGTGCATTTTTCCCTGACGTGCGCCTAGTTCTGGCAAAACTATGGCCGCACCTTGTCCTCGATGGCTCGGACTGCATCGACTTCGGCATCGACACCCTCAATGGCTGCCTCGACGCGTCTCTATCATCCTCCTCGCGCACTATGCGCATGCGGCTTCACGTGCGGCTACCTCGACACGGCCATCCCGACCACGACATCGACCACGGCGACACATCGCACTACTACCTTGACCATGGCATCGCCTCATGCTCTCGGCTCCCTCGACATCGGCACAAGGGCTACCACCTTGCTTAAGCATCACCAGCTTCCTCTACAGTTCAAGCTACCGCGACGCGACACCGTCCAAGACGTTTCCGCTACGACTACGGGGGATGTCAGCCTACTGGATGCTACTTCAGTTTATATCTAGTCTGACTGTCCCCGATGTTCCGATTGTTCACGATGCTACAGCTACGACTACGGGGGTGTTAGAGTATGATACGTACATGGTTATTGTGGTAGTTTAGGATAGTTAGGATTCTATCCTAACTTGACTCGTACTCCAAGATAATCCTCTGTACGCCTATATATACTTGCCCATGAGGCTCAATAATATATCCATCATATTCCGCCAAACTCATATTCTTTCAGTTCGGAGTGTACAACTTGTGTAGCACGGGAGCTTGACACACTATCTAACTCGCTAACACAACCCCTCAGTCATAACTTGTGTAGCATAGGAACCGTTGGTAGTTTGGTAAATCCACCATCAGCTTGATCGCCTGCTGGAATAAATTTTATATCCAATAATTACCGAGTTGCTCGTTCTCGGGCAAAATGGTAATCGACTTCAATGTGCTTACTTCTAGCATGAAAGATTGAATTAACTGAAAGATAAGTCACACCCATCTTATCACACCATAATTGAGCTGCTGGAGGATGTTGAATCCCAATTCATCAAGTAGGGTTTGTACCCACATAACTTCAACCGCGACATTTGTTGGGTTCGCAGCATAGAAAACAAAAAGTTCCTACGATGAGAACTATACGACAGAGCAACGGGTGGACATATATCCATGGAGAACTTACCCTCGAAGACAACGAGTTTTGTTAACGAGTAGGAACTCGTGGTTGATGTAGTCGTACGCTTGCCGATATCAAGATCGTGTGGAAGTCCGAGCGCCGCAAATCAGCAGCGCATCCGTCCTCGCACACACGTTCAAGCCACGGGACAACCTCCACCTCCTCGCTCCATCTAATCAGAGGAAGCAGCAATTCCTTCCAGACGCAAGGCCACCAGGAACATGTATCTCGCCAAACCGAGACCATGGGGGAATATCTAGAGGGGAGAGAGATCCTTCACGAGGAGGTGTGCTTTGTGAGGGAGGAGAGGGGGGCCTTTTATAGGAGAGGAGGGGCTCCTCCCCTCCCATGTCCGGCGGCCAAGAGGGGTGCCCCCACCTCTTCCTCATTCATGTGGTGGAAGCTCCACTCACATCAATTTTGACTCCACCCAAAATTCCACTCACATGCATTAAATTTCCACCAAATTTAATGCAACTCTCAATTAATAAAACTCTTTTATTTATTTTATTCAGAATTTTTTTAATTACTTTAATTAACAAACATTCACATAAAACCCCTTGCAACATTTCAATATCACATGCAGAACCACTTTCTGCAATTTCACCCGAAACAATTCCGGTTTCTAAAGAAACAATTCATGTTTCTATCGAAACATTTCCTACGCTTTGCAAACCTTTTGTCTGAAACATATGTGCTCCTAAATGGTGTTTGGAAACCCTTAAGTGTGTCACCCTATGGTTCGCGAATAATGCAGACATGATTGAGACTCCTCTTAGATCAATAATCAGAAGCGGGACCTGGAGATCCATACTGACTCCTACACATTCAACGATGACTTCTGTGATCGTGAGAACCTTTAACGCTAGTAACTTAATCCCTTTGTCTCATGATATAATACATGTCCGAGATTCGATCATCGGTATCCAAATACCTAGTTTGATCTCGTTACCAACATGCACTCTTTTCTCGTTCCCGTGTTATAACATTCTAGTGATCACATCACTTGCTTGCAAGCTATCTTAATCTGATATCATCAAGAGGGCCCAGAGTATATCTATCTGTCATCGGGATTGACAAATTCCACTCTTGATCCATGAGCCTCAACATAACACCTTTGTAGCACTGAACCCACCTTTATAGTCACCCTGTTATGGTGTGATGTTTGATGTTATCAAGATACTCTTCTGGTGTTAGCAATTAACATGATCTCATGGTCTAAGGACTAAGATTACTTCGTATGATGTTATAGCAATATAAACATAATGACTTTATCGTAATGCTATACTTCGGATGAATGTTCATCACATCATTTCACAAATGTTGTGATCTTGTTATTAACAACATCCAATGTCCATGATCAGGAAACCTTGATCATCTTGTTAATCAACAAGCTAGTCTATAAGAGAGGCATAACTAGGAACCCTTTTTGTTTATTAAACACATATGTATTTACGTTTCCTATCAATACAATTATAGCATGCAAAATAAACATCTATCATATACAAGGAATACATAATAACAACTTTATTATTGCCTCTCAGGGCATATTTCCTTCAGTCTCCCACTTGCACTAGAGACAATAATCTAGTTTACATAGTGATAAATGTAACACCCATGGAGTTCTGGTGTTGATCATGTTTTTCCCTAGGGAGACTTTAGTCAATGGATCTGCTACATTCAGGTCCGTGTGCACTTTACAAATCTTTATATCTCCATCCTTGACATGCTCGCGGATGGAGTGAAACCGGCGCTTAATATGCATGGAATTCTTGTGAGACCTTGGTTCCTTTGCGTTGGCTATGGCTCCATTGTTGTCATAGTAGATCACCATTGGGTCCAATGCACTAGGAACCACACCTAGTTCCGTTATGAACTCCTTCATCCAAACCGCTTCCTGCGCCGCTTCTGAAGCAGCAACATATTCCGCCTCCGTCGTTGATCCAGCCACCATAGGTTGTTTGGAACTCCTCCAACTAACTGATGCTCCATTCAAGAGAAATACGTATCCGGATTGAGACTTCGAGTCATCCGGATCAGTGTCAAAGCTAGCATCAACATAACACTTAGCGACTAGCTCTTCTTCACCTCCGTATATAAGAAACATATCCTTAGTTCTTCTTAAGTACTTAAGGATATTCTTGACCGCTATCCAGTGTTCCAAACCTAGATCAGATTGGTACCTACTAGTCAAACTAATAACATGTGCCACATCCGGTCTTTTACATAGCATGGCATACATTATAGAGCCTATGGCTGAGGCATAGGGGATCTTGTCCATTATCTCTCTTTCTTCCACCGTAGCCGGACTTTGAGTCTTACTCAATGTCTTGCCTTGCAACATAGGTAAGAACCCCTTCTTACTTCCGTCCATATTAAACTTCTTTAATATCTTATCAAGGTATGTACTCTGCGATAGCCCAATTAGGCGTCTTGATCTATCTCTATAGATTTTAATGCCAAATATATATGAAGCTTCACCAAGGTCTTTCATCGAAAATTTGTTGTTTAGATAACTTTTGACACTATTTAAAAGATCTATATCATTTCCAATCATTAATATGTCATCCACATATAATATTAGAAATGCCACATTGCTCCCACTCACTTTCTTGTAAATACAAGCCTCTCCACTAGTTTGGACAAATCCAAACTCTTTGATCAGCTCATCAAAGCGGAGAGTCCAACTCCGGGATGCTTGCTTCAGTCCATGGATGGATTGCTGAAGTTTGCATACCTTATCAGCATCCTTAGGATCGACAAAACCCTTAGGTTGTATCATATACAACTCTTCTTCAATATTACCATTGAGGAACGCAGTTTTTACATCCATCTGCCATATTTCATAATCGAAATATGCAGCAATTGCTAACATAATCCTAACCGACTTAAGCATCGCTACGGGAGAGAATGTCTCACCGTAGTCAACTCCTTGAATTTGTCGAAACCCCTTTGCGACAAGTCGAGCCTTATAGATGGTCACATTACCATCAGCATCAGTATTTCTTTTGAAAATCCATTTATTCTCAACGGCCTTTCGATCGCCAAGGTCCAAACCTGGTTTTCGTACATGGATTCCATCTCGGATTTCATGGCTTCTAGTCATTTTTTGGAATCCGGGCTCATCATCGCTTCTTCATACGTCGCAGGGTCATCTATTTCATCAATCATGAAATTCATAATAGGATTTCCGTATAGTTCAGGAGCTGCGTGTGTCCTGCGTGACCTGCAAGGTTCGGTAGTTTCCTCTTTTGGAGTTTCATGATCATTATCATTAGCTCTCTTTTCATTAGGTGAAGTCAACTCCGAAACAACTTTCGGTGATGCGCTACTCGCCAATTCATGAAGAGAAGGTTCAATAACCTCTTCGAGTTCTACCTTCCGACTACTCACACCTTTCGCGAGAAACTCCTTCTCAAGAAAGGATCCATTCTTGGCAACAAAAACTTTGCCCTCGGATCTGTGATAGAAGGTATACCTAATCGTTTCCTTAGGGTATCCTATGAAGACGCATTTTTCCGCTTTGGGTTCGAGTTTATCTGGCTGAAGTTTCTTCACATAAACATCGCATCCCCAAACTTTAAGAAATGACAACTTAGGTTTGTTTCCAAACCATAATTCATATGGTGTCATTTCAACGGATTTAGACGGTGCCCGATTTAAAGTGAATGCAGTGGTTTCCAGTGCATAACCCCAAAATGAGAGTGGCAAGTCAGTTAGAGACATCATAGATCGAACCATATACAATAAAGTATGATTACGACGTTTTGACACACCATGCCGTTGTGGTGTTCCGGCAGGCGTGAGTTGTGAAACTATTCCATAGTCTTTCATATGTGTGCTAAACTCGTCACTAAGATACTCTCCTCCAGGGTCGGACCGTATAAATTTGATCTTTCTGTTATGATGATTTTCCACTTTATTCTGAAATTCCTTGAACTTTTCAAAAGTTTTAGACTTGTGTTTCATTAAATAGATATACCTGTATCTACTCAAATCATCCGTGAAAGTAACAAAATAACGATATCCACCTCGCGCCGACACACCCATTGGTCCACATACATCAGTATGTATGATTTCCAATAAATCTGTCGCCCGTTCCATTGAACCGGAAAACGGCGTTCTAGTCATCTTGCCCATAAGGCATGGCTCACATGTATGAAATGATTCAAAATTACGTGATTCCAAAAGTCCATCAGAATGTAGTTTCTTCATGCGTTTAACGCCAATATGACCTAGACGGCAGTGCCACATATATGCAGATATATCATCATCAAGTTTAATACTTTTAGCATCAACATTATGAATATGCGTAATACTACTATCGAGATCCAATAGAAATAAACCATTCAACACAGGTGCATGACCATAAAAGATATTATCCATATAAATCGAACAACCATTGTTTTTAGACTTAAATGAATAACCACTTTGCATCAAACATGTTCCGGATACAATGTTCATGCTCAGTGTAGGCACCAAATAACAATTATTTAGATTTATAACTAATCCTGATGGCATATGGAGAGGCAGTGCTCCGACGGTGATCACATCAACTCTTGATCCATTGCCGACCCGCATCGTGACCTCATACCTTGCTAGCTGTCGATTGTTCCGCAGCCCCTGAATCGAGTTACATATATTAGCAACCGATCCCGTATCAAATACCCAGGTGCTACTGCGAGTACTAGTCAAGTACACATCAATAACATGTATATCCCATATACCTTTGTTTGCCTTGCCGGCCTTCTTGTCCGCCAAATACTTGGGGCAGTTGCGCTTCCAATGGCCAGTCCCCTTGCAATTGTTGCACTCGGTATCAGACTTAGGACCAACTCGGGATTTCTTTTCAGGTGTGGCAATAGATTTGCCGCCCTACTTTCCCTTCTGCTTGCCTTTCTTGTCCTTCTTGAAACCGGTGGTCTTATTGATCATCAACACTTGATGTTCTTTCCTAATCTCCACTTCTGCAGACTTAAGCATTGATAGAAGCTCGGGAAGAGACTTCTTCATGCCCTGCATATTATAGTTCATCACGAAGCTCTTGTAGCTAGGTGGCAGAGATTGGAGAACACGATGTATGCCTAAGTCAATGGGAATCGTTATTCCCAAGGACACAAGCTTATCGGCGTACCCAGACATTTTGAGAACGTGCTCACTAACGGAGCTGTTCTCGTCCATCATGTAGCTAAAGAACTTTTCAGAAGCATTATAACTCTCTATGGCAGCATGGGTATTGAAAATCATTTTCAATTCTCCCATGGTATCAAAGGCATTGCCATTTTTGAAACGGTTTCGAAGTTCTTGCTCTAGCCCATACAGTATGCCGCAATGAACTAAGTTGTGATCCTCTTGACGAGTTATATAGACATTTTTTCCTCGTCAGGGGCATCAGGAGCTAGTGGGGGGCCTAGTGTCGCCTCTAGCACATATTTCTTTTGTGCAGCAATGAGGAGAATCCTCAAATTCATAGCCCAGTTGGTGAAGTTGCTACCATTCGTAGCAAGTTTCTCTTTCTCCATGAACACATTGAAATTAAAAGCAGGTGGTGCCATCTACAATAGAATTTGTAAAGTTTATTTAGACTAAGTTTATGATAGATTGAGTTCAACTAATCCAAATTACTAATGAACTCCCACTCAAAAACGACATCCCTCGTGTCCTTTTGGTGATTACATGAACCAAATCCACTACACCAAGTCCGATCATCACATGAGTCGGTGTAGCCTCAAAGGCGAGCATCTATATGGGCATCATATCAACTATATGACTCATGCTTAACCTTTCGGTCCGTGTTCCGAGGCCATGTATGTACATGTTAGGCTCGTCAAGTAAGAACCTTAATACTCATGTGTGTAAAACTGTCTTACACCCATTGTATGAAAGCGTAGAGTCGAGTACACCCGATCATCACGTGATGTCTCAAAACACGATCCATAGAACGGTGCATACTTAAGGAAGAACACATTTTTATCTTGATATATAAATGAGGGATCATATTTCAATGCTACCAAAAGCACCAAACTAGCAGTATAAGATGCTAACATCTAATGTGTAAAGTGAGATGATATGGTTCATGCATTTTATCTCTATCATTTGCATCGTAGTATGATCTCTTTCATTCCTTTGTGTGTAAGGCCAAGGTCTATGGAACTTACACGTTGAGTGTGTTGTAAGAGTATCTATCATACATCTACTTACAACAATACCATATCAAGACACTAGCCCAACAACGATCTAAACTAGACGCCTCTAGTTTATGAATTGCAAGTTTTACGTGGCTTAGGGCTTTCGGAGATAGAACCGGTCTTACCTATGAACATGAACCAGAACGAGGATAACCAAGTTATTAGCAACTCGTTGTAAATCAGATATTGACTATAGTAGGAGAGATAGACACCTGCCAGCCACTTATGAAAAACTAGTTGCATGTTAGTCGTGGAACCGGTCTCATGTACGATGACATGTAAGGTTGGTCCGGGCCGCTTCATCCCACTATGCCACCAATATCCAAAATACATAGAAGATGCAATAACATGATCATCATCGCCCACATATAAACATATGTGTACTACCCGTGCAAAGCACCTACGCATAGATCAGGCTCTGATACCGGTGTTGGGTTCGCAGCATAGAAAACAAAAAATTTCCTACGATGAGAACTATATGCCAAGATCTATCTACTAGATACAGAGCAACGGGTGGACATACATCCATGGAGAACTTACCCTCGAAGACAACGAGTTTTGTTAACAAGTAGGAACTCATTGTTGATGTAGTCGTACGCTTGCCGATCTCAAGATCGTGTGGAAGTCCGAGTGCCGCAAATCAACAGCGCATCCATCCTCGCACAAACGTTCATGCCACCGGACAACCTCCACCTCCTCGCTCCTACGAATCAGTGGAAGCAGCAATTCCTTCCAAACGCAAGGCCACCTGGAACATGTATCTCGCTAATCCGAGACCATGGGGGAATATCTAGAGGGGGAGAGAGATCCTTCACGAGGAGGTGTGCTTTGTGAGGGAGGAGAGGGGGGCCTTTTATAGGAGAGGGGGGATCCGCCCCTCCCATGTCCGGCGGCCAAGGGGGATGCCCCCACGTCTTCCTCATTCATGTGGTGGAAGCTCCACTCACATCAATTTTGACTCCACCCAAAATTCCATTCACATGCATTAAATTTCCACCAAATTTGCAACTCTCAATTAATAAAACTCTTTTATTTATTTTATTCAGAATTTTGTTAATTAATTTAATTAACAAACATTCACATAAAAAACCCTTGCAACATTTCAATATCACATGCAGAACCACTTTCTGCAATTTCACCCGAAACAATTCCGGTTTCTATTGAAACAATTCTTGTTTCTATCGAAACATTTCCTGCACTTTGCAAACCTTTTGCCTGAAACATATGTGCTCCTAAATGGTGTTCGGAAACCCTTAAGTGTGTCACCCTACGGTTCACGAATAATGCAGACATGATTGAGACTCCTCTCAGGTCAATAATCAGAAGCGGGACCTGGAGATCCATACTGACTCCTACACATTCAACGATGACTTCTGTGATTGTGAGAACCTTTAACGCTAGTAACTTAATCCCTTTGTCTCATGATATAATACATGTCGAGATTCGATCATCTGTATCCAAATACCTAGTTTGATCTCGTTACGGACATGCACTCTTTTCTCGTTCCCGTGATATAACATTCTAGTGATCACATCACTTGCTTGCAAGCTATCTTAATCTGATATCATCAAGAGGGCCCAGAGTATATCTATCTGTCATCGGGATTGAAAAATTCCACTCTTGATCCATGATCCTCAACATAACACCTTCCTAGCACTGAACCCACCTTTATAGTCACCCTGTTACGGTGTGACGTTTGATGTTATCAAGATACTCTTCCGGTGTTAGCAATTAACATGATCTCATGGTCTAAGGACTAAGATTACTTCGTATGATGTTATAGCAATATAAACATAATGACTTGATCGTAATTCTATACTTCGGATGAATGTTCATCACATCATTTCACAAATGTTGTGACCTTGTTATTAACAACATCCAATGTCCATGATCAGGAAACCTTGATCATCTTGTTAATCAACAAGCTAGTCTATAAGAGAGGCATAACTAGGAACCCTTTTTGTTTATTAAACACACATGTATTGACATTTCCTATCAATACAATTATAGCATGCAAAATAAACATCTATCATATACAAGGAATACATAATAACAACTTTATTATTGCCTCTCAGGGCATATTTCCTTCAACATTTGAAGACTTATATTCTGCCTCTATGCGTGTTCTAGATACTGTAGATTATTTCCTTGCATTCTGTGAAATTAAATTTGGTCAAGAAACACAACAATGCCTCATGTAGATATCTTATCACTAGTACAACCTTCCCAATATGCATCTGAAAAGGCACCGACAAGCATAAAGTAGGACTTGCTAAATCTTAAACCAAGACTAGATGTATCCTTAAGATATCGCAGTATCCTTTGAACAACATTCTAATTCATTGTGGTTGGTGAATGCAAAAGTTGGCAGACCTTGTTAACAGAAAAAGAAATATCTGGCCTGGTGAGAGTTAAATACTATAATTCACACACAATGCTTCTATACCTTGTTGTATTCTCTTCTTCTATAGGAATGCCTTCATGTGCTGATAATTTCTCACTAGCTAACTTGAGTGTATTGGTAGATTTGTCATTTAACATACCTACTCTCTTGAGAACATATGAAGCATATTTTCTTATGTTAGCAACAATCCATCTTGCACCTTCTTCACCTCGATGCCCAGGAAGTAGTGCACATCACCAAGTAAACTCCTTTTGGAGATCTCGAAGAATAGGCATTGTTAAATTATGATAAGAGATAGAAACGCTTATGTCATCAACATATCTAAGTACGAAAATAGTAATATTTCCTTTTAGAATAAAATAACAAATATGTTTCTTTCTTGGAAGGATGAAACCCAAGTGCTCGTAACTTTGTGCTGAATTTTGAGAACCATGCTTTAGGTGCTTGCTTAAGTCCATATAGGGCTTTGTCAAGTTTGGAGATGTAGTTTCGTTTTATCTTTCTTCATATTCTGATGGTTGCCTCATATAGTCACTCTCCTCCAGAACACCATGAAGAAATCAGTTCTACACTTCTAGCTATCAAAGTCCCCACTCTATCCCATGGATAGTATAATAGACAACACAAGAAGAATAGTAGCCGCCTTGGCTACTGGACTAAAAGTGTCCTTGTAGTCGGTACCATATATTTTTTTTAAACCCTTTAGTACTAATCAAACTTTCTATCTATCTATGCTCGCATCACCTCTATGCTAAATTTGAACTGCATATTGTGTGAGGACTAGATGCCAAGGTTTATTTTCTATGAGTGTTATGTATTCCTCAGAAATAGCCATCTTCTAGTTTTTATTCTTAAATCCTCGTACAAATTCTCAGGTTCACTAGTAGTGGTTAAATTTTCATACCTAACTATGCCCTTGTATTGTTTTGGTTGTATTCTACCAACTTGAAGATGAGTAGTCATTCGTTGCAAAGGCAGAGTCGCAAGCGTATGCGACAAGAAGATCCTGCATCTAGTGCAGCTCCTGGAAGGATTGCAGAATCTGTTTTGGGATTGGTGACCGGTGATACACCTGATCCGGCTGGGGTCGTGTGTCCACGCGCACATTTCCTGGTTGGTGTAGACGATCTGCTCAACTTGGTCTGCTTCCTCCATCATCATTGTAGGATCATAAGTCATATTAGCATGATTTATGGGTGTATTAATGACAACTGGATCATTTATTTTTTAGCTCCCACGATCGAATTGGTCAGGATTGAGAGGGTTTGGTGGTTGCTGGTGTGGAATACGGCGATGATGGCCGCCTCTGAAGCCCCCGTGATGGTGTGTTGCATGGCTCTGAAGCACAATATGTACTATCGCAGCGTCTCCCCAGGAAGTTGCACTTGGGTATGCAGGTCACCGATCGTGCCAGTGCGATGGTACCCTCCCTAGAAGGCGCCGATGAACTGCACGCACATGTCATACTAGGAGCCGATTGATCTCGGGGTAGGTTCATGAGCCAAGGCCGCATCTCGGGCTTGATAGCCAGCGGGAACCAATAGGCCATGTCATGCGTGTCTCATTGCACAGCCCGGAAAGCCGTAGCATAAACCTCTAGAAAACTGTAACACCCCAAAAATACTAATCAAGATTATCAAGTTCTAATCACCCAAATTTAGGGTTAACAAAAACTTTTATTCCAAAAATCTATATGAATGCATGTGTGTTTTTCCTTAGTGTATGATTGAGTGCTTTTTCCATGTTTGATTGCTACAAATGATGAGAAATGGTTTAAAGATGAATACTACATCATCTAGGCCAAGTACAAACAAAATCAAAATAAAAAGAAATCAAATATGAATTAAATAAGCTAATGGTTATTTTGACCAAAGTTAACCACTAGGCCACTTTGGGTGTTCCTAGAAAAGAATTTCTAACAGAAACATTTATATTTCTTTTCACCCCTTGCTAGACCAAGTAAAAGTGAATACAGGCCCACTTTATAAACTCACAGAAACTATTTTCAAATCTATTTAAAGGACAATTCAAATTTGAATCAAAATCGTATGGTAAGATCACCATTTTGCAAAAACCAACTAAACCAATTCACCTTGCCTTCTCCAAGCAACCATAGACACTCAAGCATAAGATAAGATCACTCACCCAATTTCATTCAAAAATTTCAAACTTAAGTTCTTTCGGCCATTTAATCAAACACCTTGCAGACACAATTTAAACCTGGCCTAACTTCACTGTTTTGAGCAATGATCACCCAACCAAATTGTCCCCTCTTCACTCCCCTGTATCCCCCTGACAAGGGTTTTGCTCATCAGTGCCCATTGTTATGGACTTGGGTTTTGGAGAAGGAGGGAGCGCTGGAGACATCTATCGGCTAGCAAACAAGCATACAGGGGACTCGAAGATTTACCAAGGTTCAGGCCTCGTAGAGGTCCCTACTCTTGCTTGTCTGCTCGTGGAATTATCAAAGGAATCGAGGATTACAATGGTGCGCAGATGCAATCTTGCGAGGGTTGTGGAAAGTAGGGTTGTGTGTGTCCTCCTCACCGCCCCTCCTAGCCTTTATATATATAGGCTAGGTCTCGGGTAGCAGGTCGAGTCGGTTACAAGTTAGGGTTTTCCCCTTTGAACTTTCTATCTTTAGCTTCTTCTTCTTCCAAGCAATCGAGAGTCGGTAGGTTACTCGAGTTCCTCATTTGGGCCTTGGTGACACCGTGGGCCTCTATGTATTCAGGCTGTATATACCAAGCTCGAGTACCTATAGGGTATACCCATGTCAGTAGCCCTCGACTGTCCAGTGGAATCGTAGATTCGACTGAAGACTTTATGAAGCCTTTCGAGTGCATGAATGAGTTGTTTGTTTGTGTCATAGGGATTGTTGATGCGCGTGCCTGATTTAACCGATGTATCAGTATCAGTTAACTACCTTAGGGTAAAACAACGCCATCTACTCGAACTCGAGTCCCCGGACTCGAATCCGGAAAAATGCTGGTGTAATTCGACTCAAGCCGCGGAGATCTTACAGGAGTCGAATTCAAGTGTATGGGTGTGAGCACTCAACGTGTCCGTCAAGGCATGTTCATCGTACTTGTAGGCACGGATATATTTCTGGTAGTGTGCGGCAAATGCATTGCCAGGCCTTATTCAGGTCTTATCTTCATGCTGTAAGCGTGGCATCCGAAATTTTATTATCACGGAGATGATTTGGGTGACCCAGGAGACGGAGTCTCTTTGTAGGGAAAAATCATGAGGCGGTGTCGCCATAAGCTTCGAGTGTGGATGTTATCAACACACAGTACTTTGTACAAATAATCATAGGATGCGCAACCAGCGCTCCCTATGGGAGTATCCGCCGAGTGCCTGGTTGAGTCAAAGACTCAGGCAGGGACTAAAGAATTTTTGCGACTGCCGTCGTCTTTTTTTTGCTTGTTTCAGTCGAATTTGCTTCCGGCGCTCCCTATGGGACTAAACCATGTCCATAGTCGAACCGTGTTTCGAGTGGTTGGGTTTGCTTTGATTGTCCATGTTCCTGCAAAAGAAGAAAAGAAAAAAAAATCGTAGGGTGCGCGCCTAGTGCTCCCTATTGGAGTAGCCCCCGAGTGCTTGGTGGAGTCGAAGACTCGAGCAAGGACTAAAGTAATCGAAGTCTTCTGCTGCGTAGTTTTTGATGACGTCAGTGCTAACGATTCCATGACCTCAGTTGCCCGCGTGAGCGAGTTTGACGGGACGTGACAAGCGGTGGGTCCCATTCCCTAACTCTGATTTGACCGGGCGTGCGTAATCTTTATTTTAACTGCGCCTCCTCGATTTCCGCACGTAATGGGAGTAGTAGGGGACGGTTCGCGCTTCAACTCCTCCACGTGTTGAGCGCGATGAACGCCACGCATCTGGTAGGGTTTTTCTTAGCCGTTGGATTGCATCTTCCAGGGGGTTAAGTAGGGATGTGGCGATGGTAAATTTCACATCTACTTCTTTTCATCCTTTGCCTCCATCGCCATTGCTGTTTCTCCTCTGCTTCTTTGCGCTCCTTTCCTTCGCGGCGTTGGACCAGCTCCGCGTATTTCCCAGCTACTTCCTCCGGTCACATCGCCGCCGCGGAATGGGGAAAAAAGGGAGGTTCTGCGGCCGGTTCCGCTGCCGCTGCTGCTACTGCGATGAAGAAGAAGGGTGGCTCCACCGCTGCGGGTACCAACACCGCCACCGGCGGAAAGAAAAAGGGCACGGGCACTCGCGTCACGAATGACGTGTGGCGTCCATCTGTGATCAAGTCGTCAGAGCTTCGTCTTCTTTGCCAAAACATAGTTTTGTCATCCATAGTCGCCGACGCGCGCGTCCCTGGCTGCGAGGTAATCCACTCTCCTCCTGCCGACTTTCGGGTGATGTTCCTAGCGTTTATCATTCATGGCCTCTCGTTTCCCCTGCATCCTTTCTTCTGGGGCCTTCTTTCTTTTTACGGGCTCCAGCTCCATCAGCTGTCCCCCAATTCCATCCTCCACGTAGCTTGCTACATTACCCTTTGCGAGTGCTGGCTCAGATTCAAGCCGCACTTCGGCCTCTTCAAGCGCCTCTTCAAGTTGAAGCGCCATGCGGTGTCTGGCTCCGTAGTCTACGATGTAGGCGGCTGCGGTATCCACGTCGATCCATCCGCCACGTACTTCGACATCAAGCTGATGATGTCCGTCCAAGGGTGGAGGGACAAGTGGTTCTACGTTCGCGACCAGAAGGCCACCGGAGACCACTTCAGACTCACGCCCTTCGACCCCATGACGCCGTGCAAAAGGAGGCGCTCCTGGAAGAATGTGATTATGCCCGGCGAGTCCGTGGAGACAGATGTGATGTACAAGCGCGTCTGCGACCTCGAGAGTCGCATGGGAAAAGAGGAGGGAGGCTGCGCCCTTATTCGCACATGGCTACGCTGTCGCGTCTAGCCCCTACAGGCCAGAGTCCACCCCATGTTTCAATGGGCTGGCGCGGACGATGTCACTCGCGTGTCTGCCGATGGCATGTCCACGAGTGAGGTAGATATGATGGTTCGACTGGTCACCAAGTACACCGTCAAGGATGTGCTCCCCAGTGAACCAGTCGTTCCTCCGTTTGATGCTTCTAACCCTCCTCCTGAGGTACAGTTGTGCTACATAGTAGCTTTATTTGGTTGATTGCTTCTTTGTCGTTTCTTGACTTTGTGTTAAATTTGTTTTTTGTATGCAGGATTAGGCGGTGTCGCCCTGTATGCCCCCTCTTCCCGAGGGGGTTATCCCTCGTGAAGCCTTGGAAGAGGACGAGTCGGAGTCGATTGTCCCATCTGATGTGGAGGAGGAAGCCTTCGAGTCGAGTAGTCCAGATACTCGCAAGCGTACGTACATCAAGGATTCTGATGCGTCGTCTCCTTCGACTCCGGAAGGTGCAGGCATTGGTGCGGAGTCGCCAATCCCTGCCGTTCCTGTGAGTGCCATGGCGCCATCCTCTCGCAAGAAGATGCGGCTGCCGAAGGAATCATCGTCAGAGTCAGGGGATCCAACCTTCGACTTTGATAAGTTTGATTGGTAAGTATTCGAGTCTTTCTTTTTGGTTCTTCTTTGGAGTTGCCCTTTCTTGATGTTGGTTTGGTCTTGGAGTCAGCAAGCGTCGTCATCTTCTGGGGACGTCCAATTTTTGAAAGAATCTGGAGTCGCGAACTCGAGGGCCAAGAAAGAGGTTGAGCGTGCTCCTTCACCTCCATTGGCGGCCCACTCCGGGCATAACTCATCCAGCTCTCCGCACGATGGGGAGCATCGGATGGTTGCTCGGATGACTGCTCATCAATTGACTTCGGAGTCACTGGAGGATCATGTAAGTGTAGCATCTCTTCTTCTGATATTGCAGTTGATTTTATCTATGTCATCTGCTGATCCTCTGGTGTTTTCCTTTTTTCGACAGCTCCTTGTGGAGGAAGCCGCTCACCTGGCGGAGAAGGTGCTTGTGATGGGTCACCAGCATGCCATGCTGGATACGCGTTATCGCGTGGTGGAAAGTAAGTGCCATTTACTTCTTCTTCTACTGCATCGCTGTTATGTAGCCGACTGATAGTCTATCCCTGTTGTTTTGTTTTGCAGCTGAACATAATGCGCTTCTTCGCAACGCCGCCAACATGGAAAAGACACTCGCTGCTTCTATGAAGAGCCGCGATGAGGCAATCACGGCATGTGACGAGGCGCAAAAGCGCGAAGAGGATCTACGTGCCTCCATCGCAGATAGGGAAAAGTTGTTCGAAGAACAGCTTTTCTCGATTGTCAAGGCTCTCTCAGGTATTTCCTAGTCTGCAATTTTGCCAACTACCTATTTTTCGATTGCCTTCGATGTTGTTATTTACTGCTGACGTTGTGCTAATGCTTGATTCTTGCGTAGATGCCAGCGGCCTGAGCTTTGACGCATAGGCGCTCCGCCATGATGACGCGTTGGAGGGTGCTGTCTTGGCAGTCAAAGACCGCAACGCTGCTGTGCAGGGTATGCTCGCCAAGGCTAAAGGCATGCACAGTCGTCTTCGGGAGGAGACGACACCCAAGGCTGAGTTGGTTGAATATCTTGATGAGCTGGTGGAGTCACTTGCCGGAGGCGTTCCTGTGAGTTTCAAGAACTCACTCTGTGCGGCTGGTGCGTCCATGTCACTCACGATGGTACAAGCCCATGGAGTCAAAGTTGATCCTGCAGCAGTCTCAAGGGCGATGCCCGTCAGCACAGATGGCCAGCAAGTAGTCTTTGCTCCTTTTGCGACTGCTTGTGGCAAATATGGGCCACAGCTGATCAACACCGTTGCAAAGTACTCTAAGGAGCTGCAGCGAGCCAAGAAGCAGTGAAGGCCGCGGTGTCAGGGGCCGGTAGAAAGTTGGTGGCATCTCCGCCACGGACTCGATGAGGCCCCCAAAGCCGAAGTCTAAGTCGAAGAAACTAGTTGCTCCTCAGTAGCTTTGTAATAATTAGATAGCTTATGTCTCTTGTCGAAAACATGCCTTTTGGCGAGTGTATCTGTTGTTACTTTTGCTAATCTTGAATGCACTCGAATATTTTGTCTGTGCATCGCTTTGGTATTCTTATTGCTTCTTGCTTGGCTTGTGATAGGGTACATCGAGTGAACCACTGAGGGAACCTCAGGATTCGCCACCCCTTGATGACACTTTGGCACCGCCGCGCTCAAGGGTGGATGAGCTGTCTCTGCTCTCGCGACTCCATGATCGCGTGAAGCAGTTGGAGCGTGAATTGCCTGTACTCCGTGGTAACGCAGATGTATGGAAATCGAAGGCAGAGAAGGCCACCACCCGAGAACAATATCTGTTGGGGGAGGTGACACAGTTGGGCGATCAATTTAAATGTTAGCTTTCTTACTCTTATCTTTTCCTTGTAGTCACTCACGATGGTGTGCTGTCCTCATACTTCCGCTTTTGCCTTGTATAGTTGTCAGTGTACGCCCTCCACAGGATGAGAAGGATAGGATTGCTATTCGCATGAATGACCTGACCCAAGAGCAGCTTCAAGAGAGTGGATATTTCTGGGTGGATCATGATCGTGCAATCGCACTAGCGACCCTGCAGGATCGTGCGTCGCGAGTGCTGCACTTCCTGAAGAAGTCGCAATCATGCTTGAAGCACATTTATCGGACGATGTTTCCGCTGGATGTTGCTCCATCGAGCCTGCTGGCCCTCCTTGCCAAGTTCCAAGACCTGACTATGGTTCGGGAGTGTATAAGACAGCAATTGGTGGCTGGTGCCAAGGTCGCTCTGTCGCTGGTGCGACTGCATAGGCCTGATGTAGACGTTGTGGCAATTGCGGCTGGACCACTTGCGCCACCAGCGGGTTCTGCTTGGAATATGGTGCCACACTATCAGGCGGTGGATCGCCCAGCAGAGGAGATTGTCGACTTCTTCAAGGAGCAAACCAACATTCTCTTGTTGCAATAGTAGTTTAGTTTGTATCATGCACATAAGTGTACCAATGTTATAAAGTTCGTATATATGATGTGTATAATTGATTGTCGATGATGTATAAAGAGCTTGTTAGCGTGTATGTTTTGTGAGTGCGTTGCACTATGTGACTCCTTTTCGTTAGCCTGGCCATGCGCTTATCTCAGTCCCTTATCAACCTGTCAGGTGCGTTGCAACTGGGTTCGCCTCCCTGGTGCTGGTCCGGCGCAGCTGCATTTGGGGGTAGTCCAGTCGGTGGTGGTGGAGCACCATGTGCCACGGCGCTTGGAGTGGCTCCGTAGCCCCTTTTGACTGCATTGCGATTCATCCAAACCAGTCCCTCATGTAGTGTGAGGAACTCGCGGCAGTCCTTGAGGAGGTGGCTGGACTTCTTCTTTCCGTCATGCTTGTCGATGTAGAAGTGCACAGTGCATAGCCCGGACAGTTTGTCTTCAATGGTGTTGTGGGTGCCTCATCACGATTACGGCATTGCCACACTTGCGTGGTTTTCCCACAGTCGCGGTATCCTCCGCTGCGGTAGCCGCTGTTGCGGTTATTGTCGTGTCTGTCGGCGTAGCCGGCTGCGACCATGTTGACGTCGTCGTGGTCATCGTAGATGCGCATGCGGCGTTTGCCTCGGCGGTCGCGTCTGCGCTCGAGCTCTGCCTCGTCGTCGGAGTGAGCGCGATTTTTCACCGAATCTTTATCCATCTGCCCAGCGGTTCGCGATTTCCATCAGGTGGTCGATGGTTTTGGGCTTTAAGCGGCCCAACTCCTCCCTGAGCTCTATGCGTCACACGCCACAATTGAATGCGTCAATCGCGCGATCCTCCGAGATGTTCTCTACGGAGTTCTTGATGATGGACCACCTTTGGATGTAGGAGCGTAGCGATTCGCCCGATCTATGCTGGCAGCATCTCAGCTCTTCGATTGATGCGGGCCGCTTGTATGTGCCCTTGAAGGTGCGCACGAAGCTGTAAACCAGCTCTTCCCAACTGTGAATGGCCGCGTGGGAGGTTGTTGAGCCATGCTTGGGCGGCGCCTTGCAGCTGTAGCTGTAAGCATTGCATGGCCGTGCTTCGACTGCCGCCGTGGAGCCTGACGGAGGAGATGTGGTCCTCCAGCCAGATCTTCGGGTGCTGCGGGCCATCAAACTTCGGGTTCTCCGACGGGAGTTTAAATCCCTTGGGCATTCGCTTTTTCCTGATGGCCCTGCTGAAGCATCTGGCGCCACAGAGCTCCACATCTTCTTCTTTCGAGTCAGTCGAACAAGCACGTCGCGCCCTTGATTTGTCGATCTTGCGCTGCGTGAGGTCATCGCGCGCATCATAGTCGTGGTCGTGTTGCCGTGAGCAGCGGCGTCGAGACAGGTCGTGACTGTCGTCGCTGGATGAGGGCGAGGAGTAGCGCTTTGCTAGCGCTTTGCCTTTTTTGGCTCCGGTGTTGGCTCCTTGTCGAGGGTGGCCTCGATTAGTCCCAAACCCGCGATCGTAGATCGGTGCATGGCGGCTCGGGGATCTCCAGGTGGCGGATGGTTGTTGAGGAGGTACATGGTGGCTGCTGTTACCGCAGCCTGCGGCGTCTTGGGGACCGCATTGCCCCGTGTATCTAGTGTCATAGAGCTGAAGTCGAGGACTTTTCCAGCTTCTATGCGCTCTTGCTCGGTGAGATGGGCCATCTGTGATCGCCTCTTGTTTGCGATGTACTCGTTGCCCTTTGAGGAGGATCCTCCGTGGGTGGAGAGCCCAGCATGTCGAACACTCGACTCATCTGCCGCCTTTTTGCGCGCCTCGAGTTGCACGATTGTTTGCACTTGGCACTTGAATTCTTCCTTCAGGAGCCAATGGTAGCCCATTGGCAGTTCTTGCGGAGATCCGATGGGTAGAGGGTTGCCTTGTAAGGCATCACGGCAGCGAGCCCACTCTTGTTCGTTGAGCCTGATCACGACGCGTTCGCCGGTTTGCTCGTTTATTATAGTTGGAGGTTCGATTGCTCCTCTGTTGTTAACGGGGGTGCCGTTGCCGCCGTTGCTGCCATTAGGCGGGTTGGTTTCATTACCACGGTTGCCCGTCTTGTCGTGGTTGGCGGAGGTGTCGCCTGCGTTTATGACGGCGCACATGAAGTGATTGGGGAAGCTGCTGCTCCCGCAACTCTCAGATCCGGAGCCGTAGGCCCCATCTTCAGTTGCCAAATCGCTCAGATCGGATTCCTGACTGTTGTCGCTGACCATATTCTCGACTGTTGTCAGGGCGTTGAGCTCACTGAGGGTGCCGATCGATGGAGGGAACTACGATGCTGGGGCAATCGATGGCACCGTCGGCTGGTCAGGCATGCGAAGCGTGCCCATCTGACCAACTTGGAAGAGGAAGCTCCCGATCGCCAGCCTGATTGCGTCGCCCACGGACTCGAAAGCTAGGCGAGTGGCCGGCGTGTGGATGGTGAAGTCGAACGCGATGAAGAGCTGGTGAATCTCCGTTGTTGTGAAGTTGTAGATCGCGGTTGATGGGACCGACGAAGCCGCAACATCAGCACTCCCAATTCCCATGGACGGCACCAATTGACGAGGGTTTAGCTCACCAATGCCTATTGTTATGGACTTGGGTTTTGGAGAAGGAGGGAGCGCTAGAGACATCTATCGGCTAGCAAACAAGCACACAGGGGACTCGAAGATTTACCCAGGTTCAGGCCTCGTAGAGGTCCCTACTCCTGCTTGTCTGCTCGTGGAATTATCAAAGGAATCGAGGATTACAATGGTGCGCAGATACAATCTGGCGAGGGTTGTGGAAACTAGGGTTGCGTGTGTCCTCCTCGCCGCCCCCTCCTAGCCTTTATATAGATAGGCTAGGTCTCGGGTAGCAGGTTGAGTCGGTTACAAGTTAGGGTTTTCCCCTTTGAACTTTCTATCTTTAGCTTCTTCTTCTTCAAGCAATCGAGAGTCCGTAGGTTACTCGAGTTCCTCATTTGGGCCTTGGCGACACCGTGGGACTCTACATATTCAGGCCATATATATCAAGCTCGAGTACCTGTAAGGTATACCCATGTCACCCCCAGTGTCTAGCAATGCATGGATAGCCACCCCCCTTTGCTGTTGCACC
The DNA here is from genome assembly GCA_910589775.1 of Avena eriantha. Taxonomy (NCBI): domain Eukaryota; kingdom Viridiplantae; phylum Streptophyta; class Magnoliopsida; order Poales; family Poaceae; genus Avena; species Avena eriantha. The sequence continues at coordinate 30,369,762 of OU342741.1, forward strand.
AGTGCATCGCTGCCTGAAGCCACACTCGCCGGACGACCATGGACAGAGCACCACGGACCACGCCGCCCTCTCCTACGACGCGTGGGAGACAGGCGACCGTCCACAGCCACCCCTATCCAGCCCTTGCCCACAGCCAGGCTCTGGACCACCGCAGCCATGCCGCTCCCAGTGTCTCTACGCCGTGCTGAGAGCGCGCCAGAGTGCCACACCCGACCAGCTCGCACGCGCCGCGCCTCGCCTCTCCTCATGTGCACACCCTCGCCTTAACCCCAGCTAGCTCCTAGACATCATTGTTCGCCGCCACGCGACCCGTAGCCCCCGTGCACCGTCTCGAACACCGCCGGTTCCACGCAGAGCGTCGCACGCGCCCTACCATCCTATACCACCCCGTGCCATGCCATTAAGTTTGTGATGACCGCCAGGAAGCACCGCACCGCCCCTACCCTCAGCCATGTCGTTAGCTCGCTGTACCACCATCGCCGGAGAAGCTAGCCCATCCAGCTTGGTCTCCTCGTTGGTGTATAAATAGAGACCTTCTCCGCCTCAATTATGCACACCACCTCACTCACCACTCTTCACAACACCTCCCACACCCTTCCCCGGAGCAAGGCGATCACCGCTTTGCCGGAATTTCACCAGAGCCCGCCGCTGCAGTGAAGGAAGGGCGTTGTCGATTGGAGCCGCCCCAGGAGCTGCCGCAACCACCGTTCGAACTGTCGTCGTCGACCATGTCGTTCGCCCCCATCACTGACCCTAGTTGGAGCCCTGGTCAGCCTCACACGATCCCCACCGCCGCGTTAGGGTTCAGACCTCACCGGAGCTATTCGTCGTTGATGATGAACCTCAGCTGTTAGATCGTGTTCTAATCGTAGGGCCTAAATTGCATGATACCATTTCGGTTAGTTTGAGTCGCTGACTAGTGGGACACCCCTGTCAACAGCCCTCTGCACTGCACTGTGCAGATTGGGCCAGCCCATTTAGTTTCCCGCGTAGGCCTGTAGATTCAAATAATTATTTTCCATTTTAGTTAAAACCAGTTTCTGTCAGTAGATTCAAAAATTAATTCAGAGAGATTCACTAAACCAAATTGCATGATTCCAATTTTGTTAGAAATATATTTAAATTATCTATCCAAGCCCATTGGATTCAAGTCTTTTGAAATTATAGATCATCTATAGTAAAAATAACAAGACGGATACTTTTCCACATTAAAACATTTTTCAAAAATCAACCATAAATGCTTTTGAGTTGATTCCAACTCTCAAAAATCACATTTTACAAGATCTATCTGAATATGTAAAAATATTTAGGTTTGCATGCAGTGACATTGGACTAGTACCAAAAGAATGCTATTTGGGCATTTCTAGTCACTTTAATTCTATTAAATGATAATCTTAAACTTTATAAAATATGATCAACACTTTAAATCACATTCCCATGTATTAGAATATGTGGTGATGACATGTGTCAACCTGATCCCATATTTTAATTAGAGAATATTAAATCTTAAGTATTTTCAATGAGTAGAAATTACTTTTCAAAAATAAGATAAACAAGATTAAGTCTTTATTTCACGTGATGATTGTGATGATGCTAGATCATCAAGTGTGAGCCTTAGTGTGCTAAATAGAAATAGTTAAGTATTGTTGGGTGATTGTGTACGTCGTATTCATTTATAGACGATAGTACCAACCTAGGATATGAGGAGGAGGAGTACTACCAAGAAGAAGAAGAAAACTTTAACCACTGCACTACTCAAGGCAAGCTAACACTTGCAAGTATTATACCTATGCAAGCCTAGCACTACAAGTTAACTATGCAAGTTAACCCTTGCCCCTTCATAACCTATGCAAGATGCATTAGGCATGCTTGGTTATATAACTTTGATTATACCAATCCCAAGTTTTACTTGCAACCTTTATTCTTTTACTTTACCAAAGTTCTTTACTTTTAGTTAGTGCTTTGTGAGTATTGGAACAATAGTTAGATACCATAAAGAGTATAAAACTAGGCCTAATTAGTTATCCTTAGATGTCATTCCAAGGCATGAGATTAGAGTAGTTACACTTGATTAGCACCCCTCATTAGTGAATACCCTCAAATTTAGTGGCTAGTGCTAAGCATAAAAGTTGATCACTTTAGATGGGAATACTTGGTGAAAATGATTATGAAAACCTTGGAATGATGATTCATTCTATTGAAATGTTTTGACATGTGTTGAGAAACACAAAAGGATTTGATGATGAAAATGTTGAGGCATGATCCTTAGCCCTTTTATAAAAACGGATGGTTGGGTTCGGATGCGATACCATTCCAATTTTACCGTACAACCACAATACCCGAATTGGGTAGGGCTTAGCTGGAAGTTTATATGGCTTAGTATGGGTTCCCTCACGGAAAGAGGTTGAGTTGAGGCTACCACGTGAGTGTGAATGTCCACCTATGCAGTGCCTAGGATGGCAGATGGCCATGGCTGGGAGGCCAAGCTCATAGGGGAGGTTCCTATACTAGAGTGTGTAATTGAAAGGTTATGATTGATTATCCGCATACTAAGTATGACGATTCAGGGTTATCCCTGATGGATGTATCAAATTTTGTGGTGAAAGTGTCCCACCTCTATAGAGTGTCAAACTATTCGAATAGCAGCGTCCGCGGTCATGAACAGTTGGAGTGGCCATACTGTTCCATCGTCAGATGTTTTCAAAATGACTTGTGAATTGAACTATGACTTTGACTTGACCACAACAGGGTTGTGAATATGAAAACTAGGTTCCCACTTAAGTGATTTAGAACATTAACTTAGTTTTCTTTACTTCTAATCTCAGTTTCAGATAAATCTAGGTTTTTGCAAATAAACCTAGAGCTTAAGATTCCTACTAGAACTACCTTACTTGTTAGTGATAGTTTATGAGTACTTAAAGAGTACTCATGGCTTTGTCCCTGGCTATTCCCGTGGCTAGACTATGAGGAGGACTATCAGGATGATGGACAGCAGGAAGTCTACGACAACAAGGATCATCTCCCATTGTCAGCATTGCATGTGACCCTGAAGATGGAGCACCTACTACATTTCTTTTCCGCTGCTGGATTTGTATTAAGACTGGATCATGAGATCCTTTATTTATAAGACCTTATTATGGTTTCTAATGGATGATGTACTGTGATACCAATCTGTTATGTCTCGTAAAAATGGTAATCCTGAGATTGGCAAGTATGGCATAACAGGCATCTGGGATTAAAAATCCGGGTGTTGATAGAAACTTGTGGGGGTTGGTAGTCTCGTCGTACTTGTTGGGTACGTCCTACCAGAACTTGTGGGGCCACATGATGTTCCGCAGCTCCGGCTTGAAGGTGGGTTACCCCTTCCTGTATACTAATGCTTCCGCCTGAACCGTTGGGGTGTTGATGGGGCACTACTCCTAGAAGCGCTTGATTCCCGTGGGTAGATCCCTGCAAGGCAAAGGGTGGTGTGAAGCCGCAGCTGTTCTAGGCGTGAATGACCCCATAGAGATGTGATCTAGGTGATTGCTTATGGAGGCTGCCACTGGCAGCATGGGATGTCGTGCTCCTCCTAAGCGTGGCGCGGGCGGTTCCGTGACCGAGGGCTCTAGTGTTGAAGGGACCATCATAACGATGCATGAACGCATCGCGTCTAGGTGGTGTCGAGTTGTAACATCCCAAAAATTTTACCTAAAAATCATCATGATAGCATTCACATCATCATGGCATGTACTACTTTGCATTAAGTTTGTCCTCCAAAAATTTGGTGAAATTTAGAGACTTTTTGGAGCACTTTTGCTAAATTCAAAAAACCTAGAAAAGAAATGCTAAAGGAAAAAGAAAAGGAGGGAAAAGAGATTTTAAACAACAAACAGCTTCTGGCCTTTTGGCCCAAACCGGCCCAGCTAGCCCACCCGGGCCTCCCTCTCCCCCTCTCTGTCTTTTTGCACATCCCCGCAGCTCACCCCACCCACTTACCTCCTGGCCCCACGCCACGTCGACGCCACCTCAGCGTCTTCCACACGAATGGCCGGCACCCTTCCCCTCCTCTGCCATTACCATGTCCGATTGATTTCGAGCGTTACCGCGAGTTAATCGCCACCACCACCGCCCCTTCTTAATCCCCCCCCCTCCACGACAGATTCCCCCAGACACAGCCCCTGGAGATCCCCCAGGCTCCCCAATAGCCACCTCAAACCGCCGTCGTCTGAAGCAACTCCGGCGACAATTCCGGTGAGCCCCGGCCACGCCGCGCCCTCCTCTCTACCCTGTATTATTTGCGGTGACCTAGTGCGTGTTTTAACGCCGGCCATGTGCCTTCTTTTGCACCAAGTCGACGACACGGTCCAACTCCGGCGAACCCCCTCTGCCGCCACCGTCCATCGCATATTCCGGTGAGGTTAGGGTTTCCACTGCCTCCTTTTGGTCTCTGCTAGGTCGTGCTGATCCGGGCGCACCCCACTAACCCCCTTGCTGGCTTGTTCGAGCCCCAGGTCGTCGTCTCCGACATAGAGCCGCGAGCTCCGCCATCGATGCAACTCCGGCGAAGGATCGAGGCCAAGCCAGAGCACCCCCCACGCCACCGTGACCGCCAACGAGACCACCACGACCTCCTCGACCGCCGGTACGTGTCCACGGACTCCCCTCCCCTGTAGAACCACCGAAACACCATCGGCCGATGCTCCGCCGCCGCGCGCAGCTGGCCAGCGCCGCCCGTCTCCGGCCAGGCCACTAGGGACCGTTAGATCCTTTGTCTGCGGCTAGGATTAGATCGAGGGCGAAGCGGTACGGGCTAATCGGATCCGTCTATTTATCACCTAGGATTCGATCTGACCGAACCGGTTTGGGCCAATGAGATTGCGCCACGTCGCCCAGGTTATCTGTTTAAATAGAAAATTAGATAGATTTTGTATTAAACTTAGAAAATCAATAACTTTTGATCCACAATTTAGAAAAATGCAAATTTGGTGTCTATGGATTCAAAAAAATTAGACCTTTACTATAGAGGCCTTGTTTTACAGTTTTGCCTCTGAAAAATTTGAATTATAGGCAGAACCTTTTTAGGAGTATTTTGCTCATAAAAATTATTCCATAAATTGTTTTGGGGTATATCTTATGCCTTTAGATGAGGTATTTTAACCTCTGTACTGTAGATTCTGTAAGTTATAGAATTGTGATCATATCATTGCATTTTGCATGCATTCATATTTTTTTAATGTTTTATTGATTGAATTATTGTTGTTGTATTGTTCTTTGCGTTGATTGTGTGGATTGTGAAGTTTGTTGCTGTGAGGATTGTACCTATTCCCCTAGCTACCAAGGCAAGTGATATTTCATCTCATGTCCTATTATTTTCACTATTGCACTAGTGTTATTTTGGTAGATCTTAGCATGATAGGATTATTTATATGTTACTATGCGATGCTACCCTATAGACTATATCTTGGTAGTATCTCCTAGTTGAAAGACTTCGTATGCTGGAATACTTAGCCATGCTATTAGAATTCGTGGGTGTAAAATACATATCAAGATAGTATGGGAATTTGTTATTTTTGTTTGACTAAGAAAACAACTAATATTAATGAAACACCTGGGTGGAAGGGGACTTGCTTGGATTATGTTGAGTGGTTACTCAAGGGCCATGTCTATGGTCAGCTGGTGTATCACACTTGTGGATCGCCACCCAGGAACAAAGAGATTGGAGACGTTCTTGTCACGAAGCTTCCAGTGCAGCCACATGGCATATGGGCTCTACCTTGACCAACTAAGTTGCAAGAACACAGCCAAACAGACAGAAGGTGGTAGTTGTGATAGGATGGAACGCGTCCGTGGTGGTCTGAGGGATTGCTTCTGAAAAGTCTTGTCTCGATGCATGTCGAGTCTTGTGGGGAAAGTGCACCACCTCTCGAGAGGGTAAAACTAAGTACTTCCCAGTTATGGACAACTTCTGAGCCTCAAGACAGTGAAGCAGTTCAATAATCTCCTCATCCAAATTTCTCTAAGTTAAAACTTGTGGGTGAACATGGGTAGAGGTTCAGTGATGTCCATCATTGGTAGCTTAGTGTTTGAATGAGAAAACTTACTCTTCAAAAACTATAAGTTAAACTAGCTTTTAGCAAAGTCAGCCAAAAACCCACTTAGCCATATATTCATGTAGTTGTCGGATTATACTAAGTATCTATGGTATCACTTGCCAATACAATTCCAAATGTATTGACCCTTGTTGCTGTAACTTATTATGTTGCAGGATACTCTGATGATGAGTAGGGTTGCGGGTCTACACTCGACATGTTTGCCTATGGCGCATGAAGACAAAAGACTCTATTATTATTATGCTATGTAATGTGAACCTTAAGTATCTTAGCCTTGGGCTAAGTGAGTTGTAAGAACCATTATATTCCTGGATATGTGATGTAATAATGACCTTTGTTTCTGTGTACTTCATCTTAAACTGTGGGAGCTAGCATATCGATCCAGGGACTAGCACTGCAATCACAGGGATCTTACCTTATTATGGTGAGATCTTACAGATGGTAACAGAGCACTGTGTTGCCTGTAGGTTCGTGACCCTAGAATGGATTAGACTAAGGAAAACCCTTAGGAAAAATAACTTTATATTCCAACTTTACACTTTTCTTTTAATCTCGTAAAACTTTCCCTAATCATCCTTTCTCATCTATTTTTGTAGATGCCCACCATCAATGAATCTGTCAAGAAGAGACCACTGATGACTATGACCCTGGAGTGTGAGACAGAATTTCCCAAGGCACTCAAGAACCTCATGATCGGCTTGGGAATGAATGGTGAAGCCGTGTACAAGGGATTTCCTGTGATAGATGAAGGACAAGAGTATTGGTGGGTGCAACTCCATTTGTACAAGAACAAGGAAGATGATCCCAAGAGTACGGGATTCTGTATGTTCACCAACTCTGAAATGCACACGTCATTCTTTGACTCTGCGAGGAATGCTGCGTGGAAATCTATTGAGGAACTTGGGGAAAGACTCAAGTATAGAATGCTCAATACTCAGGAGGATCTCAAGGAGGAGAAGCATCTTGTCCAAGACTCAAAGGCCACTATGAAACGCCTAAGTAAGGATATCATAGGCCTAGCTCTGGAGCTATGCGACCAAGACAAGAAGATTGCTGCCAAGGATGCCCAGATTGCTACCTTGGTTAAAAAGGAGTGAGATACTATTTGGACCACCACCCTTGGCATTTTATCACGTTAGTATTTTGATCATACCAACCTATGTGGAATGGCAAAAATAAGTTATGTCTGGAACCTTGATTGCTTGAGTTGAATAATGTATTGCTACTTGGAATGTTTTGTTGGTTGATTTTTATTTTGTGACTTGTGACTTGTGTTTTTACTAATTTTCTCCATACTATGCAAAATATGCCGAATTTTGTCTATAGCACGGCCGAGGATTTCAAGGGGACTCGCTTTGGGACTCGTATGTTGGAGCTCGTTGGTGTGCTCACTCTTCCAATCCCTACCATTCAGGGACTTCAGCTGAGGAAGTTTCAGAGGAAGGACTTATGGGGATTCAGAGTTACCCAGCCAGGATGTGAGACAGAGCACCAAACTGGGGAGATTGCCTTCAAGATACTCCATGATGACATGGAGAGGGGCCTCGACGTCGCTATGCAGGAACTGTTGGGAAGCCTATGTGGACGTCACTCTTCTGAGATCAGGAGCCACTACTTCCACTTCTTTGGGAGGCGCGACGAGGATGGAGAGCCAATTGTGTTGGACGAGGCCACTAAGGAGTCTATCAAGACCGTGCGTCACTACCTCCAGGACTTAGAGAGCCTTATCAGACACCTTGATACTGATAGGACTAATGTGATTCTTAGCAACGATGAACTACGAGTCAAACTTAAGGAGAAGGACAAGGCCTTCCAGGAACAGGAAAATCGAATCAAGGAAATGGAGAAGAAGTTTGAAGACTAAGAGAAGAAATTCAAGAGCCAAGAGAAGAGAGTTCAGGAGAAGAACAAGAAGATTAGAGACTTGGAGACTGAGTTAGAGCTTGAGGACATTGAGCTGGAAGCAGATCATGAGGTGATAGAGAGGCTACGCACACAGAAGAGAGAATTACAGACAAAGATCGATGCTTTGACTACAAGCTTGGAGGAATACAAGGCAGGATTCGCAGTAGCAGGACTTGCACTAGTGGAGGAGGAAGTTGACATGGAGGAGTAGTGATACTATTCCATCTACTTATCGTTTTATTACTATCGAGTTACATAGGTCATACCGACTTGTGGGTGACTATGCTAGTATGTTTATTTTCACAAACTCTGTCATTGTTGTGATGTTGAACCTGCATGTGCTTGTTTGTTTGATTGTTGTTACTTTATTGGGTTATCTATCATTACTTACCCCTATTAAACCCACAGATGCCTCCCCAACGCAACAACGAGGACAACGATGACAATGGCAATGGAATGCAACAAATGATGGCCGCACAGACCCAATTGATGCAAATGATGACTCAATTCATAGCAAACCAGAATCAGAACAACAATAATAACAATAACAACAACCAGAACAATCCACCACCTCTGGATATGCTGACTAGATTTCTAAGGCTGAGACCTGCTAAGTTCTCTGGTACCACTGACCCCATGGTAGCAAATGATTGGCTACGCTCTGTGAATAAGGACCTAGTCACAGTTGGATGCACGGATGCAGAAAAGGTCAGATTTGCAGCACACTTATTGGATGGTCATGCAGCTACCTGGTGGGACAATTTCCAGGTTACTCACCCTATTGAGGAAATGACTTGGGCAATGTTTGAGGATGGGTTTCGCACCACTCACATCTCTTCTGGAATAATGGGGTTTAAGAAAAAGGAGTTTCACAACCTCAAGCAACGCCACCGCAGTATTTCTGAGTACATCCAAGAGTTCAACAATCTGTCACGTTATGCACCAGATGATGTTGACACTGACGCCAAGAGAAAGGAGAAGTTCCTGGATGGGTTGAATGATGAAATTTCTATGCAACTATCTGTTGCTTATGTTCCGACCTATCAATCTTTGTGTGATAAAGTTACCATCCTAGAAAACAATATGAAGCAAGTGGAGGGTACAAAGAGAAAGCACCATTTTGATAAGTTTGGATCAGGATCTCCTCACAAGCGCTCTCATGGTGAAGGAAGTGGGGGTTCAGGATTCCACAAGAATGGGAATCATAATAACCATCATAACAACAACCATCACCATGATGGAAACAATCATCATGGACATAACAAAAGTGGATTCAGGAACAACCACAATGGTCATGGCCATGGGAACCAAAATGGTCAGAATCGTCACAGTCAGCCAGCAAAGAAAGACATCAGTCAGGTGGAATGTGTCAAGTGCAAGAAGACAGGGCACTATGCTAATTAATGCCTAGAGAACAAGACTGATGGGGCTAAGCCAAACCCATTTCAAAAGGGTCATGTGAATCACATCAATGTGGAGGAAATTCAAGAAGGATCTGATGCCATGATCGGTAAGTTCAAGATTAATTCCTTTCCTGCACTTCTCCTTTTCGATACTGGCGCATCACATTCATTCATTTCAAGAGCATTTGTAATCAAAAACGAACTCTCCACTGAAACCATTGGATGTCCCATTAAGGTAAGCTCCCTAGGTGGAGAAATGATAGTAAATTCTGGGTGTCGATAGATAACCCTAGAAATTGGAAAGAACAAGTTTCCGGTTAATCTAATAATCCTAGAGTCCCAAGGATTAGATGTAATATTAGGGATGGACTGATTGACCCGTTATGAAGGAGTGATCGATTGTGCTAAGCAAATTCTTATGGTCACCACCCCAGAAAAGAAAAGGATCAGGTTCAAGTCTAACTTTGAACCCAAGGGGAGCAAGGTTAATTCTCTTAAGGGGGTTAACCTAGCTAGTGTGCCAATAGTGAAGGAGTACCCAGATGTGTTCCCCAAAGAATTACTTGGCATGCCACCAGATAGGGATGTGGAGTTTTTGATAGACCTACTGCCAGGAACTGGGCCTATAGCAAAGAGACCTTATAAAATGTTGGTGGACGAGTTAAAAGAACTCAAGAAACAGCTGGGAGAACAGTTGAAAAAGGGATTTATCCAACCAAGTTCGTCGTCTTGGGGAGCACCAGTTTTGTTTGTTGAGAAGAAGGACCGAAGTCAAAGGCTCTGCATAGATTATCGTTCACTTAATGAAGTGACCATAAAGAATAAATACCCCCTGCCTAGAATAAATGATCTCTTCGATCAGCTAGACGGAGCATGTGTGTTCTCAAAAATTGATCTTCGATCAGGATACTTCCAACTAAAGATTAGAGAATATGACATACCCAAGACTGCATTCACCACTAGATATGGGTTGTATGAATATACAGTGATGCCGTTTGGATTGACAAATGCATCGGCCTATTTCATGAACATGATGAATAAGGTATTCACGGAATTCCTTGACAAGTTCCTAGTGGTATTCATCGACGACATCTTGGTATATTCCAAGAGCGACAAAGAACATGAAGAACACCTACGCCTCATTCTAGAGAAACTCAGGGAACACAAACTATATGCTAAGTTCAGTAAATGTGAATTTTGGCTAAACGAAGTGGGTTTTCTTGGACACATAGTATCTGGTAATGGGATAGCTGTTGACCCAGCAAAAGTAGCAGCTGTGATAGAATGGCAACCTCCTAAATCGGTTAAAGAAATCTGTAGTTTCCTTGGCCTAGTAGGGTACTATCGGAGATTCATTGAAAATTTCTCTAAGATAGCAAAACCTATGACTGGTCTGCTAAGGAAAGAGAAGAAGTTTATTTGGACAGAAGCTTGTGAAACCAGCTTTCAAGAGTTGAAGAAGAGACTAGTGTCAGCACCAGTGTTATGTCTGCCAGACCTTGAGAAAGACTTTCAAGTATATTGTGATGCATCTCACCAAGGATTAGGAGGTGTACTGATGCAAGAAGATAGAGTTGTAGCTTATGCATCAAGGCAACTCAAAAATCATTAAGTGAACTATCCTACTCATGATCTAGAGTTGGCATCAGTTGTACATGCCTTAAAAACATGGAGGCATTATCTTATGGGAAAACGTTGTGAAATGTTCACTGATCACAAGAGTCTGAAATACATTTTTACACAGAAAGAACTCAACATGAGACAAAGAAGATGGCTAGAACTTATCAAAGATTATGACTTAAGTTTGCAATACCACCCTGGAAAGGCAAACGTCGTAGCCGATGCATTAAGCCGCAAGGTTTATGTAAATGGCCTCAATAAAGGAGAATTGCCGGAGGAGTTATGTGCCCAATTTAGAGAGCTGAGACTTGAAATTGTGCCTGAAGGGTACCTTGCATCCTTGGAAGTGCAACCCACACTAATGAACAGAATTCAAGAAGCCGAAAAGATGGACAAATAAATAGAAGAAATCAAAAGTAAGGTTAGTGAAGGAAAGGCAAAAGGATTTCATGTAGACGAACGAGGAATCTTATGGTACGAAAAACATATCTGTGTTCCGCAGGATCTTGAGCTTAAAAAGCTGATCTTACAAGAAGCGCACAACTCACCATATTCAATTCATCCTGGCAACACCAAGATGTATATGGATGTTAAGGAGAGGTTTTGGTGGAATAATTTAAAGAAGGATATAGCAGAGCACATTGCCTTGTGCGACGTGTGTAGTCGTGTAAAGGCAGAACATCAAAAACCGGCAGGATTATTACAATCACTGCCAATACCTGATTGGAAATGGGATAAAATTGGTATGGATTTTATCACCGGACTGCCAAGGACTAAATCTGGATATGATTCTATATGGGTTATCGTTGACCGCTTGACAAAAGTGGCCCATTTCATACCAGTGAAGACCACTTATACAAGTGCAAAGCTAGCCAAGATATACATGAATAGAATTGTATGTTTGCATGGGGTACCTAAGAGTATCGTGTCTGATAGAGGAACTCAATTCACTTCGCACTTTTGGCGACAACTTCACGAGTCATTGGGAACTCGATTAGAATTCAGTACTACATTTCATCCACAAACTGATGGACAGACAGAAAGGACCAATCAAATATTGGAAGATATGCTAAGAGCTTGTGCGTTAGATTATGGATCTAGTTGGGATGAGAGTCTACCATACGCAGAGTTTTCCTACAATAACAGCTATCAATCAAGCATAGAAATGGCTCCATTTGAATTCCTTTATGGAAGGAAGTGTACTACACCGTTGCTATGGAATGGAGTAGGAGAAAGAAATTTGTTCGGGACAGACCTAATCAAGGAGGCTGAAGAGAAAGTCAAGATGGTAAGGGATAGGCTAAAGGTAGCCTAATCTCGGCAAAAGAGCTATGCCGATCCAAAACATAGAGAGGTTACCTATGAGGTTGGTGATAGAGCTTATCTCAGGGTATCACCACTTCGTGGTGTGAAGAGATTTGGAATCAAAGGAAAATTAGCACCGTGCTATGTAGGACCTTTCAAGATTTTGAGCCGCAAAGGAGAAGTGGCATATGAGATAGAATTACCAGAATCTCTGTCAGCAGTTCATAATGTATTTCATGTCAGTCAGCTGAAAAAGTGTCACCCAGAGATAGAAGAAAGTTCGTTGAAAGACACTATACCATTAGAGGAAGTTCAGCTAGAGAATGATCTCACTTATGAAGAGAAACCTACTAAGATTCTGGAGACAGCAAAAAGAATTACCCGTACCAAGACAATCAAATTTTGCAAAGTGTAGTGGAACCATCACACTGAATCAGAAGCAACATGGGAGCGAGAGGATGAACTTCAGAGAGATCACCCTCACCTATTTGCTAGCCAACCCGAACTCGAGGGCGAGATTCATCTTAAGGGGGTTAGATTTGTAACATCCCCAAAAATTTACCTAAAAATCATCATCATAGCATTCATATCATCATGGCATGTACTACTTTGCATTAGGTTTGTCCTCCAAAAATTTTGTGAAATCTAGAGACTTTTTGGAACACTTTTGCTAAATTCAAAAAACCTAGAAAAGAAATGCTAAAGAAAAAGAAAAGGAGGTAAAAGAGATTTTAAACAGCAAACAGCTTCTGGCCTTTTGGCCCAAACCGGCCCAGCTAGCCCACCCGGGCCTCCCTCTCCCCCTCTCAATCTTTTCGCACATCCCCGCAGCTCACCCCACCCACTTACCTCCTGGCCCCACGCCACGTCGACGCCACCTCAGCATCTTCCACACGAACGGCCGGCACCCCTCCCCTCCTCTGCCGTTATCATGTCCGATTGATTTCGAGCGTTACCGCGAGTTAATCACCACCGCCACCGCCCCTTCTTAATCCTCTCCCCCTCCTCAACAGATTTCCCCAGACACAGCCCCTGGAGAGCCCCCAGGCTCCCCAATTGCCACCTCAAACCGCCGCCGTCTAAAGCAACTCCGGCGACAATGCGGTGACCTGGCACGTGTTTTAACCCTGGCCACGTGCCTTCTTTTGCACCAGGTCGACGACACGGTCCAACTCCCGCGAACCCCCTCTGCCGCCGCCGTCCATCGCATATTCTGGTGAGGTTAGGGTTTCCGCCACCTCCTTTTGGTCTCTGCTAGGTCGTGCTGATCCGGGCGCACCCCACTAACCCCCTTGCTGGCTTGTTCGAGCCCCAGGTCATCGTCTCCGACATAGAGCCGTGAGCTCCGCCGTCGATGCAACTCTAGCGAAGGATCGAGGCCAATCCAGAGCACCCCCCCCACATGCCACCGTGACCTCCATCGAGACCACCATGACCTCCTCGACCGCTGGTACGTGTCCATGGACTCCCCTCCCCTGTAGAACCGCGAGAACACCATCGGCCAACGCTCCGCCGCCGCGCGCAGCTGGTCAGCGCCGCCTGTCTCCGGCCAAGCCACTAGGTACCGTTAGATCCTTTGTCTGCGGCTAGGATTAGATCGAGGGCGAAGCTGTACGGGCTAATCGGATTCGTCTGTTTATCACTTAAGATCCAACGGCCCCCAGTAGTCGATCCGACCGAACCGGTACGGGCCAATGAGATTGCGCCACGTCGCCCAGGTTATTTGTTTAAATAGAAAATTAGACAGATTTTGTATTAAACTTAGAAAATCAATAACTTTTGATCCACAATTCATAAAAATGCAAATTTGGTGTCTATGGATTCAGAAAAATAAGACCTTTACTATAGAGGCCTTGTTTCACACTTTTGCCTCTGAAAAATTTGAATTATAGGCAGAACCTTTTTAGGAGTATTTTGCTCATAAAAATTATTCCATAAATTGTTTTGGGGTATATCTTATGCCTTTAGATGAGGTATTTTGACCTCTGTACTGTAGATTCTGTAAATTATAGAATTGTGATCATATCATTGCATTTTGCATGCATTCATATTTTTGTAATGTTTTATTGATTGAATTATTGTTGTTGTATTGTTCTTTGTGTAGATTGGATTGTGAAGTTTGTTGCTATGAGGATTGTACCTATTCCCCTAGCTACCAAGGCAAGTGATATTTCATCTCATGTCCTATTATTTTCACTATTGCACTAGTGTTATTTTGGTAGATCTTAGCATGATAGGATTATTTATATGTTACTATGCTATGCTACCCTATAGACTATATCTTGGTAGTATCTCCTAGTTGAAAGACTTAGTATGCTAGAGTATCTCCTCGTTGACTAAGAAAACAACTAATATTAATGAAACACCTGGGTGGAAGGGGACTTGCTTGGATTATGTTGAGTGGTTACTCAGGGGCCATGTCTATGGTCAGCTGGTGTATCACACTTGTGGATGGCCCCCCAGGAACAAAGAGATTGGAGACGTTCTTGTCACAAAGCTTCCAGTGCAGCCACATGGCATATGGGATCTGCCTTGACCAACTAAGTTGCAAGAACTCAGCCAGACGGACAGAAGGTGGTAATTGTGATAGGATAGAACGCGTTTGTGGTGGTTTGAGGGATTGCTTCTGAAAAGTCTTGTCTCGATGCATGTCGAGTCTTGTGGGGAAAGTGCACCACCTCTCGAGAGGGTAAAACTAAGTACTTAGCCGTGTCCCCGGTTTTGGACAACTTCCGAGCCTCAAGACAGTGAAGCAGTTCAATAATCTCCTCATCCAAATTTCTCTAAGTTAAAACTTGTGGGTGGACATGGGTAGAGGTTCAGTGATGTCCATCATTGGTACCTTAGTGTTTGAATGAGAAAACTTACTCTTCAAAAACTATAAGTTAAACTAGCTTTTAGCAAAGTCAGCCAAAAACCCACTTAGCCATATATTCATGTAGTTGTTGGATTATACTAAGTATCTTTGGTATCACTTGCCAATACAATTCCAAATGTATTGACCCTTGTGGCTGTAACTTATTATGTTGCAGGATACTCTGATGATGAGTACGGTTGCGGGTCTACACTCGACATGTTTGCCTGTGGTGCATGAAGACAAAAGACTCTATTATTATTATGTTATGTAATGTGAACCTTAAGTATCTTAGCCTTGGGCTAAGTGACTTGTAAGAACCATTATATTCCTGGATATGCGATGTAATAATGACCTTTGTTTCTATGTACTTCATCTTAAACTGTGGGTGCTAGCATATCGATCCAGGTACTAGCACTGCAATCACAGGGATCTTACCTTATTATGGTGAGATCTTACACGAGCATAGCGCGTGAGTTTGGCGAGGCGCTCCTAACCAGCTTCCATGACCGATGAGTTCTCTGCTTGCGAGTATTGCAGCATGGCATCCATGGTGGATAGGGCCTCCATCAGGATGTGGTAGTTCGACTGCACCGCATCGGTCCTTCTTGAGGTAGCCCTAGATGTGCCTCTCCGACCAGGGTTGCGCCGCATAGTGTGCTGACTTGACGTGGAGCGCTCCGCTTCGTCCACCTTCCGCCGATGCCGGGACATGCCGACCTTCCTCCTTCCCCAAGGGGTAGGCTTAGTGGCGTATCTGGTTCCCACCACCATGCTTGCTACCAGCGATGATGGATCTTTAACGATTGCGCCCCCTACTTGGCACGCCAATGTGGTGTGCGTGAACATGGATGATACGTCCAAAACGTATCTACTTTCCTGAACACTTTTGCTATTGTGTCTCCTCTAAACTTGTGTGATTTGGATGCAACTAACACGGACTGACGCTGTTTTTAGCAGAATTGCCCTAGTGTCTACTTTTTGTGCAGAAAATCAACTATCAGGAAAAATCCCGGAAAATATGCCAAAAATCCTATTTCACCAGAAGACTCCTAGAGCCAGAATACGAGACGGAGGGGGGCTGGGCCCAGGCCACACCACCTGGCCGCGCGGGCTAGCCCAGGCCGCGCCAGGGGGTGGTCTGGTCGCCCCAGACTCCCCCTCAGTCTCCCTCTTCGCCTATAAGTTGCCTTCTAACCTAAAAACTCGGGGGGGGTCGACGTTTTTCTAGAAGGAGTTCTGCTCCGCCGCCACCACCAGATTCCACGAAACAGCACCAGAAACTCCATTCTAGCACCCTGCTGGGACGGGGAATTGGAGGAGATCATCGCCATCATCATCACCATCGCTTCTCCATCGACCATCCATGTTTCCCCATCTATGAGTGAGTAATCCCTCGCTGTAGGCTATGGGGATGGTAGGGATTGGATGAGATTGTTCATGTAATGGCATCAGATTGTTAGGGCATGGTGCCTAGTATCTTTTATTAGTGCTTTATGACTTTGTTGCGACTTGTTGTGCTTAATGCTTGTCACTAGGGCCCGAGTGCCATGATTTCAGATCTGAACATGTTATTGATTCATTATGATAGTATTGTTTATGGTCTTATCTACAAGTTGTATACACACATTGTTGTCCAGAACCAATGGCCCCGAAGTGACAGAAATCGGGATAACCGGAGGGAATGGCTTTGATGTGAGGATCACATGTGTTCACGAAGTGTTAATGTTTTGCTCTGGTGCTCTATTAAAAGGAGCACCTTAATTGCTAGTAGTTCCCTTGAGGCCCCACTGCAAACGGGCTGGTAGGACAAAAGATGTTGTGCAAGTTCTCATTGCGAGCACGTATGACTATATATGGAACACATGCCTAGGATTATCTAGTACTTGGATGCTTTATCTTATTTATCTGCAATTTCCCTATGTTCTGATTGCTATGTGAATTGTCTTGTCCATGCAACGCCCGTCCATCCATCCCTATGCCTACCGCACTAGAATCCTACGGTTTACTGCTATTGTTACTACTGTCTTTACTTTACTACTACTGTTATTTTACTATTCCTACTACAAAACTGTTGCTACTGATAAAATGATGTGAGCAAGATTATTTCCAGGTGCATCTGAATTGACAACTCAGTTGTGAAGGCTTATAAATATTCTTTGGCTCCCCTTGTGTCGAACCAATAAATTGGGTTTCACTTCTCTCGAAAATACTGTGATACACCCCCTATACTTGTGGGTCGTCAAGACTATTTTCTGGCGCCGTTGCCCGGGAGCATAGCTTTATTTCTCAAGTTCACTTGGATTCATTATTGTTCGTTGCTATCCATCCATCATGGGTAAGACTCGTGATGGCAAGGTTCCTATTTTACCATCCACTACAAGAAGAGGTACGGTTCTGAACACCTTTGTTGCTCTTGATTCACCATCTGTTATGAGTAAGCTCGTTACACCACCACATACACATGCTACACACACTTCTACTACTGCTGAATCTGAAACTTTTGATGCTTATGATGCTTCTTCTACTATGCTTGATAAGAGTGGTTCATTAGGTCCTTTCCTAGATGCTACGATTGCTAGAACTATAGCTGGAAATACTGAAACTCCTAATGAAGACACTACTACACCTGTTAGTTCACCTGAGTCTAGTGAAAGTTATGATATTGAAGATATGTTGAGATGACCAATGAATTTATTAAAGAATGTAAAAACACCCATGATAGGAGCGCTGCTAAGAGTCTCCTTCAGAGGCGTACTATTATACCCAAATTGTCTCGTATTGCTAAGTTTGCTGCTTCTCCCATAAACATTAAAGATAAAGATTATGATTTCTCTCTTGATCTATCTTACATAGCTATTGTCGAGAAAGAACCTTTTTGTGGGACTAAGAATGAAAGTGCGGTAGCACATATGAATGAACTTGCTACCACGAGTGGCTTGTTTTCTGATGATATCAAGATGCGTACTTACTTTGTTGCTAAGATTTTTCCCTTTTCACTTAAAGGAGAAGCTAAAACTTGTTTAGTAATTTACCTCCTGGATCTATTGATAGCCCTAATTGCTTGATTGCTACTTTCCTATAGAAATATTTTCCTCCTAGTGCTAGACATGCTATTTTGCAGGAACTTTTTGATTTTAAACAGGGAGAAAAAGAGATATTGCCCGGATCATGGGCAAGGTTTTGTGCTTTGATTCATGCATAGGCTGGAAGTCCATTACCTAAGAATGAGCTTCTTGATATATTTTATAATGGACTAACCGAAGAATCTAGGATATACCTAGATAGTTGTGTTGATTGTGTTTTCAGGAATAGGACTCCCAAGGAAGTTGAGGAATTAATGGATAAAATAAGCAAGAACTATGAAGATTGGACTTCTCCTGAATCAGCTATACCTGAAGTAATCATACCTGAACCAACTATTCCGGTGCCTATTCCAACATCAAAGAAGAGGGGAGTTATTGAATTAAATGATGAAGTGATGAAGGAAGCTAAGAAATGTCTTAAGGAGAAGGGAATTAAAGCTGCAGATGTCAAGAATTTACCTCCTATAGAAGAATTATGTAAACCAATTCCCCACTCATCCACTATTGAGGTACACTCTCTCAAACACTTTGATGAAGGTGATATCCCTTACTCTAAACCTCCTGATCAATGCTTAGAAGAATTTGATATCTTTATTGTTAAGAAAGATAATTTTAATAAAAGGGTGCAAAATCATCTAATGGAAAACACTAGAGCTATTGTTGAGTTTAAAGATATTGTGGAAAGAACCTCCAATGATGTTAAAATGATTGTTCACTTTCAAATGGTTCAAACTCAAATAGATCAACTCGTTAAAGTGCAAAAAGACTTGCTAGTTAATGCTGCTAAAGAAAAACATGCTTATGAAATTAGAACTAGAAGTGGAGCTGCTACCCAGGATCCGCTATATCCTGAGGGGCATCCCAAAAGAATTGAGTAGGATTCTCAACAAGCTGAAAATAGTGGTTCTACTCGTAAGAAAAGGAAAAAGAAACATAAAAGTGTTGAAGAACCCTCTGAACCAGCTATAGATCCTAATAGTATATCTATCTCTGATGCTGAAACTGAAACTGGTAATGAGGAAACTGAAGCTCCAAATGAAGAAACAGTTGAAGAAGAACCTAAAAAGCACACTAAGAATACTAAATACACTAAAGAAGATTTTGTTGCTAAGAAACATGGTAGTGAAAGAGAGCCTTGGGTCCGAAAACCTATGCCTTTCCCTGATAAGAAACACAAGTAAAAGGAAGATGAACTCGATAGTAAGTTTTGTGAGTGGATGAAACCTTTATTCCTGCAAATTCCTTTGACTGGCGCTATTAAATTGGCTCCTTGCTCAAAGTATATGAAGGATATTGTCTCGAATAAAAGGAAGATCCCTAATGAAGAAATTTCTACTTTGCTTGCTAATTATTCCTTCAATGGTAAGGTTCCAAAGAAACTTGGAGACCTAGGGATTCCAACTATCCTTTGCTCTATTAAGAATAGTTATGTTAGAACTGCTTTGTGTGATTTGGGAGCTGGAGTTAGTGTTATGCATTTTTCTCTCTATAAGAGACTTCAACTTGAAAAATTAATACCAACTGATATATCTTTGTAAATGGCTGATAAATCTACCACTATTCCTGTTGGTATATGTGAGGATGTACCTGTTCAAGTGGCTCATAATTGCTTGATATTAACTGATTTTGTTGTGCTTGAAATGCCTGAAGATGATAATATGTCCATTATTCTTGGGAGACCTTTTCTTAATACTGCATGAGCTGTTATTAATTGTAATCAAGGAAAGGTGACCTTTAATGTTAATGACAAGGAACATACTGTCTATTTCCCCAAGAATATTGAAAGGACTTATGGTTTGAATTCAATTGAACATGTTGAGGGCATTCAAGTTGGAGAGATATATTGTCCCATACCAAGAGAAATTTTGAAACTATTATGATTGGGACCATTGCTATCAAGGTTGGCGTAACATAATAATTAGTGGAATACAAAGTTTTGTCTCATATGAAATTGTTTTGGTAGCAAGACCTGATCAACCTTGTTAACAAAAGGATTTCATTGAGCAAAACAATGTTTTCACTATGATTATTTCAGTGTATTCCTATTCTATCCATTTTATTTTTTGCTTTCATTTAGTTCTCCATTTTGTTGTTAGTTGCTTGCATTTTAGAGTGTCTTAGAACTCCTATAGTTCTAGCCTTGTTTTGTCTTTGCATCATTCCAAAAAAAATCTATCTATCAGAAAATCATTCTTGTATACCTGAAAAATGCCCAAAAATAAAGTGTCTCGAAAAATTCTAGAAAATTCATATTAAATTTTTACGGTAAAAAAGGGGTAGAGGAGTGCCTGGGAGGTACCAGGGGGACCCACCAGGCAGGTTCACCACCTGGTGGCGCGGCCTGCACTAGGTGGCGCCATGCCATGGTATGGGCCACCCCTGGCCCTCCACTAACTCTCTCACCTGCCACTTTCTTCTCTCTCCCGAGTAAGCTCCAGTTCATTTCTCAAAATCGCATTCTTGCTGTGCTTGCTCTCGATTTTTTTTGATCTCCTTGCTCAGCCCATCTTTCTTGCTAAAATTTGGAGCATTTGTTCTCCGGTATGTGACTCCTCCCCTTGCCCAAGTAGATTTGTGTTTAGTGGATTATATCTTGAGTATTTGGCTGCTGTAGGTGACAGGTTATGAGAGCTTGTAAGCTTGTTTGATGCTTAGAGATATAGTTTTGATGCATGTTTAGGCCTCTTACAAGTCCCTATGAGTAGAATCTGTCATTTTATTCACTTTGCAATCACTTGTTTAATATGTGTTTAAATTTCAGAATACCAAGCATGAACAACCATACCTTTGGAGAGATATTTGAGAGGGATGCACCTAGGAGGTCGAGTCCCTCAAGATCAGCCTCTTAGTTTAGGCCATCATACAATGAAGATCTCATTGCTACTCGTGTTGGTAATGAAAGGGACGGTGGGGATGCTCACCCATCTACTTTTCCTTGTTTTACTTTCTTACAAGCTGCAGGGATTCTTGATGATTTCTTGCTACTGATTGAGAGGGTTGGTTTAACCTCATATATGCAAGATGAGAGTGAGCAATACGCTGTGCTCACCAAAACCTTTGTTGAGAGTTTCACGTTTACTAACACCCCATATCAGTCAACTGTCTCTTTCAAAATTTATAACCTGCCCTTCACCATGACATTGGAAAGATTTTGCAGTGTTGTAGGTGTAAGCATGACAGGGACCGTGAAAAAGATTCAAGGGCGACCCGCTGATTTACTGGAGCTTTACCGAGGGGTGACCAATGATGGACCGCGTGGCGCAGCGCGGAAAGATAAGAAATATTCAACTCCCTACTCTTAGATACTTTGCATATTATCTTCCTACTAGCATACTTGGTAGGGAGAACACAAGTAATATCTCCAACTATAATTTAGCTTTCCTTGCTGCTGCGCTGAACAATGATACTCAGTACAATCTTAGCTCGCTTATTGCTCGTCGCCTAGCTGCTAGGGGACCTATCTATGGAGGCATCATTGCCTCGCGTATGGTCAATGCATTAGGACTTTCAGTGGACCCCAATGATACGGTATTGGCACCCCAATGATAGGATGTTGTTTACTGACGGGGATGAGAGGGAGATCCCTCTGCCACAGTCTTCTTTGTTTAGTGTTCACAGGAGACCGTGGTCACGCTCCAAGGAGGAGGTGGATGAGCAGCTCCACTTGCTGGGTTTCCACGAGCAGCATCAGGAGGATGTACCCTCCTACGATTAATCCGTGCACTACGGAGGGACATACTCGAGCTCGCACCAGGACGAGGGTACCTCCTTGTCGTACCACGGTGACACTTCATCCTGGCCAGCTTGGGATTGATACACACTTAGGCTAAAAGCCTAAGCTTGGGGGGAGGTACGCCGGCATCGCACTCATCTCCCTATCATGTTGCGTCTGTACTTTGTATATTCATGTTTCGTTTTCTTTTTGGTTTTTGTTCTTTCTTTGCTTTTTCTTTCTAAAACACAAAAAGTCCAAAAATATTTCTGTTGTTTCTCTTTGGTTTGTTTCTTTTTCTTTTCGCCTTGGTTTGTTTTTCTCTTTTTTCTTTGTTTGAACTATTCGAAAAACCCAAAAAGATTTTTCTTTGATTGCTTTTCCTTTTTGGTTCTTATTTTAAAAATCAAAAACAACAAAAATATTTGTCATTCTCCTTTGGTTTTGTGAGTTTGCTACAGGGTTCAGCAGTCCTCAGTGGATATTGGTTTCATATTATTATTCAAGCCACACGAGTGAAGAGCAATAATGAGGATTAATGACAACTTGAGGTGTGGTAAGAGGCTGGTAACGAACTCTATTTGTTTTCATTTTTGTACATATACTCATCATTGTGGGCATGCTTAGCCTGTTTGTGTAGGGTGTATGTTATCTTTGGATGCCTAGTAGTTTTTGCTTTCATATGATTAGTTCCAGCTTGCTAATAGTTTGTAGCATGTCTTATGAATGTTTGCTTGCATTACTCTATTCATAACTTGGTATGACACCATGGTATCATCCTCTGAATGTTTCATTTGAATTGACTTGGCACATGCTCACGCATGCACATGACTGAAATAATCAGTTAAGTCTCGATGAATTATTTTGCCTTGAGGATCTTGAATCACTTTCATTCCATGATTAGTCCTGTTTT
Source organism: Avena eriantha (assembly GCA_910589775.1). Lineage (NCBI taxonomy): Eukaryota > Viridiplantae > Streptophyta > Magnoliopsida > Poales > Poaceae > Avena > Avena eriantha. The sequence continues at coordinate 30,392,652 of OU342741.1, forward strand.
GTTGCAAGAAAGATCATGACAGCTATTGCTCTCTCGTTTGTCGCTCCCTCACTATTGCTAGCCTTCACTTTCACTAAGTATGTTTTACTCATGTTTCTAACTCCCTAAAACCAAATATTGCCAAAGTGTCCACCATACCTACCTATTAGCATCATTTTCTACTTCCGTGCATATTCAATATGCCTTGTTTTCTTCCAAATAAAATGTTTGCTTGTTATGAGAAAGTAAGTTAGTAAAGCTCTCACGAACTTGATGACACACTTTATTTTCTTGCATTTAATAAACCTGAACCATTGTGTCCTTCTTTGTTGCGTATATGCTTGCGCTTTATAAGTTGAAGTTAGCTGAACCATGTATCATGGGGAACGCTTTCAACATTGCACTGGTACTTAGTACCTCGTCGATATCATGTTCTTCTGCTTATGGATTCCGGCGATGTGAAATAAAAGTGGAACTTGTAAGATCATGGAGTTTGTATGTATGTTAGAGAAATGCCTGGGCCGCTAGCCTAAGCCATGCCTAATCATGGTGGAAACTTGCAGCATAACCATAATGAGAATTCTATGAAGCATCCTCAATAAAAATCTATGCACATAGTAAATAAAAAGATCGCTAAGATGCTTATTGTCTGCTTGCCTTGTCATTTTGATTATGGGATATCTCCTGTATCATGTGCAAGGGGTACCCCGTTGGCAGTTCTCTATGATACGTATATACTTACAATGACAAGAGCTTACTCGTGAGTGAAGTTGAGTAGCATGAGGATCGGTCTTCGTGAGTAAGGGGCATGAGACTTAGATTTATAACTTGTCAAGCATATCCTCTTAGTTGTGTCACTTTAACCTTAACCATTTAAAGATGCTTATGATAGGGGCAATGAGAGCTCAAAGCTAATGATTACCATACTTTTAGCATTTGGAAGCTTTTCAAATTATTCAAAACCTTTTCTTTTACTTGTTGAGTCTCCACATATTCTTTGAGCACCTTCTTGAGAGCATAGTTGTCATTCTTTGTGCTTGTCTCAAAACTTGATTATTTGTGTTATGATTTTGATGCTTGTATCTTTGATATCTTTACTTCTAGTCTTCACCTGAACTTCAGAGGTTCCTTGGCATTCATAATCAAAGGAAAGCGAGATACCACTCTACCATACCTTGTTATGAGCATTGTAATGTTGCTTATGTTTATGCTTCATTCTACTTATTATTTTTGAGTTGGAATCTCTTCATAGCTTGCATTGCCTATTAAGTGAACTTAGTTGCATACTCTTTATTATGAATTGTCTAAGTAGTTGATCACATGCGGAGAATATATACATCATATGAAGCAAATGTGTTTGTGAAAGTTCTTTTATTGCACTCAGTTTTCAACTGAATTGCTTGAGGACAAGCAATAAGCTAAGCTTGGGGGAGTTGATACGTCCAAAATGTATCTACTTTCCCGAACACTTTTGCTATTGTTTCTCCTCTAAACTTGTGTGATTTGGATGCAACTAACGCGGACTGACGCCGTTTTTAGCAGAATTGCCTTGGTGTCTACTTTTTGTGCAGAAAATCAACTATCAGGAAAAATCCCGGAAAATATGCCAAAAATCCTATTTCACCAGAAGACTCCCGGAGCCAGAATACGAGACGGAGGGGGGCTGGGCCCAGGCCACACCACCTGGCTGCGCGGGCTAGCCCAGGCCACACCAGGGGGTGGTCTGGCCACCCCAGTCTCCCCCTCGGTCTCCCTCTTCGCCTATAAGTTGCCTTCTGACCTAAAAACTCGGGGGGGGGTCGACTTTTTTCCAGAAGGAGTTCCGCTCAGCCGCCACCACCAGATTCCACGAAACAGCACCAGAAACTCCGTTCTGGCACCCTGCCGAGATGGGGAATTGGAGGAGATCATCTCCATCATCATCACCATCGCTTCTCCATTGACCATCCATGTTTCCCCCATCTATGAGTGAGTAATCCCGCACTGTAGGCTATGGGGATGGTAGGGATTGGATGAGATCGTTCACGTAATGGCATCAGATTGTTAGGGCATGGTGCCTAGTATCTTTTATTAGTGCTTTATGACTTTGTTGCGACTTGTTGTGCTTAATGCTTGTCACTAGGGCCCGAGTGCCATGATTTCAGATCTAAACATGTTATTGATTCATTATGATAGTATTGTTTATGGTCTTATCTACAAGTTGTATACACACGTTGTTGTCCGGAACCAATGGCCCCGAAGTGATAGAAATTGGGATAACCGGAGGGAATGGCTTTGATGTGAGGATCACATGTGTTCACGGAGTGTTAATGCTTTGCTCCGGTGCTCTATTAAAAGGAGCACCTTAATTAGCAGTAGTTCCCTTGAGGTCCCGCTCAAACGGGCTGGCAGGACAAAAGATATTGTGCATGTTCTCGTTGCGAGCACGTATGACTATATATGGAACACATGCCTAGGACTATCTAGTACTTGGATGCTTTATCTTATTTATCTGTAATTTCCCTATATTCTGATTGCTATGTGAATTTTCTTGTCCATGCAACGCCCGTCCATCCATCCCTATGCCTACCGCACTCGAATCCTACTGTTTACTGCTATTGTTACTACTGTCTTTACTTTACTACTGCTGTTACTTTACTATTCCTACTACAAAATTGTTGCTATTGATAAACTACTATGAGCAAGATTGTTTCTAGGTGCAGCTGAATTGACAACTCAGTTGTTAAGGCTTATAAATATTCTTTGGCTCCCCTTGTGTCGAATCAATAAATTGGGTTTCACTTCCCTCGAAAATACTGCGATACACCCCCTATACTTGTGGGTCATCAACGGACACTAGGGGTACTGGATACCCCTTTTAGAGATTGATAGAGGGTGTCAATAAAGCTCTAGGTCATCATCTAAAATTAACCTTCCGGTGAAGCACACAAAGATTTACCTAGTTTCATGCCACCGTGATGGCTAACATCCCTACTTCCTACGTGTTGGTGGTATTGTTGTGGTAAGTGAGCTTACAATGGGTTTCCCTTGTGTGTGACAATGGATAATGTTAATCTAGAATGCTTAGCCTCCTCTCTATTGGCCTTGGCCCTCCTTTTATAGCTCAAAGGGGATACCACAGGGGCCATCTCGCTACTTCTCCTTCACTCACTAGACAAAGTGAAGGAGGGAACACAATAGTTTTTACATGTCGCTAGTGTGCACCTTGCTCAGGTACTATCATGGTGCTCTATACGCTGGTGAAGGCTCCGAGAAGCCTTTTTCCTGCAAAGCGAGCTCTGGTCTTGTCTTCTTGCACAAGTCCGTTCACGAGTCTTGTCCTATCATGGGCCGCGGCACCGGCTCACACTGACTAGGCTACATGACAACCCTGCTTTCATTCATCCTCGGGTGGGCGCATACATCATTAGGGAATAGCAACGCCTACATCCTCTGCCTCTTGTTCCCCATGAGCGCCTTTGTCTTGGCTCCTCACTATTCTTGGTCAAGACCAGGGATCGCCCCGTCACAACCAAAAATGTTAGTGCTGACGTATCGTTCTTGGGGCCTTGCAGGCCATGTGATGGATCCCGCGACCCATGTGTACTTTTCCATCTTCTTCTCTTCGTGCCACGCCTAGGAGCCCTCCATTAGTAAGTAAGGGATACCCTGGTTTTCCCGACTCCGACACAACATAAGCCCACACTCAGAGTGCCCAAGTTTAGCTAATTCATGTGTTACAATTTTTTTGTCACGTTGAACTTTGGAAAGCTCATAACCTGGGATGAGACTAAGCAATTCTAGCATTTCTCCAACCAGACCTGCAATGACAAACTTATATGGTGTAGTACTTTTAAAGGCCCTGATCACTACTGAGCATCCATTTTACACAATGAAAGGTTTAACACAAACGGGGAGGGTAGCTTTGATACTATTGATTCCTGCCATGAATTTAGCCACTTCAGCACTCGGGCAATGATCAGATCGCTCCCCTATTGATAGGAGAGCATGGACATTTTCATTCCTTAGGATATCCCCTAGGATCCCATGTTTGTGATCTCAAAGAAACCAACATCAAAATCATGGTGGTAGCAATTCAATATCAACAAAAACTTGTAAAAAGTACGCTCTAACCCTACAAATACTAAACCCTTGCATGACATGACGACAAGTTATCGCTCAAACCACATGGCCAAACTTTTGGCTAGCCAAATTTTTCTATGAGGTAGACTCTTAGTTCGAGAAATAAACAAATCACTCAACCCAACAAAATTGATGCTACTCATAAGGCTGTACATGGGTGCTCATTGTTGTGGATGCACTCAAGTTTACCAAAACTTGGTATACATGGCCAATTTCACACATAGCCCTTTGAGCACCAATATGGGCCGATTGTTAGTCTAGATTATTGTTAAACTTCTCAGACCTAACTTGTAAAATGTAACATGACCTTAAGTAATAGCCCATTATTACATATTCCTCGGCCCAACTATGGTTTAGATGGTTCGCTCTAATTTCCTACCTGGTCCACTTCTTCATTTCCTTTTATACCCATCTCTTATTCTTCCGCTAACCTAACCTGCCGCCGCCACAACCTCCCTGCTTGACCTCTAGCCCTGCGTCCTCCATTATATATACCCTTCGTCTTGAAATTCTTGTCAATAGATAGCCAGCCCATGGCACCACTGCAACATGATAACCCATATCCTCCAAAGGAGTTGCACCTCTATGCTAGAAATCTCGATGTATGTCATCTCTTTTCATTGATTTGATAGTCATTCTTTCCACTAACGATTTCTTAATACCTTATGTAGGATGGGTGCGATGTCTCTTGATGTCTACGAACTTCGCTCAATGATCTAAGATCCAGATACCAAGCACTTTGGAACATATGCTTGATTATCCAATGATGTAAGTTTTCATTTTCCTAAAAGTTATCTACCGTTGATCCTTTGTTTTCTCACCTATAGAAGATACCACTAATGTCTTGGGACTAGAACAGAGCCGGCCCTGGAGCATACCTTGGGCTGGGCTAGCTCTCTTTGGGCTTAGGATTCTAGACTTTAAAATTTCTAGCAGATTGTGATGAATACGTTTATTAGGGTGTTTTTGTCTTTGGCCCAGAGCTCAAGTTGTGCTAGCCCTGGGCTAGATCCACACCTGCTCAGGTCCAGTTGATTTACATCTTTTGTTTCCATTTAGCCGCCAGCTCAGGTCGATTATTTTCAGCCCGTGCACATACATCGGATGCATACATAGATGCAATTCCCCTAAAAAAAATATAGATGCAATTATTGGGATGCCAGCTCAATATACTGGATGTAATATATGCTTAATTAGTTGCTGATATCTATGGTCACGTTTATAATACAGTTCTGCCACAATTAAATTAATCGCCAGAATATCATTTATAGCAGATGAACTGCCATCCGCCTGTTAGAATTTTTTCCGGATCCGCCTGTTAGATGGCAAAACAAGAGATTATTTTTTATCCTGTTTTTGGTATCCAACTAGGAAGAAACATCAATATAGCGTATATTCTCCGTGATCTTCTGTGGTGCCATAATTAGCGATCTTTGAAGCCACTTTATTCTGCTGGAAGCATGAAAAATATTTGGACCATTAATAACAAAAGATATTGGCAATATATCCATACTAGTAGCTCCCTTTTCTATTCTGCTGGGAATCGGTGCAGATATTTGCATGTGTGAACCCACGTGATATTTGAATGGACGGCGGGGATAGACTGGCCATGGGATGCATCTCCTGTTGGTTCCCTATAAATACCTGGGAAAGAGGGTGTACAAGGCACACAGCACCAAAGCCTCAATCAGCAAGAGCTACATCTTCTTCCTCCGCCTCTGCAATAGGCTCTAGCTAGCTTTAAGGTCCCCATTCCTTCCTCTGTTTCTCATCATCGTGTAGTAGTTTCTGTCTCCATGCTTTTACATGCAAGAGGCTTTTAGGGGTGCAATACATGTCTAGTGTCCGATGAACTACTGAATACTGATATTTCAAGCACACAGTTTTTTGTTGTTGTTGGCAGCCATGTATATGCATCTATATATACATGTTGCCATTTTCATGATTTTTTTGCTATGCTGAGGTAATCCACATGGTGATTTTGCTGCTACTTGTTTACAGAAAAGAACATTGGAAATCATCCATGTGTAGCACACAATAGCTGAAATATATATTATCATCTTCCAGATTATTTTGAAATAGCATTTCTTACGATTTTTCTACTAAATGGTGGCTGTTGGATACGTACACCTTTTTTTATGGACTCTTCTTGAGAATAGCTGGTAACAATCACCTTGCAAGTATTAGGCATGGATCTGCCGGCAAAAAAAAAGTATTAGGCATGGATCTGAAATAACAATTCTCTTCATTCTGTTTGCAGTTCATTTAGGTGATCATGAGATCCAACGGCCAAGGACCCTCCTCCGTCAAGGCACTTATTGTTGAGGACACGGCAGTTGAGACCCTGATTTTCTCCACGATGCTACAGATCTTCCACTGTGAGATTACGGTGGCTAAGAATGGGAAAGAAGCTGTGGATCTGTTCCTCAAGGGGAAGAAGTTTGACATTGTTTTGTTGGATAAAGACATTTTCCTGGATAAGGACATGCCCGCAATGACTAGTCTTGAGGTACTTTAATTAATTTCCCAATCCTTCTCTATATGAAAAAAAGCCTATATCATTTCGCTTGAATATTCGTCACCTGACAAATTATTTCTTGTGTTACTTGATAGGCAGTTGAGAAGATCCGTGCTATGGGAGAAATTGACGTGAAGATTGTTGGGGTATCAGTTGATAATAGTGCCGAAGAGGCATTGATGAGTGCTGGTGTTGATGCGTTTGCGCCCAAACCACTGAAGCTTGACGTTCTCGGGGCTATGATCCAGGAGGTCATCAACAGAAAGAACAACGCAATGGTCTAAGCATGATCCTTCTTCCTCAAGCGATGGAGGGAATAAGATGTTGAGCTCATATCGGTTCGAGCCAGTCTACATTGCCGTGTCTGTTTAATTTTATGATTATTGTCTAATTTCTAGGTTCATGTTAAAGGGCATCCTTAGCAAGAAGGACAAGAAGTGAGATCCATCTAATATGTGTCTCCTTCAATTTCAATTACTTTTCATAATAAATTCATGCTTCATGGTTGTGAGACATGCACGTCTTTCAAGAGGCAAATTATTCAATTATCAATTTTTAATAAAATTAAGGGCACCTCTGAGCGTCCATCGGAGGCTGGGAACTCCCCTAGCCTCCTAGTCCTCATGCTGACACGTGTCACTTTTATGCCAACTCCCCACGTTTGCTTGAATGTATAAAAAAATTCCCGCTTTTGCTGCGTGTAGCAAAGAAAAGTTCACATAGAAAAAGATGAGAGAAAGATCGATTTCGTCAGAGAGTTTGCCGGAATCCTGGTAGAAAAAACATATATTAATATAGCAAAATCGCTGGACGGTTGTAGCAAAAAACATTTGCTGATACCGACTTCAGTGCAGACCTCACCGGATTCCTCCTAAAAAAAAGATATGCTAATATAGCAAAATCACCAGATAGTTGTAGCAAAAAATGTTCGCGTGATACCGGCTTCACAGGAGACCTCGTCGGAATACTCGCAGCCAAAATGTATGCCAATATAGCAAAATCACCGAACGGTTGTAGCAAAAAAAAGTTCACCGGAGACCATATAGCAAAAAAAATCTTCGAATGATACAAATTCAGAGAACGTACTGGACAAAAAAAGTGCTATTGTAGCAAACCGACCTCGCTGGCTGGAGACCTTCTAGCAAAAAAAAAATTTATTGTAGTGAAACTGTCCTCACTGGAGACTCTAGCCGGAGATCTTGTAGCAAAAATATAGTACCAATATAGCAACACTATGTAACGGTTGTAGCAACATGTTACATCCATGGTAGCAATGCAGGACACCGATGGTAGCAAAGCCGCCGGCCATTCGTAGCAACCTGGTACATCCATGGTAGCAGCAAACCACACTGTTGGTAGCAGCGCAGGACACCGGTGGTAGCAAAGCCGCCGTCCATAGGTAGAAACACGCTCCGCCGTCGATAGCAACGCAGTACACATGTAGTAGCAAAAGCCACCGGCGTCGGTAGAAACCCGGTACGCCCGTTGAAGCAACTCCGGCCACCGACGGACCACTGTAGCATCGCCTTCATGTCCCACTGAAGCACCTCCACAGATGGGGAACGACGACAAGGTTGAGGCAAGCACCTCCTAAGGGTCATCGGCAGCGGATGCCTGTCAGCAGCACTAGGAGCCATCTCGAAGCACCGGCCGGTCCTCACCAGAGGTAGGAGAGAGTGTGGCACAAGTGGTGGGTTGGGGATCGGGATGGTGCTGGAGGAACGTGCCTTGGGTGGCGGCGCGTGGCCTAGGTAGCGGTAGAGACGGCGCAGGGAAGATGGTGGCGTGACAGCTCACATGAGATAGCGTGGTCGAGAAAAAATGAAAGGACAATAAAGGCGAGGAAGAAGGTAAGACGGGGGAGGAAACGTGGGTGGGGCGCCCACCTGGGACGCGCGGCTTCGTTGCCTTCCCTGGAAACGCGGGCCACGGAAAGGGCGTCCTTAGCAAGAAGGACAAGAAGAGAGATCCATCTAATATGTGTCTCCTTCAATTTCAATTACTTTTCATAATAAATTCATGCTTCGTGGTGTGAGACATGCACGCCTTTCAAGAGGCAAATTATTCAATTATCAATTTTTAATAAAATTAAGGGCCCCTCTGAGCGTCCATCGGAGGCTGGGAACTCCCCCAGCCTCCTAGTCCTCCTGCTGACACGTGTCACTTTTATGCCAACTCCTCAGTAGCAAAAAAACCCTGCTTTTGCTGCGTGTAGCAAAGAAAAGTTCACATATAAAAACATGAGAGAAAGGTCAACTTTGCTAGAGAGTTTGCCGGAATCCTGGTAGCAAAAAATATATACTAATATAGAAAAAACGCTGGACGGTTGTAGCAACAAACATTTGCCGGATACCGACTTCACTTGAGACCTCACCGGAGATCTCGCCAAATCCTCCTAGCAAAAAGGATATGCTAATATAGCAAAATCACTAGACGGTTGTAGTAAATAAAGTTGGCGTGATACCGGCTTCACCGGAGACCTTGTCGAAATACTCGCAGCCAAAATGATATGCTAATATAGCAAAATCACCGGACGGTTGTAGCAAACAAAAGTTCACCAGAGACCATGTAGCAAAAAAATCTTCGAATGATACAAATTTAAATTTAGAGAACGTATTGGGCAAAAACAAATCTATTGTAGCGAAACCGAACTCGCTGGCCGGAGACCTTCTAGCAAAAAATGTTTTATTATAGCGAAACCGTCCTCACCAGATCAGTTTGCCATTTTTATTAAATGTCAAATCTCTACTTTGTCGGATTAATGTCAGATCTCTACTTTATATTTGTCGTATTAATATTAAATATCTACTTTCTATTTTGCGACTGAGGGAGTACAAAAGTCAGTAGATTGTGGCTTAGTTCTATCTCTATTATATTATATGGCGGTTTCACGTCTAGGAAAAATACACCTTGCTTGTGCTCGATTTAAAAGGCCAGTCATCGTGTTTGGTGGACTGCCTTTCTCAATGTCTTCGGGTCGAGCGCGACAATGCGCGTCATATAGGGACTATGGACGGGCGTGGCAACGCGCACCATATAGGGACGATGGACGAGCGCGACAACCATTTCGCACGGAACGGGGCAACCATTTCACGAAATATCCTTAATTCATTAGCTCTTTGCTGTGTTTATAGCATTGAAATAACTTGCAAGTCTTTGCAGAAACTATGGACCGCGACGAAGAATAAGAAGAGGTATTGCAGGATATGATAGCCGGTGGAAATATCACCTTACGGTTTCTGAACGACTCCGGTGAGGGAGTGGAGGATCTTGAGGGAAGAGACGACTCCGGTGAGGAGAGAGATGACTCCGGTGAGCGAAGAGACAGCTCCGATGTTGGAACCTTAACAACAAAGTCCGGCGAGGTATATAAATTAAGCTGCTGCTGAGTAGATGCATTAATTGATTTGTATATATATATTAAACATTCTTTCTTCTTTTAGCCCTCCGGATCGAAGCAATCTTCTGTAAAGAAACGAAGCTTGAACAAAAAGTTGGGCGGTAATTCTAGGTTCAAGATCGAAGAAGTAGCTAAAGATGGCGCCCCGATTGCTCCCACGCAGAACGCAAAATTATTTTTAAGTCAATGTGGAGTTATTGTTAGGGACGGCATCCCGATCACCATTCGAGAATGGAATAAGACAAAGGTGGATGGAGTTAGTTATGTCAAGGATAGATCAAAAGATATGCTTTGGAGTACGCTCATGACAAAATTCACCCTATCGTCAGAGGTGGACTCTTAAGAAGATGGACACACAATTCACCAATCACAAGACAATATTGTACAAGGACTTTATCCTAAAAAAGACTTCGGACTTCACTGGAGCGAATGAGAAGCATAAAGATCAATGGGACGAATTTGTGGAGTACAAGACATCGGTTGAAGCTGTGAAAATGTCGGAAATAAATAAGAAAAATATCATCATGTTATGGGAACAGGTGGCGACAAGGCTGCCAGGCCTAAGTGGGAGAAAGCTAAGAACGGCCTAATTGATAAAGGGATCGATCCAGAGACATCAGAGTGGGCTAAATAGGCAAAGTCTTAATTCTATGGGCATGGGGGAAAGTTGAACCCGGAAACAGGGAAGTGTATTTTTACAAAAGAACAGCTTGCAACACCTTACGAAGCCCTTAAAACCGCAATGAAGGATGTGCAGGAGGGGAAGTTACATCCCGATAGAGAAAACAACGAGCTGACATGCGCCCTTGGGAATGAAGAACATAAAGGACGAACAAGAGACATATTAGGCTCCCTTCCATGGAAGCTTGGGTTTCCCGACGATAGGAAGAAATGTCTCGATAGAAGCCATCAGAGGAGAAATGAAAGGGAGGTATACCAGATGCAGCATATAGAAGAAACATTAAGGAGGTAGCAGGAGCAAATAAACGCACTTAGCCAGCAAGCTAACGGCCCATCTCAGCGGTAGGACGAAGATCCTGCATTCGATGCTACCAGCCTACCATCTTGGTGGAAAAGCAGCATGGCTTCCATGGAGCTCCCAGATGATGATGATGCATTGACGATGGATCCTCGCTACCCCGTGGATGATATGACGAAGAGGGAAAATTGTGAGTTGCATGTGAAAGTTGTGCATATATCCATGAAGGTGGCGGTCGGCTTTGCCTTACCTTCTGAACCTATACCAACTTACCATTGCTCTCCGGTTTCAGATGGCTACGCTGTTGTCGGGATGGATGAAGTTATGAAGGGATTTTAGCACCTGAAGCTTGAATTCCCTATAGGTGAAGGGGATTGATGACTGCAAGTGCACATATCGTTTGCATCTAGTTTAGAAATAAAGATATCGATCCCATACGGAGCAGGAGTCTGAAGTCTAATAATTCTTAAATTAAATACTATAATAGAAATGCTAAATAAAGTTCTAAGTGACAAGATAAAATGCGAGTATTGCGTAAAAAAGTATTTTGGGGTTTTTGGTATAAGAGCAACAATAAGTAAAGTAAAACAACTGAACACAAAAAATAAGTATCACGTATGTAAGAGAGACTGAAACTGCAATAGGAAAAAGGCGTTCTCAGGGAGTAGCGGATTCACCTCTAGCATTATAAGGAACTAAGGTAAAAATTATTATCATGAACATTATCAACTCTGTATGTGTGGGAGGAACTCCGTATTTGGACAAATAGGCAGCAACCACTGCTCACATCATCCTCATAACCACAACATTCAGCAATCGATACTAATCGAATTACTGCGCTATTAAGGGACTTAATCCCGTAGGACGTATCCCATGGCATGGATAGTGTTCCGTGAGTTTCCTCGGTTCCCAAGTGGATACGTAAGGAGTGCCAACAGCTTTATAGTCACTATAAGTGCTAACACACACCCCTCCTACCAACAAGTAGTTCCCTCCATCAAGTCCCCATAAGAGGCAAATATTGAGAGGTCGACTTCTCCCAATATCAAGATGAAGACAATCTAACACATGGTCACAGTGATAAATATCATAATAAACTTTATCTTATTTCAATTTCATACTACGATTTCTCCATCTCCCCAAGTACTAAAGATCTATCAATATCATGGCAATAATAATGGAATCTATCATAGATGAATAGTACTTATATAAATCCACAACAAGTATAGAAATTACAACAAGATCTAGACAAGATGTAGATGGGATAGATGGAGATGGTGGTGATGCAGCGGTTGATAATTAAGATCGATGCCTTAGCCTCCCGGATCTGCGCAGGGTGAAGATGGATCCCCGGTGGACGAGTTCCCCCTCCAGATGCCTTCCAGAGGTGAGGTTTCGGCGATTTCTGCTTGTTTTGTATGTCCTCTCTTTGATCTAGTTGCACGGGGTGAAACTATTTGAGGAGGCGGTGACAGCACCAACTATTCGGCGGGAACTATATGGCTGGAAAATTTATTCCCGCTGTATAGTTGGTCGTTAAACTGTCTGTACGCCTTGGTCTCTTCGGGTTTTCTTCTGGTATTATTAATAGTTTCCAAATAAGCGATTTACGTTGTTTTTGACTCCTTTTTCTCATTAGTACAACTTCTCCAAGAATTGTATCCATCATCTGTCCTGATCCTGGTGAAAACAGACATAAAATATGCGCGCGAGTGCTGTAAAATACCAAGATCCTACATCTACAATGCAAAATAATAATATAAAACATGATGCAAATATGCACTCATCATGGATCTGAATGAACTGGGAAAAGCCAGGAAAGGCACCGTTCTATGGTGAAAGGAAAACATCATGCTTCTAAATTGGACGACAATGCCACTGACTTCTTAGAGTAGAAATCTAGCTCAAACTTCGCCGCCTCAGCCGTCTCTGGTGTATCTGTAGAATCCGCCGCATTAGCAGACTCCGTCGCCTCGACCCCGATTGCAAAAGCGGAAGAGCACCGCCGCTCCGGTGGCTAATACCACAATCGCAAAGAAATCCTCAGTAGGTACAAGGAACAAAGCCAAGGAGGCTCCTGCCAAGTTACCTTACGACCAGACTGATGAGGAAACCAAAAGGGTCATGGATGAAGATGTGAAATGCCAGCTTGCACTGAAATGGCCCCCACCAAAGCAGTATATAGCACCGAAAACCGTGAAACACTTTGTGAACATGCTTGAGCGACCAAGGCCAGAATATTTGCCATCAGACTATGATAGCTCTATCATCAACTCACGTAATGCGAATGTGCAGCGGTCAAGAAGTAGTAGTGCAAGTGGGGAAATAATTTCCCAGTTCGAAGAACATAAAACCAATCGTGCCCTCACCCCCCCCCCCGCTCAACATGTTTTCCAATGATGATCCGGAGGTTGCACAAACATCTAGAGATCTTGGTATAACTGTTGCTCAATACTTAGGCAAGGAAGACTTCTCCATCGCTGAAGTAGCATACAAATACGAGTACGGGAAGCCTCTCGTCAGACCTGAGGAGGTCCCACATCTACAAATACAAATGCGAAAATTGCATGAGTGGTACATGCAAGCCTCAAAGGAATGGAACATCATGCGCAGTCAGTTAGAGAGGAATTACTTTTGTGGGAACGACGAGATACATATTGACTTTATAGAATTATTTCAGTTATTCAATCAAGATACCCTCGACAAATCTCTCGTCAGTTGCTATTGTCTATAAGTGGTTTATTTCTGTAATTCCTTCTCTAGCTCAGCTCGTTCATTGCATGTAATAATTATCCTCACTATATTCTTTGTACGTTATTATGTAGAATGAAGGTTCTCGAATGCAAAAGAGGACAAATCTATTATATTGGGTTCATTGACCCAAATACCATTCATGAAATTAAAGAACAGGCCAAGGACATAGAGGAGTACTTCTAAGGTTTTTAAAGAAACAATAAACCAAAACGGAAATACTATTTCCTTACAACTTTCAGAGAGTGTTACTGTCTTGTACACATTCGATTTCGTTTACTCGATGTTAAGTATAATTGATGAATTATGCGTGCGCGGACTCCACTTTATTCTATTATTCCATTCAAGTTGACCAAGAAAAAGTACTTGTCATGGACTCGAAACGTAAAAACCCTGAGATATGGGCGGACCTAATTGAAATGTTCCAGAGGTAATTTCAATCATTATCATTCTATATCAGTATTTTTCGTTTATTTCTTGATATCAAGTAATTAATAACTCCTTTACTCATTTTCTTTGCCGAGCAGGGTTTGGAAACGAATTCATTAAGGCTATTAGAGGTGAATGGAAATAGGAGCTGCGATTTCGAGAACTCAATATAAGTAATACTATAGTTTGGTACGCGCATCTTTTTGATTCTTGTTTTAATACCATTATCATGCTTGATTTTTTTATTGACCTTTATTCTCGTAAAGTGTTTGAGGCAGGAAGACGGCAATAATTTATGTGAATACTACGTTTGTGAGTACATTCGCGAGACGGACTTGTGAGCAGGGCTGAATTTCACAATAACTTGCAGTACATAAACAATATTCACAATCTTATTTTATTCATATATTGAGTTTCATTCATATATATTGACTCCCTTCTTTAAATTAGATCAAACAGATGTGGCACCATCTCCTATCAAAGGATCGTGTACAAGCAATTCAAATTCTTAGTTAAGGAGGTCATAGATCCAACTAGAGAATATCATCGAAAATTTATATTTAGACAATAGGGATCGTAAGAAATATTATATTATATATGCATGAATGTGTACTATATGTAATAAGTTCGACCAAGCACAAAGAAAGAGGTCACTTTGATCTCTATATTCATGATGATGTTGTGTAATGGTTCCTTCATTGCTGTATGTAGTAGCGGCGAGTTGTATATATATCATCTCTCAGCACGTCACTTACGCCAAACCTCTCTCTCCTCTACCGATCCTCCTGCCACAAAAGAAATCCACCACAAAACTCTACTGTGGCAGAACGTACTGCCGCACTGCCATCTGCAGTCGCGGCAGCCGAATTCCCCAAAACACTGTTGCGATAGAGCGGCCACGTGGAGTGCTTTTAGTCATGGTTCGCCACACGACCGAAACTAAAGGCAGTTACGAACCGGGACGAAAGCCCTATTTTCCACTAGTGAGCAGAGCTAGAGTAGTGTCTCGAGAATCATGGGCCAACGCATTAAGGATGGGAAGGAGCGCATGGGTGTGCTTCGGGGGAGAGGAGACAAACAGGGCCGGCCCACAGGCCGGGCAAACGGTGCGCCTGCACTGGGCCCCCGCGAGCCAAGGGCCCCAGCCAGGTATTAGTTCTACTACTTCTAGTTGAAATTTATGGTTTTTGGTCTAACAAAATATCAAAGGCCCATGTTCAGCCTAGGCAGGTCAGCACGTACGGAAGCGTAGCAATCGATCCATCGCTTAGATAAAAAACCAATCGTTCGAGTATGTGCGTTCTCTTCTCCTCTAACCTCTCAACCGCTCCACCGAATGAGACGGCATCTGCTGCTTCCCAAACGGCTTGGCGGTGGCCGTGCCTTTCTGAAATTAATGAATGCCCACCGCCGTGCCTTTCTGAAATTAATGAATGCCAAAGGCGCATCTCCATCGTTTCCCAAATTTCTCCCTTCAATTTTCAGCGGTTCTATTGTTTGCCGATCAAATAGCCATTTGAGACTAGATTCTAGATAGAGGTAAATTTGTGTCCGCCCTTACCGCTACTCCGCAGACCTCAATCCTATTAAATAGCTCCCATCAAGCAGTCAAGAATCAAGGTCTCCATAGGCAAAACGAAAAGCTATGGGGTGTGGTTTTGATTGGATCTGAGAGACTGAGAGTGCTAATTGCTGAAGAGAAAGGGGAATAATTCTTTATTTCATGAAGGTGTGGTCTTCTTGTTCATCCTACAAATCAAGTTTACATCTGACGTTCCCTATTTTGTTCTTTTTATGCAACTTGTATTTTGGTGATATGCCTATTAGAAAGAAGTTATCTGATTCCTTCCTTCCATGATTAGTCCATTTGATCAAGATAAGTAATGTTATTTTTAGAGTTAAAACATTAGTTTGTGCTATCATTTGAGAGTCAAAAAATCATGGATCTATGCTATGTAGTAAATATTACTTTGTTATAATGAAGTATGACTTTTTTTAGCTAGAAATATATTGTTTTAATAGTCTTTTTTGTGTGAATAAGGGCCCTTGCTATTATTTTGCACCTGGGCCCGTATAAGTATGGGCCGGCCCTGGAGACAAAGAAACTGAGGCTATTTTTTTGAAAAACCGCAGGGCGGTCAAACACCTTGCTACAACCAGTACCGAACCGGTACGTACGTAGCCACGCCAAGAGAGGAGAGAGGCGACTGGAGCTAATTATAACCCATCTAGGTTTCATGCCCCTCGCGGCGATATCGGTGGTGCGCTCCGGCTCCGGTGGCCCTGGGGCCTTAGAGTGGCGAACCATGGCCTTTCGTCGACAGGAGGTTTTTCGTTCTTCATTAAGTCTGTTTTTAAGTGTCTTCTTCGCGATATTGAGACGACAACTACACCCTGAAGTCAGAATAAGATCATCCCTGATATATTCTGGCTGCGATGATGCATCTAGTACCGACAAATAACGCATGGAGTCGTTTGTCTGGCAGATCTCTCGGGATCCGGTCCATTTTCATGCTCGTTGGTTTGTTTTCAGCTCTTCCGATCTACGGTTGTCATCATTGACGATGGTTGTTGTTCAGGTGCATTGGTCCTTTGTGATCTTAGCACGGTGATCTTCTGTATGTCTAATACAACAAGTTCTACTACGGCATCTGGTGATAGAGGGTTGAGGATGCCGGCGCGCTTTCGGTTTGTACTAGTGTTTGTAGTCGCCGCTAGCTGGTCCAGCGACCTATTTATAATTTTTATTACTTTTAAGACTTATTGTACCGTTGTTGATGATTATTAATAAATCGGTGGAATTTCGTATTAAAAAAAAAACCTGCTACAGCCTACAGCAACAAGTACAACACTATACCGTGAGGAGTGAGAACGTATCCAGTGAAACGCTCAAACTCATGCACCTGCTGCACCCACGGAACGTGAACCTTTGGATTGAAAACGGAGGGACATGATCTAGTTAAAATATGGGTTGTTGGTACATTTGCAAAACGGTCCTCATCGAATCACTGAATTCAGCGACAGTGGAGGACGGATCTCAGATCTCCTCCAAACCGAGACGTCTCTCTCTCGCCCTCCTCTGTACCAGGCGAGCTAGGGTTAGGAAAATCTTGATGGGTCTCTCTGTCTCCTGTACCAATCTAGCTTCATCTCTCTTGTCTAGACGCTGTGATCTGTTCAAGCTCCAACCGCCGCTGGGCCGTAACCTCTTAAGCAACAGTGGCGGCGGCATGTCGCGAGTGCGTCAGTGTACTAACGCCGCCGTCGGCACTACAACAGCACAAGAACTGACGATCGGCAACAGCTCAGGGATATAAGGCATGTGTTAAGGTTGTACTCCCTCCGTCCCAAAATAAGTGACGTGACTTTGTCTAAATTCAAATACATGTAGAAACTAAAACATGTCTAGATACATCCGAATCTAGACAAAGACACGTCACTTATTTTGAGACGGAGGGAGTATTTTATTCTCGCAAAACTATTTCCCAATTCATTTGAATTTACTCATAGGGAGATAGGCATGACGAATGATGTTCCAGTTACCTCAAAGTGTGACTTTATGAGCACTAAATTTATGCATGTGCTATATAATTGCAAAATCTTGTTCAGTTATTTCAGTTACAACGGTTAGAATAGTAAATAGACAACGTGATGTTGCTCTGTGTTCTCATCCTGAATTTGTAAACAAAATTGAATCGAAAGTGCACTTAGGTTGTACTCCCTCCGTTTCAAAATATAAGATGTTTTACCTTTATAAAAATAATGTATCTAGACTCCTTTTAGTATATATATTCACTCCGAAACTACACACTAAAAGTGGTCTAGATACACTTTTTGCACAAAGGTAAAACATCTTATATTATGAAACGGAGGGAGTACAATTGAACTTTGTGAAATCAGTGCTAGATGTTCATGATCCTCATTTTATTTTGCTGCAGTCCTATAAAGGTAACACCTCTTACGTGCTTGCTTGTCGGCTTGTTAGTAGGTTAGATCAGCATTTTCTCTACTACTCAAGTGACACCTTGGATTAGTGAAAATATCATACACTGTAATAAGGATCAAGAGTAGTTTCAATGAATGTCAGCAAGTGATAACCATGATGTCTCGATGTGTCTTTTATTTTGGATGTACATCTGAAACTAAATGTTGTTCATGATTTTCAGGTCAACTTTGCATGTTCAGCTCCAAGGTCATCTAGAAAAAGTCTGTTTGCTATTCAAGCTAGTGTTTGATGCATCTTTTTTCTCTGTTTAGCAAGCTCTGATGTCTCTTTCAGTCGACCAGGAGAGCCGAACGGTGGTCAAGTTATTGCCTTAAGCCAATAATTATTCTCCTCTGAATGCTTTGCTCCACAACTCCTCGGTGCATCTTCAGTTCCAAAGTGTTAGATGTGTTTGTGGAGACAATTGCATATACAAGACTTGGACAATGCCACATTAGAGAACACAATGGGAATTCGCAGTTAAGGGGCTCGCGTCTTATCCCCTCTCCTCCTCTCTGCTACAGTTCGTTCATCTTCTGCCGCCCGCCCCAGGTCGGTCCGTCACCGATCTCGCCGGCGCTGCCGGTGGAGAGAAGCTGAGGACCGATGCCGGGGGGCCCCTCTGTAAGTAGTAGGTTAGGGTCTGGGTTGTTTGCCCGTTTTTGGCTGCGTGCCGTTGAGGTAGCGATGGGATCCCTGGGCTGGATTCCTCGCCGGTAGATGCTCCTCTTTCTGGCCGTCTGCACGGCGGTGAGGTGATGGAGGAGGGCCACCAAAGCCTCCAATAAAGCCTGGCGGTGCCCTGCTCGGCGGATTTCGCCCCCTTCCTCGGCCGGCCTTGGTGGCGAGGGAGGATTGGGGGATGTTGGTCGTCAGAGCTGTGGTCTTCACCTCTTCGCGCCTTCTCTTCCTCTGGGTGGTTGCTCGTCAGCTTTCCCTCCTCCGGCCGGCCGTGGCGGCGTGGGGAAGGGGGTTTCTGGCGTGGCAGCGACCGAGGAATGTAGGGATGGCGCATCCTCGAGTTACTCCGCGACGCAGTGGAGCGGCGTCGGGAGGTCTCTGCTCCAACCCTCTGCTCAGGCTTCAATGGTTGAAGTTTGTGTGGAGTGGCGAGGATTCGGAGGCTCATTCATAAAGCTCACGTGGGTTTCTTCTTCAGCAACGATGATGGCCCTTTCGCTTCTCCCTTGGCCGGCCGTTTGTGGCGAGGTGGGGAGGAGGGTTTTGGTCGCTGCCGCCGATGTTGCAGAAACCGGTTGAAGCTGCACCCACTTGCTCTTCATCGCAGTGGCCCCATAGTAGCGGTGCTGCTGGGTCTCTGCCTGTTCTGGCCGAAGGGCGGCCGAAGGTTCCAACCTCCATTGGAGGCCCTATCTCGAAGCACAGCTCTAGAGCTCGATAGCTCGTCAATGGCAAGTGGTCCGTCCCCGCGATTGGCAAGATGGCTGGCGGTTGCGCTTCCGCTCCAGACTGGAAGGTGTCACGGGAAAGAGACCTTGTTGATCTCGTCGATTTCATCGGCTTGAGGTCGCCGGAGTGCTGTGGCAGAGGTGCTAAGGGACTTGATTGCATTTGTATTTTTAGTTCTGAGGTGCTTTGTGTAATTTTGAGGTCCCTCTTTCTATTTTCTAGCCTGGCTAGGGTGTTAACGGTGAGGGGCCTCTCCAATCTTGTACCTGCCACGTGTTGATTTTGCAGCTTCCTGGGTCTTCTAGACCCTTTTATTGTTATTTAAAAAAAAGAACACAATGGTGTTTCTGTTTTAAAGAGTTGTAGTAAGAGGTTTTCCTTATGAATTATACCTCATGTATATGTGCACAATGACTGAATTCGTTTATGAACATGGAGATACGTTTAGAATTAATTGCGATCTTGTCAACATTTTTGGTGTTTTCTGAATATTTGCTGTGTTCTTCTTACTTTTACGGAGTGCATAACTCATATATGTGGAGAGATAACAACCATCCAAAAGGTGGAGCCTTTTTAACACACGTTTTCTCCAATAAACTTGTACAGTTCTGTCAGACTTGTCATGTTATTATCTAACTTGAGTTAATTGTTTCGCTCAAATTTTCCTAACAAGGCTAGGCACACCTGAATACTTGACAGTCTTACAATATAAGCGTGCCCGTTCATGCGACCAACGATGTAACTGAAGGTTAGCCAGACACAAGGATTTCCGATCCTTGCTGAATTAATCTTCCTCACTATTCACAATGCCCTGAAGTGTCTTCTCAACAAAACAAATAAGCTGTTGTCTCAAGGAACCACAAGGAGAGAAAAGTCTGAACACAATGAGATATTCAGTTCCAGTAGTACATGTGTTCATGGCGATCAGAACATAGCTAGCACAGACTGTTTCCGTGGTACTTGTGTGTTCTTTTTTCCTTTGCAGTGGTAGAGGCGATGTCCCAGGAGTCAAATGCGTCGTCCCTACATCGACATACCCGCCACCAGTAAGCCGCCGCCAGCAAAGAGGAGTTTGGTGCGCCGCTGCCGTTTCAGAGGGGAACTAGGGCCAGCTCTGGCGGTTCAATGGCGACGGATCTAACTACAAGAAAGAGGGGGAGGTCGAGTGGTACAGGAGAGCTGGGGAGGCAGACGGAGCAAATCTCGCTAACCACAGCTCAAATCGCGTAGTACAGGCTACAGGGACGGCCGGACAGGCCAAAGGAAAGAGCGATGGGATTGGAGAAAGGCCTGTTCGCGCAGTTGTACAATTTTAGAGGTCCAATTTGTAAAATATACCACTGGCCCACCATGTGGTTTGATCCGGTCCATCTATTTTCAATCGAAAGGCTCTTGTTCTATGGGTACAGCAGGTGCATAGATTGGATGGTTTCACTGGATACGTTCTCCGTGAGGAGTGACCATCAATTGCCACTGAACCCATATTCAAGTACTACCTCCAATCCAAATTACTTTCCCAGATACGTTAAATTTAGACATGTTTTAGCGACAAGTAATTGTTATAGCGACAAGTAATTTAGATTAAAGGGAGTATCATAAATCACGTATTTCTGAGAACCATAAACAAGGCAGGCTTGGATGACAAGTTCAATAACCACGAATGCATTTTGCTCAGGCTAAAACAGAACTGCCCATGAAACGGAAACAGTGCGCTACAATTGCTGTATTTAGCCGGAGTTGATGTTTTGGCTCATAGGCGTAGAATGCAACTATTGTAAAAAAATACATTTTAAAATGTCAAAAAAGGTCGAAACAAAATGTTTCGTGTATATCCAGATATTCTATATTTGTATATAAAGTTTCACCAAAAATAATACTCTTTGTGGTCTATATTAAAATGGTAAAAAAAATTGTGAATAGTCAAATTGGAGCATTGAAAATTGTCTTTTTTACGAAAAGTTATTTTTTTGCAAAAATTTGTGGGTGAACATAAAACATTCAGATGTACATGCAAAAGTTTGTTTAAAAATATTTTAACATTTTGAAATATGTTTTTTAACAATAGATGTATCTACACCTATATGTGCCAAAGTGGATTTCTGCACCAAAGCGTTGTTATATGTTATACAGAGAAAAGATTGGCATACATACACAAGTGAAAGCAGCAATAAAACTAAATTTCTTTTTTTTAGAAAATTAATGAAGGTAGAGTAACTACTCTTACCTCCGGTATTTTTTTTTAGAATACTATGAAGCAAACGTCGGGGTCATCGCCCTCCGCGTCGCCTCCCAGTTGCCTAACGGTCAAACACATCGCGCCAACATCTCACCACATGCTCCAACAAACTTACTCCCTCTGTTTTAAAATATAAGATGTTTTAGCTTTGTAAAGAAAGTGTATCTAAACCCTTTTTAGTATGTAGGTTCACTCCAAAACTAGATGAACCTACACACTAAAAGGGTTTGAAATGGAAGGAGTACATAGTAACGGAATCATCGACATCAAGACATGCCCAGAAGCTCACCTGCCATGGCGTTGGCGGATAAACAACCCCTGTGCGACGTTGTCGAATTTCAATATAGACATCTTAAACCCTTGATTCTTAAATTTGAACACACGGGTGTCACCAACCTGCTTGTTAATCGTCTGGGCGAAGGCCTTTCGGCCTTTTAGGAAGATCAGGCCGCGGTTGTACCACTGAATCTTGACACCGTTCTCACAGTAGGCACGGTGATGGGCGACTTCACGAAACTTAAGCTCCTTGGTCAGCAGGTCTTCTATTTTTTGGAGCAAGGTGAGAGATTCTAAGACTGAAAGGTTGACCTACACAGTAGAACCTGCACCGATCCTCCCCTCCCCCCCCCCCAAACAGCAGCCCTAGGACAACTAACCTCATCGGCGTAGGGGTTATGGACGTCGCATTTTGCCGAGCTGAGTGTGCGCGCAGCTGATATGCTGGCCACACGTTTCTTGTGGGGTCTGGGTACTCGTGACCCGCTAGACTGTTTATTCTTTTGACTAGATTTTCTCATAAAGTAGAAGGACTTTATAAAAACTAATATGTACTCTTTGAAACTATAGGAAAGTCCGTATAATAGAAGTACTCTAGAATATTCTATCCAGACTTATTTACACACAAGAAAGAACTTTATAGTTCCAGTGTTTTCACATAAATTTTAATATATTAAAAATTATACTCGTTTCAAAGAACTCGCTATGAGAAAGTCAAATATGCAAACGAAATTAAATTTGATTTTATTTTATAAAAGTTATGCACTATTTTTAGTTTGTAGTATATATGAGAAATGAAATCCGGACAAGAGTGAAAAGTGTGGACAAGCAAGTGGGGCCGGCGTCCACCAAGAACGTGTGGTCCAGAAATCAGTTCGGCATAGACACACTTATCAGGGATGTAATCCCCATACTCTGGAAGAGGAGAGACGTAGCACTGGGGGATCTGCTCCCAGTTCCGTGACAATGGCCACAAATGCACATTAGGAACAAGTGTTGAGGTAATCACAATATATAGAGTTAATAGCATAAAACCACCACAATTGTAACCAAATTTATTGATTGGTACCACTTTACGTTTCGCGTACAAAAAATTACCACATTTTTTAAAGATTGTCTCAAAAAACACCAATTCGTCTCTAAACGTGAATTAATCATGAATTGACAGCGATACTGACAGGTGGGACCCACCTGTAAGGCTGGTGTGAATTATTGACACTAAAACTGACAGGTAGGACCCATCTGTTA
This sequence comes from Avena eriantha, assembly GCA_910589775.1. Classification (NCBI taxonomy): domain Eukaryota; kingdom Viridiplantae; phylum Streptophyta; class Magnoliopsida; order Poales; family Poaceae; genus Avena; species Avena eriantha. The sequence goes on from OU342741.1 coordinate 30,415,985, forward strand.
GGCTGAGTTGGCAAAAAAATCTATAAAATACATCACCTAACAAACTAAATATCTAAAAAATAAAAAAAAGTGGGAAAAAGGTTGTCTCCTTCCTCCGACCCGGCCTCCCCCATGGCATGCCACCTGCAACCCTCCCCCCAGCACACGCCGACCTCCCCCATGGCTCGCACCGTCCAGCTCTCACGGAGCCGCCGCGCCACTACGGAGGAATTTGGCAGGGAGCTGCGTGTGGGCGTGGCCACGCCGGTCGTCGTCCCCGTCCTCGGAGTGCCGCCATGTTCATACACCGGCGCATGCCCTGCCTCCCTGGACCGTCTCCCTCGAGCGAGAAATGTCCCCACGACCTAGATCCGATCAGCGGTGAGCTCGTCAGTGCAGCGGAGCGGCGCCGGTGACTTTTCCCCTGAGGTCCCGCCATGGCCGTGCCTGTGGAGCTCAGAGGCGGACGAGGTGGAGATCCTGGAGCTCAAGGACGACGCGCCGGAGGTGTTCCCGCCGTCGATTCCGCCCCTCCGTGACTCGGCCTTGCACCGCGAGTACGCCATGCCCTCACCCTCACAGCGGCCGGCGCCGACGAGGTCGTCCTCTGTCGTGCGCGACCCGCGTCGGGTCAGTTGGTGGCCGTGTATTTTTTTTCATTTTTAATTTTTCTGATATTTTGTATATTTTTTTAATTGGGTTGACATGTGGGACCCAGTCCATGTCAATAAATAGTCCCATTTATATTATAAAATTACTCAGGCTTCTACCATGTCAGGCTTACAGGTGGGGCTCCATGTCAGAATGTGTGTCAATTCGCGTTTAGAGACAGACTGGTGTTTTTTAAGACAATCTGGAAAAAATGTGGTACTTTTTTGTACGCAAAATGTAAAGTGGTACCAATCGATAAATTTAGCTAGAATTGTGGTGGTTTTATGCTATTAACTCCAATAGATAAGATACTGACATAGGGTCAAAACCCTGCCAAAGCAACAAGTACAGCACTCTATGAAGTGTACTCAAGTAGTACCTCTGCTCTAAATTACTCCCTCTGTTTCATAATATAAGTTGTTTTGGCTTTATGAAAGAAACGTATCTAGACATTTTTTAGTGTGTATGTCCAAAATGAATCTATTCATTAAAAGAGGTCTAGATACACTTTTTTTTACAAAGCTAAAACATTGTATATTATGAAATGGAGGGAGTATTTGTCACAGGTTGAATCAGACATATTTTAGCTAATATTTTACTTAAAATTGCAACAAGTAATTTGGATCGGAGAGAGAACCATAAATCGTTTATTCCTGAGAACGGTAAACAAGGCAGGCTTGGATGACAAATTCAATAACCACGGATGTATTTTCCTCAGGCTAAAACAGAACTGCTCACTAACGGAAACACTGCGCTACAATTGTTGCACCCCAGCGTTGTTGTGTTATACAGAGAAAAGATGGACATACTTGATGCCACCACTTGATACACAAGGTGAAAGAAGCAGTAGAATTAAAAAAAAAAGTTTGAAAATTGATGAAGGTAGAGGGCCTCTACCTTATAGTTTACAACAGATCGGGTTCTAGAGAGGGAAGGGGGATGCACAACCAGGACGCAGCCGTGGCATAGGGGGGGAAAAGCAAACTGAAAAAGACTAGTCTAGCAAGTAGTTTGCCCAGATCATCATGCCTATCTCAGCAGCAGACTACATGTTAAAAATGAATGTGTGTGCTTCGGGGATATACATAAAAAATAGAATGCGACATTTTCATCTAGCCTACCTAGTGAAGCCGTATTTGTACAAGAGATACCGATATATACACCATATGTAGGGTGTCAAGTGGGGCGGGTTGCAGTACAACTTTTTCACTAAGCCTTCTCTAATTTTACTAACTTTTGAGACCCCCTTTTGCCTATATTTTGCTTCGCGGGTCGTTATGCGGGTGCCGCTTGCCACCCTAACCATATGATATACCTCACCAAAAAAACAAGGCTCCTCTGATGAACAGAAGATTGCGGGCCTCAACATTTCCGGTCTCAGAATAAAAGTAACAGAATTTAAAGAAGGAAATCCCTCTTGGGCTCGAGTGTGTGCTCTTTGTATAATAAAAAAGCGCGCATGCATAGCGAATATGATTAAATCATTCCCTCTTTGCTGCTGGCTATAATTGGTCTCAGTAATGTGTTGCCAGTGATAACCTTCGTAGTTGCAACCATGAAGTCGTAACCCATTCCTTCCTGCAGTAGACAAGAGACAGAATATGGCAAGTAAGAAGAAACCCAAGCATTAGGGTAGGATCTTCGTGAACTAAACTACAGTGCCAGGCTGCAGAACCTAGTCTACAGACAGACTCCTAACAATCACTTGGAAATAAGCACAAAAGAGAACTGGCCATGGAAAATGTGAAAGCGATACGAGAAGGATAAGTCGTTAGTTCTTGCTCACAAACAATTATTGTTTCCTTAAAGGAAGCTTCACATTATCAGGCAAGTTAACGGTGATTACCACTATAAAGCGGAGAAGCCCTAATTTAAATTATAAAATTCAGAGGACACACAAGGAGCAGAAGCGAGTCAACAGCAGTCTTTCCTTTTTATTTTCAATTCAAAGAACTTCCATAGTCCAAATGTTCCAAATTTAACACCTTGGAGTCCATTTTCAATAAAAATCTGAAAGAAAATGGAAATGAGTTTGCCAACATGTACCTGCGCACTAAGGAATCGAAGTGCAGAAATCTCAGCAGATGTTACGCCACCAATAAATACAACCAGAACAAGGGAGCGATGACTGACCCTAGAACAAAATGACACTTATAACAAACGGAGGTGAAGGTTGACTTTGAAGATGGATGGGGTACTTTTTAAGATTGACTTTGAAAAGACGTATGATAAAGTAAAATTGTCCTTCCTTCAACAAACTTTGCGCATGAAGAGATTTGCTCCAGAGTGGTGTAAAATAATTGAGCAATTTGTTCAAGGGGGAGTGTTGGTATACGCTTCAATGATGATATCGGACACTATTTTCAAACAAAGAAGGGTTTAAGGCAAGGTGACCCATTATCCCTGATGCTTTTTAATATCATTGTCGATATGTTGGCCATCCTAATTGCACGGGCAAAAGAGGATGGACAAGTTGGAGGTCTCATTCCTCATCTTGTTGACGGAGGGGTCTCGATTTTAATGGAAGTATTATTGGTGTTGGGACTCAACTCAAAGACTTATTATCTTGAGTACACTAATGTTGCTAATGAAGATTGTGTGAAGTTTTGTATGAAGGAAAATTTCAGATGTAGGGAAAGAACGATGTAATAAGATGAAGAATGGACAAAAGCTAAAGGTTGGGGATGCCACCCCGTGTCACCCCAAGGAAATATCCAAGAAGTACAAGCGTCAAAGCTTGGGGATGCCCAAGGCATCCCCTTCTTCATCAATAAAAATCTCAGTTTTCTTCCAAACACTTTGTTTTTATTGTTTCATTCACTGTTGTATTGTTCTTGGAGCGTCTTTGTTTTTGTTTGTAGTTTCCTTTTGTTTTGTTTGCTTACATAAGTTGGTTGGATCCCAACACACTTCTTTTGAAGAGATACACACCCCGTTATTTATTGCCTAGAACACTCTAGTTTTCATTCTTATTGTTTTGTGAGTGTTCTATTTTGCTAGCACTGTGTTTAGCCTTAGTTTTCTTGTGCTTTCAGCTTAGAACTTTTTAGTTCTTCTTTTTGGATTTGTGATACAAGCTCATTGATCTTTATTTATTATTATCTTTGTGAGTTCTTTCAAATAGGTTGATTTGGTGTTGGAAGAGAGTAGGAAAAGTTCATGCTTAAGTGGTATAAAAGGAGCTTGTTTTTGACTGTGGCCTAGGCTTTGTCATGTCATGCTTGATATTGTTTTGGCTTTATTCTTAGTGATTTTTTCTGTAGCATGACATGTTATAAACAATTGAGATTGCTTAATATGCCTTGAAAGAATCATGCGTTGTTTTAGCGTATTAAAGCATAGTATTGTGGTATTCTCCTTTGATGCTTTATTTGGGTTGACTTGGCGCATGCTCACACCATGTTATGACTATCCCAAGTCACCATAGCCTTGATGATCCTTTAGTTTTCGACTTGTAATATCACTTTATGCTTTAATTAATGATGTTTTGTTGCTTTGCATGATTATGGCCATTATTGCTCTCTTAGTTGGTCGCCCCCAGTCTTTTGCTAGCCTCCATACCAAGTATGAGTTCCACTCATGCATCCAACTCCAAATAAAACCAAGTTATTCCAAAGAGTCCACCATACCTACCTATTAGCATTTGCTATTCCAAGTATATTCATGTTTTTATCTACCTTCCGAATTAAACTTGTTATGAGAAAACTAGTGATTAAAGATCTCACGAACTTGATGGCACACTTTACTTTTCTTTCCCCTAATAAACTTGAACCATTGTGTCATCTATGTTGTATATGCTTGCACTTATATGTTGGGGATTAGCAGAACCATGCTGTCATGGGGAACGCTTTCAACATTGCACTTGTACTCTGTACCTACTTGATATCATGCTCTTTTATCTATGGATGTCGTCGGTGTGAAATGAAAGGGGAGCTTGTAAGTCCATGGAGTTATGTATGTGTGTTAGAGAAACGCCTGGGCCGCCGGTCTAATCCATGCCTAATCATGGTGGAAACCTGCAGCGTAACCATAATGAGTTGTCTATGAAGCATTCTTCTTATAAAAAAAGAGATAGATATTGAGAATAAAGAGAAAGAATAAAAAAGAGATGAGAAAAGAGGAAAGAGAAAAAAAGCACCATTTTCCCATGGTAAATAAGAAGATTGCTGAGATGCTCGTTGTCTGCTTGCCTTGTCATTTTGATATGGGGATTCTTCCGTATCATCGGGCAAGGGGTACCGCGTTGGCGGTTCTCTATGGTACACATGTACTTACTATGACAAGAACTTACCGGTAACTAAACTTGAGTAGCATGAGGAGCGGCCCTCGTATTCAAGGGACATGAGATTTCCAACTTATATGTTTTCAAGCATATACTCAATAGTTTATTCACTTTAACCTTAATCACTTCAAGATGCTTATGATAGGGGAAATGAGAGCTAAAAGCTAATAAGTACCATAATTTTTGGAAGCTCTTTATGAGTCTTAAATCCCTGCTTCCTTCTATGAAGGCCTTTCTTTTACTTTTATATTGAGTCTCCATCTTCTATCTTTATGCACCTATTGAGAGAGCATAGTGGCCATTCTTAGTTCTATGTGCATTGTGCCAAGACTTGTTGATTGATGCATAACGTTGATATTGTTTGTTCTTGAACTACTTGTATCTAGTCACTCTTATGAACTTTGAAGGTGTCCTATGCATTTATATTTGCTACTCTATGAGGGACAGGATGAATGTCATTATGCTATGTTTTCTTTATGTGAAACAAACAAATGTCTTGCAAAGCATTGTTATTCATGAATCTTTTGTTTGTGCCTTTTCATATTGCAACATAGTTGCTATGTCTTATTGCTAGAACTTTATCTTTCATGCTATGTTGAAGTACTATGATCCCAGCTATCCATGTTTTACAAATACTTTGATCAAGTTTATGATGGTGCATGTCACCTCAAAAATTATTCTTTCTTTTTATCACTTACCTACTCGAGAACGAGCAGGAGTTAAGCTTGGGGATGTTGATACGTTGCAAACGTAACTTTAATTTTGATGTTCCATGCTTGTTTAGTATCTACTTTCTTATGTTTTATCTACATTTGGACATACTTTTATGCATTTTATGGAACTAACCTATTAACAAGATACCACAGTGCCAGTTGCCTGTTTTCTGCTGTTTTTGGTTCCAGAAAGTCAGAAAATGAATATTCTCGGAATTGGACGGGACAAAAGCTAAAGTCAATATTTCGCTGATGGGAACATGGAGCCAGAAGACGAAACGGAGAGGGGCCAAGGGCCGGCCACACCATAGGGTGGCGCGGGTCCCCCTGGCCATGCCACCAGGTGGTGTGGGCCCCTCCGGCCTCCACCGACCTTGCCCTTTCGACTATAAGAAGCCTCCGATGCAGAAACCCTAAATCATCCAGCCTCTAGCCACGAAAAGTTGCGCAACGCCGCCGCCACCGAAGGGGAGATTCGGGGGACAGAAAGTCTCTGTTCCGGCACTCTGCCGGGACGGGGAAGTGCCCCTGGAGCCATCTCCATCGATCTCCACCGCCATCTCCATTGCCGTTGCTGACTCCCATGATGAGGAGGGAGTAGTTCTCTCTCGAGGCTAAGGGTTCTACCGGTAGCTATGTGTCCATCTCTCTCTATGCATGATCATATTGTGATCATGAGCTTTGTAATCAAGTAGATCTACCTTCATACTCAAGTGCTTTAATAGATCTCTGCTCTCCCCATGTGTGTGACAGCATGCACACCATGGTGGCACTTAGGCTAGAGATTACAAATACTTGTTATGAGTTATATTTAGAGTTGGATGTCTCTATAAAATTGTGGTGTTTATTGGAACCATCTAGTGCTCAAGGTGACAGTGTGGGGTTATCTAGATGGGAAAGGCTTACTTTGAGGTGTGCTGTTATAGCCCTACCATGGATTAGAGTGTCCAACCGGAGAGTAGTATCATAAAGAGATGATATTTATATGAGAGTGTTCACTAGTGAAAGTATGATCCCTAGGCCTTGTTTCTAAGCATTGAAACACCGTTTGCAACTAGATCTGTTACATGTTTGCTTACTTCCATCTTTATTTCAGTTTGCCTTTAGTCTCTTCCATGCCATCAAGCTATTTTCTGGCACCGTTGTCTTATATCCATACCACTTGTATTTTACCATCTCTTCGCCAAATTAGTGCACCTATACACCTGACAAGTGTATTGGGTGTGTTGAGGAGATAAGAGACTTCTTGTATCTTGATTGCAGGGTTGCTTGAGAGGGGATACCTTTGACCCCTTCCTCCCTGAGTTCGATAAAACTTGGGTAATCCACTTAAGAGAAAACTTGCTGCTGTTCTACAAACCTCTGCACTTGGAGGCCCAACAACTGTCTACAAGAATAGAAGTGCGTAGACATCACTAGCCTGGCCTTGTACCTTGGATGTGACGTGTGCTCTTCTTCCTTGATTCTGTAGACTCACTTGTTCTTTATAACTTTCTTGCCCTTGGGAAACTTTACCAGCTCATAAGTATGATTCTTATGCAAGGAATCCATCTCTTCTTGCATAGCCTTATTCCACTCCTTCTTGTTCTCATTTTTCATTGCATCTTGAAAGCACTCAAGTCCTGAACCATCAGACAATAACACCACATATTGGTCTGAATCGTACCTAGTGGAAGGAACACGACCTCGGCTGGACCGTCTGAGTGGAGCAACTGGTGGACTATCTGGTTCAGTTGCTTGCTGATCATGATCATCTTCTTCATCATCATACTCTTGCTGCTGGGGAGCTCCCTCACCTGTACCACTATGTGCATCACCTTGCATATCTTCTGCATCATCATCTTCAGCTGAATCTACAGGAACTAGGTCAGAATCAGATCTATCTTGCTACTGATTTCGTGGAGGAACATGCACCGGAACTTGCACCAGAGCTTGCACCTTTGTCTTCACGATATCCTCAATTGTTTGGCCTTCAACAAACACAACATCACGGCTTCTTACAACCTTTCTTGCTATTGGATCATATAACTTATAGCCGAACTGATCACCTCCATAGCCAAGAAATATACATTGTCGTGTCTTTGAATCAAGCTTTGACCTTTCATCTTGAGGGATATGAACAAAGGCCTAGCACCCAAAAACCTTTAGGTGCTCATACGAGACGTCCTTGTCATAGAGGCACGCCTAGCACCCTATTTGGAACATCTCCCTACAATGGATAACTTGGTGAGAGATTAATAAGATAAATTGCAGTCGACAAAGCCTCACCCCAATAATGTTTATGCAACTTTGCACTCGATAGCAAGCATCTAACTCTCTCAACAATTGTCCTGTTCGTCCTCTCAGCAAGACCATTCAGCTGTGGTGTCTTCGGAGGAGTAAATTGGTGCCAAATTCCCTCTCCTTGCAATAGGCATCAAATGGGCCAATATACTCTCCCCATTATCAATGCGAATGCACTTGATATTCTCAATTTCTCTCTAAACCGAGACTTGGAATTGCTTGAACATACTTAGTACATGATGTTTGTTCTTCAACACATAGACCCAAACATTTCTAGAAAAGTCATCAATAAATGTGACAAAGTACTTTGCTCCACCCAATGACCTCACCGACATTTTGCAAACATCGGAATGCATCAAGTCCAGCACCTCGGGCTTCTTGTGAGGAGGTTGACTCTTGAACACTACTCTATGTTACTTCCACGCTAGACAATCTGAACATTTCTTGATGTGAACACCCTTCACACCTTTCAACAGATTTTTCTTCACTAGCACCGTCATCCCCTTCTCACTCATGTGCCCAAGCCTCTTGTGCCATAAGGCACACGCATCCTCTTTCTACAACGCATTGACACAAGTAGAAGAAACCTTAGCATGAACATGATACAAAACTGAAACCATGTTACCTTTAGCAACAATTTCCTTTGGTGAGCTTGTACTGTACATTTCCAAATCTGCTCAAGTACCCATCTCTATCAAGCAATCCAACTGAGATAATGTTGAGCCGAAGGGCCTCAACATGTCTTACCAACTTGAGGACTAGTGTCGTACCATTTTCAGTCTCCAAGTGGACATCTCCTCTTCCAATGATTTTTGCTCTATCATTGTTCCCCATCTTCACAACACCAAAACCACCTTCTGTGTAGTTGGTGAAGAGCTCTCTACTAGATGTAGCATGCATGGTAGCACCGCAGTCCGGAATCCAAGTCATCTCATCACCATTTGCATGGCTGATGGTATCAGCAGAAACTACAGTGATCCTCTCCTCAATGGTGGAAACACTGCTGCCATCATGTTCTTCATGTATGAAAGACATGATCTCCTCTACCGCAACAATCCGACCTCCCTCACAGTCAGTGTCACTGTCGGTATGTTTTCTTTCTTCCATTGTTCACAATGCCACTTGTTGTGGCCCTTCTCAAGGCAGTGATGGCATATAACACCGGCATACTTGTCTCTGCCTCTTGATTTACTTCTACTTCTTTCTCCTCCCTTACTCAGACATTTACTCTTTGCTTCTCCCCCGTGACTTGGTCACTAACATTTCCGAATGTGAGGAAGAACCGTCCTTATCAGCAATTTTTCTCGACTCTTCATTTAGTACCTTGGTCTTCACAAGGTTCCAAGTGACAACTCCATTAGGTGTTGAATTGCACACGGTGATCTTAAAGGTCTCCCAAGTGTCCGATAATGAGCCAAGTAGCAGCAAGGCTCTCACTTCATCTTCAAATGTAATTCCCATTGAAGATAGCTGATTTATAATGCCCTGAAATTCATTTACATGATCTGTAATTGGAGTGCCCTCCTTGTACCTCAAATGCATCAGTTTCTTGATCAAGAACATCTTGTTGGTACCTTCTTTGCGAGCATACAACTCCTCCAATTTCTGCTATAAGGTACGTGCATGTGTCTCCTCAATGATATGGTTCAAAAATTATCATCCACCCATTAGCGAATGAACCCACAAGCTTGAAGATGAAGTACCTCCCATTGATCTTCTTTCATATCACTGGGCATCTCAGTGGAGAATACCGACATCTAGTAATCCTTCACATATAACAAGTCCTTCATCTTGCACTTCCAAGATTGATAATTTGTACCATTCAAATAAATCATTCTGTTGGTATTCACTTTCATCTTTCACCACAAGCAAATGCAATCAGCCCAAAACAAACGTTGCTCTGAAACTGAATGCAAACTGAACCTCAGCTCTGATACCACTTTGTTAGGGGGAGGAGAGGGACACAACCTCCCCGCTCCTGCCTGCGGTGAACCTTCGAGGATAGTTTCAATCAACAGATATGCAGCGGAAATAAAAAAACAAGCACATGCACAGGTGACACAAGGATTTACGTGGAAAAACCTCCTCAAGGTGAGGAGGAAAAAACGACGGGTGTGGACCAACTGGTCCACGCGAGCTTCACTATGAGCAACCTGCGTACAAAGTCTTCTCTAAAACATCTAGAGATGTACAACACACTCAGCACATTGCCAACCGTCAACAACAACAATAACCACTTGAGAGAAAGATTAGAGCAAAGCAGAGTATCCCAGTTTCTGTCCTCTTCGGTCATCAGCAAACTGCTCTTAAACCGCAGATCCAATTAGAACCAAACTTGGTAGACAAGCTAACATATGAGTACCCAACATACACACCAAGTTTCAGGTCAATCGAACACCGTTTGCCTGCCCAAATTGTTCGTCTACCAAAACTGCTCTGTGCTGAAACTGCAGCAGTCCGAACTGAATAAACCGCTTCCAAATCTAAAGCTACACTGACCTAGACCTCAAACCAGCTAACCAGATAGAAGTACTGAAATCAAGGAACGTGCTCAACAAGTTTGGAGTCAATCCAAACATCTTTGAGCCTCCAAACACCAGCTTAAAGACAGACCGGTCAGATCTCAGAAATCTGGACAGAAATCACCTCTCCTTCTTCTTCCTCTCTTCTCACTAGGTTGTGGTGTTCTTGTGTGTTCTCTCACCCCCTCACACTTGCTCAGCTCACACTCTCACACACGGAGTGTCTCACACACAGCCACTAAGGGTGGCTAGGGTTTTCTTTTCTACTCCTCTCCCAAGGAGCACCTCAACTGTTAGATACGAACATGATCAACGGTTGAAACGTGTTGGACTTCACGAGCTGACGTTGGGCTGCCAACACACCTCCATGTGGAGGGACATGTCCCAACATCTTGGTCATCTCCACTTGGTGATTAGTTCGTCATTTGGCCTAAGTCGCGCCCCATCAATGGAAATATGGTGTATTTTAGCCAATGTGCTATTCTGGTAAAAGGAATCTACAACTAGGTGTTATAGGATCCAATGCCAAAGTAGAATTTGGCAATGTGCTCAAATTTCCCTTTTAATTTTGTTCCGAGTCTATTTACCTGGCGAAACTAGAAACTAAAACGGAACAATTTAGACCAAACTGAAATGGAACAATAAGAAACGGATTTCTTATTGGTGGATTATATGTATTGATGGAATGGAGCTAGTGTTTATTAACCTATGAGTACTATGTATCATTTTGTTTTTGGTTGATCAGAAACTGATCCAAATATCCAATTAACTAAAATGTTTGTTTATGATATTTTCGTAACTATTTTAGTTGCCATTTCGTAGAAACTGACTTTTCTAGAAAACAAAAACTAAGAGAAATATCGGTTTAAACCGAAACCCACCACATTCATTGTAAAAATGATCAAGAGAACACATGTATAATACCATCCAGCAGTCAGTCAATAAAAAACCTCGCCGCCTGCAGGTTTTTCTCTAGCATTTTGTCCATAAAACACACACACGGCTGCCTGAACACTGAAGTGGACTCTCATTCCTTTGCATGAAATTTAGGGAGAGACAGCCAACCTATGTCGATGTACTGTCCGTGTGTGTCCTGAATTTTGACATAAAAATGGAATACTATCCGCTTTTACATCAGGCAGGGAATCAGGGTTACATTTACAATGGAGATGGCATGCATCAGAAACTAAAACTGTAGTAGAGTACACACAAAAAGAAATTTGCTACACGAGACAAAGTTCGTCTTGGAGGCACGCCAATTACGCACAAACCTCATTCGCCTTCCCATGGCATTCCATCCACCGGGTCTTGCACTCCTTGAGTTTCTCCGCGACTTTACTCATGGTGGGCCTGTCATCCACCTCGTCCTCCAGACACTGCACAGCGATCCTGCCAACCTCCTCAAGGCACTTAACATTCTCCTCCCCGCCGGCCACAATCTCCTTATCAAGCATCTCCCTCGCAGTCCCGTCCACGGTAGCCTTGACATAATCCAATGGAAGGCTCTTGTTCCCATCATACCTGGCCTTCTTCCGGGTGACGAGCTCCAGAAGCACGATACCAAAGCTATACACGTCGCTCTTCTCCGTGAGCAGCCCGGTTTTCATGTAGACAGGGTCAATGTAGCTGCTGTCCCCGATCACCCAGTTGGTGTGGTCCTTGTCCATGGACATAAGCCTCGCCGTCCCAAAATCCGACACCTTGGGCATGAAGTCCTCGTCGAGGAGGATGTTGCCGGACTTGACGTCGCCGTGAAGGATGATCGTCCTCTGGCTCGCCTCCGAGTGCATGTATGCGAGGGCAACCGCAGAGCAGATTGCGATATTCAGGCGTGTTTCTAGTGGAAGAGGGTCGTTCCTGCCGTGAAGCACGTCTAGGAGACTCCCTCTCTGCACGAACTCGTAGACCAGCATAGGAACTTCTGTCTCCAAGCAGCAGCCAAGCAGCTGAACCAGGTTACGGTGGCTGATATTGGATTGGATCGTGATCTCATTCGCAAAGTCCTTCTGCCGCTCCTTGTTGATGGCGATAGAGCGCTTCACGGCGACCTGTGCCATGCCATTACGACCGCTGATGGTTCCCTTGTAGACCCGGCCAAAGGCGCCTCGGCCGACGATGCAGCTGTAGTTGTTCGTCATGTGGTCGAGCTTCTCTTTTGTGAAGATCTCGATCTTGATGCTCTTCAGTAGCTGCCCGCCGTTCTTGTTGAATCGTTCTCTCAGCTTTCTTTTCTCTCGCTCCATCTGTAAGAACATTAGGAGCACCGATAGTAATGCCAATGCGCTGACGGTTCCTGCCAACAAATATACCATGTATGTAAACTTGAACAAAATAATCACAATTTCCAATTTTTCAGACAAGGCATATATATAGTGGCTCACCTATGGCTGTTACTGCAGCCTTGGACAGTACAGGTTCACAGCCTCTGTCACTTTTACCATCACCTCTTCGCCCGAAATTGCATCTACACTCGTAATCACCTTCTCTGTCATGGCATGTCCCGCCACTACAAGGATACACATGCTCGTACATTGTCGAATTGGGTGATCTCCGCAATGCGCACTCATCAATATCTGAACATATATGGATTTTTTGCACATTATCAGTTCAACTATTGGATGGAATTAAAGAGAGCAATCACTATTTTTATATTCAGTATTTTTATTCTTTGCTAACGGTGAGTGGGCACGAAACTCACGAGATCCTAATTTTTTATCCAGAGAGTGCATTATATATTTAAGATTTGAAGTTACCCTTCCTGGTGAGAGGAATATACGATAGTTCTGCTGACATAAAATTGGATTTTCCTTCTAAAATAACATAAAAGGTGAAGTATGCATACTTTTGCATCCATTTCTCAAGTATGGATTGCCAGTGTATCCCTTAGAGCAAATGCAAAAATAGCCGGTTGCACCATCGCTGGCATTTACACAATAGCTGCTGGTGCTAACACAAGCGCCATAGGACATCACTTCATTGTCATCGCCCTCTAGCGCCGGCGGGCATGTCCCATTTCTAATTGCCCAGTCAAGAACAATAGGGACGACATCGAATCCATGTTCTTTGGCGAATGTCAAATTCCCAAATAGATCTTTTTTGCTGTAACTGTACCTGTTTGACAAATTTAGCCACTAGTTATGGGTGAAGATTGTCGCAATGGTGAATGTAAACAAAGAAAATGTGGTATAAACTGCACATGCGTTCAACTAAGTCACAGACGTGTTAGGTAAAAGTCACATATTTAACACTGTATTTTAAGCTTACAAAATTGCAAATAAGGTGATCAACACTAGCTACTACAGAATGACGAACACCTAAATATTAAGGAAAATTCTATATATAGGCACCAGCCTTTTTTTGATCCAGTACAACCCGCTCGATCAAATTAGAAAAGGAAAGGAAAGAAAATGATGTTCACGTACCACCCTTTTTTGGCGACGAATGCGTATTGACATGGATTGTCAGGCACAGCTGGATTGCTGCCCTGGTCACAAGTGTCCCAGCTCATACTAACTTGCCTGAGGCCCGGCGTGAGCGCTGCCTCGCAGCAGCCGTGCCCCCGGCATGGCGTGCCGTTGTCGCCAGTGTCGTTGACCCTCTCGCATGTCGTGATGCAGCCGGTGAGGTAGGGGTCTTCGCTGCGGCCTTTAAGCCTAGCCGTCGACCTGCACCCGAGGGCCGTGAACACGTTGTCCGACGGCGAGAGCAAGAACGGGTCGACGACGCTTAAGGCTACCTTCTGTGTCTGCTGCCATGTGCCGTTGACGAAGGGCACGATGCAGCTGTAGGTCAGGTCGGTGTAGGCCACCACCTGCGCCGTCTCCAGCGAGATGTTGTCCACCTTGACATTGCCCGTGCGGAGGCTCGGAGGGCTTGTCGTCTCGTTGCAAGTGAGATCGAAATCGGGCGTCAGCGAGCACCCGGTGCCGATGCCGATGCCGAACGGGTACGGGATGTGCACGTCCCCGCACTTGTCAGGACAGTTGTTGCTCCGCTCCAGCGCTGGTGGCGGAGGCGGTGCGCCTGAGGTGGTGAGAAGGGCGGCACAGGAGATGACTAGGAGAAGAGCTTGAGGCATGGCTAGAGTGTGTCTTAGGATGAACTGGTATGGCGTTCTCTGCGATGCATATGTATAGAAACAGAAGAAACATGAAAGTTCAGTGATTACTGATGAGTGATGACTCAGTTTCCTGGGCCGGCCTTGGATTTTGTTTTCCATGTAAACTGAGGGATATCATTTCGAACCAAAGTACAAAGGTTTTTTTCCAATATGCCCCTGCTGATACAAGTACAGAATTATTACCTCCTCTAGTTGACAAATATAATGACATTTTGGATATGTGTTTAGCATGGGTGCAAGTGTGTCATCTTTAGGATACCTTCTATATTTTAAAAATGTATTACCTTTTCGGGTGACATAATCACTTTAGAAAGGTTGTTCATTATTTTTAAACTAAAGAGGATAGCTAGTATCTTGATGGTGACCCACTTGCATTTCTGGTGTTTAGTTAAACTGCCAACGCTAGTTTAAATATTTCTTTAGAAAATTTAAAATTATACACGTAGATTTGTCTCAAAAATTATTCTCAAAATATCATAATTTTTAAATTGGTTGTTCGCTTATGCTACAGTTTAAACAAGAAGTTGAATCCAGGTATCTTACCCGAGGGAGTACATCGAATGCTCTGCTATACAACTGTACACGATGCACTATGTATTTATTGTCTTAGTTCTGTAAATCTGAAGCTCATCATCACACATTAATTCGATATATATAATTAGAATTGTTTGTAATCTTCTTCTAGAAGAGAATGTTGAGATCACGTGTTTTCTGCTTTTTTTGTAGTGTTTGGTCTGGTTGATCCTAAGCGATCGACCTCAGCCGCACCAAACGATATTAGTTAATTACTACTAATTATTTGGCGTAACATACGCCCAAACTCAATAATTAAGGGCTCATAGTCCGCATCACTTTCAAAGCTGTGGTGGACACAAGCTCAGTGGTGCTATGTTGCTTAGCGTGTATCAATTATTCCCAAACACCAACACCTGATGTAAAAGTGTAGAAGATATTTTGATGGTCTGGTCGCACATCTCCTTTCTGTCAATCAGTAGCAGGCCTACATATCTCCTAAGTAATCTTTTTCTGGTACACTCTTTTATTATCCTAATCCGGAAGGTGGCGAAGCCAGAGGAGCTTGGCCAATTTCATCCCACATCATCTCTAAGATTACATCCAAGGTACATGCTAATAGACTGAAGAAGGTGTTGCCGAGATTATCTCAGATCAGCGGTCACCTTTGTGCCAGGGAGGCTGATAACTGATGATATAGTTATTGCCTACTTGTGTCTATATTTCATGGAGGTCTTTTATGGTACCTTCAAATGAATTACATCCCTCCATTTTAATGGATCTAAAGGCCTATATCATTTCATACTAGTCCCAAAATCCTAACTAGTACAATTTATACAAGTGGTCTCAAAGAGGGCAAATTTTTTCTAGATGATTTTTCATGTAATATGTCCATGTCCTATTCAGCTGTAAAAGAACTAGCTAAATCATATCTTAAAAGCGGTCAAATCTGCAGAAGTACAATAAGGATACTTTCAAAATCACTGATACAGTGATGCTAGTATTGTGCTGAACAGCAAACTTTCTGTAGTCTAGCCCGAATGTCTAATATTTGTTCTCTTGTTCCTAGTCGCAGTCACAACATTACATGATACGCGGGTGCAATTTTTTCTAATGCGAAAGAGCTAGAGTAAATAGAAATGGCCATGCAACTTGGTGGCTCGCTGCAGGTTGACGCCCAGCAGAGGATTCCTGAACATTATTAAGCATCTTTTTCAGTCACCATTGTTTATTATCCTTAATCTGGAACAAATAAAACGGTAGGAGGGACGGGAGAGAACTATGTGTGCTACCTGTTCTCGGGCGGCCGTCAGCGTCCACCTCCACCGTTTGGAGTGGCGGCGTCGTTGGTGGCGGCGGTGTACATGGTGGAGTAGGCGGCGGCGGCGGCGTACAGGTTGAAGTCGGCGGCGGAGGCGTGTGGGCTAGATGCGGCGCCAGCCGTCCGCGTCCACCTCCCACGTGTCGTGTGGCATGCGCCCCGTCGGCGTGCATGAGGGAATCATCGGCGGAGGCGACTACATGATGTTTCGTCGTGATTTTTTTCAGAGAGCTGAGTTAGCCTTGCGCTACGGGCTCCTGGGCCTAATCTCTGTGGCATCGGAAAAAAAACATTAGTAGTGGAATGTCTGAAATACCCACGTCTCTAAACCATCTGATCAGTTTATACTAGTCCCTGTCTTTGGAGTAGCAAAAGGTACCGTAAAACTGACCATTTCATGAAGATAAACAGAGTGGTCAAACACAGATTTTGTGGGCTCAAACTGTTGTTTTTAGATGTCTGGGCTCAAACTTGATATGTGGAAACCCTACGATCGAGTAGAATAAGAGTATCTCATAGCAGTTATGTTAATTCCAGGGTTCCACCCAACGTCGGTAAACATGGTGATGAGAAGTTACTACAGTATTATTTTCAGTTTTGTTCAATGGAGAGCGCTTGGAAGAATTAAAGCCCCGTCGAGGAATTCTTCAAGGGGATCCAGTATCACCATATTTGTTCTTGTTAACAGTAGTCAGTTGTCGTTCGTGGATATCCTTTGCAAGCCTAGCTAAAAAATAAACAAAGTTCATCTGCCTCTACATCAGGCGGAGACAGGCAACTAATTTTGACATAAAACTGGACTGCATCCGCTTCTACATCAGGCGGGTATTTTTACATTGGAGAAGGCATGCACTGGAAACTAAACTGTTACATCCATGAAGAAATTGGGTACAAGAGACAGTAGTTCATCTCGGAGCGAGGCACACCTGTTACATACTCTACAGATTTCATTCTGTCTTCCCATGGCATTCCATCCACCGGGTCTTGCACTCCTTGAGTTTCTCCGCGACTTTACTCATGGCGGGCCTGTCATCCACCTCGTCCTCCAGACACTGCACAGCGATCCTGCCAACCTCCTCAAGGCACTTTACATTCTCCTCCCCGCCGGCCACAATCTCCTTATCAAGCATCTCCCTCGCAGTCCCGTCCACGGTAGCCTTGACATAATCCAACGGAAGGCTCTTGTTACCATCGTATCTGGCCTTCTTCCGGGTGACGAGCTCTAGGAGCACGATGCCGAAGCTGTACACGTCGCTCTTGTCAGTGAGCAGCCCAGTCTTCATGTACACGGGGTCAATGTAGCTGCTGTCCCCGATCACCCAGTTGGTGTGGTCCTTATCCATGGACATGAGCCTCGAAGTGCCGAAGTCCGACACCTTGGGTGTGAAGTCCTCGTCGAGGAGGATGTTACCAGACTTGACGTCGCCGTGTAGGACGATTGTTCTCTGGCTAGCCTCCGAGTGCATGTACGAGAGGGCGACCGCCGAGTAGATGCCAATGTTCAGGCGTGTTTCCAGCGGGAGTGGCTCGTTCTTGCCGTGGAGGACGTCTTGGAGGCTTCCTCTCGGCACGAACTCGTAGACCAGCATAGGAACTTCTGTCTCCAGGCAGCAGCCCAGAAGCTGGACCAGGTTCCGGTGGCTGATCTTGGACTGAATGGTGATCTCGTTCGCGAAGTCCTTCTGTCTCTCCTCGTTGATGGCGATGGAGCGCTTCACCGCAACCCGTGTGCCACCATCGCCGGCGCCAGTGGCTCCCTTGTAGACCTGGCCGAAGGCGCCTCGGCCGATGATGCAGCTGTAGTTGTTTGTCATGTGGTCTAGCTTCTCTTTTGTGAAGATCTCGATCTTGATGCTTTTCAGTAGCTGCCCGCCGTTCTTGTTGAATCGTTCTCTAAGCTTTCTTTTCTCTCGCTCCATCTGTAAGAATATTAGGAGCACTGATAGTAATGCGAGTGCGCTGACGGTTCCTGCCAACAAATGTATCATGTGTGCAAACTTTAACAAAACAATCAAAATTTCAAAATTTACACATCTGGATATGTATAGGGCCTCACCTATAGCAGCTACAGCAGCCGTGGACAATATGGGTTCACAGCCCCTTTCACTTTTACCGTCACCTTTTCGTCCGAAATTGCATTTACACTTGTAATCACCTTCTCTGTCGTGGCAAGTCCCACCACGACAAGGATACATGTTCTCATACACTGTCGAATTTGGCGATCTCCGTAATGCACACTCGTCAATATCTTGAAATACATGAAAAATGGTGCATATTATCTGTATTTGAAATGAACATAAAGACAACAATCACTCTACTTTCTTATTCTTTTTCTTTTGCAGAATACTTTCTTATTATTTCAAATAGTGGCTGAGAACTGAAAACACTGAGATCCCAGATCTATCATGATACGAGACCATCTGCTTCCTTGCGTCTTACATTTTTTAAGATTTCAATTTACTCTCTTTTTGTTTTGTCAGAAATACACAATGGAACGGTAATATAGCATATGAAAAATGAAGTTTCCTTCAAGAAAAGTACATAAAAAGGTAACGAAACTATACGTACTTGTGCATCCATTTTTTATGTATGGGTTGCCATTGTATCCCATGGAGCAATTGCAGAAATAGCCTGGTTCGCCATTGCTGGCATTTACACAATAGCTATGGTTGCTAAGACAAGCACCATAGGGAACAGTTTCCTCGTCAACGCCCTCTGGCACCGGAGGGCATGTCCCATCCCTAATTGCGCAGTCAAGAACAATTGGAACGACATTGCCCAGTCCAAGTCTGTTACCGAATGTCATGTTCCCAATTAGGTCCTTTCTGCTGAAATTGTACCTGTTTGTTAAACTCAACCATCAGTAGGAACTCTAAACAATGGTGCATGTACAATTGTATAGAACGATAGATAACAATATCATTATAATCTGTACAGTATGTAAATTTCTCATCTTTGAACGTGTTGAGGAATGCAGATTTGGTATCCATCTTCCTAAACCGGACAATTTTGGCTCCTCTCACGGGTAGTCTTATATACGAGCAGGAGTAGTTCGTACCAGCCTTTAGTGGCGACGAAGGCGTACTGGCAGAGGTTGCCTGGCACCACAGGCTGGTCGCCCTTCTCGTCCCCGTTCCAGCTCACGCTGACTTGGTCGAGGCCAGGCGTGAGCGAGGCCTCGCAGCATCCGTGCCCGGCACAGGGCGTGCCGTCATCCTCGGTGTTGTTCACGTTCCTGCACGTCGTGATGCAGCCAGTGAAGTAGGCGTCGTCGCCGCGTCCTGTGAGCTTGGCAATGGAGCTGCACCCAAGGGCCGTGAACACGTTGTCCGAGGGGGAGACCAGGAACGGCCTGCTGAGCGTGACCGACATGGTCTGCGTCCATGGCTTGTCATGGCCGGGCACCTTGCAGCTGAAGGTCAGGTAGTTGTACGCCACTACCTTCGCTGTCTCCAGCGTGATGCTGGCGATCTTGAGGTTTCCCGTGCGCAGAGTCGGAGGGGTCATCGTGTTGTCGCAACTGAGATTGAAGCTGGGGTTGAGATAGCACCCGGGGCCGATGCCGAACGGGTACGGGATGTGCACGTCCCCGCACTTGTCGGGACAGTTGCTGTTCCGCTCCGGCGCTGGTGGTGGCGCGCCGGAGGTGGCGAGGAGGGCGGCATGGGAGATGGCTAAGAGGAGGAGGAACAGTGCTTGATGAGGCATGGCTGTTGGAGCGTTGCTTAACTGAACCTCCTCTGTAATCTATATACTAACATGAAAGTTCAGTGATGATGATTCGAGGGATCAATCATTTCGCTTGTGGGAGCATTAATATTGGGTATCGCTTGTGAGACCTTAGTTTTGTTTTACTACAATGTGGGTCTAGCTACTGCTCCTAATCTTATCTTCTGTGTCCCGAACAGCAAAGCAACTATTGCCACACACTAGCCACTAGCCAGGCCCCATGGGTGTCTCGTACTCGCTTTATGTTGCAAGCCATCATGGAGCATCAATCATCGACGCAGCACCACACTCACTAGGAAATTAGTACTCCCTCCGTCTTAAAAATAAGGATGTCGCAAATTTGTCTGAACTTGAATGAATCTAGATACTATTTAGTATATAGATACATACAAATAGACATGCGTTGCTATTTGGAAAGAAAGAAAAGTTAAAAGTTATTCAGTTGTTTGTTCAGGCCAAAAAGATGTGTAGACACATTTCAACACTACCTTGTGCGCAACTAGCTTAGGACGAAATCGTTCATATGCATGTTTTGCAGGGCCTTTTTCTCCTAAACAAACTTTTTTTTAATCCATGTTTCTAAACTTGGACGTTACTTATTTCCTTCATAAACAAAGAACAGATCGCATGTTTTTCCTTGCTTTCTAAGATAAATTTTTATTTACTCCCTTTCTCGCCTTCCTTTCTGTGTGAAGGTGGGATGAACGACTGTCACCAACTGGTTTATAAGTTCGACGTGACTAGGATGCCAACTTAATTGAAAGTGTAAACCCAAATTCAGTAGCATAGCACAAAGAAATATTTACACTACGCTGGAAAAGGTGTTTTTGTTGCACTTCAATATTTAGCTAGGCTGCTAGGAAGTCTCTGTCAAGTCTGCTTTGTAGATTACATGATCACATTTCTTTTGCAGATGCTCCACGTGATGTTGATTTTGGAGAACCGGTGCCAGTCTTCTTCTACTACAAGAGAATGTTGAGATCACATTCTTATTTGAGAGTTTGGCCTGGTTGATGGTGAGTGATCGGCCTGAACCGCAGCAGACATTATCAATCACTGATTTGGTGCAACGTACACACTGACACACAAGCTCAATAATCAAGAACTCATAGTGCGCGTCTCTTTCGAAGCTGTGTTGGACACAAGCTCACTATTATGACGTAGTATATCGTTTGTCTATATTGCTCAAAGGTGTGAAATTGGGGTTTCCTTTCAATCAGTGGCAGGCCTACATATCTCCTGAGTAATCAATCTGTACACTTTATTTTTCTATATTCAAGGAGGGTGTTATATCATTAATTTATTTATTGTGGGGTATCACTCTATCGATCAGGGCTATCCACTGTACTTGTTGCCATCGTTGTCACCCTGCAGGAGTTTTACAAAATGAAGTATTTTTGGCAAAAATTCAATACCACATTTAAGTGCATCCGTATTTGCACCCTCTCCGCGCAAGTTATACCAATTCTTCATGGGAATTTGACATGGAACTGAGCCATAATTCATAAACTGAACCATGATGTGTTCTGAACTAAGCCACGGCACAACCATTGTTCAGAACAAAGACATAAAGTGAAGTGTGATTGAAACTGTACTACGCTAAAGGGGACATAAATTGATGAACTAGTCGGGGATGTGAGATGGCTAGCGTTATTTAGGGTTCATACCTCAAAACCCTTTAGTCATGCAGCTCTTTTTAAGCAGATGAGGAATGCATGGGCCTCGGCGAAAGATGTCACGTTCAAGGCAAGAGGACCAAACTTGTTCTTGGTGCAATTCCAATGCCTTGGTGATTGGAATAGGGTTATGGAAGGGGGTCCATGGCTGTTTCGTGGATCTGCTGTTGTGATGGTAGAGTACGATGGATTATCTAATGTTGATGACTACAAATTGGATAAAGTTCTGGTATGGGCACGAATCCAAGGAATCCCAGAGGGTTTGATGAAGAAAAAAGAGTTAGCAGAGAGGGTAGCCAAGAAGGTGGGTGAGCCCCCTTTAATGTCATTGTTAATGAAGGCTTCATTAATCCTGCAAAATACTTGCGTGCTAGGGTTTTTCTGGACTTGAACAAACCGTTAGTGCGCATTGTCCCAATAACTCTGAAGGAGAGAAAGAAGTATCCGGTTCAATATGAGAAACTCCTAGATTTCTGCAACTTCTGTGGGTTGATAGGACATGAAGTGATGGAGTGCGGCGATGGGGTACATGATGCTGAGGTGTGTCAATGGGGAGATTGGTTAAAAGTTGTGTTTGAACCTTCTACCTCCTTGGGGGCTGGGAGAGGTGCTGGTAATCGAGGAGGCGTTGGAAGAGGTGGAGGCCGCGGTAGGGGTTTTACACCTGAAAATTCGACTGAGTATGAGGAGGATGAAATGGATATCGGTACAAATGACCTCAATGGGAACCAACCATAGGTTCAGAGGAAACGAGCTGGGGCGAGGGAAGCAATTACTAATAAGAATCATGAAGTCCCTCCTATGTTAGTGTCGGACAAGGTCCTTCGGCTTGAGAATTCTACAAGTTTAATGGTAAACAAACTTATGTCTTCCCCACAAAAGATTCATGATCCGAAAACAAGGAGAACAGCAGAGGAGGGTGTAAAGGAAATGGAAAAAGATACGATATCGGCGGCCTCCTCCGTGGAGGACCGCCGGGAGCAATCATAACTATAGGATGGAACTGTCAGGGGATGAAGACATCCCCGGCAGTTCTAGCGCTTCTGGAGATCCAGAGGCAAATAAAACCCGATGTGATGTTTCTGTCTGAATCGCATTTGGGAAAGGCTAAGGCAGAAAAACTAATGAGGAAGTTGAGGTTTGATCGCATGCTGATCCATGAGAGTAATGGAAGAAGTGGTGGTCTTATACTCTTTTGGAAAAAGGAAATAAAAATAGTTGAGAAGAGGGTAGTAAAAAATTTCATTGATGTGATTGTTGCGGGAGATACCCCTTGGCGGTTGACGGGGTTCTATGGAGAGCCTAAGTGGGAAGATAAACACAAGTCCTGGGAGTATATTAGAGAATTGCATGCACAAATGAATATGCCCTGGATAATACTGGGAGATTTTAACGAGATACTGTTCTCATGGGAAAAAGAAGGAGGGGCACCCTGTGCTCAACGTTACATGTCAGCCTTCCAAGACTATTTAACATCATGTGGTCTAGAAGATTTGGGGTATACCGGTGATAAATTTACCTAGCAAAGGGGAAAATTGAGAGAAAGGTTGGATAGGGATGTTGCTAATGCGGGGTGGAACAATTTGTTCCCACAAGCTAGGGTGGTAAATGGAGAACAAACAAAGAGTGATCATAGGCCAGTGTCGGTGGATACCAATATCTGGCTGGCGTACATGCGATAAAATCTCCATCTAAACGGTTTGAAGCGCGCTGGCTGTAAGAGGAGACAGTTGAGCTCATCGTCCAGAATGCATGGAATAGAGCTTCATCAAGGGGCCTATCTCCAAAACTTATGGAGAAAACGGAGGAGATTCATTCTGAATTGCATGCGTGGGACAGGAGAGAGTTGAAGGGGCCACGAAGACGGATTGAAGCCCTTAAAAAAGAATTAGAACAGCTGAGACGTGGCCCTTTGTCTGATGATTCTATTGCCGAACAAAAGGAACTACTGCTGAAGATTGAGCTATTGCTAGAACAGGAAGAGTTGCATTGGGTGCAACGTGGGAGAACAAACTGGTTGCGCCATGGTGATAGTAATACCAGTTTTTTTCATAATTTTGCGAGTGCAAGGAAAAAAGCAGAATATGATTAAGTATTTAATTGATGACGCTGGAACAAAATGGGAAGACCCCCAGGGTATGAGTAATCTGATAAAATTCTATTTTGAAGGTCTATTCACCTCAGAGGTTGCCGATCCAAATGATGATGCTCTTAATAAAGTCCCATCAAGGGTAACTGAGGAGATGAACCGGGATCTAATTCGACCATTCAGGGGAGAAGAGGTTAAAAAGGCGATGTTCCAAATTGGGGATTTAAAAGCCCCGGGTCCTGATGGACTACATGCCATTTTTTATAAAAGATTCTGGCATATTTTGGGCGATGAGCTAACAAAAGAGGTATTAGAGGCTGTTAATTCTGGAGTTATTCCACAAGGCTAGAACGATACGGTGGTTGTATTGATTCCTAAAGTTGAAAGTGCGGAGAAGATTACTCAATACCGTCCTATCAGTCTTTGCAACATGGTATACAAGGTAATCTCAAAGATGTTGGATAACAGACTTAAGTTGATTCTTCCAGAGGTAATATGTCAAGACCAAAGTGCATTCTTTCCTGGTCATTTAATAACTGATAATGTTCTTATTGCTTCTGAGAGTATCCATACAATTAAAAAAACAAGGTAAGAAGGGGCCTGTGCAGTGAAACTTGATATGCACAAAGCCTATGACCGGGTGGAGTGGTGTTTCTTGGAGAAAATGATGCTAAAGCTTGGTTTTCATCAGCAATGGGTGAGGTTGATGATGGCCTTTATTTCATTAGTAAGATACAAAATTCGGTTTAATTCAAATGAGACTGAATTTTTTACGCCATCAAGAGGTATTCGGCAGGGCGATCCTCTATCGCCATATTTTTTTTTGCTTTGTGCAGAAGGTCTCTCTGCACTGGTTAACCATGCAGAAACGGAGGGGAATTTGGTTGGCGTAAGAGTGTGTCGAGATGCACCTATGGTATCACACCTCCTATTTGCAGATGACTCGTTGATTTTAATGGAGGCCACTAAAGACAAATCAAGAGTTGTAAAGCAAATTCTAAATTTATATTGTGATAGTTCTGGTCAGTTGGTGAGTGCGGCGAAGTGCAGTATCTTTTTAGTCCGAACACACGTGTGGAGGAAAGGGTGGAAGTGTGTCAAGCTCTTGATATTTGGACTGAATCACTGACTGATAAGTACCCTGGTTTACCCGCAATGGTAGGTGCACAAAGAAGTGATTGTTTCAAACACCTGGTTGAAAGAATTTTGGCTCTTATTAGTGGATGGAAGGAAAAAATGCTCTCTATGGGGGGAAGAAGCTCTTATTAAGGTGGTTTCTCAAGCCATTCCAGTGTTCGCGATGACAGTATTCAAGATTGCGAAAAAAATTGTAAAGGAATAACTGATGCTATTTCACAGCTTTGGTGGGGTGATGATGATGACCACAAAAGGATACATTGGCTAGCATGGTGGAAACTCTGTGTTCCGAAAGATAAAGGAGGTATGGGATTTCGTGATCTTCATACTTTTAACTCAGCAATGTTGGCTAAACAATGTTGGAGATTGATGGAGAAACCTGATTCCCTATGCGCAAGAGTACTAAGGGCTAGATATTATCCGGACGGAAACCTTTTAAATGCCAAGCTAAAAAGTGGCAGCTCCTTTACTTGGCAGAGTATTCTGGTATGCAAACCTTCAAGCGTGGGTGTATATGAAGAGTAGGCGATGGGACTCAGATCAATATATGGAAAGACCCGTGGATACCTACAAGTCCAACAAGGAAAATGTATACACCGAGAGGAAACATCATATTGACTAGAGTGAGTGACTTAATTGATCCAATTACGGGCACTTGGGATGAGGAACTCATTAGAGAGAATTTTTGGTTAGTTGATGTGAACAGAATTCTTGAAATTCCAACTTCCCCGACAGGTATGCAAGATTTTGTGGCTTGGCATTTTACTAAATATGGTATTTTCTTGGTGCGATCTGCATATCACCTAGAGTGGGATTATCAGTTTGGTCGTCGCCATCCTGACGTGATGAGTTTGGGGGGGTCGGATGGTAATAAAGTGTGGAGGAAACTTTGGCACTTGAATATTCCAGCTAAGATAAAATCTTTGGATGGCGAGTGTTACATGGCCTGTTACCCTGCCGAGGAGTTCTAGCAAATCGACACATTGGGAACAACAACCTATGTCCAATGTGCAATGTAGGGTGTGAAGATATTCTACATACGCTGTTTAGTTGCCTTAGAGCTAAGCAAGTATGGATAAATCTTGGTATGTGGAATATCATCTCTGAAAGTTTCCAAGTGGATCGGTCGGGTTCAGCTATATTAGAGCATATGATCATGAACCCTGGGGAGTGTCTGATGCTTGGAAATATTGGATATTCTGAAATTATTCTAACGGGAGCTTGGTATATTTGGTGGGAAAGGAGACAATGTAGACATGGTAAAAATATTCAGCGCCCGCATAGAAGTGCCATGTCCATTGTTGTGCTTGCTACAAACTATTGGAGAGCTAAAAAGAAGCCTGTAGAAAGGAAAACAGAGACATGGAAGTGCCCACCTGAAGGCGCTATAAAAATAAATGTAGACGCTGCATATGATGAGGATCTAGGAAAGGGAGCCATGGGAGTTATTGCAAGAGATTTTACAGGTAAATTTACTGCGGCAAGTTGCAAGGAACTTCATTTTGTCACTGATGCGATGATGGCTGAAGCTTATGCTCTGAGGGAGGGGTTGAGTCTGGCTCAACTCTTTGGTGGAAACAAATTTATTATCCAATCCGACAATGCTTTGGTAATTGAAACCATTGAAGCTGGAGGGTTTTCTGCAACTTCATCAACAACAATATTCGACGACTGCAGAATTCTCTTCTAGGATTTAGATAAATAATATTTGAGAAGTGTCAAAGGGAAGCGAACGGAGTGGCGCATGAGCTAGCTAGACATAGTTTCTTAAATCATTCAGATTGTATTTGGGACGGTGAGCCCCCTAGCTTTTTACTTCCTTGTATCATAAAGGATGTAACTCTTGTCTAATTGGCTGCAAGTTTCAGACGCACTCTTTTTCCTTACTATGGTACCTAAGGGAACTGGAAGGTTTTAATGAGGCGGCTTGCATGCCTAATATATAATTGTTCAAAAAAAAGGGACATCCCTTTTGCAAAATGATTAGATAGGCAAGTCAGCTTGAGCTCAGGTCTTGGCTGTCCATATGCAAGTCTAAAATCAAATGTCCAGAAGTGGTAGGAGTATGGAAGATTCGTTCACTTTGTTAGATTTGCGACAAGTAAATAACGAAGAACGAAAACAAAAAACACAGCAAGGGGACACAGATTTAACGTGGAAAACCCTCTCCAACAAAGAGAGGGGAAGAACCACGGGCGCCAGCCAGCGAAACTTCACTATAACGGAGAGTGTTTACACAACGCCGGGGATTTCACAGATGCAACTTATCCCAGCCGGCGGCTTACAAGAAGTATATATAGCGGTGGTAACCTAGGTCATCAACGAACCGCATCGGCCCAAGCCTCTGGCAACGGGCCTCGCTCCGCTTCGTCAGAAGTTAGCCTCTACTTTGTAGAATTTTGATCAACATATAACAAACTCCACCTTGAGACAAATTCCTTCTTGTAGCATCAACGGTAATCATCTCCCTGAACAAAAAAATAAAACACTTTCAGCGCCAATAGCCACTTGGGCTAAGCAGTTATACCAACTAAGCTTGAGCATAGCTCAAACTTAGCAACATGAACAAGCTTTGTCATCATATCAGCAGGATTATCATGAGTGCTTATCTTGCATACCTTCAGTGTACCTTGTGCAACAACATCACGAACATAATGGTACTTGATATCAATGTGCTTTGTTCTCTCATGGAACATCTGGTCCGTAGTAAGGTAAATAGCACTTTGACTGTCACAGAATAGGTTAATGCAAGAATCATCTTGACAAAGCTCAGCATACAAACCTTTCAACCAAACAGACTCTTTGCAAGCTTCAGCAACAGCCATATATTCTGCTTCGGTTGTAGATAAAGCAACAACTGGTTGCAGCATTGCCTTCCAACTCACGCCACATCCACCTACCGTGAACACATAACCTGTGAGGGACCTCCTCTTATCCAAGTCGGCAGCAACATCTGAATCCACATAGCTCGCGAGTCCCTCATCAGTCTTGCCAAACTTCAAGCAAGTGTTGGATGTGCCATGGAGGTACCTGAAAATCCACTGAACAACTTTCCAATGTTCTTTACTAGGATTAGCCATGTAACGACTCACCAAACTCATAGCATATGATAAATCAGGGCGAGAACAAACCATGACATACATCAAGGAACCAACAGCACTAGAATAAGGAACTCGAGACATGTACTCAATATCTTCATCAGAACTAGGACATTGCAATGCTGACAATTTAAAGTGAGGAGCAACCGGAGTACTAACTGACTTTGCATCATGCATATTAAAACATTGAAGAACTTTCTCAATGTAACTTTGCTGACTAAGAAACAACAACCTAGATTTTCTGTCCCGTTTAATTTCCATACCTCGGATTTTCTTAGCAGCACCAAGATCTTTCATCTCAAATTCACTACTTAGGTGTGCCTTCAAAGTAGTGATTTCTTTCATGCTCTTGGCAGCAATTAACATATCATCAACATATAACAGCAAGTAAATAGGTGACCCATTAACAAACTTTATATAAACACAACTATCAAACTGAGATCTCTTAAAACCTTGTGAGATCATAAATGAATCAAACCTTTTATACCACTGTCTTGGAGATTGCTTCAAACCATAAAGCGATCTCTTCAATTTGCACACAAAATCCTCTTTTCCAGGAACTATGAACCCTTCAGGTTGGTCCATGTAAATCTCCTCCTCCAGTTCACCATGCAGAAAAGCAGTCTTTACATCTAGCTGCTCAAGCTCAAGATCATGCATAGCAACAATACCAAAGAAAGTACGAATAGAGCTATGTTTCACAACTGGAGAGAAAACATCATTATAGTCAATACCTGGAATCTGGCTAAAACCTTTTGCTACTAACCTTGCCTTAAACCTTGGAGGCTCATTAGGAGACAAACCTTCCTTTCTCTTGTATATCCACTTATAGCGGACAACCTTCTTTTGTTTAGGCAAGCGCACAACTTCCCATGTGCCATTCTTATCAAGCGATTGCATCTCTTCTTGCATAGCAGAAACCCACTTCTCGCGGTCAACGGATGCAATAGCCTCATTGTATGTAGCAGGTTCAGTATCATGCTCCACCTGTTCAGCACAACTCAAAGCATAATGAGCAAGATTACACTCTTCAATTAAACGACAAGGTGGAACTATGTTACGCCTCGGTCTATCAGCAACAATAGATTCCTGTGGCTGCTGCAAAACAGTAGGTGAGTGCTGAACAACATCGTCATCAATATTTTCCTCATGAGTATCATCAACAACATCATTATTATCAACAGTTTTCTGCAGGTGCTCCACCTGCACACGAACTCCCTCCTCTCCAATAGCAACAGGAGAGGGATCTGATGGCAAGCTGTCATGATACATAACGGATTCATTGAAAACAACATTCCTACTCAACAAAATCCTTTTAGTTTCAGGATTCCATAGTTTATATGCCTGAACTCCTGAACCATAACCAAGGAATATGCACTTAACAGCTCTAGGCTCTAACTTTCCATTATCAACGTGAGCATAAGCTGTGCAACCAAAAACTCTCAACTGTGAATAATCAGCAGGCGAACCTAACCATACCTCAATGGGAGTTTTCTTCTCAAGTGGAATAGAAGGTGACCTGTTGACGAGGTAGCACGCTGTGTTGGCTGCTTCATCCCAGAAATGTCTATGCATACCTGCATTGTACAACATACAGCGAGCCCTCGAGATGATGGTTCTGTTCATGCGCTCAGCCACGCCATTCTGCTGAGGAGTGTAAGGGATGGTGTGGTGCCTGATCATACCATCGTTACTGCAAAACTCCTCAAACTCATTAGAACATAATTCCATACCATTATCAGTACGTAGTACCTTTACCTTCTTTTCAGTTTGCTTTTCTACCATAACTTTCCACTTCTTAAAAGCATCAAAAACATTAGATTTGTGTTTTAGAAAATATGGCCACACTTTTCTTGAGTAGTCATCAATAATAGTAAGCATGTAATTAGCACCACCAATAGAAGTCTTACGGGAAGGTCCCCATACATCAGCATGCACATAATCTAATATGCCTTTGGTGGTATGAATGGAAGCATTGAATTTAACTCTTTTATGCTTACCAAAAACGCAGTGCTCACAGAACTCAAACTTACCCAAGTTGCAACCATCAATCAACTCTCTCTTAACAAATTCTGCCATGCCATGTTCGCTCATATGCCCAAGACGCATATGCCACAGATTTGTTTTACCACAATCATCAGAATCATTAGCAGTAACAGCAGCAACAATACCAGGCAAAGTGCTACCTCTAAGAACATATAACTTAGCAGAATTCATATCACCTATCATGTGAATAAGAGAGCCTTTCGATACCTTTAAGAACCTACGCCTACCGGCGTACTTGTATCCATCAACGTCCATGGTACTTAAGGAGATCAGATTTCTGGCCATGCTTGGTATGTGCTTCACCTCATTTAACGTACGCGTCACGCCATCGTGTGTCTTGATCTTAACAGATCCAACTCCGACAATATGTTATGGGTTGTCATTCCCCACACGTGCAAAATCTCCAGTCTGCACAGACTCATATGAACTGAACCAATCTTTGTTACAGCAAATATGAAACAAACATGCAGTATCAAGAATCCATTCATCATCACGAGATGCACAAGCAGCAAAAACGGCTAAACATTCACCGTCAGAACTATCACCAAAAACAACATCAGCCTTACCATTACCTTGATCCTTATCTTTCCGTTGGTAAGTACCGTTCCTTTTCTCCTTATTCTGCAGCTTCCAACAATCATCAATAACATGATTAGATTTCTTACAATACCTGCAGAACTTGTCCTTTCGCTTGGACTTCGAACGACTTCTGCCGTCTTTGCTCTTATCTCGGTTGCCATAGTTGTTAAATCTCTGCTCGGTCCTGCCACGAACCTGCAGAGCTTCAGCCTTGGAAGACGCCCCATCTGCCTGCACCATAGATTTCATCTTTTCCCTCTGTTTGAGGGCATCTTGCACTTCATCAAGGGTTACCTTATCACGGCTCAACAACATTGTATCACGAAAGTGAGTATAAGAACTAGGCAACGAGCATAAGAGTAATAGAGCTAGATCCTCATCATCATATTTTACTTCCATAGATTGCAAATCAGAAATAATCTCTCTGAAAAGAGATAAGTGATTCATTACCGATCCACCTTCCTGCAATCTATGCAAGAACAACTTCATCTTCACATGCATCTTACTGGTTAGATCCTTTGACATGCAGATCGATTCCAGTTTCCCCCAAAGGGCAGCAGCAGATTTCTCTGTCAAGACTTCCTGCAAAATATTATTGGATAGATGAAGTTGAATCATAGACAAAGCCTTACGGTCCTTCCGCTTCTCTTCGTCAGACCAGCTCTTAGCATCCTTTTCCCCAAATCCATCCAGCGCATCATCCAGATCTGAAGTTTGGGCGATAATCGCCCGCATCTTCACTTGCCACAAGCAGAATCTTGTGGAGTAGTCCAGCTGCGGTAGATCGAACTTCAATGATGACATGTCGCAAACCCTAGATTAGAACCTGGGGCTCTGATACCACTTGTTAGATTTGCGACAAGTAAATAACAAAGAACGAAAACAAAAAACACAGCAAGGGGACACAGATTTAACGTGGAAAACCCTCTCCAACAAAGAGAGGGGAAAAACCACGGGCGCCAGCCACCGAAACTTCACTATAACGGAGAGTGTTTACACAACACTGGGGATTTCACAGATGCAAGTTATCCCAGCCGGCGGCTTACAGGAAGTATATATAGCGGTGGTAACCTAGGTCATCAACGATCCGCATCGGCCCAAGCCTCCGGTGACAGGCCTCACTCCGCTCCGTCAGAAGTTGGCCTCTACTTTGTAGAATTTGGATCAACATATAACACACTTTGCACATTGAAGACATCTTTTCTTGAAAAGCACATTTGAACACATCCCAAAATGCGTGCACGTAGACCTCACAAAAATCTACGCAGTCCCGACTTGCGAAGGTGAGCTCCCAGGTCCCAACAATGGTGCCGCAATGACCGTAGAATGGAAGCATCGTGCCACCCAACAACAACCTAGGGAAGCCAAGAATACATTTTGGTTCCGCGTGATGAACAAAGTTGGAACGTTCCCAAAGATGAACAAATTACCCCATATGTTGACATGCAATTATGCCTAGCTCCAGATTATCAGTCGGTTTGGGAAGACGAAGCGGGCAAAGACGGGAAAAAACTGAAACCAATATCAAATCACATAGAGAACAACTGTATAGAACGAATCAACCCGTTATTCTCTTCCTCTCTCAAAGTGTCCATGAGTATCGCAGATTCACTCGCACGCAATTCCTATTCGTAAGGGTCCGATGGATACTCAAATTAACTAATGCATGATCCGCTTTAGGCGCCAACTAGTGCTAATGATGCGTGACTTCGTCAAAATCTCAACAACTTGTCCGTCCACGCTCCCAATTTCTATGTTAATATTTTCCGTCGTCCACACACTCACAAATGAAATTAAATAACACTTTAATATGTTTTCTCCAATCATTGTGGACAAGGTTCTCACATACTTCGGCTTTTCCCCTAGATCCAATGATGATGGGCGTCAACTGTCGTGGTATTGCTGACGAGTACGTCATAAAGTGGTTCTCATAGAGCGTGTTAAGAGAGGTGGGAGAGGCGGCGAGTTGGCGAGTACGAGGTAACACAGTTTACCCAGGTTTAGATCTCACGACGTTGGTGAAATCCTACTCCTGCAATAAAGCACTATAATGGCAATACGCCGAGTTACAGAGATAGGTTCATTGTGCGAGGTGTGTGAATTGATGTCCTAAAGGCTCCTAGAGTTCCGGCTTATAAAGAAGCCAGAACCTAGGGTTACAGGGAAAAGTCTTAGCCGGACAGGTTACAGAGTCCTACACTAACACTAACTAGTCTTCGTGTCTTGGACTTTAAGGCTCTGGGTTGGTCTTTGACTGTACCGTAGCCTTCCTTTATCTGGCATGACCCTCCCTTCTAGATCCGTCTAACTGGGCTGCCCAGCAGGCTATAGGCCTTGCTACCAACTGTGGGCCACCAGGGTTAGCCGGATTAGAGACGCGCTATGGTGATACCATTTAGTATATCCCCAATAGTAGCCCTCGGAGAACTTTAAGATCTTGCGTCGTCTTTCCCTTTAGTCTTGAATGCTCCGTCTAGGTGATGTCGGCAATTCTTCAAGCAATATCTCAAAGTCCTCTTATAGAATCCTGGAATCTTCTATGCCTTCAACATGTAAATCGGAGAATCATTGAGTCTTCCATCTTACTCTTCTCATAGCTGGATAGGATCCGTTCACGACGGAGTCATCAGATGGGACAGTTCCACTGCTGCTATCAGTAGGATGGTGTAGGCTACAACCTACGCAACCTCGAAACTCACATATGGAAGCAGTTAATCATAGCGATTTTGCTGCGCGTAAAATCCGAAACGGAAAGTGGCAACGGAGGGACATGGCGAAATTTCCGCGCACGCACGCACACACGTTGTCGACGCGTCGACCATTAGATTCTTTGCGCACGAATCTTGGTGCCAGAGGTTATAAATAATTACTAGGGGGGGTGTAATAATCCTTTACCCGCATTTCCCCCTGTGTCTTCTTCTTCCTCTCGCCGAGCGACTCCGAGCTCCACGGAGGAAATTCTAGTGGTTGTTCCATCTCCCATCTTCCTTCTCCACTCAATGGCCAGCAGCAGCGCCCCATCCATGGTGGCGACCTCTGAGGCCTCCAAGAAGCCAACGTCGTAGGTGCACGCATCCCGCCGGAGGGATTGGAAGTGCCAGTCGCTGCCGTGGTGGAGTCCACCGCGGGCGACCAGAAATGGCCGCGTTTGAGCCGTTGGAGGATGAATCTGACTCCCACAAGGGGGTCTGGAGAGCATCAAATTTCACCGCTGCGGACCTGAAGGAGTTGGTCACCAAAGGGTACCTTCCCTCGGCAGAGGGCCTGGTCTGGTGGCTGGCGCTGGCCGGTGAGGTGGTCCCTTGTCCCCAAGCCGGAGAGAAGGTCTACCTCAAAGCACAGCTGGTGCGTGGCATCGCCCTCCCAGTCTCCGACTTCTATCTTGAAGCCTCAAGCACTTACAGGATCTTCCTCACAATCTCTTGCAGTTAGCAATTTCATAGCTTTGTGCGAAGGATACCTAGGAATTAGACCTAGGTTAGATTTGTTCATCTATTTCTTCACTGTCAAGAGGGAATCTGGAGATTCTAAGGACGAGCTTAGGAAGTGTAGAACCATTAGCTTTAAGATCCGGCCTAGCCGGTGGTTCCCTGACATTGTGGGCCACGAGTCCTGCATGAGCTGGCAGAGGAGTTACTTCTACGACCGAGATATCCCTCTGGTCAGCCGAGAACACTCTTACCCAGACTTTGTCGATGGGGTCGCCGCTGAAGCCACCACGTGGAGGTCCCAAACCCTCCTTCCTTCCGACAACGAAGCCTATCGCGTTGTAAGGCAGATAGAGTGGTTTGTAGACAGAGGTTTTACCAGCTTGGACCTAGCCTGTGCTGGTTCATCAGGCGGATCAAGCCTCTGCAGCATCACGCCAAGCTGATGCATGTGTACACCAAGGAGAGGAAGGATCCCATTCGGATCTCCGAGGACAACTTCTCTAGTGACTCCATGAAGCTATGGCTTAAGGATATCGTCAAGGTGAAGGACAAGAAGCATGGCTTCAGCATCACCTTCGACATGTTCGAATGCAACGAATGCTCACAAGTACTTTGATTCCTTTATTTTGTGTATACTCCAATTTATCTGTCTTTGATGCATCAAACTGATGAGTCCAAAATTGAATCATATTTACCTTTTGTTTTTGCATAAATAGAGTAGGGATTTTTGTATTTCACTGTGTTTGCATGCACCTTTTTGTCCTTGTTTCAATGGGATCCCAAATCATTAAGTATTATATGAACATATCAATTGGAACTGTCATATTATGCTATAATATGATATTTTTAAGTGATAAAAATCATTTTATGGATGTACCTTCGCACTTGGGAGAACACCAAATGAGGGGAAGTCACCAGCACCGATAATGACTAGTGGTATGGGCAGAGCCCGCTCGTACTAAGCGGAAGTGCGTCCACCCCTTCAAATACTTTATTCTAGCAAAGACGATAGGGAGATCCAACATTCACAGCCACCAGAAACCACGAAAAACCACATTTGAAAGGGATCTGAAGGACGAACTTGGCTGGGGTCAAATCCCTGTTGCTTCACGGATCATTGGAGGACATCACATCATCCCCTTCACCATCAACCGCTGCATCTCCATCACCATCACTAACCCCATCTCTCATCTTTTAGATCTTGTTGTAATTCTAGATTCAATTGTGGTTTGCATTAGATCTACCTCCGTACTTTTATCCATCCATTTGA
This sequence comes from Avena eriantha, assembly GCA_910589775.1. Lineage (NCBI taxonomy): Eukaryota > Viridiplantae > Streptophyta > Magnoliopsida > Poales > Poaceae > Avena > Avena eriantha. Next base: position 30,451,424 of record OU342741.1, read on the forward strand.
TTATGATGATGTTGTTGATTGCTTCCATGTGTGACAAGTTCCTTTATTATTGGGGAGATGGATAAACCCTAGCACTATTATGAACTTGCAATACAAATGATCTATTCTTGTGTCCATATGACTGGCCGGTCTATGATAGATTTATGATTTGTGTTTGATCTCTCTCTCTCTCTCTAGATGGTATGCCTAGTCGGCCACATATCATTTGCCCTCGGGACTAAAGGGAGGGAGCAATCCTTTGGACGTGTTGGGGATCGTGCCCGGAATAGCTTCATGACAATTGGCACCGGGTCATAACCTACATGGTCAAAGGAGGATAAAGAGAGACTCCCTAAGCTAATTAGGATATCCACGGGGAACCCTTAATTGCAGTGGTTTGCACAAGTGATTGCTCTTAGACATTTTAGTGGTTATTTAGAGGCGACCTCGCTCTTGGCTCAACAAAGTGGCTTCCTACGAGCCTTGTAGTGAACATCATATTATGGAGCTCTCTCCACACATCTCATGACACACGAAGTATATTATCTTAATTAATAATAATATCATGCTAGTGGTGTATCCTACATCCCCGAGAACGTTTTAGCCCTATTGAGTTCAACCACGCTTTCACACGACCTTGTTACTTGCTTTCCTTTACTCGTTTTAATTACTTTTCTACAAACAATTAAAAACCTTTCAAACACCCTTTACTTGAGATCAAATGCAGCTTACAAGTATACTTTCGTAGATAGTAACGAGGGGCATAAATACCTTAACCAAATAGCTCTCTATGGGTACGATACTATTATTTCAAAATTAGCTACAATTGATCTATGCACTTGCAGCCACCACAAACCATCTAACACTCTTCTATTTTTATTAGCTAGGGAGCTTGGAGGAGACCGACATGGCCGCCCAAGTATATAACCCCAAGCTGAAGGATGTGTAGATTGTTTCGGATGATGATAACTCAAAGGATCATCAAGCTCTGACAGTGCGAAAGCGGAAGAGATCCACCTCCGATGCTGCTGCTGTGGGCAAGAAGAAGAAGATGGAGAGTGGAGTCTCCAAGAAATCCACTGCCTCCCTGGAGGCGGAGAGAAGAAAAGCCACTGACATACCTTTGACCAAGGCACCTGCCATTATGTAAGTATTCTTCGAATTTTGTCGTATTTGTTGCTCCCTTCTGTACTTATACATGTCAATTTTTTATGTTTCAGAATGAGAACCAATTTGAGTTTGAAGCAGACCTCAAAAGTTTTTGGAGGTTCTAAGAATATCCGCAAGATGTTGACTCAGTCTTCCCCCGCCATCGCTCCACCTACTCCTACCGTCAAGCCTTCCACAAGTTCTGTTGGAACACCATCCACCACAACACTTGAGACCTCTGCCATGGAGCTCCTCAACAATCCTTCTCAGGATGTCTAAGGGTCTGCCAGCTGGGAAATCGTTCCCAGCGGCCAGACGATGCAGGAGAGCACTTCCTCACAAGTGGATGAAGTTACGGCTAAGGATGCCACCGAAAAAGGGAAAGAGCTGATGGCGGGAGCTGCTACAGCAGTGACCATGAGCAAGGTAGAGTCCTCTAAGCCAACAGATGCGACAACAATCTCAAGGCAGGCCAGAGCCACTTCCGCACCTGCAAGTGGTGCTCCTGGCGCATCCCCGACTCCTCCTACTTTGGGTCTTGAGGAATTGCTCAAGCAGGTGGACATCATCTGGCATAATACAAAAATATTCAATGATTTGTATTCAGAGGCAGCGAACAATCTCAAGATAATTGCCTTTGTAAGTCTTTGAAACTTTGCATCTCACTTTACACATCCCATTGTAACCCCCGAATACTTAGACGGAAAACCATAGGTATTTTGGTCTGAGTGCTCTAAGAGTGACCAAGCGAGAAACTTGATAGTGTAGCCCCTGAGTATCTAGGTTGAATAAATTATTTCGACTAGATACTCGCAGAGTAGCATACGTAGTGTTGTAAATTTGATATTGTAGCCCCCAAGTCTCTAGGTGAAACTGAACGAGTTCCGGCTAGATGCTTTAAAAGAGACTAAGCATGTCTTAGAGTAAAAACTCATATTGTAGCTCCCGAGCCTCTAGGTGAAGCTGAACAAGTTCCGACTAGATGCTCCAAGGAAACTAACCATTTCTTTCGTGCAGAATGAGAATGCTGAGAAGATAGCCGCCAACGAGAAATTCGCCAAGATTCGTCAGAACTTGGAGGCTCAAAAGGGTAAAACTGCCTTTCTGAAGGAACAAATAACCAACAACAAGAGTCTATTTTCTTTTCAGTTCCTTACTGGTCTATCTTTTGGGCCTTTTCTTTTAAGTACTCATAGTACTGCTATTTATTTCGACTTGTAGAAGCTGTTTCCAAGGCCAAGAGCATCATTGAGAAATCCAAGCACATCCAAGAATTGGATGATGAGAATAAGATCTTTAAGCACGAAAGGGCTGAGTCTATCAAAATGCATGAAGAGGCAATGAAGTCTCTGCAAGAATCTGCTGACACCGAGATGGAGCGCCTGAAGGAGATTGAACTCCTGAAGGAACAAAACAAAGCTGCCGTAGAGCGGAATTCTTGGAGCCTTGAGGCATACAAGAAACTTCAGAAGGAGCATGACATCTTGGCAGAAACATGCCATCAAGCTGAAACCAGCATCTTCCGTAACCTTCTTCCGTCTTTCTCAATTTATGTTAGTCGGATACTTAATATGGTTGGTACACTCATGACCTTTGTTTCTTACAGAAACACAGCCTCCATTGGCTCGACCAACTTGGGTGAAAACTCTCCCGATTCAAAGGAATGCATTATTTTTGTGGGGAACTTCATCAACACTGCATCAACCAGGCCAAGGAGATATCCAAACCTCTGGATATCAATATCAAGGCGGTAGATTTTGCCACCAAATACTCAAAAATTCTCCATCAAGCCCCTGAGAGAATTGTAAGCTGTAAATCTTCATCTACCCGGGCTGGTGCCAGGATGGCTTTGTCCTTGGTCAAGGAGCACTATGACGATGCCGACATCGATATGGTGACCTCTGGTATGCCCGCGATTAATGAGGAAGGGAATAAAGTTCATAGCAGCGCTATCTGTAATTCGCTCGCCGGCTATGAAACCAAGGTTGCCAAGATGGTCAAGGTGACGTCTGCATGCCTGCCGAGGTCATGGAAAATGAGCCAGCAGATTCCAAGTCTTTGAAGACCGCCGACTTTGAAGATGGCTCCCATGTTAGCTCTCCCGTTGCCGATGACGCAGCGTCCAAGTCTCCTGTAGCGCAGAGCCATAAAAACACTTGTTGTATTATTTGTGCCTCTTCCAATGTAATATTTTATGTGGAAAACAAGGTTAGAAGTAAGGCAGAAAATTGGCTACAGGCCTCCTGCAACTTATCTAAGTCCAAAATGTATGTTTATATATTTTTTAAGCAAGTGCTGGCTTATGCATTATTCTGGTTTTTATGCTTGAACTTTTATGAGACGGAAGACTCACAACACATAAGAATTCTCTTAGGCGATGATGCCTAATGGTACCATCTAGAACCCAAGGGAAAATTGCCGGCTTTGAGTGCCAAAAAGTCACTACTCAAAAATCCACATAAAAGAATAGAAACGTGTAGACCAGAAAACTTAAGTTAACACCCATTGGCGGAAATTTCACAAGTGCAAATATAAAGGTTGTGCATAAAGGGTTTTACATGATTAATAAATTAACACTAAAGGAGGTAAAAGATTCAGGAATATGAGTGAACCAAAATCTTTATTTCATTGATCACATAAAGGTACATAGTATATAAGAAAATATGCTAAGTGTAAAAGGGATGTAGTTATGCTATGTTCCATGGCCGGCGAGTCTCCGGATAATCATCATCGGGGTGATGTCTCTTGCGCTTGTGATCTTCTCCTGACCTATCTTTCAACTCATGAATATCAACGAGGTAATAGGAACCATTGAGCAGTGCTTTGCTTATGACGAACGGTCCTTCCAATGCAGGCATAGTTTATGATTTTTCTTCATAAGTCGGAGCACTAGATCCCCTTATTTAAACGAGCGATGCTTAACACGACGACTATGGTAGCTACGCAGCTTCTACTGGTAGATGGCGGACTTCTGGGCTAGCAGAACGTGTTCTTCCTCGAGCGGGTTCACATATGGGCGTCTAGATCCTTCAGCCTCATCCTCGTCGTAGGCGCTAACTATCGGTGCATCGTGTAGGATGTCGGATGGTAGGACCGCTTCTGCTCCATAGACCATGAAGAAAAGGGTGTAGTCGGTAGATCTGTTGGGGTAGTTCATAAGCTCCACAAAACAAATTGTAATTCCTCCGCCCTGGATCCAGCTGCTCTATGTAGCGGTGCCTCTAAGCGTGGCTTGATTCCCTGTAGAATTAGTCCATCGACCCATTTAACTTGACCATTAGATTGTGGGTGTTCGACAAATGCTAGGTCAAGGAGGATGCCTTTTTCATGATAGTAAGCCTTGACTTCTCCGAGTGATAAGTTGCTGCCGTTGTCGGTGATGATGTTATCTGAGATACCAAATCTCACCACTAGATCCTGGAAAAATCAAGAGTTGTTCCCCATCGAGATTTCTAATGGGTTTAGCTTCTATCTATTTAGTGAATTTATCAACTGCAACAAGCAGATGCATAAACCCATAAGGTGCCGTCTGCAACGGCCCAACCATTTCAAGCCCCCAGACTATGAACGACCAAATAATTGGTATGGTTCGCAATTCTTCACCTAGAACATGTGGTTGGCTTGTGTAGAACTGACACCTAATGTACGTCTCAACTAGCTTGTCATCGTCCGACTTGGCGGTAAGCCAGTAGAATCCTTGTCGGAAAGCTTTATAGACCAACGACCGGAGAGCAGTGTGATGCTTGGAATCTCCAAGATGAATCTCTCTAAGGATTTCAATACCTTGTTGTTGGGAGACACACCGTAGGAATATTCCTGAGGTGCTTCTTTTATATAGCTACCCATTTATTATGGTATAGCCTTTTGCCCTACATACTATCTACTGGCTTTCGACTTCGTTGGTGGGCAGTGTTCCGTATTTGTGGTAGTCCATGAACGGTTTCGTCCAAGCTATAGGGATCACTGTTACTACGTTAACAAATTAATCAACTCTATCCGGGTTCTCGAGGTCCGCTCCTATCACGGATGGGGTCCGTAGAAGTTCTAGGAAAATGCCAGGCGGAATTGGTTTGCATGCTGATCCAAGCTTTGACAACAGATCTACCGCCTCATTGTCCTCCCTTTTGACGTACTTGACTTTGTAGTCATCGAAGCACTTGGCTATCTTGTCTACTTCATCTCAATATGCCGCCATCATAGGGTTCCGCACATTCTAGCTGCTAGCCACCTGCTGGGAAATCAAGTTGGAATCTCCATAACAAACTATGCGCTTGACGCCAATATCCTTGGCTACGCGAAGTCCGTGAATGAGAGCTTCGTATTCCGCCATGTTGTTGGTAGCGTTGAAGTGGATCTGCAGGACGTACTAAATCTTTTCTCCTGTTGGTGACTAAAATAGCACGCCAGCCCCTAAGCCATTTAGTATCTTGGATCCATCAAAATGCATGACCCAAGACTCTAGCTCTGACACAGAAGTATCCTTTTGTAGTTCCGTCCAATCTATGATGAAATCCACCAATTCTTGTGATTTGATAGAGTCGTGTCTCTTGTAGGTGATCTCGAAGGCGCAAGCTCAATTCCCCACTCCGCCACTCTTCCTATAGCATCGTTGTTGTTGATAATGTTGGACAGTGAAGCTTTACTCAGTACTGTGATAGGGTGCTCTTGGAAATAGTGCCTTAACTTCCGAGAAGCAAGGAACACTCTGTAAGCTAGCTTCTGGTAGTGCGGGTAACACTGCTTTGACTCCATCAAGACCTCGCTTACATAGTAAACTGCTCATTGAAACTCCGTATTCATGCATTGGTTGCTTCTACTCCACCACGACGATGGTGCTGATTACCTAGTTGGTTGCCTCCATGTATATTAAGTCAGGATCCATTGACGCCGGTGCTGCAAGTATAGGTGCAGAGGATAGTATTCTCTTCAACCCCTGAAGTGCTACGTCTACTTTGCCCGTCCATATGAATTTTTCCGCCTTCTTGAGCAACTTGTAGAGCGACATTGCCTTCTCTCCATGTCGACTGACGAACTGGCTTACTGCTGCGACGCTTTGAGCGATTGGATGTCCTTCAAGCATATCAGGCGTTTGATGTTGTGGATTTCCTTGATCTTCTCTGGGCTTACCTCGATTCCACGATGTGAAATGATGAAGCCAAACAATTTGTCGGCAGGAACCCCGAAGACACACTTCTTAAGGTTGTGCATCATGTTGATCTTTTGGAGGTTATTAAAGGTTTCCTGTAAGTCGGTGATGAGGTCGTTTGATTTTTTGGACATCACCGTGATGTCGTCCACGTAAGCATGTACATTTAGACCGATTTGGTCGTGAGGCAATGATGTCTGCAAGTGCACAGATCGTTTGTAGCTAGTTTTGAAGTATAGATATCGATCCCACAGGGAGCCCAAAGGTAAGTATTTATGGGTGAAGTCTCTGTCACACTCGAAGTTGTCACGGGTCTTCCAGTGAATTGACTGCAAGTGTTGAAATAAGAATGGGGTTTTGATTAAATGAGATGTATTTAAATAGAACTAAAATGTAAACTTCAAAAATATAAAGCATAAAAGTAAAGAACGACTTGGTTGTTTGTTGTTTCCTGCAGATGCTAAAAAAGGCGTGGGGAGATTCAGTTCATGGTGATAGTGACTATGCCAGTTGGATGAATAATAAATGTAAAAATTATAATCTTATAAATATATGTGTAGGTGAGTAACCCATAATTAGCCGGAACTCCTCTTGGTAGATTTCAGCCCAACTTCAATAATCTTACTAGCCTGTACCAAAACCATGGTCAGACACTAGACGATTAAGACCCTTCAGGTTGCTTAGCGATTAAGCTCCTTGGATTGGACTAATGCAATAGGCATAGTGGTTCCTCGTTATCCTCGAGTCTACTAGTTTTCCATTGATATCCCCGTGTCACCCGGGGTTTGCCGGTCCACTAGTGAACAAGATATTATCTATGTAGAACAAAGCATCATGTTGTCTAGGCCCTTAATTGGACAACAAGCATTAGGCATCCCACATTTAGTCAAGAACACATAATATAGTAATTAGAATCAATCACAAACTAATGGAAAATATATGAAGGCACATGGCATCTCACCAATCCCCTATATCTCCCACGCCCAAGGGAATTACTCACACATGAGAGAAGAATGGATCATTGATACAATCAAATAAAGGGAATTCGTATTTATATTACCATGGAGATCCATAATAATAGAAAAATATCCAACACAATTCAAGATGGGAAGAAACAATCTCAAACCCTAGTCTTGCAAGGTGGAGATCCCTCTTTCTCTCAAGTACAAGTAGTGGCTTTGGGGGTGTATTGGCTAGGAGGTCGAAGATCGTGGAGCGAGATGAAGAACGTCTTCCCCTTCTTCTTAGGATCTCTTCTTTCTCCCTTCTAGATGGTATGGCAGCTGCTGTGTTGTGTTTTCGTCCCTGGTCCCTTCATGGAAGTTGTCCCTTTGGACAAGACAGAGGCAACAGAAACTATACGTCGGGAACTATACGGCCGGAAAAATATTCCCGCCTTATAGTTGCTCGTTAAAGCTTCTGTATGCTCCCCTCGAGTGCTTCCAAAGAGTGACTTACTTGTTTTCTCCAGAATATTGTGTTGCTCTAGTTAAAACCTTATGTTGACATTCAGAACCTGAAACACACATTAAAAACCAAGTTTTCTTCGCTACCAAAGTATTAGCGTAAGGTAAAGCTAGAAAACGATCAATTCCGGTAGAAAACCATCAATAAAAGCAATAAAAATGTGTCAAATCTCACAGCTATCAACTCCCCCAAGCTTAGATGTTGCCCGCTCTCGAGTGACATGAAAATAAGGAAGAATAGTAGAGATTCAAGACTGAAAATAAAAGAACTTACAAGTTTGAATTGGTATCAAATTATTTTCTTCACAATCCCTGCAATCTTAAATATAATCATACAAGTATTCACAAGATTGCACTGAGTCCACTTCCTAACCACATATATCTTGTTTAGAAAATAAATCATATGCCCAAGCAAGTGTCAAAAGTTTAGCTAGGAAAGTGAGACAAATTCTTTTGGTGTCTCTCTTCATCGAGAGATGAAATTTTTTTGTTCGTGTTTGTTTAATCAAGTAAGAGTACTCAATTTGGAACCAAAACATTTAATTTAAGAACAACTGACCTACTCCCATGTCAAAATTTCAAGACTCTCAAAGCACCTTTTTCTTTCTTTTATCTTTCAAAAACTCAGCTCTTTCATAGAGAAATCATGCCACTATTTTTAACATGTTAATTGGGACTGTGTTGTGCACTCATGACCATGCCAATAAATAATATGTTTGAGAAATAATGGGTCAGAGGAGTACTACAACTTCACTTGGAACGTGAAACCATGAGGAGACTAAGAATTTTACCCGTCATAGCATTGCTGCTACAGACATTTACATAACTCAATAGCCGAAATCAAGTGGTTTCCCATATTTAGATCGTTCGTTGGCCAGCGGAGTTAATAGTTCCCCATGGAGCACGTCAGAGATGTAATGACACGCATCAAGCAATATCTTACGGTAATTATTAGAAAAAGAAGTGGCATAATCTCTACTACTTCGAAGCATCCTATTTATCAAACAAATTCATTCAAAGGTACTATCGAGTCTATTTATATTAAGCTCAAATGGGATGGAGTAGTTCTAAAATCAAATTCTTTGAGATAAACATGGACTCAAGTCATCTTTCAGATGCTTTTTCTTATTGTAAAAATGTAGGAAGTATTTTTAGCCAAGTTCATTGCTCATTGTTTCAAAGCTAAAAAGGAGACACTAGCAAAGGAACATAATTTATAGCATAACAAGCTAAGCAGGGAGTGACTCCAGTGCAACCGAGTAAATATTTGTAGGATCAATTTAAGGTTGCAAAGAGGGTGATGAAAGGAATGTGATACCTCCTCTTGCTTGCTTCGTTCTCGTATTTGAGTCGAACCCCTTCTGTATTTCCATATTTCCAAGTCACCTAAAATTGAGCAATCTCCGAGAGAAACAAAGAAACGAACTGGAAAATAAAGTTACAACTATTTTTTTTGTATTTTTGGTTTAGGAATGCAAAACTGAAAATAAACATGAAAATTTCAAGAAATAAAATAATTAAAAAGAATAAATAAAAACATGAATGCAAAGTTTGGAGATTTTCAAACCTCCCCCAAGCTTAGGCTATTGCCATGCTTAGTTGTTGCCATCATTTGGCGGCTGATGCGGATACTGCTGGTAGTAGTCGGGGAAGTGGGTCATGAAGTGACTGAAGTTGTGAGTCAAAGTACTCACATCTTCATTCACTTCCCGAAGAGTGTGGTCGATTTCCCCAACAAGTTGGTTGAGCTGCTGGAATTCCTGATAGGGGACGTAAATGTACCCCTGCTGTGGCTGGTTGGGCCACGGGTCCCAAGCTCCCCCTTGCTGCTGTTGCTGTCCCTCCCAAGCAGGGTTGTGTCCCTGCTCTTCCTCCTGCTCCTGCTCATCCTCGTCCTACTTCCCTCCTTCTTCCTCTTCCTCTTCACCAGGCTGGATTTCGGCCATGATCCCCATCACTTGGTCCTTGGTGAGGATCCAAGTGTCCTTCTCCATAATCGAGAGGGCTTGGGGGTAGGACAACTAAACCTACACACCCTATGCATCAAAAAGATAACTAAATTGATATGCTCGGAGCCTCCGGTTAGCATGGTAAACACCAAGGAAGACACAAGCAGTCAAATACTTGACGTCCATGAGTTTGGAGCCGTCAACAGGTTGCATAACAGGTAGTATAATATTTAATGCATGGGCAAGGTGTGTTACCAATCCACCAATGCAAATATCACCTTTGGTCTTGTTGCTTTGGTGGCGAAGGTGCTAGATGAGTAGAGCTGCAGGATTGGGGCTTCGCGGTGTAGTGGGAAAGAGAGCCTTGGTGATCATTGCCATGTCCGCATTGGCCATGGAATCGGTGTCACCTCTCCCTAGTAGTGTGTTGGCAAGGAACAAAGCATAGTAGCAGATGGTTGGGTTCTAAATGGTGGACATCTTCTTCTGGTAAAATTGCCTGCCACCATTAACAGAAATAACCTCCCAAGTCTCTCCACTTGTGACGCTATAGAGGTTAGTAACAGTAGGCTCCCCAACATGAGGGAAACCGAAAGCATTGCAAAATTGTTCGAAATTTATTTCATGGTGCTGCTGGTTCATGGTGAAGCTTACCGTGCACATATTAACTTTCTCCCTATGGTCGTCGTAGAAGGAGGCAAGGAACTCATGCGTAAGATCGGCATAGGTGTCGTGGCTTGCGAAGCCAAGTACCGTTAGCCTGGACTTATTACACATGAGGTGGAATTCCGCCTTCAACCCCGCCGTGGTAAGAAAGCTGTGGTCAGCCCAACATGTGGGCAACACCCTCCTCGATGAAACCATAGCCAACTTGGGGTTCCGCTCGGCTCGGGACCCCGAGCTCGAGCCCTCACACCGTTGGCGCTTGCTTGAACGAAAGAGGTTACCGATTTTGTTCATCATGATGCACTTGCTTGTTTTCTCCAGAATATTGTGTTTCTATAGCTAAAACCTTCTGTTGACATTCAGAACCTGAAACACACATTAAAAACGATGTTTTCTTTGTTACCTAATTATTAGCATTAGCATTAGGTAAAGCTAGAAAACGATCAAATCTGGTAGAAAACCATCAATAAAATCCATAAAAAAATGTGTCGAATCTCATAGCTATCAGGCAACCCTGCATCGTCCGCTGGTACGTAGCACCTGTGTTTTTCATCCCAAAGGGCCTCGTGACATAGAAGTATGTGCCGTAAGATATGATGAACGAAGTGGCCAATTGGTGAGACTTTTGCATCTTAATTTGGTGATATCCTGAGTATGCATCTATAAAACAAAGAAGTTTCGAGCCATCCGTCGAGTCAATGACTTGGTCTATTCGAGGCAAAGCAAACGGATACTTTGGACACACTTTGTTCAAGCCAGCGTAATCAATGCACATTATTAATTATTTGGTTCCCTTTTTGGGCACAAGTATAGGATTGGCCACCCACTGGGTGTGAATGACCTCTTGGATAAAACTAGCCTTAAGTAACCTAGCTATATCTTTACCTATGGCACGTCTCTTATCATCGCCGCAACATCGAGGTTGTTTCACCGGTTTGGATTTAGGATCGATCTTTAAGCCATGCTCGACAAGTTCCCTAGGAACACCTTTCATGTCGACATGTTGCCAGGCAAAGATGTCCTTCTTCTCACGGAGGAACTCGATGAGCGCGCTTTCCTATTTGGGATTTAGTCATGTCCCAATGGTGGTTCTCTTGGAGGCATCGCCTTCCACAAGTTGCACCGACTTGGTCTCAATGGCGTCCTTGAAGGCGGGTTCGGAATCATAAATTTGCTTCTTTGAAGCCGGCATCTCTCAGGCATTGACCTGGATCTAGATCTCCTTGAATTCTTCATCGTAGAGGACAACTTCAGCGAAGGCGGCTGATACCTTTGATCTGGATTCATAGATGTAGTATAATAGCTTTTTTCCCTAGAAGACCTAGGTTTAATCGAACCTTGGAAAGCCATGCTAAAAGGAAATAAAAAGGACACATCTACAAGACTTTGTTTCTTCGTTTTACCTTAGTTTATTAGAATAATCTTGTTTACTTTTATAATGGGTTGAATCAATGGATGGAGATAGGTCAGGGCTGAAGATCCACCTGCAGCTGCACATCATATGGGATAAAAGATAATAATAAGCATAGTCATGTGTAATGGTTGAATAGGGATAATCTCTTGTGGGCAACACATCCTAATATACTAGAGCCCTCATGATGCAGTGGACATAGAAATAGTCTTTTAATCCAACCGAGTGCACCACGAAGCAACGGGCTACAAATGATTATTAAGTGTAAAACACATATCAAAGCATTAAGTGGTGATGTTGTTGTGATCCTGAATGGGTTGCTAAATGAAGACTGTACTACCCTTTTTGTCACTGGGGTTCCTATGAGATCACCGCTAGCGAAGTATCACACCTCAAGCCTTTATCAAATCTATGGGATCTTGCGTACCTACAAGTCCATAGATCGAGGCAAAAGATAAAGAAACAAAAGATACAAATCTCTATTGCAAACAAAACACAATACTCCCATGAATTAGATGCACATAATTTCTGCGAGGTTTCTCCCCAACCCGCAGCCCATGAGGACTACTCACTCATAACAAATAGATCTAGGATAGAAAAAATTGTGCAAAATACTTATATTGAAATCAAATATTTTTACAATGGTCACCGAATCACAAGGAGATCTAAAGTACAAAGCAATGGCTATGGCTAATGGAGGGGATGGATGATGGAAGTGATGAACAATGGATGAACAATGGCGTGGATCTCCTTTGGTGGTGTTGTGATGTAATTTGAGAATGGTGGCTCTCTGGACAGCAGCTGGAGCCTCAAAATATATAGGCGTCTTCACGAAAGTTGTAGGATTTGACGAGACAAAACCATCGCCACATGGTACAGGCGGATAGTACGGGCGGGCCCTGCTCGTGCCAGTGGTCGTTAAGCTTGCTGACATCAAGGAATGACTCCCCAATTACTTGGTCGCGTGGACTTCCTCAAAAACCTTCATTATGACTCCTCATTTCGCATTAAAAAGCGTGATTTCCTACACAACACAATTCAAAGCAAGGTTTTGCATAACTTTGCAATTATTAGTCATTAGTGGCAATGATTGAGATTTTATTGTCAATTGCTTCACCAAAAACAATGTTTAAACATGGTGGAAGATGGCTATTTTTGGAGCCATCAACCTCCCCAAAGCTCAAATCTTGATCGCCCTCGAGCAAGAAGAAACAAAAGAACTATAAGGAATTTAGTGTTTAAACTTGAAACAATGAGAATAATAATTCAGTTACGGTTGGTAGTCATATGCCCTCAGCACTTCATTCATTTGCGAGGCTTCTCAAAGTTAGGGAGATGGAAAGAGTACTATACAAGCTTAGGTAATTCAAGGCAATCAAAGTAAAGTTTAATATAAGTATAAATAACTAGAAGTGTAGCAATCAATCCAATTCTTCTAGTTAACACTCAGCTTGCCAAGGAACACTAGGATGTTTAAATAGCATAATTGAGCAATAGAGTTTTATGTTCTAAGTAGCATAATAGTGAAGTGTCTTATTTACACCCACATCAATAAATCAAGTCTATCAAAAACACTTTCTAATCCAATCATTATACTTCAAGAAAATTCATAAAGTAGTAACGAGACCATGCCAAGGACTTTATGCGGATCTTCATACATATCTCTTTTCTCTTTTTTCCTCTTTAAAGGATCATTGGCTGTTTCTTTTACAAGTTCTCGCAGAACCTATGAGAGTACCAATAGTTTTTCCCATATATTGACATGTATGCCACTCATGTCATCAACTCATAGCCAAAAACCAGGATTATACCATAGATCGTTCAAAAGCTAGCGGAGTTGTTAGCATCCCAAAGGTGTGCATGAGAAACATATAACTTTTTCTTTCTCTCTTTTTATGCTAGTACCACGGTTTGATCCATAAGGTTAGCTTTGGTATGCATCACAATTACCACTAGACTTCATTTCAATCAAACAACTCCTTTTATGAGTGTCGTCAATACTATCAAAACTTCTATGGGGTTTAGTATCTTCAAGGGTATACTCTCAAGACAATCATTCATCAAACAAGTCGTAAATTTCATAGTTTTTCTTATTGTACTTGTTTCGTAATATTATTTCTAAGGCAAGACTCGGTTATCTAAAAGAACTAGAGCAAAAGCTTCCATAACTAATCATCATACTGATAAAAAGCTCTACTCTAACCATATTGAATTTCTCCCACTAGCATGGCATCTTAGGAAATTTACCAACTAGGATAAACAACTCAAACTTCAAAAGTGGGATACATAGGACATACATCTCATAAGTGACTTCATGATCCTCTTTCTTATAGGGATGTGTTTCTTCAAAACTCAAACACCATTACTCTCATAATAATATTAAAGCAAAGAGGCAAAGTGCGAATCCACATTTACGAAAAAAAGGAAAAATCTTTTTGTATTGTTGAGGATAGGGATTAAATAATCGAAAATAACTTGCGATCAAGCAAGGAACTAAGAAAAGAAAAAAAATGAAACAACAGCAAACTAAAAAGCAAAGGAAGAAGCAAAGTGTTGGAACAAGCCAACACGAGTGTTTCAAAACTCCCAAGTAGTTGGAGTACAACCTCATTACTACACAAATAATTTTTCCAGGGGAACACATCCCCAAGCTCAGGCTTTTGCAAGCCCTTTTGCTGCTCATGGTGGTGGTGGTGGATAATCTCCCATGTTCCATTGGCTTCTCCAATCATGGAACTAGGTGGCGAAGTTTGCAGAAGCATCTCAAAGGTTTATGGAGGGATAGGTTGTTCATTTTTTGAATATTTCCTTCAAGCGCATAGATATCTTCCTAGGTTGTGTAGTAGTTTGGTGGCTGCACATCTTGTTCAGGTCTCTCTTATTCTACTTTTTCAACTTCTCCCCCTCATCCCACGGGTATTTCTTGATGGGGTAGATTGGCCTCAACCTGCGCGTCAAAACACAAATGTCCATCCTCGATAGAGAATAGAACATTAGGTAAAGGAGATGGGATCAAGTGATCCGTTCTAGGTATATCAAGGAAGTATCTACCATCAGTTATAGAAACCATACCACGTGCTCTTAGAGTTGAAAGACCGAGACAGTGACTTCCTATCAACGGTTGGATGTTACCTAGGTTGATGTGAACTGCGCGTGCAAGAATGGTTACAACTCCTCCTCCGCATATGGGTCCTTGAGATTGAAATGCCTGATGCTTAAGGTAAAACACAAGAAGAGCGCCCAAATTTGGCATTAAGTTACAATTAATAATAGCAGCCTTTGCGAGGATCATCATGTCCTCCTCATTAACTCAAGTAAACTCACCACGTGCATGCAAGGTGTTAGCAATAAAATAAAACAAATAGCGAATAACAGGATGATCAATTTGGTTCCCCTTGGGTGTGTTTCCACGAATTCTCATTAAATTAAAGTACTCCCAAGGTGCATGATTTAAAACCAAAGTAGTGGAGCATATGTCGTGGTGTTGTTGGTAAACCCAAAACATTGAGCCCATTGGTCGAGCATTAAGGAGTACTCACAGTTCATAAGATGGAAGTTGATGCGATCAACTCTAGGCCTTTGATCCTCAGAACAATAGTGAGAGCCCACCGTATGCGTCAAGGTTCTGAGGAACTCAAGTGTCAAGCGGCGGTACGTGGCGACATCTTGGTGGACTTGATTTCTCGGAGCTTGAGATGGTTGAAATGGTCCAGCTAAAACTCCTCGTTGAACTCGATACCAAGTGACTCGGGGGTCAACATATCAACGGGTGGTGTGGAAGGTACCACAACCATCACACGTGTTCGGCTCCTTGTGTTCATCTAAATAAAAACAAAATAAAATAAATAAATATTGCTAATAAAATATTTTAATCCAATAGAAGCATAGCATAAACGATCCTCTACACTAGTTACAAAAGAAACTCCTCTAAAACAATACTAAGCATGCTCAATATCAAGATTAGATCAAGAACAAGACCTAAGTCTAGATTGACAATGATGAAAGATTGAGTGAAGCTTTCGTACAAATAAGTTGAAGATTGGGGGAGAATCATACCTTATATCGACCGAGTGCAAGGAATTGAAGAAAGATTGAGCAAATTTGAAGATTCAATGGAGGTGGTTTGGAAGAAGAAGAAAGAGAAAGATTTGTTTTGGGGATTTTTAGATTACCTCATCGTAGTGTTTATGGTGGCCGCGTACATGGTACAGGCGGGTGGTACGGCCGGAGCCCTCCCGTATTGGGTGACATACCTTGGGGTTGACGACTCCCTTCTAGTGATGCACTCGGTACGGGTGCACGGTATAGTCGCGTGCACCCATACTGCTGGTCGTTATTCATTCGGTCCCTTAGCTTGAAATCTAATAGTTTGCTCGAGGGTACGGTATGGGCACAAAGTACGGGCGCGTCCGACCGTACTAGTGGTCATTACGAGCACTGTTTCCTGTGGCAATAATCAAAATTTCTATCTTCCAATGCCTCGAGGTGGTACGGGTGCACGGTACATGCCCTTCTAGATGTATCACTGGTCGTTAAATGGCCAGTAGGCTACAAAACTCAAACAATTTGATTAGTAGCTCCGTGCATCTTTGCACATCTTACCAAAGGACAAAATAATAGCAAATATACTACATAAAAATCAGTAATACTTCTTAGGCCATGTGTTAGTAAAATAAGAGATCGAGGATTACCTTATTTCTTCTCCTCTCTCCAAAGGTCTTCTTGAACACTCCTTATTAGAAACAAACAAAACAAAACTAACACAAAAGTAAAACTTTATTTCTCATGGGTTGCCTCCCATGAAGCGCTTCTAGTTAAGGTAAATTAGCCTGACCCTAATGGAAATCATTTAGGTTTAATGAGTGGAATGCCCACTCCAAAGTAATTAGCTTTGAAAGTAATTATACCATCGTCATCATTAGGCTTGGCCTTCTTCTTCCTAGGGAAGTGGACTATAAAAGGATATCTAGATGGTATACATATTCTCACATTCCCCTCATGTAAATTAATTAAAGCTTTGATAGTTCTTAGGAATGGCCTACCTAAAATCATAGGTGCTATGGTATTTGTAGGCATGTCCACAATAATAAGATCAATAAGAGAGGGACTACCTTTAATTTCAACAACTATATTTTCTTTTATCCCTACAGCTTGTTTATAAGTTGAATCCGCTAGATGGAGTCTCAGTTCAGTAGTTACAAATGGCCCCAAGTTTAATTTTTCAAATAGGCTTTTGGAAATTGTTGAGACGCTTGCACCAAGATCACAAAGTGCGGATATCTCATTAACTCCCACCTTAAGTTTAATAGTGGGCTCAAATACATCATCTAGCTTAGCAGGAAGCTTATTAGCTAGTCTCTTATAATCCATCTCTAAATCTCGAACTTTAGATGCTACTTGTTGTATAAATTGTTGGTACATAGGATCATTACCTTGTTCTATACTGGGATTATTTACGGTGATCATCTTTAGTAGATCTTCCATGGTATATTCTAGTGTTGGTGCGTTTCTATAATCCAGCTCTTCATGCTTTTCTGCATTGGTTACCACCCTCATCATCTTGAGGTCTTCTACCGGATTTGGCTCGGGATTTCCAGCAAACTTTGCTAGTATGAGAGCTTGGCTCTCAGCTGCCTTGCCCAACTGAGCCTCCACGGACTTTGTCCTTTCCTGTAGAGCATGCACATCATTTCTGATTGCAATGGCTTGGTTAGATAATTTCCCTATACTACTTTCATGGTTCTTCATGATTTTAATAAGCATATTATTTTGCTCGGTTTGAGCTGTATAAAAGTTCTAACAGTTTGCTCAAATGAGACATTGCCATGATTTTCTCCATTATTATTATCATAATTGTGGTAAGGAGCTCATGCAGGATTCGAATAATGTTTTTGAGCATTTGAAGCATAATTTTGATTTTTCCATGCAGGATTAAAAGGAGTGCAAGCTATAAAATTGACATCATTAATATCGGTAGTGATAGCATTAACTTGGGTATCTTCTTTACCCTTTACTAAATTAAGTAGCTCATCTACCTTGGATGTAAGCTCTTCATTATTTATCTCGGTAATTTAACTTACTCTATTCGAGGTTCTCTCCACATGCCATTGGGGATGATTATTTTGCAAATCATCAAGTAATTTCCTTGCAACACTCACTTGCTTTCCCATGATTGTTCCACCTACTACAGTATCTAGCATAGACTTAGACGGAGGCGTGCTAGCACTTACAGTGACTATAAAGCTGTTGCCACCCCTTACGTATCAACTTGGGAAACCGAGGAAACTCACGGAACACTATCCATGCCATGGGATACGTCCTACGGGATTACGTCCCTTAATAGCGCAGTAATTCGATTGATGTCGATTGCTAACTGCTGTGGTTATGAGGATGATGTGAGCAGCAGTTGCTGCCTATTTGTCCAAATACGGAGTTCCTCCCACACATACATAGTTGAGAATGTTCAAGATGATAATCTTTATCTTAGCTCCTTATAATGCTAGTGGTGTATCCGCTACTCCCTGAGAATGCTTTTCCCCTATTGTAGTTCCAATCTCTCTTACACACGCGATACTTACTTTCTGTATTCAGTTGTTTTAGTTTACCTTATTTCTGCTCTTATACCTAAAACCCCAAAACACCTTTTTACACAATACTCGCATTTTATCTTGTCACTTAGAACTTTATCTGGCATTTCTATCATAATATTTATTTCAAGAATCATTACACTTCAGTCTCCTGCTTCTTGTGGGATCAATATCTTTATTTCGAAATTAGCTACAAACGATCTATGCACTTGTAGTCATCAAGCTATTTTTTGGCACCGTTATCGGGGAGCTAAGCGCTATATGTGTTTTAGTTTTTTCTTATTTATTTTTGTGTTGCTAAACTTTGTTTTGAGTTACAGGTTTCCACCAACGTGATGGAGTTTGAGCATATGACTAGTGCTAACCCACTCAACTACTTTGGGAAGCCCTATGATATTTATAAAAAAGACAACTCCAATGAGAAGACAAGGGGGTTTGAAATAAATCCTCTAACACTTGGTATTCTACATTAGAAGCAATTTACTGGAGATGAAGAAGATCCTGATCCATATGAGCATATTGCATGTTTCAAAGATATATGCGGCACTTTTCTATTGATGGGATATACCGCTGATGAGGTAAGGGTTAAACTTTTTTGTCAGACTTTGACAAATATAGCTCTCTCATGGTATAGATCTCTACCCCCTAAAGTCACTACTACTTGGGATAATCTAGCCTGTGAATATCTAGCAAAATATTATCTGTTATCAAAATCTTTTGGAATCAGGCGTCTTATAATGACTTGGAAGAATCGTTCTAATGAAGGACTAGTAAGAGCTTATATTAGATTTAAAAATTTACTACGTCTATGTCCCTATCATGATTTACCTGAATGGTATTTGTTGCATATCTTTTATGGCGGGTTAATCGAACCTAGTAAATTGAATTGGACTCTTTCGCAGAAGGATCCTTTATGAATCTTTCTATACCTAAAGCTTGGGCTTTACTTAATAGAATTCGTGATCATAGAGTTTCATGGAATTTTGGTCTAGGAAGTGAAGGAGGCGTAGAAATAGAACATGATTGTATTCATGACTATAATAAAAAGGGCCATGTTAAAGAGTTATCTAAAGAACTTTATTTGGATTCAGATCTTGTGTTGCAAGTTGTTAAAGCTTTTACAGAACATATCAAAACTCCGAAAGAGGGACCAGTCAAATATGATCCACCACCCGAACCGAAAAAGAAAAGAGAAGATAAAGCAACACTGGCCTCCTTAGAACCAATGCATGAGTTTCCTTTCCCTAACACTACACAAAAGCATATTCTTGAATATGAACAGGTCAAAGCAGTATAGGAGAAGGAAGAGGAAGAAAATATGCTAGAAGTCGTGGAACATTTGGAAGAAACCAAAGATGAAGAGGTAACCAAGGAAGCAATTATGGATATGTATGCACATTGTAACATAGTTGAACTTGATGAAGAGACTTCCGTATTGGTTGAAGGTAAAACAAAGGTAAAAGATGTGGGTAAGCCTATTTTTTCCTGCATATTTAAAGAAACCTCACATTACGGTTTATGTGATCTTGGCACCAAAGTTAATGTTATATCTTATGATTTCTACTTAGAAATAAAAGAAGAAATAGAACTAGCTACAATTGAAAATACTGATATGATAATTATGTTAGCCAATAAAAATCTTAGAATTCCAGTGGGAGTAGTTGAAGATGCAACTGTCACAATTGGCAATAAAAACTTTCCTATCGATTTTGTAGTTGTTGATATACCAACTAACACTCTTTGCCCAATTATAGTTGGAAGGAACTTTTTGGGTGATATAGGTGCCTATGTTAACTTCAAGAAGGAGATTGTGTCTCTTAAACTTGGGGGAACGAAAAATAAATTCCATTTTTCCAAATTTAAAGACAGGCCTCCACAAATGCAAGAAGAAGAGGAAGAAATAACTATTGAGGAAATGGCGGCCCTTTTCTTTAGTAATCAAGAAGAAGAAATAAATCAAGATTCAAATTATGAAGAGATAGTTATGGAGGACAAGTCCCTAGAAGAACTAGAAGATGAATTCGGTCACTTCCCATTATGGGACCTCCAACCAACGAGGCTTTTGACGAGCCAGAAAAGAGAGGGGACGAAGAACTACCACCCCCAAAGTTGAAGACTACCAGATAATCTTAAATACAGGTTTCTAGATGATAAGAATAAATTTCCTATTATTATTAGTGCTAAACTTTTAGGAAAAGAAGAAGAACTCATGAAGATACTTAAGGAGCATCGGAAGGCCCTTGGGGTACTCAATGGATGACTTGATGGGCATCAGTCCCATGATAGCCGTCCATCAAATATTCATGGAAGAAGGTGCTAAACTAGTTGCAGAATTTAATAGAAGATTGACGCCTGAAATGAAAGAAGTTGTAAGAAAAGAAATTGTACACCTACTGGACGTAGGTATAATCTATCCTGTTAAAGAAAGTGAATGGGTAAGTCCTGTTCATTGTGTCCCTAAGAAGGGCGGTTTTACTATTGTTCCTAACGAAAACAACAAATTGATACCTACTAGAACTATTGTTGGGCATATGATGTGCATAGACTTCAGAAAATTAAATAAACAAACTAGGAAATATCACTATCCTTTACCATTCATAGATCAAACTTTAGAAAGGTTAGCAAACCATACTCATTTTTGTTACTTGGACGAATACTCTGGGTTTTCTCAAATAGCTGTTCATCCTGATGACCAACTTAAAACAACTTTCATTAGTCCTTATGGTTTACATGCTTACCGACGTATGCCTTTTGGTTTATGTAATGCTCCGTCTACTTTTCAAAGATGCATGACTGCTATTTTCGTGGATTTTATAGAACTTATAAGGGAAGTATTTATGGATGACTTTTCTCTCTATGGAACTTCATTTACTAGTTGGTTGGATAATCTCAAAAGAGTTTTGCAGCGTTGTGAAGACACTAATCTTGTTCTAAACTGGGAGAAATTCCATTTAATGGTCAAAGAAGGTATTGTCCTTGGATATAAGGTATCAGGTAAGGGAATTGAAGTTGATAGAGCTAAGGTTGAGGAAATAGAGAGAATACCACAACCTAGGAATATTAAAGGTATAAGAAGTTTCCTTGCTCATGTGGGTTTTTATAGAAGGTTCATTAGAAACTTCTCTGGAATATCTAAACCTTTGACTAACCTCCTGCAAAAGGGAGTAAGATTTAATTTTGATGATAAGTGTCTTGAAGCCTTTATAAGCTCAAAAATGCTTTATCTTGTGCTCCCATCATTAAACCACCTATCTGGGATACAACCTTTGACTTAATATGTGAAGTTAGTGATGATGTTGTAGGAGTAACTCTGGGACAACATATTGGTCGTAGATTTAACATAATACATCATGCTATTAGAACTCTAAATGGTGCTCAGAAGAATTACCCTAAAGAATAAAGGGAACTTTTTGCTGTATTTTTCTCTTGTGTTAAATTTCGTTCCTACATAGTTGATGCAAAGGTAAGAGTTCACACAAATCGTGATGGCTTAAAAGAACTCCTTGAGAGGAACGACCATAAGCCAAGACTGATCCTTTTGGATTCTTTCGCTTCAAAAATTTGAGTTGCAGATCATGCAGAGGCAAGAAATAAAGATGTTAGATGCAGTATCCATGTTTGCCCAGCAAGACACTAATCTTGTTGAGAGGAACTTTAGTCCTGGTGTTTTTCATTTACAAGAATTGTTCAATGAACTAAGGTCAATTCCTCTAATATAAAAGGAGTCTTTGTTGTTGGAGGAGTTATTTATTTCCGAATAAGCAAATGGTAAGTGAAAGGTAAGTGTTCTTACCCAAATAAGTGATATGTTTTGACAATTTTTACTTTTGAAAATTCTGTCTTTGAATTCCTTGTGTTTTTCTGAAGCTTTAGAGGGTTTTTACCAACTATACTAGCAGAACTATACGACCGGAGAGGGAGCTCTCGCTGTATAGTTGGTCATTAAACTCTCTGTATCATAATCGTGAAATTGTTTTTGATATCTAAGCCTATATGGTCGCAACTATGCAACCGAAGCCAAAATTTCGGTCATATAGTTGGTCGTTAAACTCTCAGATACTTTAGATTTTTGGTGTCTACATCTATACGGTTGCAACTATACGATCAGACCCAAAATTCCGGTGATATAGTTGGTCGTTAAACTCTCAGATACTTTTGATTTCTGGTGTCTGCATCTATGCAGTCGCTACTATACGACCAGAGCCAAAATTCCGGCCGTATAGTTGTTCGTTAAACTCTCAGACACTTTTCGTTTGTCTTTTCGTTTATAATCTGAATAATGTTATTGTCGGTTCCAAGTCGTGATTTAATCGACCTGGACTCGATATATTTGGAAATATCTACCCGGAACCAACTATACGGCCGGAGCTATACGAGCCGCGCCCGTATAGTTGGTCGTTACACGACAGGACTCTTCCAAATCCGTGATTTCTTTCCTTGTTTCATTAAGATTCTTTTCTTAGGTAACAATTTGGTGTTTCTCGTGAGTTTTACCGACCTCTAACCCCCCTTATATACTGCCATTGTCTCTCTCTCTAATCATAATCTCTAGAAATCAATCTACCTCTTATTCACACGTGAGGGCTCTCAACCAAGGGATAGAAGTCAAGAAGGAAAGCTCCTATGGAGATCTGGAGCAATAGCGAGCAAGGCAAGGAGATCGAGACCATCCCTACAGAGTTCTTCGACACCGACCATGGGTGTCGGAAGAGGGATTTGAAGGGACTGGAGCTGATGATTGAAGAGTTGGACAAGGATAAGCTAGGAACACCCAAACATCTTCTATTGCTGTGACTTTATCTAGATAAGCTTGATGAATATATCAAGCAGACAACCGAAGCAGGTTTTTCTATGAGTCTTAAGGCGCTACAAACACTTTAGGATAACAATGAGTTCATTAAAGAACAAGTGAAAGTGCTAGAGAGGAACAATCTTTTCTACAAGCTGCTTGTTAAAGAATTAGAAGCTGTCAATCAATCCCTCCACCTCAGGCTGGCCCGTAAGGAGAAGATACCACGTCCCATGGCGCCATAGTGATCTACAACAATTACGGTATCAAATAATCACAAGGGATTATTTGATCCCGCCTGGCTTGATTCCAAGCTTGGGGAGATCTTTAAGACCTTGTAATCTATCCTATAAATTTTTATTACTATTTTTTCATTAGGTCAAACTAGCAATAAAGATTGCATCATTAGAATTCCCTTCAGGAATAGTCGATCCTTTTTATGAAATTCCGAGTTTATTATTGTATATGGAGCAATATTGAGTTTGTGTTTGCTTTATTGATATATGAATGGCTTGAGTATAATTTTACTTGCACTTGATGATAGCAATAGGAGTATTCCACACCATCGGTATTAATATAACACCTAAAGATAATTTGGTCAATATGTTGTAAGTCTACGGTTTGATTTACAAAGAAAAATTATCTATGCAGTTAAGTTGAAAAAGAAACCTTGAACAAAGGAAAATGAAAGTGCTATCAAAATAGAGTGAGAACAAGTCGAGGTAGAATCTTCAAGGCATAAGAATGCTTCATATACAATTGGAATTTGATAATTAAGATCGTTAAACT
Source organism: Avena eriantha (assembly GCA_910589775.1). Taxonomy (NCBI): domain Eukaryota; kingdom Viridiplantae; phylum Streptophyta; class Magnoliopsida; order Poales; family Poaceae; genus Avena; species Avena eriantha. Next base: position 30,475,355 of record OU342741.1, read on the forward strand.
TTGAATTCCGACATGAAGTGGAATATATGGCTAGCTCCTTTGCACAATAGTTAAACAAAAGTGTGAGCATATATACGAAAGAAAAGAAAAGGAAGAAGAAAAAGGGCGAGTGTGCAAAGAGCAAGTATGCATATACCACTATATTGTAGTATGACAAAGAGAGACTTTTGAGATTTTGAATCCCAAGTGAATACATTGATCGCAAAAACACTTGGGACTACCTCATTAACTCATTCAGTTGAACCGGATACTTTTACATTATGTTGAGATTCATCTTTTATGAACTATTGATCACTAAGGTGTGGAAGCCTGCTAATACTATTCAGATGGTTCGAGTAAGGTACTTGATATGTCCATTTTGCATCACTATTCTATATCATAATTTACTGTTATTCATTGATATATTTCATATTAAGAGATGATACTTATGTTATTTCATCTAGTATTGCATGGTTGATGACTTTTGGAGCATGGACCGCTGAAGTCAGGATTCTGATGGAAAAGGCGCTGTTTGGAGGCGAAATTTGCGAAGATTAGAAAATTCCAGAAAATACATGGAAAATTCTATTTTTCTAGAAAACGAAGGATGCTAGAAGGGGGAGCGGAGCAGGGCCACAGGGGGCCCACACCACCCCCTGGCGCGGGCCACCCCTGGCCGCGCCATCAGGTGGTGTGGCCACCCTGGCCCACTCCTGGCTCTCCCCTTTGGCGTATATTATCCCCATGAAACCCTAAGCCTGGGGCAGCAACCACAAAAAGATTTCGCTGCCTCTGCGGGGCGGAAAACTGTAGAGAGAGAAAGAGCTCTCCGGCAGGCAGAAATCTGCCCGGGAAAATCCTTCCGGGAGAGGGGAGATTGTCGCCATCAACACCATCATCAAGCTAGACTTCATCGGGATCATCATCATCATATCCATCATCATCTCCACGAGCACCATCATCATCACTTCATACCGCTATAACAATTGGGTTGAATCTTGCATAGTTCTTAGGGGAAACTTTCCCGGTGTTGATTACTTGTTGTAGTTGATGCTATTCAGTGGAACCATTGAATTATTGTTATGTTCAGATTGTTACTTATCATTATTTCATCTCTTATCTTGATCAATATGATGTCTGATACGTCCAAAACGTAACTACTTTCTCGAACACTTTTGCTATTGTTTCTCCTCTATACTTGTGTGATTTGGATGCAACTAATGTGGACTGACGCTGTTATCAGCAGAATTGCCTTGGTGTCTACTTTTTGTGCAGAAAATCAACTATCAGGAAAAATCCTGGAAAATATGCCAAAAATCCTATTTCACCCGAAGACTTCAGGAGCCAGAATACGAGACGGAGAAGAGCCAAGGGGTGGCCACACCACCTAGTGGCGCGGGCCAGGCTAGGCCGCACCAGGGGGTGGTGTGGGCCTCCCAGGCACCCCCTCGGCCTAAAAACTTCGGGGGGTTCAACGTTTTTCCAGAAGGAGTTTCGCTCCGCCGCCACCACCAGATTCCACGAAACAGCACCAGAAACTCCATTCTGGCACCCTGTCGGGACGGGGAATTGGAGGAGATCATCGCCATCATCATCACCATCGCTTCTCCATCGACCATCCATGTTTCCCCCATCTATGAGTGAGTAATCCACCATTGTAGGCTATGCGGATAGTAGGGATTGGATGAGATCGTTCATGTAATGGCATCAGATTGTTAGGGCATGGTGCCTAGTATCTTTTATTAGTGCTTTATGACTTTGTTGCGACTTGTTGTGCTTAATGCTTGTCACTAGGGCCCGAGTGCCATGATTTCAGATCTGAACATGTTATTGATTCATTATGATAGTATTGTTCTTGGTCTTATCTGCAAGTTGTACACACACATTGTTGTCCGGAACCTATGGCCCCGAAGTGATAGAAATCGGGATAACCGGAAGGGAAAGGCTTTGATGTGAGGTTCACATGTGTTCACAGAGTGTTAATTCTTTGCTCCGGTGCTCTATTAAAAGGAGCACCTTAATTGCCAGTAGTTCCCTAGAGGCCCTGCTGCAAACGGGCTGGCAGGACAAAACATGTTGTGCAAGTTCTCATTGCGAGCACGTATGACTATATATGGAACACATGCCTAGGATTGTCTAGTACTTGGATGCTTTATCTTATTTATCTGCAATTGCCCTATGTTTTGATTGCTATGTGAATTGTCTTGTCCATGCAACGCCCATCCATCCATCCCTATGCCTACCGCACTCGAATCCCACTGTTTACTGTTTTTGTTACTACTGTCTTTGCTTTGCTATTGCTGTTACATTACTATTCCTACTACAAAACTATTGCTATTGATAAACTGATGTGAGCAAGATTGTTTCCAGGTGTAGCTGAATTGACAACTCAGTTGTTAAGGCTTATAAATATTCTTTGGCTCCCCTTGTGTCGAATCAATAAATTGGGTTTCACTTCCCTCGAAAATACTGCGATACACCCCCTATACTTGTGGGTCATCAAGACTATTTTCTGGCGCCGTTGGCGGGGAGCATAGCTTTATTTATCAAGTTCACTTGGATTCTCTATTGTTCGCTGCTATCCATCCATCATGGGTAAGTCTCGTGATGGCAAGGTTCCTATTTTACCATCCACTATAAGAAGAGGTACCGTTCTGAACACCTCTGCTGCTCTTGATTCACCGTCTGTTTTGAGTAAGTTCCTTACACCACCACATACACATGCTACACACACTGTTACTACTGCTGAATCTGAAACTTCTGATGCTTATGATGCTACTTCTATTGTGCTCGATAAGAGTGGTTCATTAGGTCCTTTCCTAGATGCTACGATTGCTAGAACTATAGCTGGAAATACCGAAACTCCTAATGAAGACACTACCACACCTGTTAGCTCACCTGAGTTTAGTGAGAGTTATGATATTGAAGATGGTTATGTTGAGATGACCGATGAGTTTATTAAAGAATGTAAGAACACCCATGATAGGAGCGCTGCTAAGAGTCTCCTTGAGAGGTGTACTATTAGACCGAAATTATATCCTATTGCTAAGTTTGCTGCTTCTCCCATAAACATTATAGATGAAGATTATGATTTCTCTCTCGATCTATCTTACATAGATATTGTCGAGAAAGAACCTTTTTGTGGGACTAAGAATGAAAGTGCGGTAGCACATATGAATGAAATTTCTACCATGAGTGGCTTGTTTTCTGATGATATTAAGATGCGTACTTACTTTGTTGCTAAGATTTTTCCCTTTTCACTGAAAGGAGAAGCTAAAACTTGGTTTATTAATTTACCTCCTAGATCTATTGATAGCCCTGAGTGCTTGATTAGTACTTTCCTGTAGAAATATTTTCCTCCCAGTGCTAGACATGCTATTTTGCATGAACTTTTTGATTTTAAACAGGGAGAAAAAGAGTTATTGCCCGAATCTTGGGCAAGGTTTTGTGCTTTGATTCATGCACAGGCTGGAAGTCCTTTACCTAAGAATGAGCTTCTTGATATATTTTATAATGGACTAACCGAGGAATCTAGGACATACCTAGATAGTTATGCTGATTGTGTTTTCAGGAATAGGACTCCAAAGGAAGCTGAGGAATTAATGGCTAAAATAAGCAAGAATTATGAAGATTGGACTCCTCCTAAACAAGCTATACCTAAAGTAATTGTACCTGAACCATCTATTCCTGTGCCTATTCCAACATCAAAGAAGAGGGGAGTTATTGAATTAAATGATGAAGTGATGAAGGAAGCTAAGAAATGTCTTAAGGAGAAGGGAATTAAAGCTGCAGATGTCAAGAATTTACCTCCTATAGAAGAATTATGTAAGCCTATTCCCTAATCATCCACTATTGAGGTACACTCTCTCCAACACTTTGATGAAGGTGATATCCCTTATTCTAAACCTCCTGATCAATGCTTAGAAGAATTTGATATCTTTATTGTTAAGCAAGATAACTTTAATAAAAGGGTGCAAAATCATCTAATGGAAAACACTAGAGCTATTATTGAGTTGAAAGATATTGTGGAAAGAACCTCTAATGATGTTAAAATGATTGTTAAACACTTTCAAATGGTTCAAACTCAAATAGATCAACTCGTTAAAGTGCAAAACGACTTGCTAGTTAATGCTGCTAAAGAAAAACATGCTTATGAAATTAGAATTAGAAGTGGAGATGCTACCCAGGATCCTCTATATCCTGAGGGGCATCCCAAAAGAATTGAGCAGGATTCTCAACAAGCTGAAAATAGTGGTTCTACTCGTAAGAAAAGGAAAAAGAAACATAAAACTGTTGTAGAACCCTCTAAACCTACTATAGATACTAATAGTATATCTATCTCTGATGCTGAAATTGAAAGTGGTAATGAAGAAAATGTTGCTCCTAATGAAGAGCAAGTTGAGGAAGAACCTGAAAACCACACTAAGAATACTAAATACACCAAAGAGGATTTTATTGCTAAGAAACATGGTAGTGAAAGAGAACCTTGGGTCCAAAAACCTATGCCTTTCCCTGATAAGAAACACAAGTCAAAGGAAGACGAACACTATAATAAGTTTTGTGAGTGGATGAAGCCTTTATTCTTGCAAATTCCTTTGACTGATGCTATTAAATTGCCTCCTTATTCAAAGTATATGAAGGACATTGTCTCGAATAAAAGGAAAATCCCTAATGAAGAAATTTCTACTTTGCTTGCTAATTATTCCTTCAATGGTAAGGTTCCTAAGAAACTTGGAGACCCAGGGATCCCAACTATCCCTTGCTCTATTAAGAACAGTTATGTTAGAACTGCTTTGTGTGATTTGGGAGCTGGAGTTAGTGTTATGCCTTTCTCTCTCTCTGTAAGAGGCTTCAACTTGAAAAATTAATACCAACTGATATATCTTTGCAAATGGCTGATAAATCTACCACTATTCCTGTGGGTATATGTGAGGATGTACCTGTTCAAGTGGTTCATAATTGCTTGATATTAACTGATTTTCTTGTACTTGAAATCCCCAAAGATGATAATATGTCTATTATTCTTGGGAGACCTTTTCTTAATACTGCAGGAGCTGTTATTAATTGTAATCAAGGAAAGGTGACCTTCAATGTTAATGACAAGGAACATACTGTCTATTTCCCCAAGAAGATTGAACGGACTTAGGGCTTGAATTCAATTGAACATGTTGAAGGCATTCAAGTTGGAGAAATATATTGTCCTATACCAAGAGAAAAATTTGAAACTATTATGATTGGGACCATTGCTATCAAGGTTGGGGTAACATAATCATTAGTGGAATACAAAGTTTTTTCTCATATGCAATTGTTTTGGTAGCAAGACTTGATCAACCATGTTAACAAAAGGATTCCATTGAACAAAACAATGTTTTCATTATGATTATCTTCGTTTATTTCTATCCTTTGCATTTTAGTTTTCTTTTTGTTGTTAGTTTCTTGCATGTTAGAAGTTCTGTAGTTCTAGCCTTGTTTTGTCCTTGCATCATGTTTCCAAAAGAAAAACAAATCTGTCTGTCAGAAAAATCATTCTTCTATTTCTAAAAAATGCCCAAAAATAAAGTGTCTCGAAAAATTCCAGAAAATTCATATTAAATTTTTACGTGAAAAAAGGGGCAGAGGAGTACCTGGGAGGTACCAGGTGGGCCCACCAGGAAGGCACACCACATGGTGGCGCGGCCAGCCTTGGGTGGCGCCATGCCCTGGTGTGGGCCACCCCTGGCCCCCCACTAACTCTCTCACCTGTCACTTTCTTCTCTCTCTCGAGTAAGCTCTAGTCCATAGCTCAAAATCGCGTTCTTGCTGTGCTTGCTCTCGATTTTTCGATCTCCTTGCTCAGCCCATCTTTCTTGCTGAAATTTGGAGCATTTGTTCCCTGGTATGTGACTCCTCCTCTTGTCCAAGTAGATTTGTGTTTAGTGGATTATATCTTGAGTATTTTGCTGCTGTAGGTGACTGGTTATGAGAGCTTTTAAGCTTGTTTGATGCTTAGAGATATAGTTTTGATGCATGTTTAGGCCTCTTACCAGTCCCTATGAGTAGAATCCTTCATTATATTTACTTTGCAATCACTTGTTTAAATAGGTGTTTAAATTTTAGAATAGAAGATGAGTGAACACCACCTAAACCAGCATGAGCTTTGGGTACCTGAGGTCATGAAGGTCCACCGGGAGGAGGAAGTTTTTCCCTCCATTTATCCATGCCCTGAGTTCATGAGAGCTGCAGGGATTCTACAAGATTTCCACACTTTGGTTTCTAATGCAGGGTTAGAGCACTTTTTGGAAGATGAACCTTGTCAATTTGTGAAGCTAACCATGTCTGTGGTGCAGGATTTCCAATTTAGTCACTCTTTTCCTAACCCCATGGTCCATTACAAAATTTACAATATTGCTGTCAACCTTTCTCTTGATGATTTTTGTGCAGCTACTAAGGTACCTCAATGGGGATCATGTAGGAAGATTAAAGAGAGACCGGAACCACTCATGGATTTATATGCAGAAATTTGTCAAGGGAGTAGCTTCTCGAAGGAGAGTGGAAAAATCCGTAACATTCATCTTCCCTCCATTCGCTACTTTGCCTTCTTTATTGCCAAGTGTGTTCTTGCTAGGAAAACTGCCAATAATTTATCTTTGTTTGATTTAGCATTTATCTCTGCTGCTCTTAGACGAGATAGGTCTTACAACTTGGGTGCTTTGATAGCTTTCCGTCTTGCTGCAAACCGTGAGAAAGGTGGAATTTGTGGAGGCCTCATTGCTTCTAGTTTTCTAGCATTGCATGGTTTAGTGCCTCATCATCTAGACCTACAGTTTCCCATAGAGAGGCTTGATTTTAATTCCATGATACAGCATAAATTTATTTCCTCGTGGGCTAGTTTGAGTGAGTTATCTTATGAAATAACCTTTCTCAAAGCTGGTTGGAGAAAGAGCAAGTCCGAGCATGTTGTTCTTTTGCCTGCACCTGTTTTGTTTAACCTTGATAATAGGAATGGATGGTCCCTCACTAAGGAGTAGCTTGACACGTACTTGGGAGAGCTCTCCCAACAGGAGCAGGACACTAGAAGGAAGGTCACGGATGATTCGGTCCAGCCCTTGAATGAGGGAGAGTCTTCATATCAGCAGTCCGCTTATGATTGGGGAGCTTCCTCTTCTTCTCATGGCCCCAGCTACGACCATTATTACCAAGATCCGCCCGCTTGGAACCCCTATTCGTACATGGATTGATACCCACTTAGGCCAAAAGCCTAAGCTTGATGGGAGGTAAGCCGACACCGCACTCATCTTCATATCATGCTATGTCGGTACTTTGTATATTCATGTTTTCGTTCTCTTTTTAGTTTTCGTTCTTCTTTGCTTTTGCTTTCTAAGAACACAAAAAGACCAAAACTATTTTTGTTGTTTCTCTTTGATTTGCTTCTTCTTTTTGCCTTGGTTTGTTTTTCCCTTTTTTTTGCTTTGTTTGAACTATTTGAAAAACCCAAAAAGATTTTGCTTTGTTTGTTTTTCCCTTTTGGTTCTTATTTAAAAATCGAAAACACCAAAAATATTTGTCGTTCTTCTTTGGTTTTTACGAGTTTGCTTCAGGGTTCGGCAGTCCTCAGTGGATATTGGTTTCATATTATTATTCAAGTTACACAAGTGAAGAGCAATAATGAGGATCAATGACAACTTGAGGCGTGGTAAGAGGCTGGTAATGAACTCTATTTGTTTTTCATTTTTGTACATATACTCATCACTGTGGGCATGCTTAGTCCTTTCATGTAGAGTGTATGTTTTCTTTGGATGCTTAATAGTTCTTGCTTTTTATGATTAGTTCCAGCTCGCTAATAGTTTGTAGCATGTCTCATAAATGTTTGCTTGCATTTCTATTCATAAATTGGTATGACACCGTGGTATCCTCCTCCGAATGTTTCATTTGAATTGACTTGGCACATGCTCATGCATGCACATGACTGCGATAAACAGTTAAGCCTTGATGAATTATTTTGCCTTGAGGATCTTGAATCACTTTCATGCCATGAGTAGTCCTGTTTTGTTGCAAGCATGATAATGACAACTATTGCTCTCTCGTTTGTCGCTCCCTTACTATTGCTAGCCTTCACTTTCACTGAGTGTTTTACTCATGTTTTCAACTCCCTAAACCAAGTATTTCCAAAGTGTCCACCATACCTACCCATTAGCATCATTTGCTTCTCCCGTGCATATTCAATATGCCTTGTTTTCTTCCGAATAAAATGTTTGCTTGTTATGGGAAAATTAGTTAGTAAAGATCTCACAAACATGATGGCACATTTTATTTCCTACACTTAATAAACCTGAACCATTGTGAACTCTCCATGAAAGTTATATGCTTGCAAATTATAGGCTGGGGATTAGCAGAACCGTGTTGTCACGGGGAACGCTTTCAACACTTGTAAATATATACCCAGTTGATACCTTGCTCTTTTGTTTGCGGATGTCGTCGGTGTGAAATAAAAGGGGAGCTTGTAAGTCCATGGAGTTATGTATGTGTGTTAGAGAAACGTCTGGGCCGCTGGTCTAATCCATGCTGACATGGTGGAAACCTGCAGCCTAACCATAATGATATCTATGAAGCATTCTTCTTATAAAAAAAGAGAGAGATGGCTATTGAGAAAAAGAAAAAAAAGAGAGAGAGTTTTATGAAAAGAGGAAAGAAAAAAAGCACCATTTTCCCATGGTAAATAAGAAGATTGTTGAGATACTCATTGTCTGCTTGCCTTGTCATTTTGATATGGGGATTCTTCCGTATCATCGGGCAAGGGGTACCCCGTTGGCGGTTCTCAATGATACGCACATACTTACGATGACAAGAACTTACCGGTAACTAAAGTTGAGTAGCATGAGGAGCGGCCCTCGTACTCAAGGGACTTGGGATTTTCAGTTTATAGTCTGTCAAGCATATAACTCAAATTGGACCTCACTTTCACCTTAACCACATTAAAGATGCTTATGATAGGGGCAATGAGAGCTCAAAGCTAATGAGTACCATACTTTCAGCATTTGGAAGCTTTTCAACATTATTCAAAACCTTTTTCTTCTACTTTTTGAGTCTCCACATATTTTTTGAGCACCTTCTTGAGAGCATAGTTGTCATTTTTTGTGTTTGTTCCATTACTTGATTATTTGTGTTATGACTTTGATGCTTGTATCCTTGATATAATTATTTCTAGTCATCACTTGAACTTCAGAGGTGCCTTGGCATTCATAATCAAAGGCAAGTGAGATACCACTCTATAATACATTTTTATGAACATTGTAATGTTGCTTATGTTTGTGCTTCATGCTACTTATTATTCTTGAGTTGGAATCTCTTCATAGCTTGCAATGACTATTAAGTAGACTCAGTTGCATACTCTTTATTATGAACTGTCTATGTAGTTGATCACATTGCTTAGAATATTTACATCATATGAAGCAAAAGTATTCGTGAAAGTTCTTTTATCGCACTCAGTTTTCAACTGAATTGCTTGAGGACAAGAAATAAGCTAAGCTTGGGGGGAGTTGATACGTCCAAAACGTGTCTACTTTCCCGAACACTTTTGCTATTGTTTCTCCTCTATACTTGTGTGATTTGGATGCAACTAATGCGGACTAACGCTGTTTTCAGCAGAATTGCCTTGGTGTCTACTTTTTGTGCATAAAATCAACTATCAGGAAAAATCCCGGAAAATATGCCAAAAATCCTATTTCACCCAAAGATTCCAGGAGCCATTATACGAGACGGAGAAGAGCCAGGGGGTGGCCACACCACCTGGTGGCGCGGGCTAGGCCAGGCCGCGCCAGGGGGTGGTGTGGGCTGCCCAGGCACCCCCTCGGCCTTTCTCTTCGCCTATAAGGAGTCTTCTGACCTAAAAACTTCGGGGGGTTCGACATTTTTCCAGAAGGAGTTCCGCTCTGCCGCCACCACCAGATTCCATGAAACAGCACCTGAAACTCCGTTCTGGCACCCTGCCGGAACGGGGAATTGGAGGAGATCATCGCCATCATCATCACCATCGCTTCTCCATCGACCATCCATGTTTCCCCCATCTATGAGTGAGTAATCCACCATTGTAGGCTATGGGAATAGTAGGGATTGGATGAGATCGTTCATGTAATGGCATCAGATTGTTAGGGCATGGTGCCTAGTATCTTTTATTAGTGCTTTATGACTTTGTTGCGACTTGTTGTGCTTAATGCTTGTCACTAGGGCCCGAGTGCCATGATTTCAGATCTGAACATGTTATTGATTCATTATGATAATATTGTTCTTGGTCTTATCTGCAAGTTGAATACACACATTGTTGTCCGGAACCTATGGCCCCGAAGTGACAGAAATCGGGATAACCGGAAGGGAAAGGCTTTGATGTGAGGATCACATGTGTTCACGGAGTGTTAATGCTTTGCTCCGGTGCTCTATTAAAAGGAGCACCTCAATTGCCAGTAGTTCCCTAGAGGCCCCGCTGCAAACGGGCTGGCAGGACAAAAGATGTTGTGCAAGTTCTCTTTGCGAGCACGTATGACTATAGATGGAACACATGCCTAGGATTGTCTAGTACTTGGATGCTTTATCTTATTTATCTGCAATTGCCCTATGTTTTGACTGCTATGTGAATTTTCTTGTCCATGCAACGGCCGTCCATCCATCCCTATGCCTACTGCACTCGAATCCCACTGTTTACTATTTTTGTTAGTACTGGCTTTGCTTTGCTACTGTTGTTACTTTACTATTCCTACTACAAAACTGTTGCTACTGATAAACTGCTGTGAGCAAGATTGTTTCGAGGTGGAGCTGAATTGACAACTTAGTTGTTAAGGCTTATAAATATTCTTTGGCTCCCCTTGTGTCGAATCAATAAATTGGGTTTCACTTCCCTCGAAAATACTGCGATACACCCCCTATACTTGTGGGTCATCAATGTCTCATGAGTAGTTCGTTTAGTTCTTGAGGACATGGGAGAAGTCATATTGTTAGTAGTGGAATTGTGTTGAGAAAGATTCAATAGTTTGTTATTTAAGTTGTGGTGTTATTCTTCTAGTAGTGTCATGTGAATGTCGACTACATGATACTTCACCTTTAAGGGCCTAGGGGAATGCATTGTGTATTTGGCTACTAATCGGGGGGTTGCCGGAGTGACAGAAACCTGAACCCCTGTTAGGAAACTTTTGCATAAGGGAGTGTAGGATCTCAGAGTTTAAAGCTGTGGCTAGGTTTTTATCTTAATTACTTTCTTGTACTTGCGGATGCTTGCAAGGGTTATAATCACAAGTATGTATTAGTCCTAGGAAGGTCAGTACATTAGCACAGATTCACCCACACAACACTTATCAAACTAAAGAAGATAATCAACTACATGAAGCGAAAGCACTTGACGATATTCCCATGTGTCCTCGAGAACATTTGCTCATCTTAAGTAATACAACCAGCTTTTCCTTTGCTAAAGAAAGGATTGGGCCACTTGCTACATCTATTATTATTGTCTTTTATTTACTCGCACTTTATTTATCTGCATTATCAAAAAACCCCTATAAATCCGTTTACTAATTATTTATAGAGAATTCCTGCTCCAAGCCACTCGTCAACACCTTCTGCTCCTAGTTGGGTTTGACACTCTTACTTATCGAAAATACTGCGATACACCCCCTATACTTGTGGGTCATCAAGACTATTTTCTGGCGCTGTTGCTGGGGAGTGAAGCGCTATTGGAGAGTGGAACTGGTAAAGGAAACTTCTGATGTGAGTATTGTTTATTTCTGTTAGTTACTTTATTCTCAATATGGATAATTCACTTAGTTTCTTATTTCGTAATGCTACTACCACTGCTAAGGTAGTAAATGAACCACCACCTGCTAAGAATGATACTTTTAAAATACCTACAAGAATTGTTGATCGTGTTATGGATAACTACTATTTTGGAGATGGAATTGTGCATCCCGGTGATCATTTTCTCTTTATACATGAATTGTGTGGGTTGTTTAAGTGTGCGGGTATTACAACAGATCAACTCAAGAAGAAGTTATTCTCATTATCACTGAAAGGAAGAGCTGAGGAATGGTACAAGCTGCTGAAGAATGGTCAAGCTCTTGCATGGTAGGAAGTAGTACCTCTCTTTTATTCAAAATTTTATCATCCTAGTGAGATTCACAAAGATCGGAATCAAATATACAACTTTTGGCCCCTTGATGGATAGAGTACAACTCAATCTTGGGGGAGATTGAGGTTACTAATACTCAAATGTCCTATTCATGAGCTCCCCAACAATATTATTATCAATTACTTTTATGCAAGGCTTTCTCTTCATGATAAAGATCTATTGGATGCTTCTTGTGCTGGATCATTTACACGCATGGAAGAAGGAGCTAAATGGGATCTTCTAGACCATATTCAAGTGAATGCTGAAGCATGGGAGAATGATAAAGGAAGAAAGTCAGGTATAAATTATGATTATGAATGCATTAAATCTTTTATGGGAACTGATGACTTTCGTAATATTAGTAATGCTTATGGTCTAGACTCTCATGCTATTGCAACTTATTTTAAAGCTTTTGCTTCTTATATTGAAATTCCTAAAAAGAAGTGGAATAAGTATCATGCACCTTATAAAGACATTGTTAATAGTGTTCCTGCAAGAAATACTGAAGTTTATACTACTAATCATGTTTTACTTGAACCTTACATTGAGAAAATGCCTTTCCCAGTTAAGATAAAGGAACATTCTATGATAGCTAGTATGGTTAATGAAAGTACAAATAAAGCTATTGAACCTAATGAACAAGTGGATGATGAACATGTAATAGAAAATGTGAAAGACTTTGTCACTAAATATGTAGAAGAGGGACACACTATCCTATGTAAGTAGACTTCTAATATTGTTTCAAGTAGTGTTATGAGAGCTAGTGTCCATGTTTTTTCGTTAGAAAAAGTGATCATTGCTACAATGGTTCTTGTGATAGTTATATGGTTAAATTTATGCATGATACTAAAAGTTATTATGAGAGAGGAAAGACCGTTCTTATGCATCTCAATAATATCAAGTTTCCTCGTTTTATGCTTAAAGTCTTTATGTTGCACTTGTTTTGCCTTCCTATGCTTGTAGCCTCTGGTTTCAAAAATTTATTTTCTTACAAAATTCCCTTGCATAGGAAGTGGGTTAGACTTAAACATGCGTATTTTTTCTTCTTGATGATCTCTTCCACTTCGATTCATATTCTCATGTGAGCATCATTAAAATTATCATGCCCATCTTAATGGCTATAAAGAAAGGCTTTTTGGGAGACAACCCAATATATTTGTGCTATCAGTTTTTTTATTTGAGTCTTGGAAGCTATTTCTTCTGCAATAACCTCTCCTTATCCTTTTTGTTTGGTATTTGCATCATTATCAACCCCTAATGAGAGAGAAGTAAGATTTGGGAAAGTTGCTATCCCGAAACAGATTGTGCTTCGATGTAAAAATTCGCGAAAAATCTCTGTACATCGGATTGAGCTGTAATTTTTTGTGCTTCTGCCCTAGGTTATTATTTAACTTTTGTTAGTTTTGCACTTTTTGATTTGATCAACAGAAGATTTTAGAAAAAATTGATCTTTACTTGCTGGTCTGTTTTGACGGATTTTTGCCACACTTGCATTTGCCTCTTAAATCGATTTCCTTTTTGAATTCCTTTTGGGCTTTTAGAAGGAGTTGTTTTAGTAGCTTATGTTTTGATGGATTTCAGTTAAAATTGAACTTAAAAGGTTTATTACCTCGCATGCACTAATGTTGCTAATGACTATTGTGTGAAGTTTTGTGTGAAAGAAATTTCCAAGTTGTAGGAGAAAATGGTGTAATAAGATTGTGAAAGGTTAAATGACTCAGGCAATATGTGTATAAATATGAAGATATTGATGTAGTTCAAGTGGTGACTCCGGAAGAATTTATTAAACACCAAGTTCAGAGAGTTGCAGAGTCTGTTTTCGAATAGGTAACAGTTCTGGTAAGAAAAGGTCCGCAAAAAATCTGCCCAGTTATATTTTTGTAGTTTTTATCCAACAAGAAAAGCAACGAAGCAAAAGAGGGACGGAAATAGATCCAGGGTGGCTCACACCACCTCGTGGTGTGGGCCCTCCTAGCCGCGCCACCAGGTGGTGTGGCCACCCCGGAGTCTGTCTCCGACCCATTTTCTCCCATTACTTTCCTTTTGTTACAAAAATTTGTAATATATAATCCCCCGGATCCCCCGAGGTTCGTATATCATGTTCTCGTGTGTTTTCATTTCTATTTGTTTCTGCCAAGAACTATTCTTAAAAGTTTAAAAGCACAATGGTCTCCGCCAACGATAAGGGCAAAGGGCCTGCGGAGGAGGATCTCCAAGACTCTGAGCAGGAGGATGAGATCGATAATGAAGTTGAAGAGGAGGCAAAGGAAGACCAGCATCCGCACACCAGCACCACCATTGCAAGCATTGGAGTGGTGGAAAACCCTCCCAGGTTCAAAAGGACTGCACGGATGTCCACTGGAGGGAAGACTCCACGTCATTGCTTAACTTCACGGTCACCTTATCCACGCACCAAGAATCCCTTCCATACCCTTATACATGAGCATCAATTCCAGAATATGCCCAAGGAGAAACTACCCTCCAACTGGGATATGCCTCGTTCTAAACATGCATGAAAAGAAGACTTCAAGGAGGAAGAGTGGGGAAAGAATCACAAGAGCTAGAATTCATAGCCCGACATGATCATGAACCGCATTGAGCAAAATTCGGAGTTGATTCGTACTCTCACCTTCGAGATTTAGGACTTGAGGGAATTGATTGAAAACCTCGTCGAGAGAATACCACCACCGCCGAAGGAGTAATTCGTCATCAGGTTTTGGCATCCCCTTGGTTTGTTCCAAGCTTGGGGGAGTGTCGCGGTATTGATACGTTGCTAACGTATCTATAATTTTTGATGTTGCATGCTTGATTTATATGTACTTTCTTATGTTTTGTCCACACGTTGGAGTATTTTTATACACTTTCTTGGACTAACCTATTAACAAGTTGCCACAGTGCCAGCTTCCTGTTTTCTGCTGTTTTTGGTTCCAGGAAAGTTAGAAAATGAATATTCTCAGAATTGGACGAGACAAAAGCCAAAATCAATATTTCACCGAGGGGGACATGGAGCCAAAAGATGAGATGGAGAGGGGCCAGAGGCTGGCCACACCACCTGGCCACGCGACCAGGCCTGGCCCACGCCAGGGGGTGATGCGGCCACCTAGGGCACCTCCTCGGGCTCCCCTTTCTCCTATAAGATGCCTCCGATATAGAAACCCTAAGTACCCGATCAAAATTCCATGAAAGAGTCAGTAGCCGCTGTCATCGCCATCCCTAGATCGGGAGGGATCTGAAGCTCTTCCCGGCACCCTGCCGGAGGGGAAACTCACCCTGGAGGCCTTCTTCATCACCATGCAAGCCTCAGGTGTGATGCGTGAGTAGTTCATCTCTGGACTACGGGTCCATGTAGTAGCTATATGGTTGGTTCTTCTCCTTTGTGCTACCATGATTAGATCTTGTGAGCTCCATTCATGATGAAGATCATCTATTTGTAATCCTACATGTTGTGTTTGCGGGGATCCGATGGATATTGAGATGCTATTTCAGATTGATTATTGGTTCTATCATGTCTTTGCTATTTGTGATCTTGCATGCTCTCCGTTGTTAGTAGCTATCTTGGTCGAGTAGATGCTAGCAACTCCAAGAGGGAGTATTTATGCTCGATAGTGGGTTCATGCCTCTAGGAATCTGGGGGAGTGACAGGAATCTCTAAGGTACTACTTGTGTTGTTGCTACTAGGGAGAAAACACCAATCCTTTGTTCATAGAAAAATCGTGTTGTTTACTTTACTCGCAATGCTTAATGAAATTATCTGTTGCTTGCAACTTAATACTGGAGGGGGTTCAGATGATAACCTGAAGGTGGATTATTAGTCATAGATGCATTTGGATTACGGTCTATGTATTATGTTGTAATGTCCAATCAAATATCATAGGAGTCAAGATCATTAGTATATGCATGTATGATTTCTCTATGTTTGTCAATTGCCCCACTGTAATTTGTTCACCCAACATGTCCTCTGTCTTAAGGAGAATCACCACTAGTGAACTATGGACCCCGGTCCTTTCTTTTACCATCAATCTACAAGCTATTTACTGTTTTCTGTTTACTTTCTGCAAGCAATTACTATCTTCCACACAATACGCTTAATCCTTTGTTTTCAGCAAAACCGGTGAGATTGACAACCTCACTTCAAGTTGGGGGCAAAGTTCTGTGGTTGTGTTGTGCAGGATTCCAAGTTGGAAACAACACCGTGGAGGTGTTTCCTTGCTCCTACTGGTTCGATAACGTTGGTTTCATAACTGAGGGAAAACTTGCTCATGTGCTCATCATACCTTCCTCTTGGGGTTCCCCAACGAGCTTGATATATTTTGGGCCATCAGGTATCACATCACTATCTTTTATCTTTTTACCCTTCAAGTAGAGTCATATCATGAATAGAGAACATATCATGTAGGATGGTTTGCATTATGGAAGTGTCTCTCCTCTCGTTAGATATCTATGTATCACTTGGTGTGAGTTGCCATTATGGAATATTAATGATAAGTTATATCGTTCACTCTTTTGCATATCCTATATTAGTTTTCAATTCCTGTTATATGATTGATCTTGTTATTAGTATTGGTATCGCTTTAGGATCATTGAGTTAATTTAGTTGGTTTTGGGAAACCTGGCTCGGTCAGTAGCAACGCTATTATGAGAATTGAATGAAAAAGATAAAAAGTAGTCTTAAAGAAATATAATTTCATCATCTTTCTTTCTTGATTTGCTCATAATCTTAGTATTCTCTAGTTAAGATCTTTTGTGCTTCCAAGGAAGATTGCATGTTTGTTTTTATCACCTATATGTTTGTTTGTTTCCTTCAAATCTTATGCTTGCTACCTAGCCCTGCTAGCCAAAAACCTGTACCGAGAGGGAATGCTTCTCGTGCATCCAATCCTTAAACGAAAACCTATGCCATTTGTGTCCACCATACCTACCTATTAGTATTATTGCTATTCCAAGTATATTCATGCTTTTATCTACCTTCCGAATTAAACTTGTTATGTGAAAATTCGTGATTAAAGCTCTCACGAACTTGATGGCACACTTTACTTTCTTGCATTTAATAAACTTGAACCATTGTGTCCATCTATGTTGCTTATATGCTTGCACTTTATATGTTGTGAATTAGCAGAACCATGCTATCATGGGGAACACTTTCAACATTGCACTTATTATTCAGTTGATATTATGTTCTTTTTCTTATGGATCCCGGCGATGTGAAATAAAAGTGGAGCTTGTAAGCTCATGGAGTTTGTATGTGTGCTAGAGAAACGCCTGGGCGGCTAGCCTAAGCCATGCCTAATCATGGTGGAAACTTGCAGCATAAACATAGTGATCATTCTATGAAACATCCTCAATAAAAACCTATGTAAATAGCAAATAAAAAGATCGCTAAGATACTCATTTTCTGTTGCCTTTTCATATTGATATGGGATAGCTCCTGTATCATGGGGCAAGGGGTACCCCGTTGGCGGTTATCTATGATACGCATGTACTTACAATGACAAGAACTTACTCGTGACTAAAGTTGAGTAGCATGAGGTTCGGTACTCGTAAGAAGGGGCATGAGATTTTCAACTTATAACTTGACAAGCATATCTTCATAATTCTGTCGCTTTAACCTTAATCACCTCAAGATGCTTATGATAGGGGCAATGAGAGCTGAAAGCTAATAAGTACCATAATTTTTGGAAGCTCTTTATGAAACTTGAAATCCCTGCTTCCCTTTGTGAAGGGCCTATCTTTTTTACTTTCTAGTTGAGTCAGTAAACCTATTCCCTTCTACCTTAGCAAGTATTTTGAGGTGTTGTGTTTCATTTATTCATATGATGATTTATTAAATCATGTTTCTTATGTTCCTTGTTTTTCACATTGCTCTTATCTTAGAGAGTATTACTTTGAAAGCTATCATTGAAAACCCCTTTATGTTTGAACTCCTGCGAATTGTTAGCTATTCTTTGACCAAGAGAAAAGTTTTCCATTACCAATTATGATATACTTTATGTATCTTTATTGTGTTTCCTTTACTTATTGCAAGTTAAAAGTTATATAAGGGTGAGTTGTCTGCTATTATGATTTATGTAGTGATGAATGTGATGCTTCTTGTCCGTATTCTTTTATCGACTCTTCACTCCATAAACCTGAGGTGATGTTTATTGAGCTCAGTTTTTGCTTGGGGACAAGCGAAGTCTAAGCTTGGGGGGAGTTGATACGTCCATTTTGCATCACTATTCTATATCATAATTTACTGTTATTCATTGATATATTTCATATTAAGAGATGATACTTATGTTATTTCATCTATTTTTGCATGGTTGATGACTTTTGGAGCATGGACCGCTGAAGTCAGGATTCTAATGGAAAAGACGCTGTTTGGAGGTGAAATTCGTGAAGATCAAAAAATTCCAGAAAATACATGGAAAATTCCAGAAGGGGGAGCGGAGCTGGGCCACAAGGGGCCCACACCACCCCCTGGCTCGGGCCACCCCTGGCCGCGCCACCAGGTGGTGTGGCCACCCTGGCCCACTCCTGGCTCTCCCCTTTGGCGTATATTATCCCCATGAAACCCTAAGCCTAGGGAGTGACCACAGAAAGATTCCATCGCCTCTGCGGGGTGGAAAACTGTAGAGAGAGAAAGAGCTCTCTGGCAGGCAGAAATCTGCCGCGGAAATTCCTTCCCGGAGAGGGGAGATCGTCGCCATCAACACCATTATCAAGCTGGACTTCATCGGGATCATCATCATCATCTCCACCAGCACCATAATCACCACTTCATACCGCTGTAACAATTGGGTTGAATCTTACATAGTTCTTAGGGGAAACTTTCCCGGTGTTCATTACTTGTTGTAGTTGATGCTATTGAGTGGAACCATTGAATTATTGTTATGTTCAGATTGTTACTTATCATTATTTCATCTCTGATCTTGATCCATATGATGTCTCATGAGTAGTTCGTGTAGTTCTTGAGGACATGGGAGAAGTCATGTTGTTAGTAGTGGAATTGTGTTGAGAAAGATTCAATAGTTTGTTATTTAAGTTGTGGTGTTATTCTTCTAGTGGTGTCATGTGAATGTCGACTACATGATACTTCACCTTTAAGGGCCTAGGGGAATGCATTGTGTATTTGGCTACTAATCGCGGGGTTGCCGGAGTGACAGAAACCTGAACCCCCGTTAGGAAACTTTTGCACAAGGGAGTGTAGGATCTCAGAGTTTAAAGCTATGGCTAGATTTTTATCTTAATTACTTTCTTGTACTTGCGGATGCTTGCAAGGGGTATAATCACAAGTATGTATTAGTCCTAGGAAGGTCAGTACATTAGCACAGGTTCACCCAAGCCACTCGTCAACACCTTCTACTTGCTAATTATATAGAGAATGCTTGCTCCAAGCCCCTAAAAATCTATTGGCTAATTATATAGAGAATTCTTGCTCCAAGCCACTCGTCAACACCTTCTACTCCTCGTTGGGTTCGACACTCTTACTTATCGAAAATACTGCGAAACACCCCCTATACTTGTGGGTCATCAGTACTATTCATGAACTTATTCCTATGTATCGTATATGATAAACAAATGCTGCAACTGCCTCATTTATTTTATCGACTCAGCTTCATGAATATAAGGATCACATCCATTAAGCTAAAACTTGCTCGGGACGAGCAAGAGTCTAAGCTCGGGGAAGTTTATGAGTGCATATTTGCATCATGTTTTACATTATTATTTTGCATTGTAGATGTATGATCTTGGTATTTTACGGCGCTCGCGTGCACATTTTATGTATGTTTTCACCAGGATCAGGACAAATGATCGATCCAATGGATATAATTCTTGGAGAAGTTGTACTAAGGAGAAAAGGAGTCAAAAAAACATAAATCGCTTATTTGGGAAATATTAATAATACCAGAAGAAAACCAGAAGCGAACAAAGGAGGAAAAAGGTTCAACGACCAACTATACGACCGGAGAAAATTTCCGGCCGTATAGCTCCGGCTGTATAGTTGGCGCCGCCTCCGCTTCCTCAAATAGTTTCACCCCGTGCAAATGGTTCGGGGAGACGACATATAGAACACCTAGAAATCGCAGAAACCTCACCTCCGGAAGGCATCTGGAGGGGGAATTCATCCACCGGGGATTCATCTTCGCCCTACACAGACCTGAGAGGCTAAGGCATCGATCTTCATCATCCACTGCTGCATCACCACCATCTCCATCCATCCCATCTACATATTGTCTAGATCTTGTTGTAATTTTCGTACTCGTTGTGGATTTATACAAGTACTATTCATCTATGATAGATTCTGTTGTTATTGCCATGATCTTGATTGCCTCCATGTGTGAGTAGATCATTAGTTCTTTGGGAGATGGAGAAACCCTAGTATGAGACTGAAATAAGATAAAGTTTATTATGATATTCATCATTGTGACCATGTGTTAGATTTTCTACATCTTGATGTTCAGAGAAGTCGACCTCTCAATATTTGCCTCTCATGGGGACTTGATGGAGGGAACTACTTGTTGGTAGACGGAGGCGTGCTAGCACTTACAGTGACTATAAAGCTGTTGGCACCCCTTACATATCAACTTGGGAAACCGAGGAAACTCACGGAACACTATAGATGCCATGGGATACATCCTACGGGATTACGTCCCTTAATAGCGCAGTAATTCGATTGATATCAATTGCTGACTGCTATGGTGATGAGGATGATGTGAGCAACGGTTGCTGCCTATTTGTCCGAATACAGAGTTCCTCCCACACATACATAGTTGAGAACTTCATGATGATAATCTTTATCTTAGCTCCTTATTATGCTAGTGGTGTATCCGCTACTCCCTGAGAATGCTTTTCCCCTATTGCAGTTCCAATCTTTTTTACATACGCGATACTTACTTTCTGTATTCAATTGTTTTACTTTACCTTATTATTGCTCTTATACCTAAAACCCCAAAACACCTTTTTACACAATACTCGCATTTTATCTTGTCACTTAGAACTTTATCTAGCATTTTTATCATAATATTTATTTCAAGAATCATTAGATTTCAGACTCCTGCTCCCTGTAGGATCGATATCTTTATTTCGAAACTAGCTACAAACGATCTGTGCACTTGCAGTCATCACTTCACTCAGCTCACACTCATTTGCCTTTGTGAAGCTTCTGGCAACGGTGATAATACCGCTTGGCACGAGTATCTTGGGTTTGTTGTATACAAAGCATGCTCTTGGACGGTACGAGTGGAAGATGTCGTGTCCGAATATGACGTGATACACGCTCTTGACGGGTACCACTTTGAAGGTCATGTGCTCTTGGGGGTAATTGCTAACTTCACCAAAGGCGACCGAAACGGTAATGCTCCGAAGGGACCGAGCTTCCCGGCCAAGAACGACACCATGAAAGACGGTGCTGGTCCGCCTTAGGTTGGTCTCCGTCAAGTTCATCTTGCGGAGTGTATCAAGGTACATAATATTGACGCTGCTTCTATTATCTATGAGGCACTTCGTGAACTCGCTTCCCTCAGTCAGAGGGTTGATGACCATGGCATATTAGTTCTCTGTTGGGATGAGGTCTGGATAATCATTTCTATCCCAAGTAACTAGAATTTCCTACCAACGCACATACTAGGGAACTAGGGGGAGTGGGGCCATAAGTATCGTGAGAGAGGTTTTCTGTGCCCGAACGATGGGAGTGCCAAGGAAAGTGTGGTAGACGAGGGCCTTATTTTCAAAAGGATTCTTGTCCTTACCATCACCCTTGTCGACGTGTTTGGGTTCCACGTCCTCATCCATATCATCTAAATCCTTGGACTCTTCATCCTTCTTCTTCCCCTTGCCCTTGCCGCGGGGTCTACTCTTCTAGCTTCGCTTGTAGCCGGACTCTGGGTCTCCTTGAGGTTGTTGACAAACATGCATTGGCGGTTGGTGTGAGTAGCTTTGCCGTTGGCATCGAGGTGTACGAAACACGTCATATCGCGGTACTCCTTGTACGAAAGGGAAATGTGGGGTACAGTGGGTGTGGTTTCTCTACCACGTTGCTGCCTACGACCAGCTCCCGGCCACGTCCACGGTTTCCGCCTTCGCCTCTGCCAGCGAACGTCATGGAAATCATGTCAGTTGCTGGCTTTTCTTCAGACGGATTCTTTCACTTATTGTTGTTCTTCTTATATTGGGTGGGGATAGCCACTGCAAGTAGGGAACTACGAGCATCACCATGGCAGCTGCAAACGCATTGGCTTTGGTAACCATGGAGTTGAGGTACAATTTGCCCTTGTGTTGAGTGCGTTTCAATGTGTGCCGGAGCAAAGTTCCTTTCTACAAGCCATAGATGAAGGAGGCCATAGAAGTTTGATCGTGCACTCCAGCACATGAAATTTTCATGTCCACCCAATGGGAGAGATAGGACCGAGAGGATTCGTCCTTCTCTTGTACACACCACTGTAGGTCACCGATAATGTAGGGGCATTTGTACGTACCCTCGAAGCTCTTGGTGAGCGCTTCATGCATGTCCAAACAATTGCAGATTGATTTCTCTAGCAAGTCATCGATCCATTGATGGGTGGTGTCAGACAACATCAATGGGAGGTACTTGACAATGACATTGGGGTTACCCCATACGAATTCTATTGCTTCGTTGTAGTCCTACAATCACGTAGCTGGCCTGGCAGTTCCATCATAGGGCTTGACAGTCTTATCAATCTGGAAAGCCTTGGGGTAAGTTTTGGCTCTTATGACTGGGCCGAAACAACATGGTCCCAAATATCGCTCTTGTCGGGCTTCATAGATCTTGGCAAGGCACGAATGTGCATCATACGGCTCTGGATGCTTTTTGTGCTTATCGCCTCCATGGAAAGGAGAGTAGTGTGAGAGGTGAGACGTGCGTGGTCCTCTGCCATGGTGACTGCTTGGCACCAACGGTGGTGGTGGTGGCGGTGGGTTAGCGTTCTTGTTATTCCCACCCTACTCATCATCACGCCTGTCACAATTGTTTATCGAACATGGAGGATCCTAGTGCGATCTGCTCCTATGCCCGTTGTTGCTGCTGCACTCTCCGTCATGCCGAGGCTGCTCCACATTATCATGAATAATGATGCCCCCCTGAGGGTGCCTAGGCGGAGGCATGCTCGTGCGATGGTGAGCCTTTGGGTCTTTGTGATGTCGGGAATGCCAGGAAGGTGGGGGGCGAGCGACAGGGATGAGCCTTACCTCCATGGTCGGAGGATATGGGGATGGCATCAATCTTGTTGCACGCGTCTCTCCATCTTTGTTATGAGGAACCGGTGCGAGATTTGACATCATGAGGAGATCTTGCCCAGCACTGGTTGTGGGTGCTAGACTGGAAATATGCCGGGTTAGACTTGAGCCTCTAAGAGGTGGCCTTCTCCTGCTGTTTGACACCCTTGGCGATAAGTTCATAGACTTGATCTAGCATAGCAAGTGATCTATCCTGCTCCAATATGGTCTTGGTGACGTCCATGTTGAGGGCGGGTGTTGGCTTGACTTTCTTCCTAGACTTATCAATGTAGGGGATAGCTTTTACCAGCTTTGATGGAGCCCACCCCAAGTTGCGCCTGACGCCGAGATCGCAGACGACGTGAGCCAGAGCCTTCTTTCCTTTCTGATGTTTGAGAAGATTCATGTACTCTGTTTCCATTCCTTTTGCCGCCTCGATCGATTTCCACGCTTTAGCCAGATCTCTATCTAGCTGTGCGCCTTGCTCAGTGATGCTCCTTGCCTCCACGAGGAGATCCTGTCATTTGTCATCAATCTCGACCAGGATAAAGATATGAGCAATGGTGATTGGCTCAGTGAGGGTTTCTCCATAGATAACCTTGGTTGTAGGGGTGACGTAGATGTTGCTAGCCGCTGAAGTAGATGGCGGTGGTGGCGGATTTGCTTGGTTGGCGGTGCTGGGCTCGGTGGCGAGTTCTGATAACCCACAAGTATAGGGGATCGTGTTTAGCCTTTTCGATAAACAAGAGTGTCGAACCCAACGAGGAGCTAAAGGTAGGATAAATATTCTCTCAAGTTCTATCAACCACTGATACAACTCTACGCACACTAAATGTTTGCATTATCTAGGAAATAAAACTAGAGCAACAATATGAGTAATAGAGATACCTTAGCATGATAATAAATAATAAGAAAGTAAAGCTAGTTGCTGCAGAAATAAAATACACTAAACTAACAGAACCATGAGTGTGGAATAGTGGTGGTAATTGTGGTGGCTTTGTCCAAGTTTAAATAGCAAATAGATCAGGTTCATTGTCTTCGATGCAGTTTTCTATGTGAGAGAGGCTAAATATACATGCGCTTCACTACTTGGAATTACATGTACTATATGATTGGATTGTTAGCAAACATCCGTAAGTACTAATCAATGCATTAAGGTTTCCCCAACCATATCCTTAAGTTTAATGGTCCTCTTACTCCCATACGTGCAACGTTCTGGTTCGCGTCCTCAGGTGTCTGTCACTCCGGCAGAACTTCCCCCTTCCTCTTACACATACTATAAACCCTATGATGTTTAATCCATGCGCGCACAAATATAATGGACACCAAAGGACTGTACCATATCAACATACAACTCTAATGAACCAAAGACGTTCAACCATTCAATCTAAGAAATAAGAAACTACGCAAACATGACATAGATCATAGGATTATAACTTATAGCATCAAACACCATGTTTACATAGGACGGTACAGAGGTGTGTGGGAGGATGAACCACTGCATACTAGGAGGATTAGGTGATGGAGATGGCGGTGAAGATGGTGAAGAGGGCGGCGGCGCCGGCGGTGGTGCGAGGGACTCCTTCCCCACCGCCGGTATCATGGGGGAGCACCTCCCCTTAGCCCCCTTCCTTAATGGATTCTTGGGAGCCCTCCTTCATGGATATGAGATCCAAGGGGGAGGCAAAAACGTGTCTTTGGTGGCTGCAAATTCGTGGATGGAGATGCCCTGGGCGAATTAGGTTTCCTCCCTTTATATAGCTTCTCGGATTCCCTTTATATGCCCTAGGCTGCAGTAAATCGGGACTAAAAGGCCCGTATGGACTCGTAATCAGCTAAATTTTATGTCCCTAACATATGTCGCGAAATTTCCAACAACTTTGTAGTTGAAGAGTTTTCCGTTTAACACCGTCTTCGATACGAAACGTGACCATCTTCAAAAAGATTTCTGAGACAAATTTCAGGGAAAAATCCCAATTTGACTCCAACAAGGTTTCCACTTGTATTCTTGGTAATTCCTACACATCAAAGTGTAAAACACAAAAATTGTGCACTTTTGCAACTATTAGAAGGTTAGTCCAAATAAATCATAAACTTTATACAAAAAGGAGTGTCAAAAGCATATCATTAGCATGAAACCATCAAAAATTATAGATACGTGATGGACGTATCAACATCCCCAAGCTTAGTTCCTGCTCGTCCTCAAGTAGTTAAACGATCAAAACAATATAATTTTTGAGATGACATGCAGAAAACACAATCTTGATCATCATTATTGTAAAAGTATTGATAGCTGGGATTAAGGTACTCTAATCATGAATCATGAAAGATAGAGTTCTAACAATAATACATAGCAACTATGTTGTAACATGAAAAGGCACAAATAAAAGATTCATGAATAACAATGCTTTACAAAACGTTTGTTTGTTTCACATAAATAAAGCATAATGAGAATGGTATAGCTTGTCCCTCATAGAGTAGGAAAACAGAAATGCATATGACACCTTCAAAGTTCATAAGGGTGACTAGATACAAATAGTTTAGGAACAAGCAATATCAAAGTTATGCATCAATCAACAAGTCTTGGGACAATGCACACAGAACTAAGAATGACAACTATGCTCTCTTAATTGGTGCATAAAGACAGAAGGTGGATACTCAATATAAAAGTGGAATAAATGCCTTCATAGAAGGAAGCAGGGATTCAAGTCTCATAAAGAGCTTCAAAAAATTATGTTACTTATTAGCTTTCAGCTCTCATTGCCCCTATCATAATCATCTTGAAGTGATTAAGGTTAAAATGAACAAACTATGGAGTATATGCTTGACAAAGTATAAGTTGGAAATCTCATGTCCCTTGAATACGAGGGCCACTC
The DNA here is from genome assembly GCA_910589775.1 of Avena eriantha. Classification (NCBI taxonomy): domain Eukaryota; kingdom Viridiplantae; phylum Streptophyta; class Magnoliopsida; order Poales; family Poaceae; genus Avena; species Avena eriantha. The sequence continues at coordinate 30,501,548 of OU342741.1, forward strand.
CTCATGCTACTCAAGTTTAGTTACCGGTAAGTTCTTGTCATAGTAAGTACATGTGTATCATAGAGAACTGCCAATGGGGTACCCCTTGCCCGATGATATGGAAGAATCCCCATATCAAAATGACAAGGCAAGCAGACAACGAGCATCTCAGCAATCTTCTTATTTACCATGGGAAAATGGTGCTTTTTTCTCTCTTTCCTCTTTTCTCATCTCTTTTTTTTTCTTTTTTCTCAATCTCTATCTCTTTTTTTATAACAAGAATGCTTCATAGATTAGTCATTATGGTTACGCTGCAGGTTTCCACCATGATTAGGCTTCGATTAGACCGGTGGTCCAGGCGTTTCTCTAACACACATACATAACTCCATGGACTTACAAGCTCCCCTTTCAATTCACACTAACGACATCCATAGACAAAAGAGCATGATATCAACTAGGTACAATGTACAAGTGCAATGTTGAAAGCGTTCCCCATGACAACATGGTTCTGCTAATCCCCAACATATAAGTGCAAGCATATACAACATAGATGACACAATGGTTCAAGTTTATTAGGGGCAAGAAAAGTAAAGGGTGCCATCAAGTTTGTGAGAGCTTTAATCAGTAGTTTTCTCATAAAAAGTTTAATTCAGAAGGTAGATAAAAGCATGAATATACTTGGAATAGCAAATGCTAATAGGTAGGTATGGTGGACTCTTTGTGATAACTTGGTTTTATTTGGAGTTGGGTGCATGAGTGGAACTCATACTTGGTTATGGAGGCTAGCAAAAGTCTGGGAGCGACCAACTAAAAGAGCAATAATGGCCATAATCATGCAAAGAGACAATACATGATTAATTAAAGCATAAAGTGATATTACAAGTCGAAAACTAAAGGATCCTAAGGCTATGGAGACTTGGGATAGTCATATCATGGTGTGAGCATGCGCCAAGTCAACCCAAATAAAGCATCAAAAGAGAATACCACAATACTATGCTTTAATATGCTAAAACAACGCATGATTCTTTCAAAGCACATTAAGCAATCTCAATTGTTTATAACATGTCACGCTACAGCAAAAAATCACTAAGCATAAAGCCAAAACAATATCAAGCATGACATGACAAAGCATAGGCCACCGTAAAAAACGAGCTCCTTTTACCACTTAAGCATGAACTTTTCCTACTCCTTTTCAATCCAAACCACACTTATTTGAAAACTAATCTATAAAAGAGGGGTCCAACCAATTTATTCAAGCAAACGAAAACCAAAAACTAAAATGAAGACGTCCAAGAACAACACAACTGTGCATGAAACAATAAAAATGAAGTGTTTGGAAGAACCTGAGATTTTTATTGATGAAGAAGGGGATGCCTTGGGCATCCCCAAGCTTTGACGCTTGTACTTCTTGGATATTTCTTGGGGTGACACGGGGTGGCATCCCCAAGCTTGATCTTTAGTCTATTCTTCATCTCATTACATCATTCTTTCCTTAACACCGGAAATTTTTCCTTCATACAAAACTTCACATAATCTTCATTAGCAACATTAGAGTACTCAAGATAATAAGTCTTTGGGTTTAGTTCCAACACCAATAAAACTTCCAATAAAACACAAGATACTGTAGCACTTCCCTTAAAAAGCTCAATTCCCTAAAGAGAACCCAAAAAGAATCAACCAGAAGCAAATGCAAATAATGGCAGAAATCTGTCAAAACAGACCAGCAAAGAGAAACCAATTTTTTCGAAGTCCTTCTGTTGCTCAAATGAAAAGTTTTGAACTAACGAAAGTTGGATAAAAACCTGGGGCAGAAGCACAAAAAATTACAGCTCAAACCGACGTACAGAGGTTTTACACGAATTTTTACAGCGAAGCACAAAAATCTGTTTCGGGACAACAACTTTCCCAAGCATTACTTCTATCTCATTAGAGGTTACTCTTGGCACAAAAAGCAAATAAAAAGGATAAGGAGAGGTTATTACTGAAGCAATAACTTCCAAGACTCAACTAAAACTTTTGGGTTATCTCCCAATAAGTACTTTTCTTTAATGCCTTTAAGTTAGGCATAGGATCAAGATTCAAGTATTTTCGAATGAATAAGCATTAAGATGAATACTAGAAATATCTTTATTTTTCAAGGCCTCATGCATTCCTACAATTTTTTAACTGAAAATATTCCATGGAAAGATTTGATTTGGTTTCATAGGCATGAACACAAGTCTTCAAGGTCGACCCCCACTTAACCATTACTCATCTTTCCAATCAATTTCCTTTTTGAAAACGTTTTTAGGTAACAAGTACAATTTTTTTTTGTAATTCGCATTCCCTATCCATACTAAGATAGAGACAACTTAAAACTAAAAGTAAAACAAGACAAAACAAACAAGTGCACACAAGAATATTCACCCACACGCTATTGCTCCCCGGCAACAGCGCTAGAAAAGGTCTTGATAACCCACAAGTATAGGGAATCGGGTGTAGCCTTTTTGATAAGTAAGAGTGTCGAACCCAACAAGAAGCTAAAGGTAGGATAAATATGCTCTCAAGTTCTATCAACCACTGATACAACTCTACGCACACTAAACGTTTGCATTATCTTGGAAATAAAACTAGAGCAACAATACGAGTAATAGAGATAGCTTTGCATGATAATAAATAACAATAAAGTAAAGCTAGTTGCTGCAGCAATAAAATACACTAAACTAACAGAACCATGAGTTTGGAATAGTGGTGGTAATTGTGGTGGCTTTGTCCAAGTTTAAATAGCAAATAGACCAGGTTCATTTTCTTTGATGCAGTTTTCTATGTGGGAGAGGCTAAATATACATGCGCTTCACTACATGGAATTACATGTACTATATGATTGGATTGTTACCAAACATCTGTAAGTACTAATCAATGCATTAAGGTTTCCCCAACCATAGCCTTAAGTTTAATGGTCCTCTTACTCCCATACGTGCAACGTTCCGGTTCGCGTCCTCAGGTTTCTGTCACTCCGGCAGAACTTCCCCTTCCTCCTACACATACTACAAACCCTATGATGTTTAATCCATGCGCACAGAAATATAATGGACACCAAAGGACTTTACCATATCAACATACAACTCTAATGAACCAAAGACGTTCAACCATTCAATCTAAGAACAAAGAAACTACGCAAACATGACATAGATCATAGGATTATAACTTATAGCATCAAACACCATGTTTACATAGGACGGTACAAAGGTGTGTGGGAGGATGAACCCCACTGCATACTAGGAGGATTAGGTGATGGAGATGGTGGTGAAGATGGTGAAGAGGGCGGCGGCGGCGGGCCTGCTCGTCTGCGGTACCAAAGGTCGCAGGCCAGCGCATGGCGGTACCTAAGTTGCCTGAAATTACGACGTTTCAAAAAGTTGGGCCGCCAACTACTGAGAGGGGCCATTTCGAGGCAAACTCATCTCACCCCTGCCAAATACAAACATTTCGTTAAACCGCCCGTGAAGTAGACGGTCGGGACCCACATGTTAGTCATCTGTCCGTGACGCGGGCACCAACGCGGCAACCTCTTAGGCAAATCGAGCAGCTAAGTGGTGTTGGATGCGTTGACCAATTTCACAAATCCATTCCTAGATTTCCCTAGCACCGGCGGTGTCGGAATCGACCCTCCAGGCAGGACGATCCCTTCGGACATTTGACTTCCGGGGCCAAGTTGCTGCGCCCAGTCACTGATACCGAGCTCCAATGGCGCATGCCGTAGCCGTTGTTGCGAGGCTCTAGCCCTCCTCCGCCGTCGACGAGACGAGCAGTTCGGAGGATGGCAGACCCTACTATCAAGGAAGAAGAAGTTCTGGCTACAAGCGGGTGAGCTACCCTTCTCTTTGCTATTCGCACTAATTACAACTGCTAGCTGGCTACTGAACCTCAAATTGTTCGTTAGCCCAACGCTGACAAACATATTTTGTCCATAGTTTTCTATCAAGTGGGATCTGCGCGGACCCCCCTTACATGGTTACGGTAGTCCTCTACAGGTACGACTCCAAGGGCAAGTGGTATGGAAGCCATTGTTTCATGATGGAAGAAGCACATGCGCAGATCTGCACTATATCTAGTATGGTTGCTGCTCTGTGTAATCATGTTGAAGTATGGCCTAAGCAGACTGCAAAGTTCAGCTTCATGGATGAACGTGGCATCATGGTGCCTATAACGTGTGACAGTCAGCTAATTGGGTTGATGAAAAGGTATGCTTCGGATTGCATGTTTGAGCTGAATTGTGATGTACTGGATGTGGAAGATGCTGCAACTGGGAGTCGCCCTTCTATTCTTGGACAGGGTGGTTGCTCGAACCCAATTAGCTCTTGGTAAGCAAAGGTTGCTTGGGGTTCGCATGTTTGTGCTGAATTGTAATTTTTGTTTTATTTACTCTGTAGATATTGGGCAGTTATGCAACAGTCCTGTTTCTTTGACAGGAAGCGCCGCAAGGTTAGAAACATGACTGTCGGGTCAGTCATTTTGCTGCCCGAAGAAATTAAAAATGAGTGGAAAGATGATACTGGACACGATTCTGGTGCCCATTGTCCCGGCGATGCAGAGTACATGAAGCTAAGAAAATTGGCACCAAGGAAGAGGAAGAAGGCAGGAAATGAAGAAGCCAACGGACGTGAAGGCTTGGCACCTAGGCTGCAGAAGAAGTCTGCTGGCAATGAAGATGCATAGTAATGTGTTGAACTTGAACCTATATATGTAATTCTGTTAAATTCGGGAGCTCTGTGTGTGGCATGTTGCTAGGCCAAACAATCTACCCACGTTCTCTGAGTAAAATGTAGCGCGACTTAGAGTTTGGAAACGCCTGAGTTAGTAGTTGAATCCAAAATTGTGATTGTGCCACTGCTATCTAAAAACAAGGATCCACCGGTTCCACGATTGCTAAGGGGAAGGAGGTCTCCAAATACGACGGAATGTAAGTGGCATAGAAATAAATTATTTAAGCTGCCACACTCCATGAAGCAGCAACTTATTTCAGATCCTGCACAACGATGTGGCAACATAAACAACAATGTTCTCACCGATAATGCCTAGATGAGGAGGAAATCGGTACCACTTTCTAGCCTAATCTTGAGCCCTTCTATCTCACTGCCTCTCTGCTCCTGCATCCCCTGCATCTGGCGAAGCTCCCGGATCTCCAGTAACCGGGTGTACGTGCTTCCACTTTATAAATTGTGGTTGTGCCATTTGCATGCGGCCAAATCCACGTAGATTACGTTTAAACAAACCACCAATGTCAGAATACATTAGTAGAAAATAGGTCTTTGGTCCACGGTCACGTTCCCAATCTGGGACAGAGATCTAAATGGAGGCAGAAATTGATCTAAATCACAAATTCTTCCACAAATTAATCGAGACAGAGATCTAAATCGAGGCATTTCATTAATTCAACCACAAATTCTTCTAAACAAAGGTGCGATTTCACATCCTACATTAATTCAACCACTAGTCAACAATTTCACTTCCGCTGTCGCTGTCCTCCGAGCCGCCAGCTTCCTCGTCTTCATCGGACGGAACCTCCACGATTCCGCATTGTACGCAAGACGGAGCACCTCTTCGCGGCGGGCGGCGGCGATGATGGTGAACTTGGTCCGTCCAGGGACGGACCAGAACCTCTCCCGCCCTTCTCGGTTGCGGAGATCCCGGTGCACCACGCGCCCGTAAATGATGCGGTTGCCAATCTTGGCCTTCCGCTCCTTCTTGAATAGCGCTGGCCAGTACGGGCTGGCCGCCGCATACCGGGGCAGCGCCCTCTTCCACGCGAGCATCTGGCGGCAGCCCGCCGCGATTTTGCTCTCCATCACGGCTCCGCCGGGGATGAGGAGCGGAGCCACCAGCACCCCCGCATAGCTGATGCGCCATCCGTGGGGCACCGTCGCGTCCAGCGGTGCGAGGATGTCGAAGTGTGCGAACATCACCGCCTCGTAGAAGTTCAGCGAGGGGCATCTCCATGGCGGTGCGGTGGAGATTGGAGAGGGAGCGAGGGGGTGGACGACGAAGCGACGACGCGGTGGAGATTGGAGAGGGCGAGGGGATGGGCGACAAAGCGGCGAGCTGTGGCGCCTCCTATTTGTACACGAGGACGACGAAGCGACGGGCGTAATATCCAAGGGGCATTAGTCAAACAAAAGGAAGTAATGCAGGTTTAAGACAGATTAACGGGCGACCAATTGTTTTACTCCCAGGACTCCGGGGCCAATACTTCAGACCGCTAGGTCAACAAGTACAACTATTACAACTTAAAAAAGGCACGAAGCTTAAGCTAAATAGAACTAGTTATCACACATCTCCTTGATCTTCCTAATCTTATCCCTATGCGCATCTTCCTGCGAGAGCAAGGATCGAATCATCTGCTCCTTCCTTTTAGCATCTTCCTTGCACAGCTTCAATTGCTTCTCTGCATCTTTCCTCATGCACTTGTCAATACTCGTAGTTGTGAACTGCAGGACTTTGGCCTGGTGAAGATCCTTCCTTGCTTGAGTCAGTTCTTGCTCTACTTTAGCCTTCAGGTCCAACGCCGAGTCCCTCTCCTTCTCGACTTTGCTAACCTTGTCATCCACCCCCATGAGATCTCGCTTATGCTTGGTCGTGTCAACTGGTTCCCATAGCTTCATCTCAACACTGTCAAGAAATGAGCTGAATGCGGATTCTTTCAACTCAACACTCATTTCCCATAGTTTGTCCAGCGTTTCTGCATCGATTTGGGCCACTCTGGATCTACCCATTTGACAACACCGCAACTTCCGCCTCGCTTCATTGCATGATGTCCTTGACACCGTAGAACCTCATGCATGCGTTTCGTCCTTCGAACGCTACAAATTTAGCAGGCACATATCCATGTTTACATAGCAGAGGACTGTCTTCATCCGCTAAACCGCGATAGTCGGCGTCATACATCGTCTGGTTGGCCTAACACATCATACGCGCATGAGTAAACATAGTAGATCTGTCTCAAAAAATAGATAACTGGCCACGGATGATAGAGATAGAGATGAGACGACTCACATAGAAATCACCGTCCCTGTCGTCACGACGCGTTTCCTCGCCGTCTCCCCTTGAACCCATGGCGAGAGGGGAGGGGGTGGCTGCCGGAGAGGGGATTGGGATGGAGGCGCCGTTGGCTTGCGGCTACGGCAGGATGGGAGTGAAGTGGGGAATCTGGCTTCGAGGGGAAGGAAGAGAAGTACGGGGAGGAAGAGAAGTAATGGGGACGTGACACTGGGATATGGCCTGCTCAACTCGTGAGTCGTGACACTCGCAACAGGGAGCCCCCGGTGTTGCCAGTTTGTCCAGAGAAAGTGTGGCCAATCATGCCGCAGAACAGACTACTCGCGGATCGATCTCACGAAAACCATCCCAATCATCCAAGCGCCCTAATCGAACGGTATGTAACAATCGTCAAGCAGAACAACTGTGTTAGGGCGTGCCTTCTAGAAGACTCAGTCTAACGCTAAGGTTAGGGCTCTTCTAAGGTTATTAGTATCCATATGCGGTTTATGAAAAGAACAGATATGCAATGACACTGGTGGATCTAGCTATGGTTAATGAGAAGAGCACACATGCAATGACACTGGTGGATCCATGTGTGGTTAATGAGAAGAACACACATGCAATGACACTGCGTGTGGTTCATGATATGGTTTGTGAGAAGAACACACATGCAATGACTCTAGCTGTGGTTCATGAAAAGAGTAGACATGCGATGACTCTAACTGTGGTTCATGAAAAGAGCAGACATGCGATGCCACCGGTGGATCCATGTGTGGTCTATGAGAGGAACACACATGCAATGACACCGGTAGATCCTTACGTGGTTTGTGAGAATAACACACATGCAATGACACTGGTGGATCCATATGTGGTCTGTGAAAAGAACACACATGCAATGACACTGGGTGGATCCATGTGTGGTTCATGGGAAGAATACACATGCAATGACACTAGTGGATCCATGTGTAGTCTGTGGGAAGAACAGACATGCAATGACATTGGTGATATGTGGTCTGTGAGAAGAACACACGTGCAATGACTCTAGCTGCGGTTAATGAGAAGAGAAGACATGCAATGACACTGGTGGATCCATGTCTGGTTAATGAGAAGAACACACATGCAATGACACTAGGTGTGGTTCATGATATGGTTTGTGAGAAGAACACACATGTAATGACTCTAGCTGTGGTTCATGAAAAGAGCAGACATGCGATGACTCTAACTGTGGTTCATGAAAAGAGCAGACATGCGATGCCACCGGTGGATCCATGTGTGGTCTATGAGAGGAACACATATGCAATGACACCGGTGGATCCTTACGTTGTTTGTGAGAATAGCACACATACAATGACACTGGTGGATCCATGTGTGGTTCATGGGAAGAACACACATCCAATGACACTAGGTGGATTCATGTGTGGTTCATGGGAAAACACACATGCAATGACACCGGTGGATCCATGTGTGGTCTGTGGGAAGAACACACATGCAATGACACTAGTGATATGTGGTATGTGAGAAGAACACACATGAAATGACTCTAGCTGTGGTTCATGAAAAGAGCAGACATGCGATGACACTGGTGGATCCATGTGTGGTTCATGGAAAGAACACACATGCAATGATACGGGGTGTGGTTCATGATATGGTCTATGGGAAGAACACACATGCAATGACTCATGGTGATATGTGGTTTGTGAAAAGAACAGACATGCAATGACTCTAGCTGTGGTTAATGAGGAGAGCAGACATGCAATGACACTGGTGGATCCATTGTGGTTAATGAGAAGAACACACATGCAATGACATTGGGTGTGGTTCATGATATGGTTTGTGAGAAGAACACACATGCAATGACTCTAGTTGTGATTCATGAAAAGAGCAGACATGCGATGACTCTAACTGTGGTTCATGAAAAGAGCAGACATGCGATGCCACCGGTGGATCCATGTGTGGTCTATGAGAGGAACACACATGCAATGACACCGGTGGATCCTTACGTGGTTTGTGAGAATAACACACATGCAATGACACTGGTGGATCCATATGTGGTCTATGAAAAGAACACACATGCAATGACACTGGGTGGATCCATGTGTGGTTCATGGGAAGAACACACATGCAATGAAACTGGTGATATGTGGTTTGTGAGAAGAACACACATGCAATGACTCTAGCTGTGGTTCATGAAAAGAGTAGACATGCAATGACATTCGTGGATCCATGTGTGGTTCATGGGAAGAACACACATGCAATGACACTGGTGGATCCATGTGTGGTCTGTGGGAAGAACAGACATGCAATGACACTGGTGATATGTGGTTTGTGAGAAGAACACACATGCAATGACTCTAGCTGTGGTTAATGAAAAGAGCAGACGTGGAATGACACCGGTGGATCCATGTGTGGTTAATGAGAAGAACACACATGCAATGACACTGGGTGTGGTTAATGATATGGTTTGTGAGAAGAACACGCATTGCAATGACTCTAGTTGTGGTTCATGAAAAGAGCAGACATGCGATGACTCTAATTGTGGTTCATGAAAAGAGTAGACGTGCAATGACACCGGTGGATCCATGTGTGGTCTATGAGAGGAACACACATGCAATGACACCGGTGGATCCTTACGTGGTTTGTGAGAATAACACACATGCAATGACACTGGTGGATCCATATGTGGTCTGTGAAAAGAACACACATGCAATAACACTGGTGGATCCATGTGTGGTCTGTGGGAAGAACACACATGCAATGGCACTGGTGATATGTGGTTTGTGAGAAGAACACACATCCAATGAACTCTAGTGGATCCTTACGTGGTTTATGAGAAGAGCACACATCCAATGAACTCTAGTGGATCTATCTTGGCATAATTTGATGCATGCCATGTTGTATTTCATTGTACAAGACACTCACTTTCCATTTTATACTACTCAGTATCGCCCTTGGTTTTATTCGGTACTACTCAGTTTTGGCCCCCCCTCTCTCTATCTTTCGTAGAAGCACAAACATGTGCTCACCCTGTCTACTACTCCCTGATTGGTTATCACAGTTTTCACGCGGATCGTGCGCACCAACCGTTGATTCTGTGCGATCCAACGATGATCGTTGCACACGTCGTGCCCTTCATAGTATAGCGTGAGACATCATGGACATCTCCCTCAGCGAGACTTCTACAAGAAGGAACACGATGCCGTCCATGGAAAAAGTTGTCGAGCGGTCTTGTCATGTTTAATCAAGTCTGAAAAGCCTACTACTGCTACAACTACGCTACAACGCATGCATCATCGAGTGCATGGTCGTCGATGGACAGCTGCAATTTATTGCCACTTGATTTTAATAAGACATATCCCATTTTTTATGCAGCGGCTCTCAATCGCCAATTTTAGGGCCGTGTCAAACTTCGTACATAGAAATTGTGTGTCCGCCCTTTGCGTGCGGCTCAATACAGAACTGCCATGCATGGCCCTAAAAAAAACGTGACGTACCGTGCGCGTGTCGCGGTGCACGGTGCAGTAGACTGCGTGGCATGTTGCACGGTGGTGCAACGAAACGTCCTTGCTTCTATCCACCTTAACTATAGAGCCCCTCTCCACACACCCACTCCCACTCTCGCTCACTGTCCCCACGCAACCCTCTCTACTGTCCCACCAGCATCCGCAAACTCCCGAGAATACCCCGTCCGCGCCGGTGATGGATGAGGAGGATAAGGTGGCCATCGTCGCCTCCGTGGCTGCCGGTGAGAAGGCCCCCGTCTCCTCGCTGATCCCCCTCGACATGTTGAAAGCAAACGCTGTCCCTATCCAGGACCCAGTCGAGGCATCGATGGCAGCCGCCGTTCTTGTCCAAGCCCCCGTCCCCGCTACCGATGGAGCCGCCCGCCGGCGAGGAGGCCCCCGCCGGTCACAAGCAGATCACGCACTTCTTGGGAACCTACGATCTAGATAAGTACATCGCTCCGCTGAACCCCTATGAGACCGGCATCAACGACCTATGGTCGGAGGTAACTAGGGTTTGCTCCCCACCCCTGGTTCTTCTACCGTTTGTTAGAAATAATGGGCTAATCTATTTAAAATTTAGCTGGTATTGTCATGTTTAATATTCTGGAATTAGTCATGGAAATTATGCCTAATTATCCAACACCGTTCCCATCGTTGGATGCTAGATCTTGGTTTACTAGGATTCGCTTGTTCACATTTCGATTGCTCGATCTTCTTACACCATCTACTCCCCCATTTTCTCTTTCTTCCAATAGGTTTCTAGCAGCGACGTCTGCAGCGATGACGAGTCCATTCACACCAAGGCTCGTCAGGTGCTGAGGAGGTTGCGGGCCGACAAGTACAGCTGCCCCTTCCGCAAGGGGGCTCCTACTGCTTGACGAGTCGCGCCGCTGGCGGCACCGACTTGAACACCTTACTGGAGCATGCAGAGGCCGCGGGCTTCGGCATCCACAAAAGCGGCAAGCGTGAGACCGTGAACATCAACGCCTACATCGCTGAACACCGGGCTCTCTGCATCACCTACGAAACCTCCAACGGGTGGCCATCAAAGAGGGTCGCATGCCTCCAATCAGGCCCAAGGCCCCTAAGTCCAAGAAACTGGGAAGCAAAAAGTGGAGGAAGCGTCGGAGGGAGGAGGCGGAGGCGCGGGCGCTTGCAGGATGTGCCTGCAGCTGCGGCGACTACTGCTGCTGCTAAGTAGCTTCTTTCTAGCTATATCTTATTTCTGGCTGAATGCATCGAACCTCGTTAAGCAACCTACTTTCTATCTCTATATCGTATATAGCTGAGCACAACTATATCTACATTTGTTTTGTTTTCTGAATGAATGTATTCTGCCTGGTGTGATTTGCTACTCTAGATTTGCTACCTGATCGGAGGCAAAAGGAGGTCCAAAAGGGAACGAAATATCAAAGTGAGAATCTTCTCTAGATTTGCTACCAATTTGGGAAAAATGAAACATATATGTTTAGCGAGAGAGGAAAAGGGCACTCTTTCAAACTGCCAGTTAAGAAGCTACCATCTTGACAAACTACAAGAAACATACATAAACATAACACAACGAGGGTTGAATTTATTTTACTAGTATCACTTGAGGCGCTAGACATCTTGGCAAGCTAACTAAGTTCCACAAAACAGAAACATAACACTGACAAGTAAAATTTAATTCACTCCTCATTGGACCACTTGAGGCGCTTGCCATCGTTCCTAGGCGACAAACTGCGACCATTCCAGGTACTCCACATCTCACGAACTGCTATCCCACCTGGCATCTGACATGGCTTCCCTATCTTCAGCGTCCTGCGGCACAATTAGAGGTGCATCATAGGCCTGATTGTTGCCGCTAGAAGATGATGCCACTCTGTTTGCCGCTTCAGCTGTAGCCTCTCTGTTAGCTGCTTCTTCAGCTGCTTCTGCAGCCTCTCTATCAGCTGCTTCAGATGCAGCCAATTTCTTTGCATATGCAGCTTCAAACTCAGCTATTCTGCATTTTCTACAAAGGGCTCCCCTAAGCTCGTCTTCCCTCTTGCAAATAGGGAAAAACACGAGGTAACATAGAAAAAAATGGATCTGCTTGTACAGCTGGTAGGTCACGTAAGCATCTATGGCTGCATACTTCAGGTTTATATCAGACAACGACCACTCGTCCCAGAAATCGTGCCTATCCTTAGGGAAATCTTCCTTCATTTTGTCGTACGACTCATCAAGGATTCTAGTTGCGAGTGATGTCATTCCATCCTTCCTTGAGCCCCCTAGGATCTTGACAAGACTCTGAATATCGATCCACTTGTGCGCAGGAATTATAATTTCCTCTTGATACAATTTCGAAAAATCAGTTGTTGTGTCGACAGTGTAGAAAACAATTCCCTTTTCTACAAGGAACTAGCCCAGCGCCGGACATTTCCTATCAGTCCTGAAAGTATGTAGTTTGTCATCACCAAAATTTGTAACTACAAATATTTTGTCAATGCAAGATCATCATCTCAATATAATTTTGAAAAGTTTAGTAAATGAAAGATCAAGACTCTCAACATTGTATTGTCATAATTTATTCGGTTTTGCTATTTCTCAGTCGACTGAACGAGTTGCACATTTCTTTTAACTACGGTTGCACTTTTCTTAGGTGATTGAGACTAAAGAAAATCTCAGTCGATTGAGACATAGGCAAACCCTAATTTATTTGGTCCTAAATAAAATCCAGTAGTTGTAAGATGAGCAAGTGGATAAAGAACAAGAGGAGAAAACCCTAAAAGCGGTTAGCTACAGAGAGCAGATCTACAAACCGGGAGAGGTGGTAGACGCTCCGCATGGCCAGTTGAACGACGGCGACTTCACTCCCTTCATATGGGTTCTCCGAGTGTACTCGAGGTCCAACCCCACAAACATGTCCTCGTCTATCCCAAGCCAACTCTCCTACATCCTCAGGACACGCACCAGTGTCTCCTCCTCGTTGGTGTAGACAACGTCTATCTTCTTATTGTCATGGGTAGTGAAGCTTGTCTCTGAAGTGCATAGATCTTCCATGGCAGCAAGGAGAAGACGGGGAGAAGATAGTAGATGACAGGAAGAAGAAGAGTGGTTTCTGCGAGGCAGGAGAACGGTGGAACCATCAATGTGCTTTTAAGGTAGTGGTTAACGATTGGGACAGAAGTCTAAGTAGAGACTTCTGAGTAAACAAAAAATAATTATAACGCCGATACATGTGTCTTGTTTTGTCACATCAATACACTGGGTAGGGGGTGTTGTCCTGTCCACTGTGCCAACGCTTCATGCCTACGTGATAGCCACCCCGCCTAAGCGACGAGAGCGACATAACGGCGAGAACTGACAGGGGGCCCAACTTGACGGCCGTTATCTTGATTTTTTGTATTGAAACGTAAAGTTGAATTCGTGCCGAAAAAGACCCTCTGAGTATTTGACACACCAACTGTAGTCACCCCGGCTGATTTCAGGGAACTTGGGTACCGCGTTGCCTGTACACCCCAACTTTCGGGCCGCAAAATGATATTCTCGGCGGCGGCGCGAGGGACTCCTTCCCCGCCGCCGGTATCATGGGGGAGCACCGCCCCTTAACCCCTTCCTTCATGGCTTCTTGGGATCCCTCCCCCATAGAGATGAGATCCATGAGGGAGGCAAAAACGTGGCTTTGGTGGCTGCAAATTCGTGGTGGAGATGCCCTGGACGAATTAGGTTTCCTCCGTTTATATAGCTTCTCGAATTCCCGTCACCCCATCTTGGGCTACAGTAAATCGGGACGAAAAGGCTCGTCCGGACTCGGAATCAGCCAAATTTTATGTCCAGAATGTTTGTCGCGAAATTTCCAACAACTTTGTAGGAGAAGAGTTTTCTGTTGAACGCCGTCTTCGACCAGAAACGTGACCATCTTCAAAAAGAGTTCTGAGACAGATTTCAGGGAAAATCCCAATTTGACTCCAACAAGGTTTCCACTTGTATTCTTGGTAATTCCTACACATCAAAGTATAAAACAAGAAAATTGTGCACTTTTACAACTATTACTAGGTTAATCCAAATAAGTCATAAACTTTATACAAAAAGGAGTGTCAAAAGCATATTATTAGCATGAAACCATCAAAAATTATAGATACGTTATGGACGTATCAACATCCCCAAGCTTAGTTCCTGCTCGACCTCGAGTAGGTAAACGATCAAAACAGTATAATTTTTTAGATGACATGCAAAAAACACAGTCTTGATCATCATTATTGTAAAAGTATTGAAAGTTGGGATTAAGGTACTCTAAACATGAATCATGAAAGATAGAGTTCTAACAATAAGACATAGCAACTATGTTGTAACATGAAAAGGCACAAACAAAAGATTCATGAATAACAATGCTTTGCAAGACGTTTGTTTGTTTCACATAAAGAAAGCATAATGAGAATGGTATTCAGCTTGTCCCTCATAGAGTAGCAAAATATAAATGCATATGACACCTTCAAAGTTCATAAGGGTGACTAGATACAAATAGTTTAGGAACAAGCAATATCAAAGTTATGCATCAATCAACAAGTCTTGGGACAATGCACACAGAACTAAGAATGACAACTATGCTCTCTTAATTGGTGCATAAAGATAGAAGGTGGAGACTCAATATAAAAATGGAAGAAAGGCCTTCATAGAAGGAAGCAGGGATTCAAGTCTCATAAAGAGCTTCAAAAAATTATGGTACTTATTTGCTTTCAGCTCTCATTGCCCCTATCATAATCATCTTGAAGTGATTAAGGTTAAAGTGAACAAACTATGGAGTATATGTTTGACAAAGTATAAGTTGGAAATCTCATGTCCCTTGAATACGATGGCCACTCCTCATGCTACTCAAGTTTAGTTACCGGTAAGTTCTTGTCATAGTAAGTACATGTGTATCATAGAGAACTGCCAACGGGGTACCCCTTGCCCGATGATACAGAAGAATCCCCATATCAAAATGACAAGGCAAGCAGACAACGAGCATCTCAGCAATCTTCTTATTTACCATGGGAAAATGGTGCTTTTTTCTCTCTTTCCTCTTTTCTCATCTCTTTTTTTTCTTTTTTCTCAATCTCTATCTATTTTTTTATAAGAAGAATGCTTCATAGATTGCTCATTATGGTTACGCTGCAGGTTTCCACCATGATTAGGCATGGATTAGGCCGGCGGCCTAGGCGTTTCTCTAACAGACATACATAACTTCATAGACTTACAAGCTCTCCTTTCATTTCACACCTACGACATCCATAGACAAAAGAGCATGATATCAACTACGTACAATGTACAAGTGCAATGTTGAAAGCGTTCCCCATGACAGCATGGTTCTGCTAATCCCCAACATATAAGTGCAAGCATATACAACATAGATGACACAATGGTTCAAGTTTATTAGGGGCAAGAAAAGTAAAGCGTGCCATCAAGTTCGTGAGAGCTTTAATCACTAGTTTTCTCATAAAAAGTTTAATTCAGAAGGTAGATAAAAGCATGAATATACTTGGAATAGAAAATGCTAATAGCTAGGTATGGTGGAATCTTTGGGATAACTTGGTTTTATTTGGAGTTGGATGCATGAGTGGAACTCATACTTGGTTATGGAGGCTAGCAAAAGACTGGGAGCGACCAACTAAAAGAGCAATACTGGCCATAATCATGCAAAGCGACAAAACATCATTAATTAAAGAATAAAATGATATTACAATTCGAAAACTAAAGGATCATAATGGCTATGGTGACTTGGGATAGTCATAACATGGTGTGAGCATGCACCAAGTCAACCCAAATAAAGCATCAAAAGAGAATACCACAATACTATGCTTTAATATGCTAAAACAACGCATGATTCTTTCAAGGCACATTAAGCAATCTCAATTGTTTACAACATGTCATGCTACAGCAAAAATCACTAAGCATAAAGCCAAATATCAAGCATGACATGACAAAGCATAGGCCACTGTAAAAAACGAGCTCTTTTTACCACTTAAGCATGAACTTTTCCTACTCCTTTTCAATCCAAACCACACTTATTTGAAAACTAATGTATAAAAGAGGGGGTCCAATCAATTTATTCAAGCAAACTAAGCAAACCAAGCAAACGAAAACCAAAAACTAAAATGAAGACGTCCAAGAACAACACAACTGTGCATGAAACAATAAAAATGAAGTGTTTGGAAGAACATGAGATTTTTATTGATGAAGAAGGGGATGCCTTGGGCATCCCCAAGATTTGACGCTTGTACTTCTTGTATATTTCTTAGGGTGACACGGGGTGGCATCCCCAAGCTTGATCTTTAGTCTATTCTTTATCTCATTACATCATTCTTTCCTTAACACCTGAAATTTTTTCCTTCATACAAAACTTCACATAATCATCATTAGCAACATTAGAGTACTCAAGATAATAAGTCTTTGGATTCAGTTTCAACACGAATAAAACTTCCATTAAAACACAAGCTACTGTAGCACTTTCCTTAAAAAGGTCAATTCCCCAAAGAGAACCCAAAAAGAATCAACAAGAAGCAAATGCAAATAATGGCAAAAATCTGTCAAAACAAACCAGCAGAGAGAAACCAATTTTTTCGAAATTTTTTCGTTGCTCAAATCGAAAAGTGTTGAACTAACGAAAGTTGGATAAAAACCTGGGGCAGAAGAACAAAAAATTACAGCTCAAACCGACGTACAGAGATTTTACATGAATTTTTACAGCGAGGTACAAAAATCTGTTTCAAGGCAGGAACTTTCCCAAGCATTACTTCTCTCTCATTAGAGGTTACTCTTGGCACAAAAAGAAAATAAAAATGATAAGGAGAGGTTATTACTGAAGCAATAACTTCCAAGACTCAACTAAAACTTTTGGGTTATCTCCCAGTAAGTACTTTTCTTTAATGCCTTTAAGTTAGGCATAGGATCAAGATTCAAGTATTTTCGAATGAATAAGCATTAAGATCAATACCAAAAATATCTTGTCGTCTGATTGATGACAAGTATGCCATGAGGGGGGTCCTCGAGGCATGCGGAAGAGAGGCGTGTGAGACGTACGGTGTTCCGGGACGGTGATCACACATGTTTACCCAGGTTCGAATCCGCCGGCTTTGGATGGATCCTACTCCTGCTAGCAATCCAGTAATACGGCAGAGCCAGAATATGGGTTACAAGGGTTTCGCCTATGCGAGTTGAGATTGTAGACTATTGAGGGTGCCCTAAAGGCTCTCCCTAGGATGGCTTATATAGATATCCGGCCTAGGGTTTACAAGAGAGATCTATCTGGCTACGACTAAGAGTCGGTTACAGAGTACATCTTGAACTACAAGTAACACTATGGGCCTAAGTTGGTAAGTCTTCTGGGCCTTCCCGTAGCCGGATTGGAATCCGTCTTTCTCCCTGACTGGGCCGCCCGTGAAGCAAAGCTCTAACCCGAAGTGGGCCACCCTGGTCAGTGAGGAACTGTGAGGATACCCGAAAAGTATATCCCCAACAGTAGCCCCCAGAGGCCTCCAAGATCCAAAGTCGGATTTATCATCGTCTAGCTTGATCTTAGGCTTGCAGAATCTTGAAGGGTTCTTGAAACTTCACAACAAAAAATACGATCCGGGTCTTAAAAATAAGTCGGACCTATCAACAGGTTACTTGGATTTCCAGCTTGATTTCCAACTAAACCGGAACTTGGTCTCTAACGCCACCTGACATAAGTCATGGTCAAGTCACGTCATCTGACAGGCATTCCGTCAGCACGACCGTTGGTGGGTCCATAGTTCGAGGAACCGAGGCGCCGTTTCAATGCGTGCGCGGAGATCGAGGCGATGTAATCATCACGTGGGACCTTCCCAGTTCCTTCCACGATGCGTGGCGGTTAGACTGTAGCATTTGCACGAATCTTGGCGCAGTTAGGTGGATATAAGGGGTTAGGATTTTCTCCTTCTCCTTTCACCTGTCATTTGCTTTTTCCTCTCCTCCCAATCTCTCTACGCGCACAAAACTCCTCCGTTCCTCCCCCAAAGAACTCCCAGCGCCGCCCATCCTAGGTCATCTGCCCGCTGGAGAAATGGCCTCTTCTTCCTCTTCCGGACTGGCGGCAGCGGCGACGGAAGCGGTGGCGGAGAAGGAGAGCTTCCGCAGGCTCTGGATCCCCTGCGTGCTCGACGACGAGAAGCTCCAGAATGTGGAGAATGAAGGGCTCCTCCACGCCGGCGATTGGCAGAGCGGCTTCGAGGAAACTGTCCCCAACCCGCACGCCAGCGAGCGGGTCCACTTTGGCACCCACCTCGATAGAGGTTTGTTGTTTCCTCCCTCGGAGTTCTTCTCCGAGGTGATTGATCATTACGGAGTTCAACTCCATCATCTTCCTCCCAACTCTCTCTTAGAGATGAGCGATTACGCTTCTTTGTGTGAGGGATATCTCGGCATTAGGCCTTGTTTGACTCTATTCCGGTACTATTTTCATGTCCGGAGAAACTCTATCACTACCGGTGTTCCTTACATCACCGATACTATTAGTTTTTCGCTTAGACGTGAGCGCGCGTATCCCAAAATCTTAGCCAGTGACTCGGTCAAACAACGGCCAGCAACATTCTTTTATCATAGGGATATTCCAGCTCCCGACAAAGCCACTGCTTTGCTGGCTTTCATCGACGGAGCTGCCACGGCCCAACCATCTTGGGACGAGGCTCCTCTGGCTCTTACTGATAATCTGATCCTCGCTAAGAGGCGGATCGAATACTTGATCAAACACAACGGACTGAAGGGATCCGACTTGGTCCAATGCTGGGTCTCACGCCGGATCCACCCCCTTCAGTACCACGGAGATCGACCGATGCACTCCATCACGTCGTCCAAGAAAGACTCCCTCCGATTAAGACCCAAAGCATACACCACACAAGGCTATATAAGCCAGATTCAGTGGTTGATCAGGGAGCGGATCGAGAGGAGGATCCCGGAGGTTTCTCTGGATATGCACACGGCGGAAAACCCCGTAGTGTCGGTAAGCTTCTAACAGCACACCTTTTTATGTGTTTCAATCTTCGAGTTACATTGCAATACTGATATGTTTTCTTCTTTTCAGCTTGTTGACCTCCCCGAGTCGGAGCTTGCTCCGCTCGAAGGATATCCTCCGGAGTTTTCTCAGGAGACAGAGGTGGTTCCATTGCCGGACCTTGCGCTCAAGAAGCGCAAAGCTCCGACAGTGGTTGTTGGCACAAAGGAGGTTCCTGTTGTGAAGAGGTAACTTTCAATCACAACTTCTGCCTTTGTACTTTACTGGAATTTCCTTCCGAGATGTGATGTTTCCGACTTTACTACATTCTCAGAGCAAAATCGCTCATCAAGGGCAAGGGGAAAGGGATTTCTTCGAAGCCGCTGCGGCAGACGAAGCTTACGATAGCTTCTCCTGCCGTGGCTCCTCGGACTCCTACCCCTCAACCTTCTGCAACGCCAGTGATTTCTCTGGCTGCCATAGAAGATCCGGCTCCTTCAACGGAGCCCGCGATCCTTGAATCGCGAACTGACATCACCATGGGTGAGTCAGATTTAGATAAGGGTGGACCCTCTTTGGGTAATGACCCCTCGGCAGAAACTTTCGCCGAAAACCTTACCAACAATCCAGGACTTGCCAAGTTTGGTCTATCCTGAAAATCTGCTGAAGAGATCCAGCGGCTAGCCAGGCAATGCGTGGAGAAAAGAAACTTATCTGCCGAAGAAGAAGCGCAAGAGGCAGAGGAAGTCAAGTTCTCCGACCTTCTTGCCCAAGTGCGCCTTCGCGACGAGAGGATAAGGACTGGTGAGCTTCCAACAACACCAGTGATTCCTCTAACTCTTGCCGAGAAGGTGGCCGTTGAAGTGAACGCGAGTTTGGACAAACTGACTCGCGAACAATATGTAAGTCGGAATTCCAACTCCTGTTTTTCCTTTATTTCATATCATATCCTCTAGCCCCCAAGCATGAAGTAGGATATACAATCCGGGTTTATGCTTCATTAGGATGCCAAAGAATGAACTAGTGTATCCCTCAAGGCTCGTGCTGATATTAGCAAAAATATTAGCTCGAGTCATAAGTAGTTTTCTGACTTTGGGTATTCTGACTTACAGAAAGTGTGTTCCTATAACCAGGATTTATTGAAGAATGTCTGTGATAAGCGGAGAGAGATCAAGGCTCTCCGACTTAAAAATGCTGAACTTAAAGTTGCCAAGGATGAGGCTGAAGGTAAACATTTTGAAACTCAAGCCTTGTCTTTCATGCTTTCATAGTCAAACTTTTTCTGAACAGTTGTTCTTTTTTGACTTACAGCGCTGGTAACACAATCCTGTGCCATGATTGAAGAGGCCAAGAACCTTGGTGGTGGAGAACAAGGAGCTTCATCAAGAGCTGGATAAGCTCAAGGCGGATCATGAAAAGAGCATTGCTCAAATTCTTGAGTCCTCCTCCATGGCTACTGATGAGCGTGATCGCAAGATCGCTGCTCAAGATAAAACAATCTCGGACCTAAAATATGAGCTTGGCAGAGAGAAGGATCTTTCTAAGGCGCTCCGGGCTGAACTCTAGAGTCTTCGGGAAGAGAAGACCAAAATCGACGACGTCATTTTCGGTACGTTCCATCTCTCTGACTTTTCCGCTTTATTCGACTTCTATCAATGTCGGATTTTTCTTGACTTGTTTTGTGTATAGGTCCTCTGTACTTGACGGACTCTTCCTCCACCGAGCCCCGCACCCACTGGCTTACCCAAGTCGGTGACCTGCTTCATGACTTCCGCCAATCCCTTGAGGACACCGGCGAAGCTCTCAAGATTCCAGACATGCACAACATGTCGGATTTTCAGGTGCGGGACAAGACAAAAGAGATGCCGCAGCTTGTTCAGGATTGGAACATGTCCTACGCGCGGACTGCGGCGCAGAACGCACTCACCATGGTCATGAGCCACCATGGAAACATGGAAATATGGCAAGTGACCAGAGGGTACTACAAATTAGATGAAGACGGCCAGGAGCAGGATCTTCAAGCCATCATGCACTCCTGCGCCAGATATGGGTGCCACGTGGCTGAGTTGACCAGCTACGAGACCCCTTTCTTCACCCGCGTGGATACTCCGCCTGCTCCTCCAGAAGAATCAGCATAAGTTTCCGATGATGAACGCACCACCTCAGATGTGGACATCTAGGAACGATACCAGGGCGGTGTATCCAGCGAGCCGGCAGCTCCTTCCTCTCCTGCATCATAGATTAACAGAAATTTTTGTATTATTCCGAAAAACATGATGGGCCTATAAATATGCAGTACTATAATTTTGCTAGTGCTAAGCTTTTGATCTATTCAGCACTTTTGGCTTTAAACTTTTTGCGTGCCTGAAATGTTTACATAAGCACTTGTATTTTTTCGTCCCAACTTATCGTTTATCTGGCTTTTCGCCTCGTCCCTTCCGTGAGTCGGCTAAACCTTCTGCCGAAAACTTTGCCGAGCAATGGAGCTCAATTGTTAAACCAGTTTAAACTCGGAAACAAAGCCGGCTTCCAGTACCAACAATTCACTACTCAGAAAATGCCCGCATCCAGCAATTAGACAAATAACCAAAGTAAAGACTAGAAACTTTAGAGTTATACCCGAAGGTAGCAATTTTAGGATCGGAAATCTAAACCAGAACAAACATGAGCATAAAATACTTTCACGCATTCTGGGATTTTCGACTATGACATGATCATTCGGAAATAAGATGGTAAAAACTTCTTAGAAAAAATTGAGGAAACCAAAACTTTTATTTCTCAGAGAACATGTACATATATATGTTTACAAAGAAGGATAAACTAAGAATAAAAGGGACGTAGCTGAGAAATATTCCATGGTCTGTCTAACTCATCCGGATTTGTATTGCCTCTAGCTCTCTTTATCTTCTTAGTAGCATGTCTTTCTTTGACTGGCCTCATGTCAGTTAAGTAGTACGATCCATTGTGCAATACTTGACTAACTAAAAAGGGCCCTTCCCATACTGGGGAAAGTTTGTGCTTTCTTTGTTGCACAAGCCGGAGAACCAAATCACCTTTATTGAAAGATCTATTTCGGACTCTCTGGCTATGATACTTGCGTAACTTCTGCTGATAGGCTATAGATCTCATTTCAGGAACGACGCGAACTTCTTCGACTCAGTCGAGATCGATTTGTCGAGAAACCTCGGCATCCTCTTCAATATGCGCGGCCACTCTAGGAGAAGTGTGAATCAAATCACTAGGTAGAACTGCTTCTGCGCCATAGACCAAGAAGAAAGGTGTGTATCCGGTTGACCTATTCGGAGTTGTTCGTAAAATCCATATTATAGAGGGTAATTCCTCTGCCCAAGCCCCCGCAGCACGTCGTAGTGGTGCTTCGAGTCTAGGTTTTAGGCCTTGTAGGATTAAACAATTTGCTCTATCGACTTGTCCGTTAACCTGTGGATGTGCGACTGACGCAATGTCAAGCCGGATATTTTGCTCATTGCAGAATTCGGCCAATTCTCCCATAGAGAAGTTACTCCCGTTGTCCGTGATAATGCTATGTGGATAACCATACCGGATTATAACATCGTCAACAAATATTTTGGCTGTTGCTCCATCACAACTAGTGACAGGTTTAGCCTCAATCCATTTGGTGAATTTATCCACCATCATCAAGAGATGCGTAAATCCACTTGGAGATCGTTTAAAAGGTCCTACCATATCAAGCCCCCAGACCGCAAAAGGCCATGTTATAGGTATTGTTTGTAGCTGATCAGCCAGAACATGAGCTTGTTTGGCGTACTTTTGGCAACCTTTGCACGTCTTGACTAATCGTTGGCATCTGCCTGAGCTGTAAGCCAGAAAAATCCGTGTCTAAAAGCTTTTGCCACTAAAGATTTGGCTACAGCGTGGTGACCACACTTGCCTTCGTGGATTTCCCATAAGATTTCCACTCCTTCTTCCAGAGATACACAGCGCTGAAAAACCCCAGAAACACTCCGCTTATAGAGCTCACCTTTAACAATAATATAGGCTTTTGCTCGTCAGATAATCTGCCGGCTCAGCACCCCGTCTTCGGGTAATTTGCCATCTACCAAATAATCGAGGTAGGGTTGAGTCCAGCTGGGAATTACAGCCAGAACTGCTATCAAGGGTGAGTCAGATTTGGTCGGATAGTCCTCATCTACTCCCTTTATTGAGGGAACTTTGAGGTGCTCTAAAAAAGCGCCATCCGGGACCTCTTTCCGCGCAGAACCTATCCGAGATAGTGCATCTGCTTCCTCATTTCCTGCTCGAGGGATGTGTTGAACTCAAACCCTTCGAACGATTTAGATAGATCATCCACAACAGCTTTATATGCTGCCATGTGCTTATTGGCATTACAAATATCCGACACTTGCTGAGCAACAAGATCCGAATCTCCGTAACACATCAAACGTCGGATGCCAATATCCCTAGCAATCCGGATTCCATGCAGCAGTCCTTCATACTCGGCAATATTGTTTGTCGCTGTGAAGTGGATCTGCAACACGTATAAAAGTTTATCTCCTTGGGGTGATTTGAGTATCACGCCAGCCCCCGAGCCCCCTCGAGCCTTAGACCCATCGAAATAGAGGGTCCAATATTCCGACTCAGGGAGGATCATATTGTTGGGGATATACTTTCCGGGTATCCTCATAGTTCCTCACTTACTGACTTAGGCCCATAGTGTTGCTTGTAGTTCAAGATGTACTCTGTAACCGACTCTTAGTCATAGCCGGATAGATCTCTTTTGTAAAACCTAGGCCGGATATCTATATAAGCCGTCCTAGGGAGAGCCTTTAGGGCACAACTCAATAGTCTACAATCTCAACTCGCATAGGCGAAACCCTTTGTAACCCATATTCTGGCTCTGCCGTATTAGTGGATTGCCAGGAGTAGGGTACGTCCATTGCCGGCGGATTCGAACTTGGGTAAACTTGTGTGCTCACCATCCCGGAACACCGTACGTCTCACACCCCTCTCTTCCGCACGCCTCGAGGACCCCCTAATTGCGTACTTGTCATCAATCCGACAATAGTTGGCGCCCACCGTGGGGCAACTGAGCTTCAGATCTACGTTCCGAGCGGAATCTGCAAGAATCGGAGTCGGCGAAACCATCGCCATCGGTCGTCTCCTCTATGCCAGCAACGTCCCTCTCATCGTTCTTGACGAGACTTGGATTCCGGCTAGGGAGGCCGTAACTGCCTACACAATCATGTCTTTTGGCGAGATCGATGTTTACATCGGTTTCGCTGAACCTTCCCCACCCACCACAGCGGTGATGATAGAGGCAGAAGAATCTTCTGGGTCCCCTTTGTCCGCGGATGCGGCAGAGTTCCGGATCTCAGAAAACCCTAATCCCATCCAGCCCGCACCAGTTGCGGAGATAGTGGAGAAATTCAAGCCCGAAAAATACTTAGCGGTCCAAGTCGAATCTGGAGTGGATCTCCCTGGAGGAGCCGGATCCCAGATCGACCCACCCGTGGAAGTCGAAATTCAGGAGGAGCTAGTCAATGACACTGATTCCGGCTCTGATGACGCCGGAACAAACAGGCCTTTCCTGATGTATACACTACGACGTATGATACTGCAAGGCGAAAACACAGATGCAATCCTCGAGACCATCAAAAGTTCCGACATGGGTGACCGCGAAAGCCACAGGTACCTCAGGAAGAACGCGACGCACTTCGTCGGATACGTGGGATCCGGATCCGGCTCTGCCGATGCTGGAGAAAATGCCGACTCTATGCTGGAGGCAATTGGAACAAACACCGACATACCCGCATCCTCGGATGAATCTATGACGTCAGCGAATTTCCGAAAGTTCTCTGCGGAATATGAAGAGGAGTATAACTCCAAAGCTACAGAGGAAGGAGAAGCCATGGATGAAGGATCTAGGGAACACTCTCCCAAAGCGCAGGATGACATGGACGACAGAGATAATCCCGAGGTCCAGATGTCCGAAAGTACCGATTAGAGCTTGACTCCGGGAAATGGACCCAAAACCGTCTTTGCTACCGGCGCTGCCAAGAAGGCAAAGAAGAAGAACAAAAAGAACAAGACCCCAGCAAAAGACCCTCTGACAGAGGAGGTGATTGCCGAGGAATACGAAGAAGACTCAGATGGAGCACTTATCCCAGAAGAGCCGAAAAAAGAAGAATCAGTGGATGGACACGTAATCGCCGAAGGTGCGCGTAAACTCATCAATGTTGCGCTAACCACACCTATCCCTACAGCTGTAGAACTTACTGCGGATGAGTTGGACGAAAGGGCCCAAGCCCTAGAAGCGTGTCATCAACAACTCCTCGATGAAGCCAAAAACATCGAGGTGGAGAAGAAACACATGGCAACTAAAGACTACATGTCTCGGTTGCATCAGAAGACACGGAAGCGTCACACTAATGACGACCAATTCCCTCATGTCCGTGCCATCCTTTTCGGGGATGAAATGGGGAAGCCACGGAAAGATAGCAAAGGGGATTGGGTACATCCAACCCCAGTACAGAATACCGTGGCGACCCGAGAAATTTTATCTGCTAATCCAGGACTAGAGGAGATCCGTTTGGGTATCAAACTACTCAATAAGGGACTAGAGCAGCAAAAGGTCGCCCTGTCCGGAAGTCAAAAACTGGTATCGGATTCTGACCAATGTCGCACGGATCCGGCATGGGCTGACGTAAGACTCCATCATGTTCGGGAGCAGTATCATCGCCCCGAACACTGGGAAGACAATTATTCAAGAACCGGATCGTCAGGACAACATTACAAAACTACTCGTAAACGGAGCAACGTCGCTCCAGCGGCCGAAAATGATGCCATTGCTGCACTAAATCTGAGGAACCCTCCCCGACGAGAGTCGAACGATCGAAGGGGAGAAGATAAAAAGAAACGTGTGGAGGAGGATCGTCAAAAAATAACACCTCCTAGACATGCAAGCCGTCCGGCTGAGCCTCACCGAGGTGGGAACGATGGACGAAGGAACGACGCAAACCATGCTGGGACAAGCCGGTAGGGGGCTCGACGTAGTCAAGACCCTCCCCGGAACCGAAATAATGACGCTCCGGACGGAGGCCGGCGATCATTCGGAAAGAATTCAGTTGCTCCACCCTCTTCACCAAGCAGTCATCACAACGGCTCCCAAGGGGGACAAGGAGGACGACGTGGCGGAGGAGGTGGTGGTAAAAGCCGAAGTACGGCCCCAAGGCACCACAGCCACAACCGACATTCGGGACGATCGCTATCCCCGAACGGCGCAAGGCACATGATCAATTCCAACATAGAGGCGCGGCGCTACGAAAACTGTGATATGTACGTGGGCCCAAAATGCTTCGGACCACGCATCAGAGCTACAAGATTCTCGGAAGGATTTGCTATCTCAAGGCATATCCAAGCCAACGACGGCATCGCTCGGCCAGATACCTGGCTTCAGGATTTTTTCAAGGCTTGGTGCATGTCCAAAGGCGGAAACAGCCTGGTCGCAACCCGATACCTCCCACTTATGTTGCGGAAGACGGGGCGATCATGGCTCAATGAACTTCCGAAGAACACCATCCATAACTGGTATGACATGCAAAGTGCATTCTTTCGGAATTTCGAAGGCACATATCGGAGGCCCTGTACGGTTGGAGACCTACAGCGTTGCACCCAAAAAGCCGGAGAAACTTGCCGGGATTACCTCGAATGATGGATCAACACCAAGAACTCCTGTGAAGGAGTAAACGATCAAACCGCGATAGAAGCTTTCATCGCAGGACTCCCAATTGGTCTATTGCGTCACCGCCTGAAGTGTGACAAGGTCACTGACTTGGGAGAGATGATAGAAACAGTGAGCAAGTATGCAGATGCTGACGACGATGCAGAGGGATTACTCAATGTCCTAGCTGTACCTCAGTCGGCAAGACAACCAAAGCAACAAGCTCAGAAGCGCAAAAATACCTCGGAAGAGAAACCCAGCGCGGTAACAGCGGTGGTTACTATTGTTTCCGGGTCTGGAGGACGAGGAGGACGCGGTGGAGGTCGTGGGCGTGGCCATGGGACTTCAAGGGTACAAGGTAGATGATAACAGCAACCAGGCAAAACCTACTCTTTGGCCGACATTGCCAATAACCCATGTGGGCATCACCTCGATGCCAATGGGGGCTTGTTCCACACCAACGCTGAGTGTCGTTTCAATGACGACATCAAAAGAGATGATACCGCGGCCTACAAAGCCAAGCGGAAGAAGGGAAAGAAAAATCCCGAAAAGGACAAAGAGACCAAGGAAGATTTCGACATGGAGGAAGCTGATGCTTCAAATCCCAAGCCAGAAGGGAAGAAGACTTTTCCTACCAAGAAGGGCACTTACGTCACTTTCCTCGGATCTCAACCAGCAAAGGTCAAGAAAGCAGTTCTACATGAGCTCAATGCAACAGTTCTGGCTGTCCCTCAATATCTGGACTGGTCGGAGGTGGCAATCACATTTGACCGCGTTGATCATCTGCCTAAGTTGCACAGGCGAGGAAAATACGCCTTAATCGTCAATCCACTTATTGTCGGTTATGGTTTCTCCAAGACCCTCATGGATGGTGGTAGCAGCATTAATATCCTCTATGTTGAAACGCTACGCTGGATGAAGATCTCAGAAACCCAGTTGAACCATAGCTCTGTGATCTTTCACGGAGTTGTCCCAGGAAGACAAGCTAATTCCCTGGGAGAGATTACTTTGGATGTTACCTTTGGAACTCCAAAGAACTATTAGACGGAGGCACTTTCCTTCAAAGTGGTCCCGTTCAAGAGCGCGTACCACGCTATATTTGGACTTCCGGCTTACTGGGCTTTTATGGCTCGTCCGTGTTACATTTACAATATGAGGAAAATTCCAGGTCCCAACGGCGTGATCACCATCAAGGGAGACCCGAAGAAAGCGCGAGAGTGCGAGGATGGAAATGCCGCCTTTGCTGAAGCCGTGCTGCATGCCCAGGAGTACCAGGAGATCAAGAAGAGCATAGATTCATCCGAGATGCCCGCAACAAAGAAGGAGGTGACAAAGCCAAATCTGGAGTTCAAGGCATCAGAAGAGACGAAGGAAACGCTGTTGAAGGATGATGACCCCTCCAAGGTGACCCAGATAGGCGTAGGCCTAGGTAGCGCATAGGAAAGCGCGCTCGTCAAGTTCCTCCAAGCAAATCAAGATATCTTCGCATGGCAGCCATCTGACATGACCGGAGTACCTAGGGAACTTGCTGAACACTCTCTAAATGTAAACCCGAATGCTAAACCCGTCAAACAGTCCCTACGATGATTTGGCGATGAAAAGCGTAAGGCAATAGCTAAGGAACTAGCACGACTCGAGTTAGCCGAATTCATAGAAGAGGTCATCCACACTGAGTGGTCGGCCAATCCTGTAATGGTCCCTAAAAAGGAAACCACTGATTTAAGGATGTGTGTTGATTATACTGCCTTGAACAAGGCTTGTGCAAAAGATCCGTTCGCTCTGCCTAGAATTGATCAAGTTATCGATTCTACGGCAGGCTCGGAACTCCTCAGTTTTCTCGACGCATATTCCGGCTATCACCAAATCCGGATGAAGGAATCTGAGAAAGTAAAAACTTCATTCATAACCCCCTTCGCAACCTTCTGTTTTGTTACGATGCCCTTTGGGCTAAAGAACGCATGAGCTACATACCAACGCACGATGTAGCGTTGCCTCCATGACCAACTCGGACGCAATGTACATGCATACATGGATGACACCGCGGTAATGTCCAAAAAGAAGGAAACGCTGATTTCCGACTTGAGGAAACATTTGCCAATCTACGAAAATACAGCATCATGCTTAACCCGAAGAAATGCTTCTTTGGAATACCAGCCGGAAAATTGTTAGGTTTCATCGTGTCTTAGAGAGGCATAGAGGTGAACCGAGACAAAATGAAGGCTATACTCAATATTTCCAGGCCAACTCGCCTGAAGGACGTACAAAGACTAACTGGTTGCATTGCTGCAGTCAGTCGGTTTGTAAGCCGGCTTGGTTAACGAGCCGCACCATTATACAAACTCCTAAAAAAGACCAAAGATTTTGTTTGGACTGATGAAGCTGAAGCTGCACTACAAGACCTGAAGAAAGTACTCTCATCTACACCTGTCCTTGCAGCGTCGGAACCTCAAGAACCGATGTTGCTTTACATTGCTACGACAAATAAGGTCGTCAGTATCGTCATGGTGGTGGAGAGACCTGAGGAAAATCAGGAGCACCTGGTGCATCATCCGACTTACTTTGTTAGTGAAGTCCTAATAGAGTCAAAACAGCGGTATCCGCACTATAAAAACTTAGCTTATGGTATTTTTCTAGCATCTCGTAAGCTACGACACTATTTTCAGGAGCATCCAATTACCATGGTGAGCAAAGCTCCCATGAGAGATAGAATCAACAACAGTGACGCCATAGGACGTGTCGCCAAATGGGGCATAGAGCTTTCAGCTTTCGATATTGAGTATAAACCTCGAACAGCAATCAAATCCTGGGTCCTTGCTGACTTTGTTGCTGATTGGACAGAGATGAAGGAGAACATGATCCTCCCTGAGTCGGAATATTGGACCCTCTTTTTCGATGGGTCTAAGGATCGAGGGGGCTCGGGGGCTGTCGTGGTGCTCAAATCACCCCAAGGAGATAAACTTTTATACGTGTTACAGATCCACTTCATAGTGACAAACAATATTGCCGAGTATGAAGCACTGCTACATGGAATCCGGATTGCTAAGGATATTGGCATCCGACGTTTGATGTATTACGGTGATTCGGATCTTGTTGCTCAGCAAGTGTCGGATATTTGTAACGCAAATAAACACATGGCAGCATATAAAGCTGTCGTGGATGATCTATTTAAATCGTTCGAAGGGTTTGAAGTTCAACACATCCCTCGAGCAGAAAATGAGGAAGCAGACGCACTATCTCGGATAGGCTCTGCACGGAAAGAGGTCCCGGATGGCGCTTTTCTAGAGCACCTCAAAGTTCCCTCAATAAAGGGAGTAGACGAGGAATATCTGACCAAATCCGACTCACCTTTGATAGCCGTTCTGGCTGTAATTCCCAGCTGGACTCAACCCTACCTCGATTATTTGGTAGATGGAAAATTACCCGAAGACGAGTTGCTAAGCCGGCAGATTATGCGACGAGCAAAAGCCTATACTATTGTTAAAGGTGAGCTCCATAAACAAAGTGTTTCTGGGGTTTTTTAGCACTGTGTATCTTCGGAAGAAGGAGTGGAAATCTTAAGATAGATTCATGAAGGCGAGTGTGGTCACCATGCTGCAGCCAAATGTTTAGTGGCAAAAGCTTTTAGACACGGATTTTTCTGGCTTACAGCTCAGGAAGATGCCGAACGATTAGTCAAGACGTGCAAAGGCTGCCAAAAGTACACCAAGCAAGCTCATGTTCTGGTTGATCAGCTGCGAACAATACCTATAATATGGCCCTTTGCGGTCTAGGGGCTTGATATGGTAGGACCATTTAAATGAGCTCCAAGTAGATTTACTCACCTCTTAGTGATGGTGGATAAATTCACCAAATGGATTGAGGCTAACCTGTCACTAGTTGTGATGGAGCAACAACCAAAAAGATTTGTCGAGGATGTTATAATCCGGTATGGTTATCCGCATAGCATTATCACAGACAACAGGAGTAACTTCTCTATGGGAGAATTGGCCGAATTCTGCAATGAGCAAAACGTCCGGCTTGACATTGCGTCAATCGCACATCCACAGGCTAACGGACAAGTCGAAAGAGCAAATGGTTTAATCCTACAAGGCCTAAAACCGAGACTCAAAGCACCACTACGACGTGCTGCAGGGGCTTGGGCAGAGGAATTACCCTCTGTAATTTGGAGTTTACGAACAACTCCAAATAGGTCAACAGGATACACACCTTTCTTCTTGGTCTATGGCACAGAGGCAGTTCTTCCTAGTGATTTGATTCATACTTCTCCTAGAGTGGCAGCGTATATCGAAGAGGATGCAGAGATTTCTTGACAAAATGATCTCGACTTAGTCGAAGAAGTTCGCGTCGTTGCTGAAATGAGATCTATAGCCTATCAGCAGAAGTTACGCAAGTATCATAGCCATAGAGTCCGAAATAGATCTTTCAATAAAGGTGATTTGGTTCTCCGGCTTGTGCAACAAAGAAACCACAAACTTTCCCAAGTATGGGAAGGTCCCTTTTTAGTTAGTCGAGTATTGCACAATGGATCGTATTACTCAACTGACATGAGGCCAGTCAAAGAAATACCTGCTACTAAGAAGAGAAAGAGAGCTGGAGGCAGTACAAATCAGGATGAGTTAGACAGACCTTGGAATATTGCTCAGCTACGTCCCTTTTATTCTTAGTTTATGCTTCTTTGTAAACGTATATATGTACATGTTCTGTGAGAAATAAAAGTTTTGGTTGCCTCAAGATTTTTTCTGAGAAGTTTTTACTATCTTATTTCTGAATGATCATGTCATAGTCGAAAATCGCAGAATGCTTGAAAGTACTTTATGCTCATGTTCGTTCTGGTTTAGATTTTCGATTCTAAAATTGCTACCTTCGGGTATAACTCAAAAATTTCTAGTCTTTACTTTGGTTATTTGTCTGATTGCTGGATGCGGGCATTTTCCGAGTAGTGAATTGTTGGTACTGGAAGCCGGCTTTGTTTCCGAGTTTAAACTGGTTTAGCAATTGAGCTCTGTTGCTCGGCAAAGTTTCCGGCAGAAGGTTTAGCCGGCTCACGAAAGGGACGAGGCGGAAAACCAGATAAACGATAAGTATAGATGAAAAAATACTAGTGCTTGTGTAAACATTTCAGGCACACAATTTTTTTTTCAAAGCCAAAAGTGCTGAATAGATCAAAAGCTTAGCACTAGCAAAATTAAAGTACTGCATATGTACAAACGCATCATGTTCTTCGGAATAATACAAAAAATTCTGATCTATGATGCAGGAGGAGATGAAGGAGCTGTCGGCTCGCTGGTTACGCCGCCTTGATATCGTTCTAAGATGTCCGCATCCGGGATAGTGCGTTCATCGTCGGAAACTTCTGCGGATTCTTCTAGAGGTGTAGGCGGAGTATCCACGCGGGTGAAGAAAGGGGTCTCGTAGCTGGTCAGATCAGCCACGTGGCAACCATATCCGGTGCAGGAGTGCATGATGGCTTGAAGGTCCTGCTCCTGGCCGTCCTCATCTACTTTGCAGTACCCTCTGGTCACTTGCCATATCTCCATGTTTCCATGGTGGCTCATGACCATGGTGAGAGCGTTCTGCGCCGCAGTCCGCGCGTAGGACATGTTCCAATCCTGAACAAGTTGGGGCATCTCCTTTGCCTTGTCCCGCACCTGAAACTCCGACATGCTGCGCATATCCGGAATCTTGAGAGCTTCGCCGATGTCCTCAAGGGATTAGTGGAAGTCATAAAGTAGGTCACCGACTTGGGTAAGCCGGTGGGTGCGGGCCTCGGTGGAAGAAGAGTCTGTCAAGTTAAGAGGACCTATAAGAAAAACAAGTCAAGAAAAATCCGACATTGATGAAAGTCGAATAAAAAGACAAGTCAGACAGATGGAAAGTATCGAAAATGACGTCGTCAATTTTGGTCTTCTCCTCCCGGAGACTCTGGAGTTCACCTCGGAGCGCTTGGGAAAGATCCCTCTCTCTGCTAAGCTCATTCTTGAGGTCCGAGATTATTTTATCTTGAGCAGCGATCTTGCGATCACGCTCTTCAGTAGCCATGGAGGAGGATTCAAGGACTTGAGCTATGCTCTTTTCATGATGTGCCTTGAGCTGGTCCAGCTCTTGGCGAAGCTCCTTGTTCTCCACCACCAAGGTCTTGAGGTTCTCGGCCTCTTCAATCATGGCCCAGGATTGTTTCACCAGCGCTGTAAGTCAAAAAGAACAACAGTTCAGCGAATAATTCGACTATGAAAACACAAAGACAAGGTTTGAATCTCGGAATGATTACCTTCGGCTTCATCCTTGGCAACTTTAAGTCCAGCATTTTTAAGCCGGAGAGCTTTGATCTCTCTTCGCTTATCACATACATTCTTCAATAAATCCTGGTTATAGGAACATACTTTCTGTAAGTCAGAATACCCAAAGTCAAAAAGCTACTTAAGACTCGGGCTAATATTTTTGCTAATATCAGCACGAGCCTTGGGGGCTACACTAGTTCGTTCTTTGGCATCCTATTGAAGCATAAACCCGGACTATATATCCTCCTTCATGCTTGGGGGCTAGAGGATATGATATGAAATAAAGGAAAAATAGGAGTTGGAATTCCGACTTGAATATTGTTCGCGAGTGAGTTTATCCAAACTCGCGTTCACTTCAACGACCACCTTCTCAGCCAGAGTCAGAGGAATCACTGGTATTGTTGGAAGCTCACCAGTCCTTATCCTCTCGTCGTGGAGGTGCACCTGGGCAAGAAGGTTGGAGAACTTGACGTCCTCTGCCTCTTGCGCTTCTTCTTCGGCAGATAAGTTTCTTTTTTCCAGGCATTGCCTGGCGAGCCGCTAGATTTCTTTAGCAGATTTCAGGGAAAGGCCAAACTTGGCAAGTCCCGGATTACTGATAAGGTTTTCAGCGAAGGTTTCTGCCGAGGGATCATTACCCAAAGAGGGTTCACCCTTATCTAGATTTGACTCACCCATGGTGACGTCAGTTTGTGATTCAAGGATCGCAGGCTCCATCGAAGGAGCCGGATCTTCTGTGACGACCGGAGAAGGAATGGTCACCGGCGTTGCAGAAGGTTGAGGGGCAGGAGTCGGAGGAGCCACGGCAGGAGAAGCTATGGTAAGCTTCGTCTACCGCAGGGGCTTTGAAGAGGTTCCCTTCCCCTTTCCCTTGATGAGCGGTTTTGCTCTAAGAATGTAGTAAAGTCGGAAACATTACATCTCGGAAGGAAATTCGAGTAAAAGTACAAAGGCGGATGTTGTGATTGAAAGTTACCTCTTCACGACGGGCAGCTCCTTTGTGCCAACAACACCTGTCGGAGCTTTGCGCTTCTTGAGCGCAATGTCCAGCAATGGGACCACCTCTACCTCCTGAGAGAACTCCGGAGGATATCCTTCGAGCGGAGCAAGTTCCGACTCGGGGAGGTCAGCAAGCTGAAAAGAAGAAAGCATATCAGCATTGCAAAGTAACTCAAAGATTGAGACACATAAAAAGTGAACTGATAGAAGCTTACCGGCACTACGGGGTTTTCTGCCGTGTGCATATCTAGAGAAACCTCCGGGATTCTCCTCTCGATCCGCTCCCTGATTAGCCACTTAATCTGGCTTATATAGACTTGTGTTGTGTAGGCTTTGGGGTTGATGCGGAGGGAATCTTTCTTGGATGACATGATTGAGTGCATCAGCCGATCCCCGTGGTACTGAAGGGGCTGGATCTGACGTGAGACCCAACATTGGACCAAGTCGGATCCCTTCAGTCCGCTTTGTTTAATCAAGTATTCGATCCGCCTCTTAGCGAGGATCAGATCGTTGGTGAGAGCCGGAGCAGCCTCGTCCCAAGACGGTTGGGCCGTGGCAGCTCCGTCGATGAAAGCCGGCAAAGAAGTGGCTTTGCTGGGAGTCGGAATATCCCTATGATAGAAAAATGTGGCTGGCCATTGTTTGACCGAGACACTAGCTCAAATCTTGGGATACGCATACTCGCGTCTAAGCGAAAAACTAATGGTGCCGGTGATGTAAGGAACACCGGAAGTAATGGAGTTTCTCCGGACATGAAAATAGTACCGGAAAAGAGTCAAACTCGGCCTAATGCCGAGAAAGCCCTCACACAATGAAGCGTACGCGCTCATCTCTAAGAGAGAGTAGGGAGGAAGATGATGGAGTTGAACTCCGTAATGATCAATCACCTCGGAGAAGAACTCCGAGGGAGGAAACGACAAACCTCTGTCGAGGTGGGTGCCGAAGTGGACCCGCTCGCCGTCGCGCGGGTTGGGGACGGTGTCCTCGAAGCCGCTCCGCCAGTCGCCGGCGGCAAGGAGCCCTTCCTTCTCCATGTTCCTGAGACCCTCGTCATTGAGAGCGCAGGGGATCCAGAGCCCGCAAAAGCTCTCTTTCTCTGCCATCGCTTCCGCCGTCACTGCCGCCAAGCCGGAGGAAGAAGATGAAGCCATTTCTCCGACGAGCAGTTGACCTAAAAGGGGCAGCGCTGTGAGTTCTGTGGGGGAGGAACGGGGGAGCTCTGTGCGTGCAGGGAGATTGGAAGGAAAGGAAAAGGCAAAGGACTGCTGAAAGGAGAAGGAGAAAATCCTAACCCCTTATATCCACCTAACTGTGCCAAGATTCGTGCAAATGCTACAGTGTAACCACCACGCGTCGTGGAAGGAACAGGGAAGGACCCCACGTGATGATTACGTTGCCTCGATCTCTACGCACGCATTGAAACGGCACCTCGGTTCCGCGAACCGCGGACCCACCAATGGTCGTGCTGACGGAATGCCCGTCAGATGACGTGACTTGACCATGACTTGTGTCAGGTGGCATTGGAGACCAAATTCCGGTTTAGTTTGAAATCAAGCTAGAAAATCCGACTAACCT
Organism: Avena eriantha; assembly: GCA_910589775.1. Taxonomy (NCBI): domain Eukaryota; kingdom Viridiplantae; phylum Streptophyta; class Magnoliopsida; order Poales; family Poaceae; genus Avena; species Avena eriantha. Next base: position 30,537,551 of record OU342741.1, read on the forward strand.
GTTGATAGGTCCGACTTATTTTTTAAGACCCGGATCGTATTTTTTGGTGTAAAGTTTTGGGAACCCTTCAAGATTCTGCAAGCCGAAGATCAAGCTAGACGATGATAAATTCGACTTTGGATCTTGGAGGCCTCTGGGGGCTGCTGTTGGGGATATACTTCCCGGGTATCCTCACAGTTCCTCACAGACCAGGGTGGCCCACTTCAGGTTAGAGCTTTGCTTCACGGGCTGCCCAGTCAGGGAGAAAGACGGAGTCCAATCCGGCTGCGGGAAGGCCCAGAAGACGTACCGACTTAGGCCCAGTGTTGCTTGTAGTTCAAGATGTACTCTGTAACCGACTCTTAGTCATAGCTGGATAGATCTCTCCTGTAAACCCTAGGCCGGATATCTATATAAGCCATCCTAGGGAGAGCCTTTAGGGAACAACTCAATAGTTTACAATCTCAACTCGCACAGGCGAAACCCTTGTAACCCATATTCTGGATCTGCCGTATTAGTGGATTTCTAGAAGGAGTAGGGTCCGTCCAAAGCTGGCGGATTTGAACCTGGGTAAACTTGTGTGCTCACCGTCCTAGAACACCGTACGTCTCACACCCCTCTCTTCCGCACGCCTCGAGGACCCCCTCATGGCATACTTGTCATCAATCCGACGACACATATTCTCCTTCGTCTCTGTCCAATCAGCGACAAAGTCAGCAAGGATCTGGGATTTGATTGTTGTGCGAGGTTTATACTTAATATCAAAAGCTGATAGCTCTATTCCCCATTTGGTGACGCGTCCTGTGGCGTCACTGTTATTGATTATATCTCTCATGGGAGCTGTGCTCACCATGGTAATTGGATGCTCCTGAAAGTAGTGTCGTAACTTACGAGATGCTAGAAAAACACCGTAAGCCAACTTTTGATAGTGCGGATACCGCTGTTTTGATTCTGTCAGGACCTCACTAACAAAGTAAGTCGGACGTTGCACCAGGTGTTCCTGATTTTCCTGTGGTCTCTCCACCACCGTGACGATACTAAGGACCATATTTGTCGCAGCAAGATAGAGCAACATCGGTTCCTGAGGTTCCGGCGCTGCAAGGATAGGAGCAGATGAGAGTACTTTCTTCAGGTCTTGTAGTGCAGCTTCAGCTTCATCAGTCCAAAAAAATCCTTGGTCTTTTTCAGGAGTTTGTATAATGATGCGGCTTGTTCACCAAGCCGGCTTACAAACCGACTGACTGCAGCAATGCACCCAGTTAGTCTTTGTACGTCCTTTAGTCGAGTCGGCCTGGAAATATTGAGTATAGCCTTGAGTTTGTCCCGGTTGACCTCTATGTCTCTCTGAGACATGATGAAACCTAACAATTTTCCGGCTGGTATTCCAAAGAAACATTTCTTCGGGTTAAGCATGATGTTGTATTTTCGTAGATTGGCGAACGTTTCCTCCAAGTCGGAAATCAGCGTTTCCTTCTTTTTGGACATCACCGCAATATCATCCACGTATGCATGTACATTGCGTCCGAGTTGGTCGTGGAGGCAACGCTGCATCGTGCGCTGGTACGTAGCTCCTACGTTCTTCAGCCCAAAGGGCATCGTCACAAAACAAAAGGTTCCGAAGGGGGTTATGAATGAAGTTTTGACTTTGCCAGATTCCTTCATCCGGGTTTGGTGATAACCGGAATATGCGTCGAGAAAACAGAGGAGTTCCGAGCCTGCCGTAGAATCGATAACTTGATCAATTCTAGCCAGAGCAAATGGATCTTTTGGACAAGCCTTGTTCAAGGCAGTATAATCAACACACATCCTTAAATCAGGGGTGTCCTTTTTAGGGACCTGTAAGATCTCACCATAATAGGTAAGATCCCTGTGATTACAGTGCTAGTCCCTGGATCGAAATGCTAGCACCCACAGTTTAAGATGAAGTACACGGAAACAAAGGTCATTATTACATCGCACATCCAGGAGCATAATGGTTCTTACAACTCGCTTAGCCCAAGTCTAAGACACAAGTTCACTTAACATAGCATAATAATAATAGAGTCTTTAGTTTTCATGTGCCACAGGCAAGCATGTCGAGTGTAGACCCGCAACCCTACTCATCATCAGAGTATCCTGCAACATAATAAGTTATAGCCACATGGGTCAATACATTTGGAATTGTATTGGCAAGTGATACCATAGATACTTAGTATAATCCAACAACTACATGAATATATGGCTAAGTGGGGTTATGGCTGGCTTTGCTAAAAGCTAGTTTAACTTATAGTTTTGAAGAGTAAGTTTTCTCATTCAACACTAAGGTACCAATGATAGACATCACTGAACCTCTACCCATGTTCACCCACAAGTTTTAACTTAGACAAATTTGGATGAGGAGATTATTGAACTACTTCACTGTCTTGAGGCTCAGGAATTGTCCATAACCGGGGACACGACTAAGTACTTAGTTTTACCCTCTCGAGAGGTGGTACACTTTCCCCACAAGACTCGACATGCATCGAGACAAGACTTTTCAGAAGCAATCCCTCAGACCACCACGGACGTGTTCCATCCTACCACATCTACCACCTTCTGTCCGTCTGGCTGAGTTCTTGCAGCTTAGTTGGTCAAGGCAGAGCCCATATGCCATGTGGCTGCACTGGAAGCTTTATGACAAGAATGTCTCCAATCTCTTTGTTCCTGGGTGGCAATCCACAAGTGTGATACACCAGCTGACCATAGACATGGCCCCTGAGTAACCACTCAACATAATCCAAGCAAGTCCCATTCCACCCAGGTGTTTCATTAATAATAGTTGTTTTCTTAGTCAAACAAAAATAATATCTTTCCATGCTATCTTATGTGTATGATCCACCCCGAATTCTAATAGCATGGCTAAGCACTCTAGCATACGAAGTATTTCAACTAGAAGATACTACCAAGATATAATCTATAGGATAGCATAGCATAGTAACATATGAATAATTCTATCATGCTAAGATCTACTAAAATATCACTAGTGAAATAGTAAAAATAATAGGACATGGGATGAAATATCACTTGCCTTGGTAGCTAGCGAAATAGGTACAATCCTCACAGCAACAAACTTCACAATCCACACAATCTACACAAGATCAATACAACAACAATAATTCAATCAATAAAACATTACAAAAACAAGAATGCATGCAAAATGCAATGCTATGATCATAACTCTATAATTTACAGAGTCTATAGTACTGAGGACAGAATAGCTCATCTAAATGCATAAGAAATACTCAAAAATAATTTATAGAATAATTTTTGTGAACAAAATACTCCTAAAAAGGTTCTTCCTATAATTCAAATTTTTCAGAGGCAAAAGGGTGAAACAAGGCCTTCATAATAAAGGTCTCATTTTTCTGAATCCATAGACACAAAATTTGTATTTTTCTGATTTGTGAAACAAAAGTTATTGAATTTCTAAGTTAAATACTAAATCAGTCTATTATCTAATTAAACAAAAATAGTCTGGCGACGTGGCGCTATCCTATTGGCTGGTACCGGTTCGGTCGGATCGATCGTTGTGGGCCGTCAGATCTTAAGTGACTACGGACGGATCTGATTAGACCGTACCCTTTGGTTAAGTGATCTAATCCAATCCGCTAGGATTTGATCGAACGGCTACTAAACAACTTGCCGGAGACTGGGGACGCCAGCGACGGTGCGCGGCGGCGGCACGTCAGGTGAGTGATGTTCTGATGATTCTAGAGGGGTAGGGGAAAAGGCAGTCTTACCGAGGGTTTGCGGTGGTCTCGGCGATCTGGTTGGTGTTCGCGATGGAGAAAGGGGAGCTCTGCTTCACTCAGTATTCCTCGCCGGAATTGCGTCGACGGCGGAGGTATCGGCTCAGTGTCGGAGTCAATGGCCTGGGGCTCAAACAAAAGAATTAGGGGGTTAGTGCGATGCGCCTCGACGAGCACAAGCAGCCTGTGGCCAAAAAGGAGCGGCAGGAACCTTGCCCTTACCGGAAAAGCCGTCAGACGGTGGCGGCAGAGGTAGTTCGCCGGACTAGGTCCGTGTCGTCGACCTAGAGCAAGAGGGAGTACGTGGCTCGGTTAGTAGGTGCGCTAGGGTTTGGTGAACTAGACGGGACAGAGGGGAGGGCGCCGGGCGGCCTGGGCTCACCGGAATCGTCGCCGGAATGTCTTTAGTGAGCGGCGGTTCGAGCTCGAAATTAGGGGAGCCTGGCGGCTCTCCGGGGGTGGCGACTGGGGGAAATGATGAGGAGGAGCAAGGGGATTAAGTAGAAGCAGTTGCTAGGGAAATTACTACGTGAAACGGCCGGAATCAATTTGATTTCGAAACGGCTGAGAAGGGGGGGCTGTTTGTCGCCGGGGGTTGAAGACGACGGGGTGGTGGGGTGACGTGGCGTGGGGTCGGTCTGTCAGCGGGAGGGGGTAGGTTGCTGGGGCGTGTAGAAAAACAGAGAAGGGAGAGGAGTAGCCCGGGTGGGCTGTTGGGCCAGATTGGGCTAAAGGCCAGATTGCTGCTACTGCTGTTTGAATTTCTTTCCCTCCTTTTCTTTTTCTATTCTAATTTCTTTTCTAGTTTTTGTTTGAATTAGCAAATGTGCTACAACAAGTCTCAAAATTTCACCAAATTTTTGGAGTACAAGTCTAATGCAATGTAGTACATGCCATGCTGATTTGAATGCACTCATGATGATTTCAAATGAATTTTTTTTGGGATGTTACAAATCTAACCCCCTTAAGATGAATCTCACCCTCGAGATTCGGGGTGGCTAGCAAATAGGTGAGGGTGATCTCTCCGAAATTCATTCTCTCGCTCCCATGTTGCTTCTGATTCAGTGTGATGGTTCCACTGTACTTTACAGAATCTGATGGTCTTGGTACGGGTAATGCTTTTTGCAGTCTCTAGAATCTTAATAGGTTTCTCTTCATAAGTGAGATCATTATCTAGCTGAACTTCCTCCAATGGTATATTTTCTTTCAACGAGGTTTCTTCCATCTCTGGGTGACACTTTTTCAGCTGACTGACATGGAATACATTATGAACTGCTGATGGAGACTCTGGTAATTCTATTTCATATGCTACTTCTCCTTTGCAGCTCAAAATCTTGAAAAGTCCTACATAGCGCGGTGCTAGTTTTCCTTTGATTCCAAACCTCTTCACACCACGAAGTGGTGATACCCTGAGATAAGCTCTATCACCAACCTCATAGGTAACCTCTCTACGTTTTGGATCAGCATAGATCTTCTGCCGAGATTGAGCTACCTTTAGCCTATCCCTTACCATCTTGATTTTTTCTTCAGCTTCTTGGATTAGGTCAGGTCCGAACAAATTTCTTTCTCCTACTCCATTCCATAGTACTGGTGTAGTACACTTCCTTCCATAAAGAAATTCAAACAGAGCCATTTCTATACTTGATTGATAGCTGTTATTGTAAGAAAACTCTGCGTACGGTAGACTTTCATCCCAACTGGATCCATAATCTAACGCACATGCTCTCAGCATATCTTCTAATATTTGATTGGTCCTTTCTGTCTGCCCATCTGTTTGCGGATGAAATGCAGTGCTAGATTCTAACCGAGTTCCCAGTGACTCGTGAAGTTGTCACCAAAAGTGTGAAGTGAATTGAGTCCCTCTATCAGACACGATACCTTTAGGTACCCCATGCAAACATACAATCCTATTCATGTAAATCTTGGCTAACTTTGCACTTGTGTAAGTGGTCTTTACTGGTATGAAATGGGCCACTTTTGTCAAGCGATCAACGATAACCCATATGGAATCGTATCCAGATTTGGTCCTGGGCAGTCCAGTAATAAAGTCCATGCAAATTTTATCCCATTTCCAATCAGGTATTGGTAGTGGTTGTAATAATCCTGCCGGTTTCTGATGTTCTGCCTTTACACGACTACACACGTCGCACAAGGCAATATGCTCTGTTATGTCCTTCATTAAATTATTCCACCAAAACCTCTCCTTAACATCCATATACATCTTAGTATTGCCAGGATGAATTGAATATGGTGAGTTGTGCGCTTCTTGTAAGATCAACTTCTTAAGTTCAAGATCCTGCGGAACACAGATAAGTTTTTCGAACCATAAGATTCCTTGTTCATCTACATGGAATCCTTTTGCCTTTCCTTCACTAACTTTACTTTTGATTTCATCTATTTCTTCGTACAACTTTTGGGCTTCTTGAATTCTATCCATTAGTGTGGGTTGCACCTCCAAGGTTGCAAGGTACCCTTCAGGCACAATTTCGAGTCTCAGCTCTCTAAATTGGGCACACAACTCTTCCGGCAACTCTCCTTTGTTGAGGCCATTTACATAGGCTTTGCGGCTTAATGCATCGGCTACAACATTTGCCTTTCCAGGATGGTATTGCAAACTTAAGTCATAGTCCTTGATAAGTTCTAGCCATCTTCTTTGCCTCGTGTTGAGCTCTTTCTGTGTAAAAATATATTTCAAACTGTTGTGATCGGTGAACATTTCACAACGCTTTCCCATAAGATAATGCCTCCATGTTTTTAGTGCATGCACAACTGATGCCAACTCTAGATCATGAGTAGGATAATTTACTTCATGATTTTTGAGTTGTCTTGATGCATAGGCTACAACTTTACCTTGTTGCATTAGTACACCTCCCAGTCCTTGGTGAGATGCATCACAATAGACCTGAAAATCTTTCTCAAGATCTGGCAAACATAACACTGGTGCTGACACAAGTCTCTTTTTCAATTCCTGAAAGCTGGTTTCACAAGCTTCCGTCCAATTAAACTTCTTCTCCTTCTTTAGCAGATCAGTCATGGGCTTTGCTATCTTAGAGAAGTTTTCAATGAACCTCCGATAGTACCCTGCTAGGCCAAGGAAACTACGGATTTCTTTAACCGATTTAGGAGGTTCCCATTCTGTCACAGCTGCCACTTTTGCTGGATCAACAGCTATACCATTTCCAGATACTATATGCCCAAGAAAACCCACTTCATTCAGCCAGAATTCACATTTACTGAACTTGGCATAAAGTTTGTGTTCCCTGAGTTTCTCTAGAATCAGGCGTAGATGTTCCTCATGTTCTTTGTTGCTTTTGGAATATACCAATATATCATCGATGAATACCACTACAAACTTGTCAAGGAATTCCATGAATACCTTATTCATCATGTTCATGAAATAGGCTGGTGCATTAGTCAATCCAAATAGCATCACTGTATATTCATACAACCCATATCTAGTGGTGAATGCAGTCTTGGGTATGTCATGTTCTCTAATCTTTAGTTGAAAGTATCCTGATCGACGATCAATTTTTGAGAACACACATGCTCCCTCTAGCTGATCGAAGAGATCATTTATTCTCGGCAGGAGATACTTATTCTTTATGGTCACTTCATTAAGTGAACGATAATCTATGCATAGCCTCTGACTTCGGTCCTTCTTTTCAACAAACAAGACTGGCGCTCCCCAAGACGATGAACTTGGTTGGATAAATCCCTTTTCCAGTTGTTCTCCTAATTGCTTCTTGAGTTCTTTTAACTCGTCAATTGTCATCTTATAAGGTCTCTTTTCTATAGGCCCTGTTCCTGGCAGTAGGTCTATTAGAAACTCCACATCCCTATCTGGTGGCATGCCAGGTAATTCTTCGGGGAACACATCTGGGTATTCCTTCACTATTAGCACACTGTCTAGGCTAACCCCCTTAAGAGAATTAACCTTGACCCCCTTGGGTTCAAAGTTAGACTTGAACCTGATCCTTTTCTTTTCTGGGGTGGTAAGCATAACAGTCCGCTTAGCACAATCAATCACCCCTTCATAATGGGTCAACCAGTCCATCCCTAATATAACATCTAATCCTTGGGACTCTAGGATTATTAAACTAATCGGGAACTTGTGCTTTCCAATTTCTAGGATGATATGTCGGCACCCTGGATTTACTATCATTTCTCCACCCGGAGAACTTACCTTTATAGGACATCCAATAGTTTCAGTGGTGAGTCCGTTTTTCACTACAAATGCTCTTGCAATGAATGAATGCGATGCGCCAGTATCGAAAGGATAAGTGCAGGAAAGAAATTAATCTTGAACTTACCGATCACGGCATCAGATCCTTCTTGGATTTCCTCCACATTAATGTGATTCACATGACCCTTTTGGAATGGGTTTGGCTTAGCTCCATCAGTCTTCTTCTCTGGGAATTCATTGGCATAGTGCCCCGTCTTCTTGCACTTGAAGCATTCCACCTGACTGATGTCTTTCTTTGCTGGCTGATTGTGACGATTCTGTCCATTTTGGTTTCCATGGCCATGACCATTGTGGTTGTTCCTGAATCCACCTTTGTTGTGCCCATGATGATTGTTTCCATCATGCTTGTGGTTGTTGTTACGATGGTTATTATGATTCCCATTTTTGTGGAATCCTGAACTCCCACTTCCTTCACCATGAGAGCGCTTGTGAGGAGATCCTGATCCATACTTATCAAAATGGTGCTTCCTTTTTCTACCCTCCACTTGTTTCATTTTGTTTTCCAGGATGGTAGCTTTATCACACAAGGATTGATAAGTTGGAACATATGCAACAGATAGTTGCATAGAAATTTCATCATTCAGCCCATCTAGAAACTTATCCTTTCTCTTTGCATCAGTGTCCACTTCGTCGGGTGCATAACGTGACAAATTATTGAACTCTTCGATGTATTCAGAGATACTACGGTGGCATTGCTTGAGGTTATGAAACTCCTTTTTCTTCAACCCCATTATTCCAGCAGAGATGTGAGTGGTGCGAAACCCATCTTCAAACATTGTCCATGTCACTTCCTCAATAGGGTGGGTAATTTGGAAATTATCCCACCAAGCAGCTGCATGACCTTCCAACAAGTGTGCTGCAAATCTGACATTTTCTGCATCCGTGCACCCAACCGTGACTAGGTCCTTATTCACAGAACGTAGCCAATCATTTGCTACCATGGGGTCAGTGGTACCCGAGAACTTAGCAGGTCTCAGCCTTAGAAATCTGGTCAACATATCCAGAGGCGGTGGATTGTTCTGGTTGTTGTTATTGTTATTATTGTTGTTGTTCTGATTCTGGGTTGCCATGAATTGAGTCATCATTTGCATCAACTGGGTCTGCGCAGCCATCATCTGTTGCATTCCATTGCCATTGTCATCCTCGTTGTTGCGTCGGGGAGGCATCTGTGGGTTTAATAAGGGTAAGTAATGATAGATAACCCCAAATAAAACAACAATCAATCAAACAAGCACATGCAAGTTCAACATCACAGCAATGACAGAGTTTGCAAAAATAACGTACTAGCATAGTCACCCACAAGTCGGTATGACTTATGCAACTCAATAATAATAGACGATAGGTAGATGGAATAGCATCACTACTCCTCCATGTCGACTTTCTCCTCCACTAGTGCAAGTCCTGCTGTTGCGAACCCTGCCTTGTATTCCTCCAAGCTTGTAGTCAGAGCATCAATCCTTGTCTATAACTCTCTCTTCTGAGTGCGTAGCCTCTCTATCACCTCGTGATCCGCTTCCAGCTCAATGTCCTCAAGCTCTAACTTGGTCTCCAAGTCTCTAATCTTCTTGTTCTTCTCCTGAACTCTCTTCTCTTGGCTCTTGAATTTCTTCTCTTGGTCTTCAAACTTCTTCTCCATTTCCTTGATTCGATTTTCCTGCTCCAGGAAGGCCTTGTCTTTCTCCTTAAGTTGGACTCGTAGTTCATCGTTGCTAAGCATCACATTAGTCCTATCAGTATCAAGGTGTCTAATGAGGCTCTCTAAGTCTTGGAGGTAGTGACGCACGGGCTTGATGGAATCCTTAGTGGCCTCGTCCAACACAATAGGCTCTCCATCCTTGTCGCGCCTCCCAAAGAAATGGAAGTAGTGGCCCCTGATCTCAGAAGAGTGACGTCCACATAGGCGTCCCAACAGCTCCTACATAGCGACGTCGAGGCCCCTCTCCATGTCATCATGGAGTATCTTGAAGGAAATCTCCCTAGTTTGGTGCTCTGTCTCATGTCCTGGCTGGGTAACTCTGAATCCCCATAAGTCCTTCCTCTGAAACTTCCTCAGCTGAAGTCCCTGAATGGTAGGGATTGGAAGAGCGAGTACTTGTACTAGCTCCAATAGGCGAATCCCAAAGCGAGTCCCCTTGAAATCCTCGACCGTGTTGTAGACAAAATTCGGCATCTTTTGCATAGTATGGAGAAAATTAGTAACACACAATAGAAAAAGTAAACACAAGACACAAAATAATAATAAAAACAACCAACAGAACATTCCAAGTAGCAATACATTATTCAACTCAAGCACTCAAGGTTCCAGACATAACTTATTTTTGCCATACCACATAAGTTGGTATGATCAAAATACTAACGTGATAAAAACGCCAAGGGTGGTGGTCCGACTAATATCTCACTCCTTAACCAAGGTGGCAATCTGGGTATCCTTGGCAGCAATCTGTTTGTCTTGGTCACATAGCTCCAAAGCTAGGCCTATGATATCCTTACTTAGGCGTTTCACAGTGGCCTTTGAGTCTTGGGCAAGACACCTCTCCTCCTCGAGATCTTCCTGGGTATTGAGCATTCTATACTTCAGTCTCTCCCCAAGTTCCTTAATAGCTCTCCATGCAGCATTCCTTGCAGAGTCAAAGAATGACGGGTGCATTTCAGAGTTGGTGAACATGCAGAATCCCGTACTCTTGGAATCGTCCTCCTTGTCCTTGAACAAATGGAGTTGCACCCACCAATACTCTTGTCCTTCGTCTATCACAGGAAATCCCTTGTACACGGCTTCACCATTCATTCCCAAGCCGAGCATGAGGTTCTTGAGTACATTGGGAAATTCTGTCTCACACTCCAGGGTCATAGTCATCAGTGGTCCCTTCTTGACAGATTCGTTGATGGTGGACATCTAAAAAAATTGATGAGAAGGATGATTAGGGAAAGTTTTACGAGATGAAAAGACAAGTGTCAGGTTGGAATATAGAGTTATTTTTCCTAAGGGTTTTCCTTAGTCTAATCCATTCTAGGGTCACGAACCTAGAGGCAACACGATGCTCTGATACCATCTATAAGATCTCACCATAATAGGTAAGATCCCTGTGATTGCAGTGCTAGTCCCTGGATCAAAATGCTAGCACCCACAGTTTAAGATGAAGTACACAGAAACAAAGGTCATTATTACATCGCACATCCAGGAGCATAATGGTTCTTACAACTCACTTAGCCCAAGTCTAAGACACAAGTTCACTTAACATAGCATAATAATAGAGTCTTTAGTCTTCATGTGCCACAGGCAAGCATGTCGAGTGTAGACCCACAACCCTACTCATCATCAGAGTATCCTGCAACATAATAAGTTATAGCCACATGGGTCAATACATTTGGAATTGTATTGGCAAGTGATACCATAGATACTTAGTATAATCCAACAACTACATGAATATATGGCTAAGTGGGGTTATGGCTGGCTTTGCTAAAAGCTAGTTTAACTTATAGTTTTGAAGAGTAAGTTTTCTCATTCAACACTAAGGTACCAATGATAGACATCACTGAACCTCTACCCATGTTCCCCCACAAGTTTTAACTTAGAGAAATTTGGATGAGGAGATTATTGAACTACTTCACTGTCTTGAGGCTCAGGAATTGTCCATAACCGAGGACACGGCTAAGTACTTAGTTTTACCCTCTCGAGAGGTGGTGCACTTTCCCCACAAGACTCGACATGCATCGAGACAAGACTTTTCAGAAGCAATCCCTCAAACCACCACGGACGCGTTCCATCCTACCACATCTACCACCTTCTGTCCGTCTGGCTGAGTTCTTGCAACTTAGTTGGTCAAGGCAGAGCCCATATGCCATGTGGCTGCACTGGAAGCTTTATGACAAGAATGTCTCCAATCTCTTTGTTCCTGGGTGGCCATCCACAAGTGTGATACACCAGCTGACCATAGACATGGCCCCTGAGTAACCACTCAACATAATCCAAGAAAGTCCCATTCCACCCAGGTGTTTCATTAATAATAGTTGTTTTCTTAGTCAAACAAAAATAATATCTTTCCATGCTATCTTATGTGTATGATCCACCCACGAATTCTAATAGCATGGCTAAGCACTCTAGCATACGAAGTCTTTCAACTAGGAGATACTACCAAGATATAATCTATAGGATAGCATAGCATAGTAACATATGAATAATTGTATCATGCTAAGATCTACTAAAATATCACTAGTGCAATAGTAAAAATAATAGGACATGGGATGAAATATCACTTGCCTTGGTAGCTAGGGAAATAGGTACAATCCTCACAGCAACAAACTTCACAATCCATCAAATCTACACAAGATCAATACAACAACAATAATTCAATCAATAAAACATTACAAAAACAAGAATGCAAGCAAAATGCAATGATATGATCACAACTCTATAATTTACAGAGTCTATAGTACTGAGGACAGAATACCTCATCTAAATGCATAAGAAATACTCAAAAATAATTTATAGAACAATTTTTGTGAACAAAATACTCCTAAAAAGGTTCTGCCTATAATTCAAATTTTTCAGAGGCAAAAGGGTGAAACAAGGCCTTCATAATAAAGGTCTCATTTTTCTCAATCCATAGACACCAAATTTGTATTTTTCTGATTTGTGAAACAAAAGTTATTGAATTTCTAAGTTAAATACTAAATCAGTCTATTATCTAATTAAACAAAAATAGTCTGGCGACGCGGCGCTATCCTATTGGCTGGTACCGGTTCGGTAGGATCGATCGTTGTGGGCCGTCAGATCTTAAGTGACTACAGACGGATCTTATTAGCCCGTACCCTTTCGTTAAGTGATCTAATCCAATCCGCTAGGATTTGATCGAACGGCTACTAAACAACTTGCCGGAGACTGGCGACGCCAGCGACGGCGCGCGCCGGCGGCACGTCAGGTGAGTGATGATCCGGAGATTCTAGAGGGGTAGGGAAAAAGGCAGTCTTACCGAGGGTTTGCGGTGGTCTCGGCGATCTGTTTGGTGGTCGCGATGGAGAAAGGGGAGCTCTGCTTCGCTCAGTATTCGTCGCCGGAGTTGCGTCGACGGCGGAGGTATCGGCTCAGTGTCGGAGTCAACGGCCTGGGGCTCAAACAAAAGAATTAGGGGGTCAGTGCGATGCGCCTCGACGAGCACAAGCAGCCTGTGGCCAAAAAGGAGTGGCGGGAACCTTGCCCTTACCGGAAAAGCCGTCAGACGGTGGCGGCAGAGGTAGTTCGCCGGACTAGGTCCGTGTCGTCGACCTAGAGCAAGAGGGAGTACATGGCTCGGTTAGTAGGTGCGCTAGGGTTTGGTGAACCAGACGGGACAGAGGGGAGGGCGCCGGGCGGCCTGGGCTCACCGGAATCGTCGCCGGAATGCCGTCAGTGAGCGGCAGTTCGAGCTCAAAATTAGGGGAGCCTGGTGGCTCTCCGGGGGTGGCGACTGGGGGAAATGATGAGGAGGAGCAAGGGGATTAAGTAGAAGCAGTTTCCAGGGAAATTACTAAGCGAAACGGCCAAAATCAATTTGATTTCGAAACGGCTGAGAAGGGGGGCTGTTCGTCGTCGGGGGTTGAAGACGACGGGGTGGTGGGGTGACGTGGCGTGGGGTCGGTCTGTCAGCGGGAGGGGGTAGGTTGCTGGGGCGTGCAGAAAAATAGAGAAGGGAGAGGAGTAGCCCGGGTGGGCTGTTGGGCCAGATTGGGCCAAAGGCCAGATTGCTGCTGCTGCTGTTTGAATTTCTTTTTCTATTCGAATTTCTTTTCTAGTTTGTGTTTGAATTAGCAAATGTGCTCCAAAAAGTCTCAAAATTTCACCAAATTTTTGGAGGACAAGTCTAATGCAATGTAGTACATGCCATGCTGATTTGAATGCACTCATGATGATTTTCAAATGAAAACAAAATTGGGATGTTACAGGACCATTACAAGATTGGCCGACCACTCAGCGTGGATGACCTCTTCTATGAATCCGGCTAACTCGAGCCGTGCTAGTTCCTTAGCTATTTCCTTACGCTTTTCATCGCCAAATTGTCGTAGGGACTGTTTGACGGGTTTAGCATTTGGGTTTACATTTAGAGAGTGCTGAGCAAGTTCCCTAGGTACTCCGGTCATGTCAGATGGCTGCCACGCGAAGATATCCTGATTTGCTTTGAGGAACTTGACGAGCATGCTTTCCTATGCGCTACCTAGGCCTACGCCTATCTGGGTTACCTTGGAGGGGTCATCATCCTTCAACGGCGTCTTCTTCGTCTGTTCTGATGCCTTGAACTCCGGATTTGGCTTTGTCACCTCCTTCTTTGTTGCAGGCATCTCGGACGGATCTATGCTCTTCTTGATCTCCTGATACTCCTGGGCGTGCAGCACATCTTCGGCAAAGGCGGCATTTCCATCCACGCACTCTCGCGCCTTCTTCGGGTCTCCCCTGATGGTGATCACGCCGTTGGGACCTAGAATTTTCATCATATTGTAAATGTAACACGGACGAGCCATAAAAGCCGAGTAAGCCGGACGTCCGAATATAGCGTGGTACGCGCTCTTGAACGGGACCACTTCGAAGGAAGGTGCTTCCGTCCGATAGTTCTTTGGAGTTCCAAAGGTAACAGCCAAAGTAATCTCTCGCAGGGAATTAGCTTGTCTTCCTCGGACGACTCCGTGAAAGATCACAGAGCTATGTTTCAGCTGGGTTTCCGAGATCCTCATCCGGCGTAGTGTTTTGACATAGAGAATATTGATACTACTACCACCATCCATGAGGGTCTTGGAGAAACCATAACCGTCAATAAGTGGATTGACGATTAAGGCGTATTTTCCTCGCCTGTGCAACTTAGGCGGATGATCAACGCGGTCAAAAGCGATTGCCACTTCCGACCAGTCCAGGTATTGGGGGACAGCCAGAACTGTTGCATTAAGCTCGTGTAGAACTGCTTTCTTGACCTTTGCTGGTTGAGATCCGAGGAAAGTGACATAAGTGTCCTTCTTGGTGGGAAAAGTTTTCTTCCCTTCCGACTTCGGATTTGAAGCATCAGCTTCCTCCATGTCGGAATCTTCCTTGGTCTCTTTTCCTTTTTCGGGATTCTTCTTTCCCTTCTTCCGCTTAGCTTTGTAGCCCACGGTGTCATCTCTTTTGATGTCGTCATTGAAACGACATTCGGCGTTGGTGTGGGACGAGCCCCCATTGGCGTCTAGGTGATGCACACATGGGTTATTGGCAATGTTGGCCCAAGAGTAAGTTTTGTCTGGTTGCTGTTCTCCTCTACCTTGGACCCTTGAAGTTCCACGCCCACGTCCGCGACCTCCGCCGCGTCCTCCTCGTCCTCCAGACCCGAAAGTAGTAGTGACCACTGCTGTTTCCGCATTGGGTTTCTCTTCCAAGGTATTTTTGCGCTTCTGAGCTTGTTGCTTTAGTTGTTTTGCCCACTGAGGCACAGATAAGGCATTGAGTAATCCCTCTACATCATCGTCGGCATTTGCATACTTGCTCGCTGTTTCTATCATCTCTCCCAAATTAGTGACCTTGTCACACTTCAAGCGGTGGTGCAGTAGACCAATTGGGAGACCTACAATGAAAGCTTCAATCGCAGTTTGATCGTTTACCCCTTCGCATGAGTTTCTTGTGTCGATCCATCGTCCGAGGTAATCTCGGCAAGTTTCTCCGGCTTTCTAGGTGCAACGCTGTAGCTCTCCGACCGTACAGGGCCTCCGATACGTGCCTTCTAAATTCCGAAAGAATGCACTTTGCATGTCATACCAGTTGAGAATGGTGTTCTCTGGAAGTTCATTAAGCCATGATCATGCCGTCTTCCACAACATAAGTTGGAGATATCAAATTGCGACCAGGTTGTTTCCGCCTTTGGTGATGCAGCAAGCTTGGAAGAAATCCTGTAGCCAGGTATCTGTCCGAGCAATGCCGTCGTAGGCTTGGATAAGTCTTGAGATAGCGAATCCTTCCAGGAATTTTGTAGCTCTGATGCGTGGTCAGAAGCACTTTGGGCCCACGTAGATATCATCGTTTTCGTAGCGCCGTGCCTCTATGTTGGAGTTGATCCTGTGCCTTGCGTTGTTCGGGGATAGCGGTCGTCCCGAGTGCCGGCTGTGGCTGCGGTGCCTTGGAGCCGGACTTTGGCTTCTGCCACCACCTCCTCCACCGCGTCTTCCTCCTTGTCCCCCTTGGGAGCCGTTGTGATGACTGCTTGGTGGAGAGGGTGGGGCGGTCGGATAGTTTTTGGCTGATCACCGGCCTCCGTCCGGAGCGTCATTATTCCTGTTCCGAGGAGGGTCTTGGCTACGACGAGCCCCCTGCCGGCTTGCCCCGGCATGGTTTCCGTTGTTCCTTCGTCCGTTGTTCCCACTATGGTGAGGCTCAGCCGGATGGCTTGCATGTCTGGGAGGTGGCATTTTTTTGGCGATCCTCCTCTCGATGTTTCTCTTTATCTTCTCCCCTTCGATCGTTAGACTCTCGTCAGGGAGGATTCCTCGAATTCAGAGCAGCGATGTGTTGGAGATATGCCCAAGAGGCAATAATAAAAGTGATTATTATTATATCTTTGTGTTTATGATGAATGTTTACATCCCATGATATAATTGTATTATAAGGAAACACTAATACATGTGTGTTTTGTAAACGTAAAAGAGTCCCTAGTAAGCCTCTTGTTGAACTAGCTTGTTGATTAATAGATGATCATGGTTTCCTGATCATGGACATTGGATGTCATTAATAACAAGGTTATATCATTAGGAGAATGATGTGATGGACACACACCCATAGTAAGTGTAGCATAAGATCAACTTATTAAGTTCGTATTGCTACAAGCATTCAAATGCATAGTAACCTAATCCTTCGACCATGAGGTTATGTTAATCACCATCACCGGATGGGTACTTTGATGGCATCAAACACCGCTTCATAACTGGGTGGTTATAAAGGTGTCATTAGGTATTCTGAAAGTATGTGTTGAAGCGCATGGACCAAGATTGGGATTTGTCCATCCATATGACGGATAGATATGCTCTGGGCCCTCTTGGTGGAATGTCATGTAGTTAGCTTGCAAGCATGTGACTGGGTCACAAGGGATGACATATCATGGAATGAGTAAAGAGTACTTGTCAGTAACGAGGTAGAACTAGG
Source organism: Avena eriantha (assembly GCA_910589775.1). Lineage (NCBI taxonomy): Eukaryota > Viridiplantae > Streptophyta > Magnoliopsida > Poales > Poaceae > Avena > Avena eriantha. The sequence continues at coordinate 30,554,667 of OU342741.1, forward strand.
TATGGAGATACCGATGATCAGACCTCGGATAAGTAGAGTATCGCGTGACAAAGAGAATTGGTTTCATATGTTAATGGTTCTATCGATCACGAAGTCATCGTTGAGTATGTGGGAGCCGTTATGGATCTCCAGATCCCGCTGATGGTTATTGATCGGAGAGGTGTCTCCATCATGTCTGCATATTCACGAACCGTAGGGTGACACACTTAAGGTTCGATGCTGTTTAGGTAGATATGGAATATGCGTTGGAGACCGAATGTTGTTCGGAGTCTCGGATTGGATCTGAGACATCACGAGGAGATCCGGAACTGTCCGGAGAATACGATTCATATAATGGAGATCATTTTCTAGGTTTGGAAATGTCCCGGAGTGTTTATATGGGGGTTCTAGAAGGTTTCGGAATGTTCCGGAAGGTTCTAGAAATTTCTATGGAGTTTACTTGAAAACCAAGAAAGAAAAAGGGGAAACTTGGGGGGAAGGAAACTCCCCGCAAGCCCCCCTTGTGCGCCGGCCCTAGGAGGTGGGCCTAGGGGTGGGAACCCTAGGCCGCACCCCTCCCTCTATATATAGAGGGGTGGAGGCGCCACCCCCCCCCCCTTGCCCCTCCACTCCCTACCCTAGCCGCCATCCTCCTCCTCCTTCCCTCTGCTCTGGCTTAGGCGAAGCCCTGCAGAATTCTCTACTCCACCACCACCAGCACGCCGTCGTGCTGCTGGGATTCCGTGGAGAGATCTACTACCTCCGCTACTCGCTAGAACGGGGAGAGGAAGGTCTGCATCGACTCCGCACGTGTGACCGACTGCGGAAGCGCTGCCGGAACGCGGCGCCAGAAGGATCGTCTACTCGATCTTGATATCGGCAAGTGATCGTCTACATCAACCACGAGATCCGATCTCGCAGAAGGCTTTCGGATCTACAAGGGTTAGTACAGATCTATCTCGTTGCACGTGTCTAATAGATTAGATCTTGGCTTTTATCTAGATTAGATCTGGGTTTTGTTCGTTCTTGTGGTAGAATTTTTTTTGTTTTCCATGCTACGAACCCAATCAGTGGTATCAGAGCCGTGTCTATGCGTAGATCTGTTGCACGAGTAGAACACAATGGTTTTGTGGGCATTGGTGCTCGTGCCGTCTTTTGCTTTGTGTACTTTGCATCTAGCGGTATGGTGGGATGAAGCGGCTTGGGCTAACCTTACATGTCATCGCACATGAGACTTGCTCCATGCTTGACGTGTAACTTGCTTTGCACAAGTGGCTTTGCGGGTGTCTGTCTCTCTCACCATAGTATAGATCCAATTTACACTTTGCAACTTGATAGCACTTGTATCAACGTTGTGGTTCAGTTTCGCAGGTAAGATCCGTTCTTATTAGAAGGCCCCAAGCCATGTAAAACATGCAAAGAAAATTAGAGGCGTCTAACTTGTTTTTGCAGGGGTTTTGTGATGTGATATGGCCATCATGTGATTGTGATTATATTTGATGTATGCAATGATCCTTGTTGTAATATGGCAACCGACAGGAGCCTAATGGTTGTCTTTAATTCTATTAAGACTTGCGTGTCTATTCATCTTGTAATAGCTTTATTCCAAGTAGTTGTAATAGTTGCTAGTGATGATGGACAACCATGAAGCGGCGCCACTGACCTTGACGCAATGCTGGTGATGATGGAGATCATGTCCGTGCTTTGGAGATGGAGATCAAAGGCACAAGAAGAAAGGGCCATATCATATCACACTAATTACGAATTGCTTGTGATGTTAATCCTTTCTGCATCTTGTATTGCTTAGATCGCGATAGTAGCATTATAAGATGATCTCTCTCACTAAATATCAAGTAATAAAGTGTTCGTCCTTAGTTGGCACCGTTGCTAAGACTCGTCGTTTCGAAGCATCACGTGATGATCGGATGTGATAGATTCTACGTGTGCATACTACGGGTGCAAGCCAGATTTGCACATGCGGAAACTAAGGTTAATCTTGACGAGCCTAGCATGTACAGACATGGTCTCGGAACACGGAATACCGAAAGGTAGAGCATGAGTCATATAATTGATATGATGAACATGAAGATTGTTCGCCAATGAAACTACATCTTCTCTCGTGAAGATCGGACTTGGTGTAGTGGATTTGGTTCGTGTAATCACTAAGACAACGTGAGGGATGTTGTTTTGAGTGGGAGTTCACCTAGTTGATTTAGGGAATTTAGATTGAACTCAATTTATCATAAACTTAGTCTAAACTACTTGCAAATTGTTGTAGATTATGGCGAACCTCTCCATCAATTTCAATGCGTTCATAGAGAAAGAAAAGCTTAAGAACAATGGAAGCAACTTCACGGACTGGTTCCGTGGACTAAAGATCGTCCTCAGGGCTGGTCAGTTGACCTATGTGCTCGAAGCACCGCTGGGTGACCCACCTGCAGAAGATGCCACCGATGACGTAAAGAATGTTTACGCCACTCGGAAAAATCACTACTCCACAGTTCAGTGTGCCATCTTGTACGGTTTAGAAACGGAGCTTCAGAAGCGCTTTGAGCACCACGACCCGTTCGAGATCATTAAGGAGCTCAGGCTGATTTTTGAGACTCACGCGGTCGTGGAGAGCTATGAGGCCTCCGAAAAGTTCTTTAACTGTAAGATGGAAGAGGGTAGCTCCGTTAGCGAGCACGTGCTCACCATGTCTGGGCACGCAAACAAGCTCCAAGATTTGGGGATAACGATTCCTAATGAGTTAGGGATTCACCGTGTCCTCCAATCACTGCCACCAAGTTACAAGAACTTTGTGATGAACTACGATATGCACTGCATGAACAAGACGTTGCCTAAACTATCGTCCATGCTGAAAACTGCTGAAGTGGAGATCAAGAAGGAGCACCAAGTGTTGATGGTCAATAAGACCACCAATTTCAAGAAACAGGGCAAGCCTAAGAACAGGGGCAACTTCAAGAAGGACGGCAAGAAAGCTGCCGCACCTGCTAAGAAGCCCAAGGCTGGTCCTAAGCCTGAAACTGAATGCTTCTACTGTAAGGGTGCTGGTCACTGGAAGTGTAACTGCCCCAAGTACCTGGCGGATCTGAAGAACGGCAACATCAAGAAGAAAGGTATATTCGATATACATGTTATTGATGTGTATCTTACTAGTAATCGTAGTAGTGCCTGGGTATTTGAAACTGGTTCGGTTGCTCATATTTGTAACTCGAAACAGGAGCTGCGGAATAAGCGAAGACTGGCGAGAGACGAGGTGACGATGCGCGTTGGAAATGGCTCCAAGGTTGATGTGATCACCGTCGGCACGCTCCCTCTACATCTACCTTCGGGATTAGTTTTAAATTTGAATAATTGTTATTTGGTGCCTGCGTTAAGCATGTACATTATATCTGGATCTTGTTTATTGCGAGACGGTTACTCTTTTAAGTCAGAGAATAAAGGTTGTTCGATTTATATGAGTAATATCTTTTATGGTAATGCACCTGAGATGAATGGTTTATTCTTACTGAATCTCGATAGTAGTGATACACATGTTCACAACATAGATGCTAAACGAACAAAATTGAATGATAATTCTACATACATGTGGCACTGTCGTCTTGGTCACATTGGATTGAAGCGTATGAAGAAACTCCATTCTGATGGACTTCTTGAATCACTTGATTTTGAATCACTTGAAAGATGCGAAGCATGTCTAATGGGAAAAATGACTAAGACTCCATTCTCTGGAATAATGGAGCGAGCTACAGACTTATTGGAAATAATACGTACCGATGTGTGCGGTCCAATGAGTGTAGCATCGCGTGGTGGATATCGTTATGTTCTCACTTTCACGGATGACTTGAGTAGATATGGGTATGTCTACTTTATGAAACATAAGTCCGAAACTTTCGAGAAGTTTAAGGAATTTCAAAGTGAAGTGGAAAATCATCGTAACAAGAAGATTAAGTTTCTGCGTTCTGACTGCGGAGGTGAATATATAAGTTATGAGTTTGGCATGCATTTAAAGAAATGTGGAATACTTTCGCAATTGACACCGCCGGGAACACCATGGCGTAATGGTGTGTCCGAACGTCGTAACCGAACTCTCTTAGATACGGTTCGGTCTATGATGTCTCTTACAGATTTACCGCTATCATTTTGTGGCTATGCATTAGAGACAGCCGCATTCACTTTAAATAGGGCACCATCTAAATCCGATGAAACGACACCGTACGAATTGTGGTTTGGAAAGAAACCTAAGTTGTCGTTCCTTAAAGTTTGGGGCTGCGAAGCGTATGTAAAGAAGTTACAACCGGGTAAGCTTGAACCCAAAGCGGAGAAATGCGTCTTCATAGGATACCCTAAAGAAACAATTGGGTATACCTTCTATCATAGATCCGAAGGCAAAGTTTTCGTTGCCAAGAATGGATCCTTTCTTGAGAAGGAGTTTCTCTCGAAGGAAGTGACTAGAAGGAAAGTAGAACTCGATGAGGTTATTGAACCCTCTCTCGGATTTGAGAGTAGCGCAACACTGGAAGATGTCTTTGTGCCGCCTGCACCAATTGGAGAGGAAGCTAATGATGGTGATCATGAAACTTCGAACGAAGTTGCTGCTGAACCTCGCAGGTCAACGAGGGTTCGTACCACTCCTGATTGGTATGACCCTGCCTTGAACGTCATGTTGGTGGACAACACTGATGACCCTGCGACGTATGAAGAAGCTATGGTGAGCCCAGATTCCGACAAATGGCTAGAAGCCATGAAATCTGAAATGGGATCCATGTACGAAAACCAAGTGTGGACTTTGGTGGACTTACCGGATGGCTGTAAGGCTGTCGAGAACAAATGGATTTTCAAGAGAAAAACAGATGCTGATGGTAATGTTACCGTCTATAAAGCTCGACTTGTCGCGAAAGGGTTCCGACAAATTCAAGGAGTTGACTACGATGAGACTTTCTCACCAGTAGCGAAGCTGAAGTCTGTGAGGATTTTGTTAGCAATTGCTGCATATTTCGATTATGAGATTTGGCAGAAGGATGTCAAAACGGCGTTCCTTAATGGAGACATTGAGGAAGAGTTGTATATGGTACAACCCAAGGGTTTTGTCGATCCTAAAGATGCTGACAAGGTATGCAAACTTCAGCGCTCCATTTATGGACTGAAGCAAGCATCCCGGAGTTGGAATCAACGTTTTGATAAAGTAATCAAAAACTTTGGATTTATACAAACTAATGGAGAAGCTTGTATTTACAAGAAAGTGAGTGGGAGCTCTGTAGCATTCCTAGTACTATATGTAGATGACATATTGTTGATTGGGAATGATATAGAACTTCTTAATAGTGTCAAAGCCTATTTGAATCATAGTTTTTCAATGAAGGATCTTGGCGAAGCGGCATATATTCTAGGCATCAAGATTTATAGAGATAGATCAAGACGCCTAATAGCGCTTTCACAAAGTACATACTTGGACAAAATTCTAAAGAAGTTTAGAATGGAAGAGAGCAAGAAAGGGTTCGTGCCCATGTTGTCAGGTAAGACCTTGAGTAAAACTCAAAGTCCAGCTACAGCAGAAGATAGAGAGAAAATGAATAATATTCCCTATGCCTCGGCCATAGGTTCTATCATGTATGCCATGCTGTGTACAAGACCGGATATAGCACATGCTGTTAGTTTGACTAGCAGATATCAAAGTGATCCTGGAATGGAGCACTGGACAGCGGTCAAGAATATCCTAAAGTACCTGAATAGGACTAAGGATATGGTTCTTTCTTATGGACGTGATGAACAGCTTGTTGTAAACGGTTACACTGATGCTAGTTGGAACACCGATCCAGATGACTCGAAGTCACAGTCTGGATACGTATTTATTTTGAATGGTGCTACAGTGAGCTGGAGGAGTGCCAAGCAAAGCGTTGTGGCGAAATCTTCAACGGAATCGGAATACATAGCTGCTTCGGAGGCTGCACAAGAAGCCATATGGATGAAGGAGTTCATTACTGAACTTGGCGTGGTTCCTAGTGTGTTGCACCCGATGGCCATCTACTGTGACAACACAGGTGCCATAGCTAATGCACAGGAGCCAAGGACACATAGCAAGCTGAAGCACATCAAGCTACGTTTCCATGCTATTCGCGAGTATGTCCAAGATGGTGACATAAAGATTTGCAAAGTACACACTGATCTGAATGTGGCAGATCCATTGACTAAACCTCTCCCTAGGGCAAAGCATGACCAACACCAGAACGCCATGGGTGTTAGGTATATTACCATGTAATCTAGATTATTGACTCTAGTGCAAGTGGGAGACTGTTGGAGATATGCCCAAGAGGCAATAATAAAAGTGATTATTATTATATCTTTGTGTTTATGATGAATGTTTACATCCCATGCTATAATTGTATTATAAGGAAACACTAATACATGTGTGTTTTGTAAACGTAAAAGAGTCCCTAGTAAGCCTCTTGTTGAACTAGCTTGTTGATTAATAGATGATCATGGTTTCCTGATCATGCACATTGGATGTCATTAATAACAAGGTTATATCATTAGGAGAATGATGTGATGGACACACACCCGTAGTAAGTGTAGCATAAGATCAAGTTCTTAAGTTCGTATTTCTACAAGCTTTCAAATGCATAGTAACCTAATCCTTCGACCATGAGGTTATGTTAATCACCATCACCGGATGGGTACTTTGATGGCATCAAACACCGCTTCGTAACTGGGTGGTTATAAAGGTGTCATTGGGTATTCTGAAAGTATGTGTTGAACCGCATGGACCAAGATTGGGATTTGTCCATCCATATGACGGATAGATATGCTCTGGGCCCTCTCGGTGGAATGTCATCTAGTTAGCTTGCAAGCATGTGACTGGGTCACAAGGGATGACATATCATGGAACGAGTAAAGAGTACTTGTCAGTAACGAGGTAGAACTAGGTATGGCGATACCGACGATCAAACCTTGGATAAGTAGAGTATCGCGTGACAAAGGGAATTGGTTTCATATGTTAATGGTTCTATCGATCACGAAGTCATCGTTGAGTATGTGGGAGTCGTTATGGATCTCTAGATCCCGCTGATGGTTATTGATCGGAGAGGTGTCTCCATCATGTCTACATATTCACGAACCGTAGGGTGACACACTTAAGGTTCGATGCTGTTTAGGTAGATATGGAATATGCGTTGGAGACCGAATGTTGTTCGGAGTCTCGGATTGGATCTGAGACATCACGAGGAGATCCGGAACTGTCCGGAGAATAAGATTCATATAATGGAGATCATTTTCTAGGTTCGGAAATGTCCCAGAGTGTTTATATGGGGGTTCTAGAAGGTTTCGGAATGTTCCGAAAGGTTCTAGAAATTTCTATGGAGTTTACTTGAAAACCAAGAAAGAAAAAGGGGAAACTTGGGGGGAAGGAAACTTCCCCCAAGCCCCCCTTGTGCGCCGGCCCTAGGAGGTGGGCCTAGGGGTGGGAACCCTAGGCCGCACCCCTCCCTCTATATATAGAGGGGTGGAGGCGCCACCCCCCTTGCCCCTCCACTCCCTACCGTAGCCGCCATCCTCCTCCTCCTTCCCTCTGCTCTGGCTTAGGCGAAGCCCTGCAGAATTCTCTACTCCACCACCACCACCACGCCGTCGTGCTACTAGGATTCCGTGGAGAGATCTACTACCTCCGCTGCTCGCTGGAACGGGGAGAGGAAGGTCTGCATCGACTCCGCACGTGTGACCGACTGCGGAAGCACTGCCGGAACGTGGCGCCGGAAGGATCGTCTACTCGATCTTGAGATCGGCAAGTGATCGTCTACATCAACCACGAGATCCGATCTCGCACAAGGCTTTCAGATCTACAAGGGTTAGTACAGATCTATCTCGTTGCACATGTCTAATAGATTAGATCTTGGCTTTTATCTAAATTAGATCTGGGTTTTGTTCGTTCTTGCGGTTGAAATTTTTTGTTTTCCATGCTACGAACCCAATCACGATGGCCTCTTTCTCGGCTGCTGGGGCGACATTGCTCCAGTCACGCGTAGTCCAGCGGTGCTGTCCTGACGATCTGGTTCTTGAGTAATTGTCTTCCCGGCGCTCGGGGCGATCATGCTGCTCCGGAACGCGATGGGGTCTTACGTCAGCCCATGCCGGATCTGTGCGACATTGGTCGGAATCTGAGACCAGTTTTTGACTTCCGGACAGGGCGACCTTTTGCTGCTCTAGTCCCTTGTTGAGTAGTTTGATATTCTCGGGCCGCCACGGTATTCCTCCGGTCCTGGATTAGCCGATAAAATTTCTCGGGCCGCCACGGTATTCTGTACTGGGGTTGGATATACTCAATCTCCTTTGCTATCTTTCCGTGGCTTCCCTATCTCATCTCCGAAAAGGACGGCACGGATATGTGGGAATTGGTCGTCATTGGTGTAACGCTTCCGTGTCTTTTGATGCAACCGAGACATGTAATCCTTAGTTGCCATGCGTTTCTTCTCCTCCTCGATGTTTTTGGCTTCATCCAGGAGTTGTTGAAGACGCGCTTCTAGGGCTTGGGGCTTTTGTCCAGCACTTCCGCAGTAAGTTCTGTAGCTGTAGGGATAGGTGCTGTTAATACAACATCGATGAGCCTACACGCACCTTCAGTGATCACGTGTCCATCCACCGATTCTTCTTTTTTCTGCTCTTCTGGGATAAGTGCTCCATCCGAGTCTTCTTCGTATTCCTCGGCAATCACCTCCTCTGTCAGAGGGTCTTTTGCCGGGGTCTTGTTTTTCTTGTTCTTCTTCTTTGCCCTCTTGGCAGCGCCGGTAGCAAAGACGGCTTTGGGTCCGTTTCCCGGAGTCAAGCTCTGATCGGTACTTTTGGACATCTCGACTTCGGGATTATCTCCAACGTCCATATCATCTTGCGCTTTGGGAGAGTGTTCCCCAGATCCTTCATCCATGGCTTCTCCTTCTTCTGCAGCCTTGGAGTTGTAGTCCTCTTCATATTCCACGGAGAACTTTCGGAAATCTGCTGATGTCATTGATTCATCCGAGGATGCGGGTACGTCGGCGTTTGTTCCAATTGCCTCCAGCACAGAGTCGGTGTTTTCTCCAGCATCGGCAGAGCCGGATCCGGATCCCACATACCCGATGAAGTGCGACGCGTGCTTCCTTAGGTACCTGCGGCTCTCGCGATCAGCTATGTCGAAACTTTTGATGGTCTCGAGAATTGCATCTGCGCTTGCATCTTGCATTATCATACGTCGTAGTGTGTACCTTAGGAAAGGCCTGTCTGTCCCAGCATCACCAGAGCCGGAATCAGTGTCGTTGATATGCTCCTCGTGGATTTCGACTTCCGCGGGTGGGTCAATCTAGGATATGGTCTCTCCGGGGAGATCCACTCCAGATTCGGCTTTAACCGCTAGGTCTTCCTAAGGCTCGGATTTCTCCAATATCTCCGCAACTGGTGCGGGCTAGGTGGGATTAGGGTTTTCTGAGATCCGGAACTCTGTCGCCTCCGTGGACAAAGGGGACCCAGAAGATTCTTCTGCCTCTATCATCACCGCTGGGGTGGGTGGGGCAGGTTCAGCGAAACCGATGTAAACATCGATCTCGCCAAACGACATGATTGTGTAGGCAGTCACAGCCTCCCTAGCCGGAATCCAAGTCTCGTCCAGAATGCTGAGAGGGACGTCGCTAGCGTAGAGGATGCGACTGACGGCGATAGTCTCGCTGATTCCGGTTCTTGCAGATTCCGCTCGGAACGCAGATCCGAAACTCACTAGCCCCACGGTGGGCACCAACTGTCGTCGGATTGATGACAAGTACGCCATGAGGGGGTCCTCGAGGCGTGCGGAAGAGAGGGGTGTGAGATGTACGGTGTTCTGGGACGGTGAGCACACAAGTTTACCCAGGTTCGAATCCGCCGGCTTTGGACGTATCCTACTCCTGCTAGCAATCCAGTAATACGGCAAAGCCGGAATATGGGTTACAAGGGTTTCGCCTGTGCGAGTTGAGATTGTAGACTATTGAGGGTGCCCTAAAGGCTCTCCCGAGGACGGCTTATATAGATATCCGTCCTAGGGTTTACAGGAGAGATCTATCCGGCTACGACTAAGAGTCGGTTACAGAGTACATCTTGAACTACAAGTAACACTATGGGCCTAAGTCGGTAAGTCTTCTGGGCCTTCCCGTAGCCGGATTGGACTCCGTCTTTCTCCCTGACTGGGTCGCCCGTGAAGCAAAGCTCTAACCCGAATTGGGCCACCCTGGTCAGTAAGGAACTGTGAGGATACCCGGAAAGTATATCCCCAACATATCTTTCTTTTTCAAGGCTTCATGCATTCCTACAAGTTTTTAACTGAAAAGCTTCCATGGAAATATTTGATTTGGTTTCATAGGCATGAACACAAGTCTTCAAGCTCAAACCCCACTTAACCATTACTCATCTTTCCAATCAATTTCCTTTTTGAAAACATTTTTAGGTAACAAGTACAACTATTTTTTTTGTAATTCGCATTCCCTATCCATACTAAGATAGAGAACAACTTAAAACTGAAAGTAAAACCTACTTAGAGATAAAACAAACAAGTGCACACAAGAATATTCACCCACACGCTATTGCTCCCCGGCAACGGCGCCATAAAAGGTCTTGATAACCCACAAGTATAGGGGGTCGTGTGTAGCCTTTTCGATAAGTAAGAGTGTCGAACCCAACGAGGAGCTAAAGGTAGGATAAATATTCTCTCAAGTTCTATCAACCACTGATACAACTCTATGCACACTAAACGTTTGCATTACCTAGGAAATAAAACTAGAGCAACAATACGAGTAATAGAGATAGCTTTGCATGATAAGAAATAACAAGAAAATAAAGCTAGTTGCTACAAAAATAAAATACACTAAACTAACAGAACCATGAGTGTGGAATAGTGGTGGTAATTGTGGTGGCTTTGTCCAAGTTTAAATAGCGAATAGATCAGGTTCATTGTCTTCGATGCAATTTTCTATGTGGGAGAGGCTAAATATACATGCGCTTCACTACTTGGAATTACATGTACTATATGATTGGATTGTTAGCAAACATCTGTAAGTACTAATAAATGCATTAAGGTTTCCCCAACCATAGCCTTAAGTTTAATGGTCCTCTTACTCCCATACGTGCAATGTTCCGGTTTGCGTCCTCAGGTTTCTGTCACTCTGGCAGAACTTCCCCCTTCCTTTTACACATACTACAAACTCTATGATGTTTATTCCATGCGCGCACAAATATAATGGACACCAAAGGACTGTACCATATCAACATACAACTCTAATGAACCAAAGATGTTCAACTATTCAATCTAAGAACAAAGAAACTACACAAACATGACATAGATCATAGGATTATAACTTATAGCATCAAACACCATGTTTACATAGGACGATACAAAGGTGTGTGGGAGGATGAACCACTGCATACTAGGAGGATTAGGTGATGGAGATGGCGGTGAAGATGGTGAAGAGGGCGGCGGTGGCGCCGGAGGCGGCACGAGGGACTCCTTCCCTGCCGCCTGTATCATGGAAGAGCACCGCCCCTTAGCCCCCTTCCTTCATGGCTTCTTGGGAGCCTTCCCCCATGGAGATGAGATCCATGGGGGAGGCAAAAACATGGCTTTGGTGGCTGCAAATTCGTGCGTGGAGATGCCCTGGGCGAATTAGGTTTCCTCCCTTTATATAGCTTCTCGGATTCCTGTCACCCCAGGCTGCAGTAAATCGGGACTAAAAGGCCCGTCCGAACTGGGAATCAGCAAAATTGTATGTCCAGAACGTTTGTCGCGAAATTTCCAACAACTTTGCAGTTGAAGAGTTTTCCGTTTCACGATGTCTTCGACACGAAACGTGACCATCTTAAAAAAGAGTTCTGAGACAGATTTCAGGGAAAAATCCCAATTTAACTCTAACAAGGTTTCCACTTGTATTCTTGGTAATTCCTACACATCAAAGTGTAAAACAAGAAAATTGTGCACTTTTGCAACTATTAGTAGGTTAGTCCAAATAAATCATAAACTTTATACAAAAAGGAGTGTCAAAATCATATTATTAGCATGAAACCATCAAAAATTATAGATACGTTATGGATGTATCAAGTTCCTGTGGCTGTTGCACGGGGATAGCCGAAGGGGGCATGGCCTTTACCAGATCCAATTGATCGACAACATTTTTGGCTGCCGCATGTTCGACAGTGCCTGCTTTCGGCGGAGCTTCTTCGGTTTGCTCATATTCTTCAATCACATTCCTGATTGCTACCAGTACTTGACCGGAAGTTATGGCTTTGTCGACGTGCTCCTCGTGCTCGAGCTCCTCGATCGCCTTCATAGCCGCGTTGAGTTCTTCCGAGTTGGCCTCGATCTCCTCCGATTCCACACTGATGTCAGCGAAGAGTGTGTCTAGGAATGAGTCGGAGGGAGCATCAGCTTCTTCAGTGGTGGAGCCCAAGGCAAAGGCAACATGGCCGATTAACTTGGATTTGTGGCTATGGCGGCAATGTTGGCCTGTGCCTTCTCATCAGCCGAGGCGAAATTTTTAACGGTCTCGATTCCCCTAGTGGGAGTGAGGTTTCTAGTATCCTCACTAGAGCGAATGTCGGAGGAGTGTGCCAGGCGTGAGTCCTTTGACGAAGTGGTATACTTCATCATTGTCACAAACCCCCTCCATGTCACCCCTTAGCCTTAACCATCTGGCGAGGTAGTCACATGGGGATTCTCCCGACCTTTGGACGTAGCAGGCCAGATTGAAGATACTGATGACACCGACAAAGTGCGACCTCTGCTTCTCTAACACTTGGGGAAGCCAAGTGGATCTACTTTGGTGTTCCACCATTTTATCCTTTACATGGGCAGTTTGGGTGGGCCTTGATTTGTTTCGATGTAAGCCGGCAAACTATGAAGAGAGATTTGAGCTCGATCCTTCCGCAAATGTGTCCTGTTGGGAGGCGGTCCGTGAGGGCCTTGATGCATGTCCGACTTCCTGGGGGCTAGATCCCGAGCCGGTTTCTCTAAGGAAAACGTGGATGTCCCCGGTTGGAACAATGGAGCAGCGGGTGTGCTTCGACTTCACTGGGATCCAGAATTCGTTGAGTGGGACAATCAAAACGTTGCTGGAGAATAGGACACGCCTAATGGCTACGGTGTTGTTGATTCTTGCGAAGAGATTAGACCTAGCCTGGTGTAGAGCTTGAAGCGTCTCTTGCCCCACGGTGGGCGCCAACTATTGTGGTATTGCCGATGAGTACGCCATGGAGGGGTCCTCACAGAGTGTGTTTAGAGAGGTGGTGGAAGGTGGTGAGTTGCTGGGTACGAGGTAACAAAACTTACCCAGGTTCATATCCCACGATGGTGACAAAATCCTACTCATGTTATAAATCACTATAGTGGCAATATGCCGAGTTACAGAGATAGGTTCGCTGTGCGAGGTGTGTGAATCGATGCCCTAAAGGCTCCTAGATGTCTGTTGATTACTGCAAGTGCATAGATCAATTGTAGCTAGTTTTGAAGTAAAGATATCGAACCCACAAATAGCTATTGGTAAAGGTCTTTATGCCCCTCGTTACTCTCTACCAAAGGATACTTATAAGCTGCCTTTGATCTCAAGTAAAGGGTGTTTGAAAGGTTTATGGTTGTTTGCAGAAAAGTAAAAGAAAACAAGCAACAAGTTTTATGAAAGCGTGGTTGAACTCAACAGGGCTAAATTGTTCTTAGGGAATTAGGATACACCACTAGCATAGTATTATTGTTATACGTAATCAAGATAACAAACTCCTTGTGGCATGAGATGTGTGGAGAGAGCTTCATAATAAGATGTTCACTACAAGGCTCGTAGGAGGCACCTTTGTTGAGCCAAGATTGATGTCACCTATAAATAACCACTACGATGTCTGAGAGCAGTCACCCATACAGACCACCACAATTAAGGATTTCCAAATGGATATCATAATTATCTTAGGGAGTCCATCTTTAATCCTCATTTGGTCGTTGGAGGTCACGAGCTGGCACCAATCTGTCATAAGGCCATTCCGGGTACGCTTCCAAGACGCGTCCAAAGGATTTCTCCCTCCCTTTAGTGCCGAGGGAAAATGATATACGGCCGACTACACATACCATCTAAAGAGAGAGAGATCAAACACAAATCATAATTTATATCATAGACGGGCAAGTCATATGGACACAAGAATAGATCATCTTTATTATGAATTCATAATTGAGCTAAGGTTTCTCCATATCTCCAAGAACAAGGGAACTACTCACTCATGGAAGCAATCAACCACATCATCATAATCAAATGGATGGATAAAAGTACGGAGGTAGATCTAATGCAAACCACAATTGAATCTAGAATTACAACAAGATCTAATAGATGAAAGATGGGGGCAATGGTGGTAATGGAGATGCACGGTTGATGATGAAGGGGATGATGCGTTGTCCTCCAATGATCCGTGAAGCAGCTGGGATTTTTCTCTAGACAAGTTCCTCCTTCAGATCCCTTTCAGATGTGGGTTTTCGTGGTTTCTGGTGGCTGTGAATGTCAGATCTCCCTCCTGTCTTTGCCAGGAGAAAGTATTTGACGAGGCAGTCACGATGGCACTTGGTATGGGTGGACGGTACGTGTGGCCATTGTTGGTACTGATTGCTCCTCCTCGCTTGGTATTCTCCTAGGTGCGAAGATAAATCCATAAAATGACTTTTATAACTTAGAAATATCATATAATTACACAATATGACAGTTCTAATTGATATGTTCATATAGGACTCAATGATTTGGGATCCTGTTTAAACAAGAACAAAATGGCACGTACAAACGCGGTGAAATACAAAGATCCCTACTTCATTTATGCAAAAACAAAAGGTAAAATGCTTCAATTTTGGACTCGTCAACTCCCCCAAGCTAGGCTCTTGCTCATGCCCGAGCAAGATGGTAACTTATGGACAAGATCATCATGTTCATGAGATACGAGTCGTTACAATAAATGAGGTAGAAATTGAAACATGAATACAACATCGGATGTAGAGATACTTCGAGGGTATTACCATACCCTTACACATTACATAACTTAGAGGCTTCCACACCTTTTCTAGTATTAATGAAATCATAAGAAGCTGCTAGTGAATTAACATATCATATAATCACAGAGTTTAGAGATATAGGGCACTAAGTTCAGTAATGGAGATTCATGATCATTCTTTTTCTTCTATGTTTGATTCTTTTGATAGCTGCTCTCTTCTTTTTCTTTTGATAACTGTATGTCTACATTTTTACTTGCTCCCTTTTCTGTTTTTTTTCAACACAGCTATTTGATCATGCTCACTACTTTAATGGCTTTTAAAAACTCTTAATTATAATTTTCTACAAGAATTCTTCTTCTCATAGCTTAATCAATACTTTCATTGGTGTGGAAGTCCCTAAAATCATGACATCTATACAAGTATTATAACACTCAACCTAGTTCGATCATCTAATACAATAATCATGAATCAAACACAACTTTAATTAGCATAAAGTCTCACAACTCAATGGATATAAATATTCTATTGAACAAAGTGAGCTCGAAGTTGATGCAACTAATGAAAATTCGGCAATTAAAGTCTAACATGCGTGCATAAAAGTAAACATGCTAAAACTATAAGATAGATCACAAGGTCCTTACAGATCCCCCCAAGCTTGGAATCAATCCGGGTGGATCAAATAATCCCTTTAGATTATTCAATACTGTGGCGTGCCCTTCTAGTTTGCAGGGGGGAAACTCCGCAATCACAAATACTTGCACGGAGCGTCTTGTTTGATGTCTCCAAGATCACGATACGGATTCAGCATTGCTCGCTTACTTTCTCCAACTTCTCAACAAGAGCCTTGTACATCTCTATTGTTTGCTTCTGTGTGTTGATGGAACAAAGGCTGATGTTGAGATTCACTTCTAGTCCTTTCATTATCTTCAGCGCCATCTGGTCCAGGTAACAATGCAATAATTCAATATGTTTAGAAGATTATGGAGATTTTACCTCGATCTTCTTAATGCGGCAATCAAGCTTGTCTAGGGAGGCTTGGATCTCCTCCCCTTGTTTCTTCATTTTCTTCAAGAAGAGTTCCCCATCTCCTTCTAGATCAAGTTGAACCTCGTCGAAGTCACCTTCTTTTCCAACACCAAGGCTCAACACATTACGTCCATCCTTTATTGTTTCCATCAGCTTGAATCCATCCTCGTCTTCTAACTCTTTCTCATCTGGCACATCAGCTTTATCTTCCTCCGTAACCCTCGAGGATGATCCATAGAGATCTTCCTTCTCTTGAAGGCTACCCCATGTGAAGGACATGGTTCTAAAACTCTCACTAGGAAGAAGTAATGTGGAGAAGATCTGTATTGTCAATACAAGGATAGAGCCCTTCTAAAAGTCTTATAAAGGGTTAGAAATAGGGTAGAATTCGTACTGAGAGCAAAAGGGTCACCCGAGAAAAGAATCCTAACAAGTATGGAAACAAATAAGTGCAAAAGAAGGAAATTGCGATCGTAACGACCAACTGGTATGGGCGGACGCCCGTACAGCGCGCCCGTACCGGGTGGATTCCAAAAACACGATGTGTCAAAGTCAGTATATAGTCAACCGACTAAGTGGTACAGGCGGGTTCCGCCCGTACTGCCCGGCCGTACTAACTTTGCGGCTTCATTTTTTGAATACACAAACGAAAAGCAAAAGAAGGGAACATAACTGATAATGATCGGCCGTACAGGGGGGCTAAGCCCGTACGGCGCGGTTGTACCAGTTTTGTGAAAATGAAACAAACTCATCAGTATGCTTAACAAACAGCGGTACATGCGGATCCAACCGTACCGCCCGCCCATACTGATCTCGTAAGACTTGCAATGAACTCAAAAAAATGAAGGGAATACAGAAATGTGAAGAGAAACAACAGAAAATCATCTAGAACAAAGATGTGTTTAGGATTTCATCAGCTTTGATCATCGAGGGAACATGAATTCATTTTAGTATCTTTTTCTTCCTCTCTTCAAATAAAGTTGGTTGTAGAAAATCACCAAAACCATTGCAAGAAGAAATAGAGAACTTCCTTTTTGGTAGTGTGGTTCCCACAGGTATATACACAGTGATACCTCCTTAAGATGAGGAATTTCCTTACTATCCATCAATGTTTCATCCGTCTCTTCCTTTCTTTGTAGGATCTATAAATCAAATTCTTGCAGAAGTAAAGTCCAAAAAATCATTCTTGGCTTAAAATTAGTCATTTCTAGGATTTCTTTTAAGCCAACACGATCAGTGTGTACTCTTACTTTAGAGTCATGATGTAAGATCTAAACTTATCATAGGATAAAACCACTGCGAAGAATTCTTTTTCTGCCATAGGGTAGTTATTTTGGGCCTCATTTAAGGTGCTACTAGTGAAACATTGCAAATGTATCTATAATTTTTGATGTTCCATGCTTGGTTTTATCTAATTTCTTGTGTTTTGTCCACACTTTGGAGTAATTTTCATATGATTTCTTGGACTAACCTATTAACAAGAGCCACAGTGCCAGTTTGCATGTTTTCTGCTACTTTTGGTTCCAGGAAAGTCAGAAAATGAATATTCTCGGAATTGGAAGGTACAAATGCCAAAGTTCCTATTTTACCGGAAGACTCACGGAGCCAGAATACGAGACGGAGGAGGGCTAGGGCCTGGCCACACCCCTAGGCGCGGGTCCCCCAGGGCGCGCTAGGGCATGGTGTGGGCCCCCTGGCCGACCACCGACCTCACCCCTTCGCCTATAAGATCCCTCCGATGCAAAAACCCTAAAGAATCAAGCCTCCAGCCACGAAAATTTCCGCAACACCGCCGCCGCCGAAGGGGAGATTCGGGGGACAGAAAATCTTTGTTTCGGCACCCTGCCGGGACGGGGAAGTGCCCCCGGATCCATCTCCATCGATCTCCACCACCATCTCCATCCCCATTGCTGATTCCCATGATGATGAGGGAGTAGTTCTCTCTCGAGTCTAAGGGTTCTAACGGTAGCTATGTGTTCATCTCTATCTCTATGCATGATCTTATTGCGATCATAAGCTTGTAATCTATAGATCTACCTTGCTACTCAAGTGCTTTAATAGATCTCTGCTCTCCCCATGTGTGTGAAGTTGACAGTGTGCACACCATGGTGGCACTTTGGCTAGAGATTACAAATACTTGTTATGAGTTATATTTGGAGTTGGATGTCTTTATGAAATTGTGGTGTTTGTTTGAACCATCTAGTGCTCAAGGTGATAGTGTGGGGTTATCTAGATGGGTAAAGCAAACTTTGAGGAGTGCTGTTATAGCCCTACCATGGATTAGACTGTCCAACTGGAGAGTAGTTCAGCATAGTACCATAAAGAAGAATATATTTATATGCGAGTGTTGACTAGTGAAAGTATGATCCCTAGGCCTTGTTTGTAAGCATTAAAACATTGTTTGCTACTAAATATGTTACATGTTTGCTTGCTTCCATCTTTATTTAAGTTTTCCTTTAGTCTCTTCCACGCCATCAAGCTATTTTCTATCACTGTTACCACTTATAATTATTTATACCACTTGTATTTCAGTATCTCTTCGCCGAACTAGTGCACCTATACACCTGACAAGTGTATTGGGTGTGTTGGGGACACAAGAGACTTCTTGTATCTTGATTGCAGGGTTTCTTGAGAGGGGATACCTTTGACCACTTCCTCCCTGAGTTTGATAAATCTTGGGTGATCCACTTAAGGGAAAACTTGCTACTGTTCTACAAACCTCTGCACTTGGAGGCCCAACAACTATCTACAAGAATAGAAGTGCGTAGACATCAAGTTATTTTCAGGTGCCGTTGCCTGGGAGGTAACGTAAAAGGTACTCACATCCTCCGATGTGAGTGCTTGAAGTTATTTCCTTTAGATTCTGCAATTTTGTCTTTTTGTTTCTTGTTTTCACTAGGTAGGCTTAATGGAAAACAACAACAAAATTAGAGATCTTTATAATATTTATCTTGAGTTAGGACATGAAGTGTTTGAAGAGAAAATTAAAAAACCTATGGAACTTTATTTGCATGCTAATAACAATGTTGTTAGTATGAATTCTTTGGACACCATTGTTGCTAATGCTATGGAAAAGTCTAAGCTTAGGGAAGCTGGTGTTGATGAAAATGATCTTTTTAGTCCCCCAAGCATGGAGGAGAAAATCTATTTTGATGATACTATGCCTCCAATATACGATGATTACAATGTTGAATATGATATTTTCAGTCCACCTACTATTGAGGAGAAAATTAATTATGATTACAATATGCCTCCTATATTTGATGATTATGGTGATGATAATAATAATGATAGCTATTTTGTTGAATTTGCTCCCACCACAATTAATAAGAATGACTATGCTTATGTGGACAGTAATAATTATTATATGCATGTGGCTCATCATAAGAATGTTTCATGTGATAGTTATATTGTTAATTTTTTTCATGATGCTACTGAAAGTTATTATGAGAGAGGGAAACATGGTTTTATGCATCTCAATAATATTAAGTTTTCCCTCTTTATGTTGAAATTCTTGAAGTTGCAATTGTTTTGCTTTACTATGCTTGTTGCTTTGTGCTTTCATGACTTGTTTCTTTACAAGATTCCTATGCATAGGAAGTGGGTTAGACTTAAATGTGATTTGAGTTTGCTTCTTGATGCTCTCTTTTACTTCAATTCATATTTCTTATGTGAGCATCTTCTCAAACTATCATGCCTAACTTAAAGACGTTAAAGAAAAGTACTTATTGGGAGATAACCCAAAAGTTTTAGATTAGTCTTGGAAGTTATTACCTGAGTAATAACCGCTCCTTATCCTTTTTATTTGCTTTTTCTGGCCAAGAGTAACCTCTAATCAGTGAGAAGTAATGATTGGGAAAGTTGCTGTCCCAAAACAGCTTTCTGTGCTTCACCGTAAACATTCGTGTGAAATCTTTGTACGTCGTTTTGACGCGTGCATTTTTGTGCTTCTGCCCCATGTTGTTATCTAACTTTCGTTAGTTCAATACTTTTTGATTTGAGCAACAGAAGGTCTTCAAAAAAAATCGTCTTTATCCGCTGGTCTGTTTTGACAGATTTCTGCCATTATTTGCATTTGCTTCTTGTTGGTTCCTTTTTGAGTTTTTTTGGGGAATTGAGTTTTTTGAGGGAAGTGCTGCAGTAGCTTGTGTTTTAATGGAAGTTTTATTGGTGTTGGAACTGAACCTAAGACTTATTATCTTGAGTACACTAATGGTGCTAATAAAGATTGTGTGAAGTTTTGTATGAAGGAAAAATTTCAGGGTTATGGAAGGAATGAGTAATGAGATGAAGAATGGACTAAAGCTCAAGCTTGGGGATGCCACACGTGTCACCCCAAGAAATATCCAAGAAGTACAAGCGTCAAATCTTGGGGATGCCCAAGGCATCCCCTTCTTCATCAATAAAAATCCTAGGTTCCTTCCAAACGCTTCATTTTTATTGTTTCATGCACAGTTGTGTTGTTCTTGGAGTGTCTTTTTTCGTTTTCGTTTTGGTTTTTCGTTGCTTGGTATTCTTAGTTTGCTGGATAAATTGGTTGGACCCCCTCTTTCATACATTGGTTTTCAAATAGTTTGGTTTGGATTGGAAAAGAGTAGGAAAGTTCATGCTTAAGTTGTAAAGGAAGGTTGTTTTTGACTGTGGCTTATTAGTCATGCCATGCTTGATATTGTTTTGGCTTTATGCTTAGTATTGTTTGCGGTAGCATGACTTGTTATTAACAATTGATATTGCTTAATGTGCCTTGGAAGAATCATGCGTTGTTTTAGCATATTAAAGCATAGTATTGTGGTATTGTCCTTTGATGCTTTATTTGGGTTGACTTGGCGCATGCTCACATCATGTTAAGACTATACCAAGTCACCATAGCCTTTATGATCCTTTAGTTTTCAACTTGTAATATCACTTTATGCTTTAATTAATGATGTTTTGTCGCTCTGCATGATTATGGCCATTATTGCTCTCTTAGTTGGTCGCTCCCAGTCTTTTGCTAGCCTCCATAACCAAGTGTGAGTCCCACTCATGCATCCAACTCCTATAACCAACTTATTCCAAAGAGTCCACCATACCTACCTATTAGCATATGCTATTCCAAGTATGTTCATGTTTTTATCTACCTTCCGAATTAAACTTGTTATGAGAAAACTAGTGATTAAAGCTCTCACGAACTTGATGGCACACTTTACTTTTCTCCCTTAATTATGTTGTCTATGTTGTATATGCTTGCACTTATTTGTTGGGGATTAGCCGAACCATGCTGTCATGGGGAACGCTTTCAACAATGCACATGTACTTTTTATCTAGTTGATATCATGCTCTTTTGTCTATGGATGTCGTCACTGTGAAATGAAATGGGAGCTTGTAAGTCCATGGAGTTATGTATATGTGTTAGAGAAACGCTTGGGTCACTGGTCTAATCCATGCTGTCATGGTGGAAACCTACGGCGTGACCATAATGAGCTGTCTATGAAGCATTCTTCTTCTAAAAAAGAGTCAGATATTGAGAAAAAAAAAGAAAAAAAAGATATGAGAAAAGAGGAAAGAGAGAAAAAAGGACCATTTTCCCACGGTAAATAAGAAGATTGCTGAGGTGCTCGTTGTCTGCTTGCCTTGTCATATTGATATGGGGATTCTTCCGTATCATCGGGCAAGGGGTACCCCGTTGGCGGTTCTCTATGATACACATGTACTTACGATGACAAGAACTTACCGGTGACTAAACTTGAGTAGCATGAGGAGCGGCCCTCGTATTCAAGGGACATGAGATTTCTAATTTATACTTCGTCAAGCATGTACACCATAGTTTGTTCACTTTAACCTTAATCACTTCAAGATGCTTATGATAGGGGCAATGAGAGCTGAAAGCTATAAGTACCCTAATTTTTGGAAGCTCTTTATGAAACTTGAATCTCTGCTTCCTTCTATGAAGGCCTTTCTTCCACCATTATATTGAGTCTCCACCTTCTATCTTTATGCACCTACTTTGAGAGCATAGTGTCCATTCTTAGTTCTATGTGCATTGTCCCAAGACTAGTTGATTGATGCATAACTTGATATTGCTCGTTTTAAACTATTTGTATCTAGTCACTCTTATGAACTTTGAAGGTGTCCTATGCATTTATGTTTTCTACTCTATGAGGGACAAGATGAATGCCACTACGCTATGTTTTCTTTATGTGAAACAAACAAACGTCTTGCAAAGCATTGTTATTCATGAATCTTTTGTTTGTGCCTTTTCATGTTGCATCATAGTTTCTTTGTTTTATTGCTAGAACTTTGTCTGTCATGTTATGATTGAAGTACTATGGTCCCAGCTTTGAATGTTTTACAAATACTTTGATCAAGTTTGTGATGGTGCATGTCACCTCAAAAATTATTCTTTCTTTTTATCACTTACCTACTCGAGGACGAGCAGGAGTTAAGCTTGGGGATGTTGATACATTGCAAATGTATCTATAATTTTTGATGTTCCATGCTTGGTTTTATCTACTTTCTTGTGTTTTGTCCACACTTTGGAGTACTTTTCATATGATTTCTTGGACTAACCTATTAACAAGAGTCACACTGCCAGTTGCCTGTTTTCTGCTGTTTTTGGTTCCAGGAAAGTCAGAAAATGAATATTCAGAAGACTAACGGAGCCAGAATACGGTAAGGACGAGGGCCAGGGCCTGGCCACACCCCCCCAGGAGCGGGTCCCCCTAGGCCACGCTAGGGCATGGTGTGGGACCCCTGGCCGGCCACCGAACTCACCCCTTCGCCTATAAGATCCCTCTGATGCAGAAACCCTAAAGAATCAAGCCTCTAGCCATGAAAAGTTACGCAGCGCCGCCGCCACCAAAGGGGAGATTCGGGGGACAAAAATCTCTGTTCCGGCACCCTGCCAGGACGGGGAAGTGCCCCCGGGGCCATCTCCATCACCATTGCTGATTCCCATGATGAGGAGGGAGTAGTTCTCTCTCGAGGCTAAGGTTTCTACCGGTAGCTATGTGTTCATCTCTATCCTTATGCATGATCTTATTGAGATCATGAGCTTGTAATCTATAGATCTACCTTGCTACTCAAGTGCTTTAATAGATCTCTGCTCTCCCCATGTGTGTGAAGTTGACAGTGTGCACACCATGGTGGCACTTTGGCTAGAGATTAAAAATACTTGTTATGAGTTATATTTGGAGTTGGATGTCTTTATGAAATTGTGGTGTTTGTTTGAACCATCTAGTGCTCAAGGTGACAGTGTGGGGTTATCTAGATGGGTAAAGCGAACTTTGAGGAGTGTTGTTATAGCCCTACCATGGATTAGAGTGTCCAACCGAAGAGTAGTTTAGCGTAGTATCATAAAGAAGAATATATTTATATGAGAGTGTTCACTAGTGAAAGTATGATCCCTAGGCCTTGTTTCTAAGCATTAAAAAACTATTTGCTACTAGATCTGCTACATGTTTGCTTGCTTCCATCTTTATTTAAGTTGCCTTTAGTCTCTTCCACGCCATCAAGCTATTTTCTATCACCGTTACCACTTATAATTATCTATACCACTTGTAGTTCACTATCTCTTTGCCGACCTAGTGCACCTATACACCTGACAAGTGTATTGGGTGTGTTGGGGACACAAGAGACTTCTTGTATCTTGATTGCAGGGTTGCTTGAGAGGGGATACCTTTGACCAATTCCTCCCTGAGTTCGATAAACCTTGGGTGATCCACTTAAGGGAAAACTTGCTGCTATTCTACAAACCTTGCTCAATCCTACATACAGATCTCTCTCACGAATTTTTACGGTGGAGCACAAAAATCTATTTCGGAACAGCAACTTTCCTAATCATTACTTCACTCTCATTAGAGGTTACTCTTGGCACAAAAAGCAAATAAAAAGGATAAGGAGAGGTTATTACAGAGGTAATAACTTCCAAGTCTCATATAAAACTCTTGGGTTATCTCCCAACAAGTACTTTTCTTTAACGCCTTTAAGTTAGGCATAAGAAGCAAAGAAAGAATCAAGTGTTCTCAAATGAAGAAGCATTAAAACCAACTTTCTTGTCCTTACCTCTCTTACTTTTATTCTTAACCTTGGGGAAAATATGATTGTTTGGTGGAGAAGAAAGGTGCATGGTTCCCTTTCCCACATCTATTATTGCTCCAAGGAGTTCTAATAGGGACCTTCCAAGTGTAATTTGTCCTTTTCCTGCACATTCAATAACAAGATAATCAATAGAAATCGTTTTCCCAAGGATCTTTGTAAACACTCCTTCAGCTATTCCAAGAGGTAATATGGTAGTATTATTAGTAAGAGATATTTCTTTTCCTCCTTCAATGAGCCCCCAAGTATTCAGAGATTTATAAATATCTTTGGGCATAAGGCAAAATTCAGACATGATATCACAGCGAGCTTGAAAAGTTTCAGTGTTCATCTCAATCTTTACTGTAGGGAACCACTTTGATGGTTCAGAATTTTTTGGAACATAATCATGATGCTCCCTAAGCGTATTATAGCAACTCTCTAATCTAGTAATGCTAGCCTCAAGAGTGTCCACCCTAGCAAATATTTTTGCGAAAGAAGTATCAGTTTGGCTAGGCAAGTTGTAAGTGAGGATCAATTTCTTTATAGCATTAATAGCATCATCATCATTACAATGGAGGAAATCTCCTCCGACAACAGCATCTAGAGTATATCTGTAGCAAAGAGCAATACCAAGGTAAAAACTGGTAAGGAACAAGCTTTTAGTCATTTTAGGCTCAGTTTTTTCATGTAGATCAGAGATTCTAGACCAAGCTTCCTTAAAACTTTCCTCAATTCCTGGTTTAAAAGTGAAAATCATTTCCTCGGGTGACATAGTGATTGGAGCAAGGCTAGACATGAAGGCAACTTAAGATAGGAACTAATTTTTTTTGTGTTTTTCAAATAAGAAAGCAAACTAGTAAAACTAATTTTTTTGTGTTTTTGAAGAACAAAACAAGCAAACAAAGCAAAAAGAAAACTAAGCAAAATAAAAAAACAAAGTAAATAGATTGGTTATGAGGGACTCCCCTTGTGAAGATGTCCTTGACTCCCCGGCAACGGTGCCATAAAAATGCTTGATGGCTCAATGCACGGTGCCCAGAAAAGTGTTAATGGCTCGTGGTTGATGTAGAGCTCGTTGGGAACCCCAAGAGGAAGGTATGATGAGCACAGCAGCAAGTTTCCCTCAGTTATGAAACCAAGGTTTAATCGAACCAGTAGGAGCAAGGAAACACCCCAGAGGTGTTACTAGCTACTTTGGCAGGGCGCACTACCGGTGCTAGTAGCAACATGGAGACCTGCACAACACAACCACAGAACTTTGTCCCCAACTTGCGATGAGGTTGTCAATCTCGCCGTATTTTGCGGAAAACAAAGGATTAAACGTATCAAATGGAAAGAAGTAAAAGTTTGCAGAAAGTAAACACAAAGCAGTAAAAGATTGTAGATTGAATATAAAAGACAAGGACCGGAATCCATAGTTCACTAGAGGTGGCTCTCCTTAGATAGATAACATGCTGGGTGAACAAATTACAGCAGGGCAATTGACAAACACCGAGAAAGCAATACATGCATATACTAATCATCTTGACTCCTCTGAGACTTGATTGGGCATTACAACATAATACATAGACCGCCATCCAACTGCATCTATGACTAGTAATCCACCTTCAGGTTATCATCCGAACCCCCTCCAGTATTAACTTGCAAGCAACAAATTATTGCTTTACGAACTGCGTGTAAAGTAAACAATACAATTGTTCTATGAACAAAAGATTGTTGTTTTATCCCTAGTAGCAACAGCACATCTAGTACCTTAGAGATTTCTGTCACTTCCCTAGATTACCAGAGGCATGAACCCACTATCGAGCATAAATACTAACTCTTGGAGTTGCTAGCATCTACTTGGCCAAGATAGCTACTAACAACGGAAAGCATGCAAGATCTCAAATAACAAGGACATGATAGAATCAATAATCAATCTGAAATAGCATCTCAATATCCATCGGATCCCCGCAAACACAACATGTATGAATTACAAATAGATGATCTTGATCATGAACGGAGCTCACAAGATCTAAACATGAAAGCACAAAGGAGGAGAAACCAGCCATCTAGCTACTACATGGATCCGTAGTGCAAGGATGAACTACTCACGCATCACACCGGAGGCTTGCATGGTGATGAAGAAGGCCTCCAGGGTGAATTCCCCTCTCCGGCAGGGTGCCGGGAAGAGCTTCAGATCCCTCCCTATCTAGGGATGGAGATGACGGTGGCTACAGACTCTTTCGTGGATTTTTGATCGGGTACTTAGGGTTTTCATCCCGAGGGCAATATATAGTCGGAAGGGGAGGCCGAGGGGGTGCCTGGGCTGGCCACACCACCCCCTGGAGTGGGCCAGGCCTGGCCGCCCGGCCAGGTGGTGTGGCCGCCTTCTGGCCCCTCTCCGTCTCGTATTCTGGCCCTTGATGACATCCGGAAAAATGGGCACTTTGGCTTTTGTCCCATCCAATTCCAAGAAATCATATGAAAAGTACTCCAAAGTTGGAACAAAACACAAGAAAGTGTATAAAACCAAGCATGGAACATCAAAAATTATAGATACATTTGCAATGTATCAAGATCCCTTTCAGATGTAGTTTTTCGTGGTTTCTGGTGGCTGTGAATGTCGGATCTCCCTCTCGTCTTCACTAGGAGAAAGTATTTGATGAGACGGTCACGATGGCACTTGGTACGGGCGGACGATATGGGCGGGCTCCGCCCGTTCCACTGGTCGTTATCGGTACTGATTGCTCCTCCTCGCTTGGTATTCTCCCAGGTGCGAAGGTAAATCCATGAAAATGACTTTTATCAATTAGAAATATCATATAATTACACAATATGACAGTTCCAATTGATATGTTCATATAGGACTCAATGATTTAGGATCCTGTTTAAACAAGAACAAAATGGTACGTACAAACGCGGTGAAATACAAAGATCCCTATTCTATTTATGCAAAAACAAAAGGTAAAATGCTTCAATTTTGGACTCATCATCCATCTTATAAAGGCGCTAGAACCTAGGGTTACAGGGAAAAGTCTTAGACGAACAGGTTACAGAGTCCTAGACTAACACTAACTAGTCTTCGTGTCTTATACTCTAAGGCTCCGGGTTGGTCTTTAATTGTACCGTAGCCTTCCTTTATCTGCCATGGGCTTCGCTTCTAGATCCGTCTAACTGGGTCGCCCAATAGGCCATAGGCCTTAGAGCATCTCCCCTCGCCCCCCAAATAGGGTCCGACATTTGGCCTTATGGGGGAGCGCAGGTGCAGGTTCCTCCTATCGGGGGTCACCGCGTCCCAGCCGTCGCCCCTAAACAGCCCCCCAAATCGCAATTGCAAATTCAAAGTTTCAAAAGGTCGCCTGAAATTAAAACATAGTTTGTCGCCACCGGGCAGTGCACAGTTCAGGCGATGCAGTCGCCACAAATCACCGGAATACAAGTCCGTCAGTGATCAAAATAAACACACGGGGACAACGAAAATCAAACAGGGAGGGGATCATCCGTTGTGGTAGGAGGCACCTCTAGGGTTGCAGGCAATGGAACGGTGGTGTTGGACTAGGTGAGGATCAGGGTCGGTGTCGGGGTTACAGACACCGGTGTCGGGCTTCTATTCTGGTTGGCGGTCGCTCGGTTCTCGGAGAGGATCTGGGCGCGATGATCAACACACCACCTTCGTCTTGGTGTCTAGTCCTTCATGTTGACCATCAGGATCGCCCGGTCCTCCCTCCTCTTCTTTTCCACCATGTTGGCATTGATGAGGCCGAGCTTGATGTTCTGTCGCTCGATCACCGATGCCCATCTCACTGCGGTGATCTCCTCCAACCTGGTGGCCTGCTCTGTCCTCATGGCGGCATGCATGGAGGCGTCGACAATGCAGGCTAGGATGGTTAAGTGTGATGGCTCTGTGTATGGTGCCAGAAAAAAGCTGGAGCAATGATGATGTAGAGCTCGTTGGGAACCCCAAGAGGAAGGTATGATGAGCACAGCAGCAAGTTTCCCTCAGTTATGAAACCAAGGTTTAATTTAACCAGTATGAGTAAGGAAACACCCCAAAGGTGTTACTAGCTGAGCTTTGGCAGGGCGCACTACTGGTGCTAGTAGCAACGTGGAGACCTACACAACACAACAACAGAACTTTGTCCCCAACTTGCGATGAGGTTGTCAATCTCACCGTTTTCTACGGAAAACAAAGGATTAAACATATCGAATGGAAAGAAGTAAAAGTTTTCAGAAAGTAAACACAAAAAGTAAATAGTTTATAGATTCAATGTAAAAGACAAGGACCGGGATCCATAGTTCACTAGAGGTGGCTCTCCTTAGATAGATAACATGCTGGGTGAACAGATTACAGCAGGGCAATTGACAAACATCGAGAAAGCAATACATGCATATACTAATCATCTTGACTCCTTTGAGACTTGATTGGGCATTACAACATTATATATAGACCGCCATCCAACTACATCTATGACTAATAATCCACCTTCGGGTTATCGTCTGAAACCCCTCCAGTATTAAGTTGCAAGCAACAGATTATTGCTTTATGAACTGCGTGTAAAGTAAACAATACGATTGTTCTATGAACAAAGGATTGTTGTTTTCTCCCTAGTAGCAACAGCACATCTAGTACCTTAGAGATTTATGTCACTTCCCAGATTACCAGAGGCACGAACCCACTACCGAGCATAAATACTAACTCTTGGAGTTGCTAGCATCGACTTGGCCAAGATAGCTACTAACAACAGAAAGCATGCAAGATCAGAAATAACAAAGACATGATAGAATCAATAATGAATCTGAAATAGCATCTCAATATCCATCGGATCCCCGCAAACACAACATGCAGAATTACAAATAGATGATCTTGATCTTGGACGGAGCTTGCAAGATCTAAACATGAAAGCACAAAGGAGGAGAACCAGCCATCTAGCTACTACATGGATCCGTAGTCCAATGATGAACTACTCACACATCACACCGGAGGCTTGCATGGTGATGAAGAAGGCCTCCAGGGTGAATTCCCCTCTCCAGCAGGGTGCCAGAAAGAGCTTCAGATCCCTCCCGGTCTAGGGATGGAGATGATGGCGGCTACAGACTCTTTCGTGGATTTTTGATCGGGTACTTAGGGTTTACGTCCCGAGGGCATCTTATAGGCGGAAGGGGAGGCCGAGGAGATGCCGGGAGCGGCCACACCACCCCTGGCGCGGGCCAGGCCTAGCCGCGTGGCCAGGTCGTGTGGGGGCCCCCTGGCCCCTCTCCGTCTCGTATTCTGGCACTTGATGACTTCTGGAAAAATAGGCACTTTGGCTTTTGTCCTATCCAATTCCGAGAATATTCATTTTCTGACTTGCTTGGAACCAAAAACAGCAGAAAACAGGCAGCTGGCACTTTGGCTCTTGTTAATATATTAGTACAAGAAATCATATGAAAAGTACTCCAAAGTTGGAACAAAACACAAGAAAGTGGATAAAACTAAGCATGGAACATCAAAAATTATAGATACATTTGCAAACCAAGCCTCGGAAGGGGAGGCCGAGGAGGTGCCGGGAGCGGCCACACCACCCCTGGCCGTGGATTGCAAATGTATCTATAATTTTTGATGTTCCATGCCTGGTTTTATTCACTTTCTTGTGGTTTGTTCCAACTTTGGAGTACTTTTCATATGATTTCTTGGACTAACCTATTAACAAGAGCAACAGTGCTAGCTGCCTGTTTTCTGCTGTTTTTGGTTCCAAGAAAGTCAGAAAACGAATATTCTCAGAATTGGACGGGACAAAAGCCAAAGTGCCTATTTTTCTAGAAGTCATCAAGTGCCATAATACGAGACGGAGAGGGGCCAGGGGGCCACCACACGACCTGGCCACGCGGCCAGGCCTGGCCCACGCCAGGGGTGGTGTGGCCGCTCCCGGCACCTCCTCGGCCTCCCCTTCCGCCTATAAGATGTCCTCGGGACGTAAACCCTAAGTACCCGATCAAAAATCCACGAAAGAGTCTGTAGCCGCCATCATCTCCATCCCTAGACCGGGAGGGATCTGAAGCTCTTTCCGGCACCCTGCTGGAGAGGGGAATTCACCCTGGAGGCCTTCTTCATCACCATGCAAGCCTCCGGTGTGATGTGTGAGTATTTCATCATTGGACTACGGATCCATGTAGTAGCTAGATGGCTGGTTCTCCTCCTTTGTGCTTTCATGTTTAGATCTTGCAAGCTCCGTCCAAGATCAAGATCATCTATTTGTAATTCTGCATGTTGTGTTTGCGGGGATCCGATGGATATTGAGATGCTCTTTCAGATTGCTTATTGATTCTATCATGTCTTTGTTATTTCTGATCTTGCATGCTTTCTGTTGTTAGTAGCTATCTTGGCCAAGTCGATGCTAGCAACTCCAAGAGTTAGTATTTATGCTCGATAGTGGGTTCATCCCTCTGGTTATCTGGGGAAGTGACATAAATCGCTAAGGTACTAGATGTGCTGTTGCTACTAGGGAGAAACAACAATCCTTTGTTCATAGAACAATCATATTGTTTACTTTACACGCAGTTCGTAAAGCAATAATCTATTGCTTGCAACGTAATACTGGAGGGGGTTCGGATGATAACCCGAAGGTGGATTATTAGTCATAGATGCATTTGGATGGCGGTCTATGTATAATGTTGTAATGCCCAATCAAGTCTCAAAGGAGTCAAGATGATTAGTATATGCATGTATTTCTTTCTCGGTGTTTGTCAATTGCCCCGCTGTAATTTGTTCACCCAGCATGTTATCTATCTAAGGAGAGCCACCTCTAGTGAACTATGGATCCCGGTCCTTGTCTTTTACATTCAATCTATAAACTATTTACTTTTTGTGTTTACTTTCTGCAAACTTTTACTTCTTTCCATTCGATACGTTCAATCCTTTGTTTTCCGCAAAACACGGTGACATTGACAACCTCATCTCAAGTTGGGGACAAAGTTCTGTGGTTGTGTTGTGCAGGTCTCCACATTGCTACTAGCACCGGTAGTGCGCCTTTCCAAAGCTCAGCTAGTAACACCTTTGGGGTGTTTCCTTGCTCCTACTGGTTCGATTAAACCTTGGTTTCATAACTTAGGGAAACTTGCTGCTGTGCTCATCATACCTTCCTCTTGGGGTTCCCAACGATCTCTACACCAACACCGCCATCAAGCAATTTTCTGGGCGCAGTGCATTGAGCCATCAAGCAATTTTCTGGCGCCGTTTCTAGGGAGTCAAGGACATCTTCACAAGGGGAGTTCCTCATAACCAATCTCTTTACTTTGTTGTTTTTGTTTTGCTTAGTTTATTTTTGCTTTGTTTGCTTGTTTTGTTGTTCAAAACAAAACACAAAAAAATTAGTTTTACAAGTTTGCTTTCTTATTTGAAAACCCAAAAAAATGACTACTCTTGAAAACACTAAGTTGTGTGACTTCACTAGCACCAACAACAATGATTTTATGAGCACACCTATTGCTCCACCTGTGGCTGAAAATACTTTCTTTGAGATAAAACATGCTTTGCTCAATCTTGTTATGAGTGAACAATTTTCTGGTATTGGTAATGAAGATGCTGCTTCCCATCTAAATAACTTTGTTGAACTTTGTGAGATGCAAAAGCATAGGGATATAGATGGTGATATTTTTAAGCTGAAATTGTTTCCTTTCTCTTTGAGAGTAAAAGCTAAAGAATGGTTTAATTCCTTAACTAGGAATAGTATTGATTCTTCGACTAAGTGCAAAGATGCTTTTATTGGAAAATACTATCCTCCTGCTAAGATAATATCCATGAGAAGTGAAATAATGAAGTTTAAACAACTTGATAATGAGCATGTTGCTCAAGCTTGGGAACGAATGAAATCTTTGGTAAAGAATTGTCCCACTCATGGACTGACGGCTTGGATGATCATCCAAACTTTTTATGCAAGATTGAACTATTCTTCAAGGAACCTATTGGATTCTGCTGCTGGAGGTACCTTTATGACCATCACTTTGGGTGCTGCAACAAAACTTTTGGACAATATGATGGTTAATAATTCTGAATGGCATACTGAGAGAGCTCCATAAGTTAAGAAGGTAAATTCTGTTGAGGAAACCTCCTCCTTGAGTGATAAGATTGATATTATTATATCTATGCTTGTTAATGGGAAAGCCCATATTAATCCAAATAATGTTCCTTTAGCTTCTTTGGTTGCTCAAGAAGAGCAAGTTGATGTGAACTTCATAAGAAATAACAATTTTGGCAACAATGCTTATGGTAACAATGCTTATAGGAACAATTTTGGTAACAACAATTATAAGCCATATCCTCCCAACATTGGTAATGCTTATGGAAATTCTTACAACAATAATAGGAGTTCTCCCTCTGAACTTGAAGTTATGCTTAAAGAGTTTATTAGTAAACAAACTGCTTTCAATAAAACTATTGAGGAAAAACTCTCTAATGCTGAAAGAAATATAGCATCTTTGGCTGAAGCTCAATCTTCTTTGAATAAAATGGCTGCTAAACCTGAAACTAATGATAATCCCTTTGCAGCTACTAATGTTATACAAGTAAGAATTGATGAAAATGTTAGACTATTAGCTGAATTACATGCTAAGTGGGAGAGAGAAGATGAAATTGCTAGAAACATTAGTGTTTCTACTATCACCACCACTAGTATTGAGGCTAGTAATAGTTCTACTACTCTAGATGATAAATTTGATTTGGATCTTGATGGTTGCAACATCTCTGAAGTTATTAAGTTCCTACAAAAGCTTGCTAGAAGTCCTAATGCTAATGCTATGAACATGGCTTTTACAAAACACATAACTGATGCTCTCATAAAGATCAAAGAAGAAAAGATGAAACATAAAGCTTCTATTCCTATAAAACAAGAAGATGGTTGGGAACCCATCATTAATATGAAAGTGAATGACTTTGATTTCAAAGCTTTGTGTGATCTTGATAGTAGTGTTTCTATTATGCCTAGAAGGATTTATGATATGCTTGATTTGCCTCCTCTTGAAGATTGCTATTTGAATGTCCCACTTGATGTTAATGCTAAAAAGAGACTCATGGGGAGTCTTAATGATGTTCTTATTATGGTTAACGATTCCTATGTCCCCGTTGATTTCTATGTTTTGGATGTTGAATACAATGCTTCTAGTCCTATTACTTTGAGAAGACCTTTTCTTAGAACTGTTGGTGCTATCATTGATATGAAAGAAGGCACCATTAAATATCAACTCCCACTCAAGAAAGCTATAGAACACTTCCCTAAAAAGAGAGAAAAGATTTCTTTTGCTTCTCCTCTGAAAACAAAATTTGGTCTTAATGCTTCTTCATTTGAGAATACTTGATTCTTTTTCTTGCTTCTTATGCCTAACTTAAAGGCGTTAAAGAAAATTACTTATTGGGAGATAACCCAAAAGTTTTAGATGAGTCTTGGAATTATTACCTCTGTAATAACCGCTCCTTATCCTTTTTATTTGCTTTTTGTGCCAAGAGTAACCTCTAATGAGAGAGAAGTAATGATTGGGAAAGTTGCTGTCCCGAAACAGATTTATGTTCTTCACCATAAAAATTCGTGAGAGATCTCTGTATGTCCGATTGAGCTGTAATTGTTTGTGCTTCTGCCCCAGGTTATTATCTAACTTTCGTTAGTTCAACACTTTTTGATTTGAGCAACAGAAGGTCTTAGAAAAAAATCGTCTTTACCTGCTGGTCTGTTTTGATCAATTTCTGCCATTTTCTGCATTTGCTTCTTGTGGGTTCCTTTTTGAGTTCTTTTGGGGAATTGAGCTTTTTGAGGGGAAGTGCTACAGTATCTAGTGTTCTAACGGAAGTTTATTTGGTGTTAGAACTGAACCTTAAGACTTATTTATCTTAAGTGCACTAATGTTGCTAATGAGATTGTGTGAAGTTTTGTATGAAGGAAAAATTTCAGGTGTATGGAAGGAATGAGTAATGAGATGAAGGATGGACTAAAGCTCAAGCTTGGGGATGCCACGCGTGTCACTCAAAGAAATATCCAATAAGTACAAGCGTCAAAGCTTGGGGATGCCCAAGGCATCCCCTTCTTCATCAATAGAAATCCTAGGTTTCTTCCAAACGCTTAATTTTTATTGTTTCATGCACAGTTGTGTTTTTCTTGGAGCATCTTCTTTTTCATTTTCGTTTTGATTTTTCATTTGCTTTGTTTTTCTTAGTTTTCTGAATAAATTTGTTGGACCCCCTTTTTCATACATTGGTTTGCAAATAGTTTGGTTTGGTTTGGAAAAGAGTAGGAAAGTTCATGCTTTTGTGGTAAAAAGAGCTCGTTTTTGACTGTGGCCTATGCTTTGTCATGCCATGCTTGATATTGTTTTGGCTTTATGCTTAGTATTCTTTTCTGTAGCATGACTTGTTATAAACAATTGAGATTGCTTAATGTTCCTTGGATGAATCATGCATTGTTTTAGCATATTAAAGCATAGTATAGTGGTGGGTATTCTCCTTTGATGCTTTGTTTGGGTTGACTTGGCGCATGCTCACACCATGTTATGACTATCTCAAGTCACCATAGTCTTTATGATCCTTTAGTTTTGAACTTGTAGTATCACTTTATGCTTTGATCAATGATGTTTTGTCGCTCTGCATGATTATGGCCATTATTGCTCTCTTAGTTTACCGCTCCCAGTCTTTTGCTAGCCTCCACCACCAAGTATGAGTTCCACTCATGCATCCAACTCCCTAAACCAAGTTATTACAAAGAGTCCACCATACCTACCTACTAGCTTATGCTATTCCAAGTATATTCATGCTTTTGTTTACCTTCCAAATTAAACTTGTCATGAGAAAACTAGTGATTAAAGCTCTCACGAACTTGATGGCACACTTTACTTTACTTGCCTCTAATAAACTTGAACCATTGTGTCTTCTATGTTGTATATGCTTGCACTTATTTGTCGGGAATTAGCAGAACCATGCTTTCATGGGGAACGCTTTCAACATTGCACTTGGTACTTGTACCTAGTTGATAGCATGCTCTTTTGTATATGGATGTCGTCGGTGTGAAATGAAAGGGGAGCTTGTAAGTCCATGGAGTTATGTATATGTGTTAGAGAAACGCCTGGGCCACTCGTCTAATCCATGCTGACATGGTGGAAACCTGCAGTGTAACCATAATGTGATGTCTATGAAGCATTCTTCTTATTTAAAAGAGTCCTATATTGAGAAAAAACAGAAAAGAAAAAAAGAGATACTTTGAAAAGAGGAAGGAGAGAAAAAAGCACCATATTCCCATGGTAAATAAGAAGAAGGCTGAGATGCTCATTGTCTGCTTGCCTTGTCATTTTGATATGGGGATTCTTCCGTATCATCGGGGAAGGGGTACCCCGTTGGCGGTTCTCAATGATACACATATACTTACAATGACAAGAACTTACCGGTGACTAAACTTGAGTAGCATGAGGAGCGGCCCTCGTATACAAGGGAAATGAGATTTCTGACTTATACTTCGTCAAGCATGTACACCATAGTTTTTTCACTTTAACCTTAATCACTTCAAGATGCTTATGATAGGGCAATGAGAGCTGAAAGCTATAAGTACCATAATTTTTGGAAGCTCTTTATGAGACTTGAATCCCTACTTCCTTTTACAAAAGGCTTTTCTTCCACCATTATATTGAGTCTCCACCTTCTATCTTTATGCACCTACTTTGAGAGCATAGTGGCCATTCTTAGTTCTATGTGCATTGTCCCAAGACTAGTTGATTGATGCATATCTTGATATTGCTTGTTTTAAACTATTGTATCTAGTCACTCTTATGAACTTTGAAGGTGTCCTATGCATTTATATTTGCTACTCTATTGAGGGACAAGTTGAATACTATTATGCTATGTTTTCTTTATGTGAAACAAACAAACGTCTTGCAAAGCATTGTTATTCATGAATCTTTTGTTTGTGCCTTTTCATGTTGCATCATAGTTTCTTTGCTTATTGCTAGAACTTTGTCTTTCATGTTATGATTGAAGTACTATGATCCTAGCTTTGAATGTTTTACAAATACTTTGATCAAGTCTTTGATGGTGCATGTCACCTCAAAAATTATTCTTTCTTTTTATCACTTACCTACTCGAGGACGAGCAGGAGTTAAGCTTGGGGATGTTGATACATTGCAAATGTATCTATAATTTTTGATGTTCCATGCCTGGTTTTATCCATTTTCTTGTGTTTTGTTCCAACTTTGGAGTACTTTTCATATGATTTCTTGGACTAACCTATTAACAAGAGCCACAGTGCCAGCTGCCTGTTTTCTGCTGTTTTTGGTTCCAGGAAAGTCATAAAATGAATATTCTCGGAATTGGACGGGACAAAAGCCAAAGTGCCTATTTTTCCGGAAGTGATCAAGTGCCAGAATACGAGACGAAGAAGGGCCAGGGAGCCACCACACCACCAGGCCCGCACCAGGGGGTGGTGTGGCCGCTCCCAGCATCCCCTCGGCCTCTCCTTCCGCCTATATATTGCCCTCGGGATGAAAACCCTAAGGGCCCGATCAAAAATCCACGAAAGTGTCTGCAGCCACCGTCATCTCCATCCCTAGATCGGGAGGGATCTGAAGCTCTTCCCGGCACCCTGTCGAAGAGGGAAATTCACCCTGGAGGCCTTCTTCATCACCATGCAAGCCTCCGGTGTGATGCGTGAGTAGTTCATCCTTGGACTACGGTTCCATGTAGTAGCGAGACGGCTGGTTCTCCTCCTTTGTGCTTTCATGTCTAGATATTGTGAGCTCCGTTCATGATCAAGATCATCTATTTGTAATTCTGCATGTTGTGTTTGCGGGGATCCGATGGATATTGAGATGCTATTTCAGATTGATTATTTATTCTATCATGTCTTTGTTATTTCTGATCTTGCATGCTTTCCGTTGTTAGTAGCTATCTTGGCCAAGTAGATGGTAGCAACTCCAAGAGTTAGTATTTATGCTCGGTAGTGGGTTCATGCCTCTGGTAATCTGGGGAAGTGACAGAAATCTCTAAGGTACTAGATGTGCTGTTGCTACTAGGGAGAAAACAACAATCCTTTGTTCATAGAACAATCGTATTGTTTACTTTACACGCAGTTCACAAAGCAATAATCTGTTGCTTGCACCTTAATACTGGAGGGGGTTTGGATGATAACCTGAAGGTGGATTGTTATTCATAGATGCAGTTGGATGGCAGTCTATGTATAACGTTGTAATGCCCAATCAAGTCTCAAAGGAGTCAAGATGATTAGTATATGCATGTATTGCTTTATCGGTGTTTGTCAATTGCCCCGCTGTAATTTGTTCACCCAGCATGTTATCTATCTAAGGAGAGCTACCTCTAGTGAACTATGGATCCCGGTCCTTGTCTTTTACATACAATCTATAAACTGTTTACTTTTTGTGTTTACTTTCTGCAAACTTTTACTTATTTCCATCCGATATGTTTAATCCTTTTTTCCACAAAATATGGTGAGATTGACAACCTCATCGCAAGTTGGGGACAAAGTTCTGTGGTTGTGTTGTGCAGGTCTCCATGTTGCTACTAGCACCAGTAGTGCGCCCTGCCAAAGCTCGGCTAGTAACACCTTTGGGGTGTTTCCTTGCTCCTACTGGTTCGATTAAACCTTGGTTTCATAACTAAGGTAAACTTGATGTTGTGCTCATCATACCTTCCTCTTGGGGTTCCCAATGAGCTCAACATCAAATTGCTTGATGGCGGTGTTGATGTAAAGCTCGTTGGGAACCCCAAGAGGAAGGTATGATGAGCACATCAGCAAGTTTACCTCACTATGAAACCAAGGTGTAATCGAACCAGTAGGAGAAAGAAAACACCCCAAAGGTGTTACTAGCTGAGCTTTGGCAGGGTGCACTACCGGTGCTAGTAGCAACGTGGAGACCTGCACAACACAACCACAGAACTTTGTCCCCAACTTGCGATGAGGTTGTCAATCTCACCGTGTTTTGCTGAAAACAAATGATTAAACGTATCGAATGGAAAGAAGTAAAAGTTTGACGAAAGTAAACACAAAGTAGTAAATAGTTTGTAGATTGTATGTAAAAGTAAAGGACCGGGATCCATAGTTCACTAGAGTTGGCTCTCCGTAGATAGATAACATGTTGGGTGAATAAATTACAGCGGGGCAATTGACAAACATCGAGAAAGCAATACATGCTTATACTAAACATCTTGACTCCTTTAAGACTTGATTGGGCATTACAACATTATACATAGACCGCCATCCAACTGCATCTATGACTAATAATCCACCTTCAGGTTATCATCCCAACCCCCTCCAGTATTAAGTTGCAAGCAACAGATTATTGCTTTACTAACTATGTGTAAAGTAAACAATACGATAGTTGTATGAACAAAGGATTGTTGTTTTCTCCCTAGTAGCAACAGCACATCTAGTACCTTAGAGATTTCTATCACTTCCCCAGATTACCAGAGGCATGAACCAGTATCAAGCATAAATACTAACTCTTGGAGTTGCTAGCATCTACTTGGCCAAGATAGCTACTAACAATGGAAAGCATGCAAGATCACAAATAACAAAGACATGATAGAATCAATAATCAATCTGAAATAGCATCTCAATATCCATCGGATCCCCACAAACACAACATGTATGATTACAAATAGATGATCTTGATCATGAACAGAGCTCACAAGATCTAAACATGAAAGCACAAAGGAGGAGAACCAGCCATCTAGCTACTACATGGATCCGTAGTCCAAGGATGAACTACTCACGCATCACACTAGAGGCTTGCATGGTGATGAAGAAGGCCTCCAGGGTGAATTCCCCTCTCCGGCAGGGTGCCGAGAAGATGCTCAGATCCCTCCCGATCTAGGGATGGAGATGACGGTGGCTACAGACTCTTTCGTGGATTTTTGATCGGGCACTTAGGGTTTTCGTCCCGAGGGCAATATATTGGCGGAAGGGGAGACCGAGGGGGTGCCAGGGGCCACCACACCACCCCTGGCGCGGGCCAAGCCTGGCCGCGTGGCCAGGTGGTGTGGCCGGCCTCTGGCCCCTCTCCGTCTCGTATTCTGGCATCTAATGACGTCCAGAAAAATAGGCACTTTGGCTTTTGTCCCGTCCAATTCCGAGAATATTCATTTTCAGACTTTCCTGGAACCAAAAACAGCATAAAACAGGCAGCTGGCACTGTGGCTCTTGTTAATAGGTTAGTCCAAGGAATCATATGAAAAGTACTCCAAAGTTGGAACAAAACACAAGAAAGTGGATAAAACTAAGCATGGAACATCAAAAATTATAGATACATTTGCAATGTATCAACATCCCCAAGCTTAACTCCTGCTCATCCTCGAGTAGGTAAGTGATAAAAAAAGAATAATTTTTGAGGTGACATGCACCATCAAAGACTTGATCAAAGTATTTGCAAAACATTCAAAGCTAGGATCATAGTACTTCAATCATAACATGAAAAACAAAGTTCTAGCAATAAGACAAAAACTATGATGCAACATGAAAAGGCACAAACAAAAGATTCATGAATAACAATGCTTTGCAAGACGTTTGTTTGTTTCACATAAAGAAAACATAGCATAATAGTATTCAGCTTGATCCTCATAGAGTAGCAAATATAGATGCATAGGACACCTTCAAAGTTTATAAGAGTGACTAGATACAAATAGTTTAAAACAAGCAATATCAAGTTATGCATCAATCAACTAGTCTTGGGACAATGCACATAGAACTAAGAATGGCCACTATGCTCTCAAAGTAGGTGCATAAAGATAGAAGGTGGAGACTCAATATAATGGTGGAAGAAAGGCCTTTATAAAAGGAAGTAGGGATTCAAGTCTCATAAAGAGCTTCCAAAAATTATGGTACTTATAGCTTTCAGCTCTCATTGCCCCTATCATAAGCATCTTGAAGTGATTAAGGTTAAAGTGAACAAACTATGGTGTACATTCTTGATGAAGTAAAAGTTAGAAATCTCATGTCCCTTGTATACGAGGGCCACTCCTCATGCTACTCAAGTTTAGTCACCGTTAAGTTCTTGTCATTGTAAGTACATGTGTATCATAGAGAACAGCCAAAGGGGTACCCCTTGCCCGATGATACGGAAGAATCCCCATATCAAAATGACAAGGCAAGCAGACAACGAGCATCTAAGGAATCTTCTTATTTACCATGAAAATATGGTGCTTTTTTATCTCTTTACTCTTGTCATAATATCTCTTTTTTATCAATAGGACTCTTTTTTTATAAGAAGAATGCTTCATAGACAGCTCATTATGGTTACGCTGCAGGTTTCCACCATGTCGGCATGGATAAGACCAGCGGCCCAGGCGTTTCTCTAACACATATACATAACTCCATGGACTTACAAGCTCCCCTTTCATTTCACACCGACGACATCCATATACAAAAGAGCATGATATCAACTAGGTACAAGTACCAAGTGCAATGTTGAAAGCATTCCCCATGAAAGCACGATTCTGTTAATTCCCAACAACTAAGTGCAAGCATATACAACTTAGACGACACAATGGTTCAAGTTTATTAAGGGCAAGAAAAGTAAAGTGTGCCATCAAGTTCGTGAGAGCTTTAATCACTAGTTTTCTCATAACAAGTTTCATTTGGAAGGTAAACAAAAGCATGATTATACTTGGAATAGCATAAGCTAGTAGGTAGGTATGGTGGACTCTTTTGAAATAACTTGGTTTAGGGAGTTCGATGCATGAGTGGAACTCATACTTGGTTGTGGAGGCTAGCAAAAGACTGGGAGCGACAAACTAAGAGAGCAATAATGGCCATAATCATGCAGAGCGACAAAACATCATTGATCAAAGCATAAAGTGATACTACAAGTTGAAAACTAAAGGATCATAAAGGCTATGGTGACTTGAGATAGTCATAACATGGTGTGAGCATGCGTCAAGTCAACCCAAATAAAGCATCAGAGGAGAATACAACTATACTATGCCTTAATGTGCTAAAATAACTCATGATTCATCCAAGGCACATTAAGCAATCTCAATTGTTTATAACAAGTCATGCTACAGCAAAGAATACTAAGTATAAATCCAAAACTATATCAAGCATGGCATGACAAAGCATAGGCCACAATCAAAAACAAGCTCTCTTTACCACTTAAGCATGAACTTTCCTACTCTTTTCCAAACCAAACCAAACTATTTGCAAACCAATGTATGAAAGAGGGGGTCCAACCAATTTATTCAGAAAACTAAGAAAACCAAGCAAATGAAAAACCAAAATGAAAAAAAAAAGAAGACGCTCCAAGAACAACACAACTGTGCATGAAACAATAAAAATGAAGCATTTGGAAGAAACCTAGAATTTTATTGATGAAGAAGTGGATGCCTTGGGCATCCCCAAGCTTTGATGCTTGTACTTCTTGGATATTTCTTGGGGTGACACGCGTGTCATCCTCAAGCTTGAGCTTTAGTCCATCCTTCATCTCATTACTCATTCCTTCCATACACCTGAAATTTTTCCTTCATACAAAACTTCACACAATCTTTATTAGCAACATTAGTGCACTCAAGATAAAAAGGTCTTAAGGTTCAGTTCTAACACCACATAAACTTCCATTAGAACATTAGGTACTGTAGCACTTCCCTCAAAAAGCTCAATTCCCCAAAAGAACTCAAAAAGGAACCAACAAGAAGCAAATGTAGAAAATGGCAAAAATCTGTCAAAACAGACCAGCAGGTAAAGAAGAATTGTTTCGAAGACCTTCTGTTGCTCAAATCAAATAGTGTTGAACTAACTAAAGTTAGATAACAACCTGGGGCAGAAGCACCAAAATTCGCGCCTCAAAAAGACGTTCAGAGATTTTACACGAATTTTTACGGTGAAGCACAGAAATCTGTTTCGGGACAGCAACTTTCCCAATCATTACTTCTCTCTCATTAGAGGTTACTCTTGGCACAAAAAGCAAATAATAATGATACACTAGTGGAAAACGGGCCTCCAGTCCTGGCCCGTAAGGGGCTTTAGTACCGGTCCTGGTAACCGGGACTGGAGGGGCGGGACTAAAGGCCCACCCATTAGTCCCGGCCCTCTTACCAGCCGGGACCAATGGGCATCCATGTGGCTGTCTCTGCGGGCGCTGGGTGCCCCCCATTAGTCCCGGTTCGTATTACGAACCGGGACAAATGGTTCTTTGGCACGGCAGAATTTTAGGCACTTTCTCTACCGCGGCAGAGAATTTAATTTCTATTCTTTTTTTTCATTTCAAAATAGTTTTCTACGCTACCACATACCGTACATGTTCGTGCATACATAAGATAACTTCTCTTAAGATCGAGCATACAAATATATACATGATAGTTACACATGGAGATCACAATTATCGGGACTAGAGCCCGTCTATTCAATTACACGGTCGGGGATCATCGGTGCCTATTCACACTAAATTCTCCGGCGTCATCTATCATCTCGGTCAGCAAGAATCCTGCCAGTTCTTCAGCAATTGCTACTACGCGTTGCTGTGGTAGGAGCTGATCCCGCATTTTCTCGAACTATATAAGAAAAGGAGATCAATATGAATATCAATCATGATAACAAAAAGTGACGGTAATAAAAATAATCTTATGAATGTATTGCTTACATCGACTCTATAATCATTCAGCTCACTGGTAAACGTGCGAATGAACTCGCAAACGTAGAATCCACATAGATTCGTCCCCTATGGCTGCCTCGCCCACTTTACGAGAATAGAATTCAATCAAATAATAATCCGGCATCATAATTGTATTGAAACGAGAAGTAAAGAGATGCGCCTACTACTTACCGAGACCGCCTTAAACGTCATCTTCTCAGTAAAATCACCCGTAACCGCACTCTTGAACTAGTTCCAAACCCTACCCGGTAAAGAAAATGAATGAGTTATTTATTACATGATATCTCAGGAAATCAACGAAAGAGACCGCTGTAGCGCAAAAATTACCTCTGGAGTATGTCCTGCATGTCACTAAACTGTTCCAGGGGTCTCTTTAATGGGTCCATGACTTCAACTCTTCCCTTATCAAGTTGAATGTCCATGAGAATCTAGTGGAAACTGTACACGTTTATATATACATCAGTAACTCATCAATTACACTTAACATCGAGTAAGCAAAAGAGAATGTGTACAATAGAGTAAGACACTCACGCGAAATTGTAAGGAAACAGTATGTGGTCACAGAAATTTTGCTCCGTTAGAAACCTTAGAAGGTTTTCCTGTGTGTCCTCGGGTTTATCCTTTAGCGTCCGACACTGTATTTTATCTGGGTCAATGAACCCAACACTGAAGATTGACCTTCTTTTACATTCCATGATCTTCATTCTGCATAATAATAGAGTACAAAAGGATATAATTAGGATAATTGCATGCAATGAACTGAACAACTGAAAAAAATGAACAGCTTATATATAGACAATGAATTCAACAACTTACAGACAATAGCAACTCATGAGACTTTTGTCGAGGGCGTCGAAAGTGTATAACTGGAAGAGTTCTGG
Source organism: Avena eriantha (assembly GCA_910589775.1). NCBI lineage: Eukaryota > Viridiplantae > Streptophyta > Magnoliopsida > Poales > Poaceae > Avena > Avena eriantha. Next base: position 30,598,191 of record OU342741.1, read on the forward strand.
AAACTAAACATGGACCTCTTCTTCTCGGAAGTAGTAGTCATGTGGGACTTTCGCCACGATCATTATTCTATCCTCCTTTACGGCTTTCAAGTACCATTTATGTAAACTCCGCATTTGTGTTGGCAGTTGTTGGAACTGCTCAAAGCTGACCAGAGGCTTCCCTAGGACATATGTAGGGACTACCTGAGCCTTGGGTAACTTGTCGTCCTGGGAACCTTGCAATTCCTCAACAGTCACATTCATAGCGGCCGCAAGCTTCTTAGCTTCTTCCATATCCTACTAGGGAGTGTCATAGGATACCACCTTGAGGGGTGGGGTCGATTTTTTGGCCTGGTCCCCGAGCTGGGGGCGTCCTTTCTTTTCCCGGTTGCACTTTGACTTGATGATTTTCTCCCGCTTGCACTTCTACTTGATTTGCTCTTCTTCACTTCCTTCTGAAGTGTGCGTCGATAGTCATCTGGCTTATGGTGCAAGTCCTATTGCGATTTTGTGTTCAGAAAAGAAAGTGCATACGCTTTTTGCTTCTCGGTGTATACCGGGGCGGGCTCAGGTTTCTTCTTTTGAAGCTGCGCAACACATTCGGCCTTTACGATCATGTCGGTTTCCTCGTCAGTACGATCGTAAGGTCTGATAAGAAGATTCTTATGAGGTACTCTTGGGAGGGGCGACATTTGTCATTTTGGGCTCCTGCGTCGTTTAGTACTAATCGGAGGCTGCGGCGGAGATCGAGATGGACTCGGGCTGTGGTGGTCGTAGTCATGGGGTGGGCTTCTTGGAGGTGATGGAGGTGAAGGTGACATGCGACCACTCGGAGGCGGTGTTGGCTTTGGCGTCCAGCCTGGAAGCTTGATGTTGTTCTTGTCCCATAGAATGATACCACCCAGTACTTCTCTGAGTGTCCTCTCACCTTAAGGTCCAGGGATGTCAAGCTCCATTGAGTCCCACCCCATTGCGATTTCATCCACACAAACTGTAGCATAGCCAACTGGAATCTCACGGCCATGCCAGCGTGCGCCAGGTGGACAAGGTAAAGCACATCTGACCGCCACCTTGATGGATAGGTTCTTCACCTTCTGATGGAGCTCACAAGATGCCTGCTCCTTGATTCCATCCACGGGGTAGACGGGACCGCCATCTACCATACGTGCATCGTCAGAAGGGACCTCCAATTCAGGCACGCTGCTTTTCCGCCATCTTGCAGGCGCGCTGCTCCTTGAAGTTCGTCAATCTGTTGCTGATGCATTCGAAGTGTTCCTAGCAACTCAGTGAACCTTTCTCCCTCCTCCTCCTGCCGTCGCCTCTTTGCTCTCTCTCGGCTCCTATAAGTATCTCTGTCTTTGGGAAACCCCATCTCCCACGTATAACTAGGGCCAAGGCCTCGTACACGTCCTCCGTGTTCGTCATCCCCGAGGACCTTTGTCAGCAAGTCTTTCTCTCTATCGGGACGGAACTTTGTTGTCCCTGCTTTAATCGCCTTCACCACTTTCTGCCATGTATCCCGGGGTATCCTAATCCCGTCACTTCAAATAAGGTCCCCTGTACTTTCTGCATACTCACTCCCATGCCCAAGGAACCAATTCCTTGCCCTCAGATCCCATTCTTCAAATAAGCTGCGTAGCCCCCTGGCCCCAGGTGATAGTGATATTTCTTCATCGCGGCATTTTTCTTGTTTTTTCCGACATTTCCATAGCAGGTTGTGACTCCTTGTACTTCACAAATGCATCCCAGTTAGCCTGCTGCTTCGTTAGATAGCATTCAAATTTAGGAGTCCTCTTCGTCTTCTAATACTTTTGCCATAATGCTTTCTTCCAGTTCTTGAATAGTTCAGCCATCTTCGTAAGAGTCCACTGCTTGACTTTCTTCCTCAATCCAGCTGTGTCGGCATCATCCTCACATTCTAGCAGGGTGAAATGTGTCATGAGGTCATTCCAAAGACCCTCTTTGCACCTGTCGGAGACATACTCACCCTCTTTCGCCCCTTTGGTCTTATTCCACTCTCGAACGGTGATCGGGATGCGATCCCTAACCATAACTCTGCATTATTGTTTAAATACAGTTTTAGCCTTTTCCCGTTCCACCGGTTCACCCCGTGGTGATAACCGCGTAATTGTATAACGCGTAGATGCGTCCCACTTTTTGGCCGGGCCTCGTTTGGAATATTTTTTGCTCGATGTGGAGGCCTAAGAGAAGAAACATTCGTCAATTTATATATATATACAACTCAGTTAATGCATCTACTGATCACCAGACTTCATATATATACCTCCTCTCCCTCACCGGAGCCGTCGGCTTCTCCTTGATCATTTCGGTCGACCTCCTCTCCCTCACCGGAGGGGTTCAGATAAATCGACGGAGATTCGGGTGGATCAACATGGAGGCTGTCGTTGATCATATCCTCGAGAATTTCTTCCTGTGCTAGGTCTCTCTTGACTGGATCCATAGTTTTCTAACAAATGCACACAATAACATTTTTCATTCAATATTGCTGCATAAAATAATACTAAACAATAATATGAACACGCAATTTGCTACCACCCTAAGTCCGGGGGCCCGCGAGCACTACCACATTAACCCTAAGTCCAGGGGCCCGCGAGCACCACCACCCAAACCCTAAGTCCGGCTGCCCGTGAGCACTACCACCCTAACCCTAAGTCCGGTGGCCCGCGAGCACCACCACCCTAACGCTAAGTCCGGCTGCCCGCGAGCACTACCACCCTAACCCTAAGTCCGGGGGCCCGCGAGCACTACCACCCTAACCCTAAGTGCGGGGCCCGCGAGCACTACCACCCTAACCCTAAGTGCGGGGGCCCGCGAGCACCATCATACTATATACTACACTAACATATTATATAATAAACTAATTAACATACTACACTAATATATACTACTAAAAAAATAAAAAATACACTTTATATTACACTACTATATACTACTAAAAATAAAAAAATATACTACACTAATTAGCATACTACACTAATATATACTACTAAAAAAATAAAAAATACACTTTATATTACACTACTATATACTACTAAAAAATAAAAAAATCTACTACACTAATATATACTACTAAAAAATTAAAAAATACACTTTATACTACACTAATATATACTACAAAAAAATAAAAAATACACTTTATATTACACTACTATATACTACTAAAAAATAAAAAATATACTACACTAATTAACATACTACACTAATATATACTACTAAAAAAATAAAAAATACACTTTATATTACACTACTATATACTACTAAAAAATAAAAAAATATACTACGCTAATTAACATACTATACTAATATATACTACTAAAAAATAAAAAATACACTTTATATTACACTACTATATACTACTAAAAAATAAAAATAAAAATATACTACACTAATATATACTACTAAAAAAATAAAAAATACACTTTATATTACACTACTATATACTACTAAAAAATAAAAAAATATACTACACTAATTAACATACTACACTAATATATACTACTAAAAAAATAAAAAATACACTTTATATTACACTACTATATACTACTAAAAAATAAAAAATATACTACACTAATTAACATACTACACTAATATATACTACTATATATTAAAAAATACACTATATTACACTACTATATACTACTAAAAAATAAAAAATAAATATACTACACTAATATATACTACTATATATTAAAAAAAATACACTTTATATTACACTACTATATACTACTAAAAAATACAAAATAAAAAATATAATAAACTAGCTAGTAGCTAGAAGTGGCCGGGGGTGCCGCCCCGGCCTGCTCGCCCGCACCGCCGCCGGCGTGCACGGCTGCCTCCCCGGCCGGCCTGCTCGCCCACACTGGCCGGCGCCGCCGCGCGCCGGCGTGCACGTACAGCTGCCGCGCCGCCGATGCCGGATGGGAGAAAGGGGAGGGGCGTGATACCTGCTGGCCAGGGGCACACGTGCGGCGGCTGGATCTGGCTAGCTGGTGGCGGCATTGGAGTGGGGGGACGAATCGCTGGTGGCGGCCGGATCTGGCGGTGGAGTGGTCGGGCAGCCTGTCGGCGTCCTGTGCGTCGTCGTCCTCGCGCGCTTCGTCCCTGCAGCAGAGTGTGGTGGTTTGGGGAGAAGAAGGGGCGCTGGAATATAAAGGGGATGTACCTTTAGTCCCGGTTCGTATCACGCACCGGGACTAAAGGTCCCTCCCTTTAGTCCCGGTTCGTATCACGCACCAGAACTAAAGGGTTTCCGGCCCAACCCAACAGGCTCGCGCCAACGCCACCCTTTAGTCCCGGTGTATAGCACGTACCGGGACTAAAGGTCCCTTTTTCAAAAAAAATCACGCTGGGGCGTGCCTGTTTAAAAAAATCAATTAGCATATTATTTAAACATTTGAATTTTACAGTTTTGCATATTTATGAATTTGAGAAAAATTTCAACATGAAAAGTTCTTGAGTTTGAATAAGTAATCCAAATCTATTTTCTGTTTTATAAAATAATTATTCTAACTAGTGAAACTAATAACCATTTTACCATTTTCAATTTAAAAATGCATTAAATATTATATTTTGCATATTTTTAAATAAGTGATTCAAATCAATTTTCTGTTTTATAAAATAATTATTCAAACTAGTCCAACTATTAACCATTTTGCCATTTTCATGTAATTCCGATGCTCCGGTGGTCTTCCTCCGGCGAAACCCTAGACCGGGGGCCCCGGATCGTCTACCCCGCCTTATTTTTTTCCCGCCCGTTCTCTTCCGGATCGTAGCCCCTTTAGGGTTTAGGGTTTTTGGTTTAGGGTTTAGGGTTTAGGGTTCCCTCCTCTGACTTAGGGTTTAGGGTTCCCTCCTCTTACTTAGGGTTTAGGGTTTAGGGTTTAGACTCATGTCTGCCGCCTCTCTCCACTCTATCCCATGGCTTCCACCATACCTCTAACCCTAGGGAGGCGGAGATGGAGTCTTTCACGGGCTAGCAGGAAAATATTTTCCGAGGCGGAACTTCCGAAGATGCTATAGGGCGTGTGCACCAAGGGCATCTTCGAAAAGTTCCGCCACGGGAGATTTCCCAACCCTTTCCTCTATCCATGGGGATGAAACTCTCCATCCATGTTGGCTTGGTCGTTGCCATAGCACATCTAGACTCATATCTCCCACCTCTCTCCACTCTATCCCATGGCTTCCACCATACCTCTAACCCCAGGGAGGTGGAGATGAACTCTTTCACGGGCTAGCAGGAAAATATTTTCCGAGGCAGAACTTCCGAAGATGCCATAGGGCATGTGCACCAAGGTCATCTTCGAGAAGTTCTGCTACGGGAGATTTCCCAACCCTTTCCTCCATCCATGGGGATGAAACTCTCCATCCATGTTGGCTTGTTGAGTTGCTTGCCATGGCGTATCGATGCTCCTTTTATAGGCACGGCGCCGCTTCTACTTTGTCTTCTTCCTCCGACAGGACATCGTGCGCTACATGCTTTATCTCATCGAGCAGTGCGTCCACCCACGCGTCCTTATCCTACCGACAGCTTTAGTCCCGGTTTGAGCCCCCACCTGGTACTAAAGGTTACCCACGCGTCCTTATCCCACCGACACTTTTGTTAGATGACACAAAAACCACCTTTAGTCCCGGTTGCACCCACCAGCCGGTACTAAAGGATAGCCCCCCCCCAGATAAGGCCCTCCCAGATAAGCCTCCCCCAGATAAGGCCCCCCATCTTTTGTCCTGGTTTGAGCCCCCACCTTGGATGAAAGTTTCCCACGCCACTGCGTTCCCGCGCTTTCCACCGGTTCCCACCTCTGTCTTCCCGCCATTTTTTCAGTATATATATGTACGCTTGGCCTCCATTTACATATCACATCTAGACTCATCATTCTCTTCCCATGGCTTCCATCGTATCACTAACCACCCGGGAGGCGGAGGCGCTTTGCGCCTCGAACTACCCCTGCCCATCGGGCTACCGCGTCCCCACCGGCTAGATGCTGACCGCCGGAGGCATGCCGGTCCCTCCTGTCCCTCTAGGTGTGGAGCGTCGGATGGCCATCACGAACCACTACTACCTCGAGCTCACGCCAGAGCAGCGGAGGAATCACAACTGGCATCCCGACTATTTCCTGACTTGGGAAGCCTTCTTCATCAATCGGCGTGAGAGGACGGCCCACCTCCTTCGAACTTCAATGAGGCCGGCCGTCGGCTATGGTGGCGCGGCCGGACTCTCCAGAGTGTCATGGCCTACAACACGACCGGCAATAACCCTCGCCTACAGTACCCTCAAATCCAGCCCACGCGTGCCCAACCTTCAAGGTTCGACTACGGCGACCCCGACGACGACAGCGACGACGGCGCTGGCGACTACGACGACTACAGTGGCGCGTATTACAGGGCTAGTCAGGAGCATGACTGAATCACTCCAACCATTAGGCATGTTTCTTAATTTTCAGTTGTGCTATGTATCCTTAGTGTTTGTGGGTTCCTTCTCTTGTGATGGTTCCTTCTCTTTGTGTGATCACCTATCGCATCTCAGAACGTCTAGTTTGATTGAGCAAGATGTATTACATGAAAGGGGACCTTTATGTCTCAAATAAAAGGTTTAATACATTACATAGATTTATGTCTCAAATAAAAGGTTTAATTACATAGATTTATGTCTCAAATAAAAGGTTTAATACATTATTACACATCACCAACATCTAGTGTTGTGGTTTTCTTTTGCACCGTAGCCATGGAGAATCTTCATCATTTAACAGGATGCTTGGGTCAGTTTTCACTTTGAAGGGCGGAATTTCATGAAACTTATTGTAATCTTCTGACATGTCTGTCTTGTCATCCACTCCCACGATGTTTCTTTTCCCTGAAAGAACTATGTGGCGCTTTGGCTCATCGTATTCTCTACTAGTTTGCTTATCTTTCCTTTTTCTCGGTTTGGTAGACATGTCCTTCACATAGAAAACCTGAGCCACATCGTTGGCTAGGACGAATGGTTCATCCATGTACGCAAGATTGTTGAGATCCACTGTTGTCATGCCGTACTTTTCGTCTACATGTACCCCGCCTCCTGTCAGCTTGACCCATTTGCACCGAAACAAAGGGACCTTAAAAGAAGGTCCATAGTCAAGTTCCCATATCTCCTCTATGTACCCATAATATGTGTCAATCTGCCCATTGTCATCTGTTGCATCAAAGCGGACACCACCGTTTTGGTTGGTGCTCTTTTTATCTTGGGCGATCGTGTAAAATGTATTCCCATTTATCTCGTACCCTTGGAAAGTACATATAGTCGAAGATGGTAACCTGGCCAACAAGTACAACTCATCTCCAAGAGTGGTGTTATTCATGAGATGTGTCTGCAACCAATTGCCAAAATTCTTCTCGTGTTCCCCTTTAATCAAGGTTTCAGGCTTCCTCGGGTTTTCGGAGCGTAGAATATTCTTGTGTTTCTCGATATACGGAGCCACCACGGTGGAATTGTGTAGAACTGTGTAGTGTGCTTGAGTGAAAGAATGCCCGTCCCTACATACCATTGATTTCCTTCCTAGTGTGTCTTTTCCAGTCATCCTCCCCTCATACCGAGATTCAGGAACACCAATCGGCTTAAGTTTAGGAAGAAAGTCAAAACAAAACTCAATGACCTCCTCTGTTCCATAGCCCTTGGAGATGCTTCCTTCTGGCCTAGCACGGGTATGAACATATTTCTTTAAGACTCCCATGAACCTCTCGAAGGGGAACATATTGTGTAGAAACACAGGACCGAGAATTCTAATCTCTTCGACTAGGTGAACTAGGAGGTGTGTCATAATATTGAAGAAGGATGGCGGGAACAACAACTTGAAGCTAACCAGACATTGGACCACATCAATCTGTAACCCTGATAGACTTTCTCGATCGATTACCTTCTGAGAAATTGCATTGAGGAATGCACATACCTTCACAATGGCTAGTCGAACATTTTCTGCTAGAATTCCCCTCAATGCAACCGGAAGCAATTGCGTCATAAGCACATGGCAGTCATGAGACTTTAGGTTTTGAAATTTTTTCTCTTTCATATTTACTATTCCCTTTATATTCGACGAGAAGCCAGACGGGACCTTGATACGGAAAAGGACTTCAAAAAATATTTCCTTCCCTTCTTTGGTAAGAGCGTAGCTGGCAAGCCCTTGAAACTGCCCTGGATGCTTGCCGTCTCGTCCTTTATGATGTTGCTAGTCCTCCCGTGCTGCCGGGGTATCTTTTGACTTCCCATACAAGCCCAGGAAGCCTAGAATATTCACGCAAAGATTCTTCGTTAGGTGCATCACGTCGATTACAGAGCGGACCTCATGCACTTTCCAATAGGGTAGCTCCCAAAATATAGATTTCTTCTTCCACATGGGTGCGTGTCCGGTAATGGGGTCTTTCGGAACAGGTTGTCCTCCAGGACCCTTTCCAAAGATTACATCCAAATCCTTGACCATACCAAATACATCAGCACCACTACGGGGGACAGGCTTCGTCTGGGTTTCTGCCTTGCCATTGAAATGCTTGCCTTGCTTCTTTAAGGGATGATTTGGCGGAAGAAAACGACGATTGTACGGGTACACATTATTTCTACATTTATCCAGATATATACTTTCAGTCTCATCTAAACAGTGCGTGCATGCATTGTATCCTTTGTTCGTCTGTCCTGAAAAGTTACTAAGAGCAAGCCAATCATTGATGGTTACGAACAGCAACGCTTGTAGGTCAAATTCCTGCTGTTTTTGCTCATCCCACACACGTACACCTGGTTTGGCCCACAACTGTAGAAGTTCATCAACTAATGGCCTTAGGTACACATCAATGTCGTTGCCGGGTTGCTTCGGGCCTTGGATGAGCACTGGCATCATAATGAACTTCCGCTTCATGCACAACCAAGGAGGAAGGTTGTAGATACATAGAGTCACGGGCCAGGTGCTGTGACTGCAGTTCTGCTCCCCAAAAGGATTCATGCCATCGGTACTTAGACCAAACCATAAGTTCCTTGCGTCACCAGCAAAGTCCGGGAAGTCTCTCTCGATTTTTCTCCACTGCCGACCATCAGCAGGGTGCCTCAACATCCCGTCTTTCTTACGGTCTTCCATGTGCCATCGCAACAACTTGGCATGCTCTTTATTTCTGAACAAACGTTTCAACCATTGTATTATAGGAGCATACCACATCACCTTGGCAGGAAACCTCTTCCTGGGTTGCTCGCCCTCAACATCACCAGGGTCATCTTTTCTGATCTTATACCGCAATGCAGTGCATACCGGGCATTTATCCATATTCTCGTACTTCTCACCACGGTAGAGGATGCAGTCATTAGAGAATGCATGTATCTTCTGCACGTCTAATCCTAGAGGGCAGACAAGTTTCTTTGCTTCATACGTACTGGAGGACAATTGGTTATTTCTTGGAAGTAGCTTCTTCATTATTACCAGCAACTTTTCAAATCCCGAGTCAGTCATACCGGTCTCTGCCTTCCACTTCAACAATTCCAGTGTGCTACCTAGCTTCTTCTAGCCATCTTCACAAGTTGGATACAGCAATGTGTTGTGGTCCTGTAACATCTGCTCGAACTGTAACCTCTCCTTTTCTGTGACGCAGTCTCGGCTTGCATCACTAATGACCCGACCAAAATCATCAACAGGCTCATCTGGTTCCTGTTCTTCACCCCCTTCTTTTTCATTATCTTCAATTGCGGTATCATCGTATTCAGGGAACATAGATCGGTAGTTGTCATCATTGTTCTCTTCTTCATCGCAGTCTTCCATCATAACCCCTCTTTCTCCGTGCTTGGTCCAAACATTATAGCCGGACATGAAACCGGACCGAAGCAGGTGGCTCTGAATGACTCTTGAGGAAGTGTGAGCCTGCTCATTCTGACATTCAACACATGGACAACACATAAAACCATCCCGCCGCTTGTTCGCCTCAGCCACAAGGCGAAAAGAACGCACGCCTTCTCTGTAAGCGTCAGAGCATCGGTCACCGTACATCCATGGGTGGCTCATCTGCATCATACAACCATGCATATATATCAAACGCAATCACGATGCTTAAATTAGTACCGCGCAGTCAAAACGAGAAAATAATTGCTAACCTTTTAGGACACTTCAAAACAAAGAGGAGAAACCTTAAGTGTCGCTCTGGCACCTCATATCATATTTTGTCTTGTGTGAACTCAAGTGGCATCGCTCTAATAGGCATTTCACCAAACACCTCTAGTGCATATGAAGAAAAAAAGTTAGCACAAAGTTATACCCACCTCTCACATAGGAAAAAAACAGGAGAGAGTGGAGGGATGGGTGCATATATATAGGGCCAGGCCATTAGTCCCGGTTTGAGATACAAACCGGGACTAAAGGTTCTGCTAGGAGCACGCGCGCCAGCCTAGACCCTTTTTTCCCGGTTTGTATCTCAAACCGGGACTAATGGTTCCTTACGGACCGGGACAAAGTGCCTCAACCTCCTCGGGCCGTCTAGTTCGGACCATTAGTCCCGGCCCCAGCCACGGCCGGGACTAATGGCCCGAACCAAAGGCCCATTTTCTACTAGTGATAAGGAGAGGTTATTACAGAAGTTATAACTTCCAAGACTCATCTAAACCTTTTGGGTTATCTCCCAATAAGTACTTTTCTTTAACGCCTTTAAGTTAGGCATAAGAAGCAAGAAAAAGAATCAAGTGTTCTCAAATGAAGAAGCATTAAGACGAAATTTTGTTTTCATAGGAGAAGCAAAAGAAATCTTCTCTCTCTTCTTAGGGAAGTGTTATATACCTTTCTTGAGTGGGAGTTGATATTTATGGTGCCTTCTTTCATATCAATGATGGCACCAACAGTTCTAAGAAAAGTTCTTCCCAAAGTAATAAGACAAGAAGCATTGTATTCAACATCCAAAACATAGAAATCAACGGGGACATAGGAATCGTTAACCATAATAAGAACATCATTAAGACTCCCCATGAGTTTCTTTTTAGCATTATCATCAAGTGGGACATTCAAATAACAATCTTCAAGTGGAGGCAAATCAAGCATATCATAAATCCTTCTAGGCATAATAGAAACACTACTATCAAGATCACATAAAGCTTTGAAATCAAAATCATTCACTTTCATATTAATGATGGGTTCCCAACCATCTTCTTGTTTTATAGTAATAGAAGCTTTATGTTTCATCTTTTCTTCTTTAATCTTTATGAGAGCGTCAGTAATGTGTTTTGTAAAGGCCATGTTCATAGCACTAGCATTAGGACTTTTAGCAAGCTTTTGTAGGAACTTAATAACTTCAGAGATATTGCAACCATCAAGATCAAAATCAAATTTATCATCTAAAGTAGTAGAACTATTACTAGTCTCAACACTAGTGGTGCTGATAGTAGAAACACTAATGTTTCTAGCAATTTCATCTTCTCTTACCCACTTAGCATGTAATTCAGCTAATAGTCTAACATTTTCATCAATTCTTACTTGTATGGCATTAGTAGCTGCAAAGGGATTATCATTAGTTTCAGGTTTAGCAGCCATTTTATTAATCAATGAAGATTAGGCTTCAGATAGAGATGATATATTCCTTTCAGCATTAGAGAGGTTTTCCTCAATAGTTTTATTGAAAGTAGTTTGTTTACTAATAAAGTCTTTAAGCATAACTTCAGGTTCAAAGGGAGCACTCCTATTATTGTTGTAAGAATTTCCATAAGCATTACCATTGTTGGGAGGATATGGCTTATAATTTATGTTACCAAAATTACTCCTATAAGCATTATTGCCAAAGTTGTTATTTCTTATGAAGTTCACATCAACTTTCTCTTCTTGACCAACCAAAGAGGCTAAAGGAACATTATTCGGATCAATATGGGCTTTCCCATTAACAAGCATAGACATAATAATATCAATCTTATCACTCAAGGAGGAGGTTTCCTCAACATAATTTACCTTCTTACCTTGTGGAGCTCTCTCAGTATGCCATTCAGAAAAATTAACCATCATATTGTCCAGAAGTTCTGTTGCAGCACCCAAAGTGATGGTCATAAAGGTACCTCCAGAAGCAGAAACCAATAGGTTCCTTGAAGAGTAGTTCAATCCTGCATAAAAAGTTTGGATGATCATCCAAGCAGTCAGTCCATGAGTGGGACAATTCTTTACCAAAGATTTCATTCTTTCCCAATCTTGAGCAACATGTTCATTATCAAGTTGTTTAAACTTCATTATTTCACTTCTCATGGATATAATCTTAGCAGGAGGATAGTACTTTCCAATGAAAGCATCTTTGCACTTAGTCCAAGAATCAATACTATTCCTAGTTAAGGAATTCAACCATTCTTTTGCTTTTCCTCTCAAAGAGAAAGGAAACAATTCCAGCTTAATAATATCACCATCTACATCAATATGCTTTTGCATCTCACAAAGTTCAACAAAGTTATTTAGATGGGAAGAAACATCTTCATTACCAATACCAGAAAATGGTTCTGTTATAACAAGATTGAGTAAAGAAGGTTTTATCTCAAAGAAAGTATCTTTAGGCACCGGTGGAGCAATAGGTGTGCTCATAAAATCATTGTTGTTGGTGCTAGTGAAGTCACACAACTTAGTGTTTTCAAGAGTAGTCATTTTTTTGGGTTTTCAAATAAGAAAGCAAACTAGAATAACTATTTTTTTGAGTTTTTGATAAAGAAACAAGCAAACAAAGAAAAAAGAAACTAAGCAAAACAAAAATAACAAAGTAAAGAGATTGGTTATGAGGGACTCCCCTTGTGAAGATGTCCTTGACTCCCCGGCAACGGCGCCAGAAAAATGCTTGATGGCTCAGTGTACGGCATCAGAAAAATGCTGGTGCGGTGTTGATGTAGAGCTCGTTGGGAACCCCAAGAGGAAGGTATGATGAGCACAGCAGCAAGTTTCCCTCAGTATGAAACCAAGGTTTAATCGAACCAGTAGGAGCAAGAAAACACCCCAAAGGTGTTACTAACTGAGCTTTGGCAGGGCGCACTACCGGTGCTAGTAGCAACGTGGAGACCTGCACAACAAAACCACAGAACTTTGTCCCCAACTTGCGATGAGGTTGTCAATCTCACCGTGTTTTGCTGAAAACAAAGGATTAACCGTATCGAATGGAAAGAAGTAAAAGTTTGTAGAAAGTAACACAAAGTAGTAAACATTTTGTAGATTGCATGTAAAAGTAAAGGATCAGGACCCATAGTTCACTAGAGGTGGCTCTCCTTAGATAGATAACATGCTGGGTGAACAAATTACAGCGGGCCAATTGACAAACATCGAGAAAGCAATACATGCTTATACTAAACATCTTGACTCCTTTGAGACTTGATTGGGCATTAAAACATTATACATAGACCGCCATCCAACTTCATCTATGACTAATAATCCACCTTCAGCTTATCATCCGAACCCCCTCCAGTATTAAGTTGCAAGCAACAGATTATTGCTTTATGAACTGTGTGTAAAGTAAACAATACGATTGTTCTATGAACAAAGGATTGTTGTTTTCTCCCTAGTAGCAATAGCACATCTAGTACCTTAGAGATTTCTGTCACTTCCCCAGATTACCTGAGGAATGAACCCACTATCGAGCATAAATACTAACCCTTGGAGTTGCTAGCATCTACTTGGCCAAGATAGCTACTAACAACGGAAAGCATGTAAGATCACAAATAACAAAGACATGATAGAATCAATAATCAATCTGAAATAGCATCTCAATATCCATCGGATCCCCGCAAACACAACATGTATGATTACAAATAGATGATCTTGATCATGAACGGAGCTCACAAGATCTAAACATGAAAGCACAAAGGAGGAGAACCAGCCATCTAGCTACTACATGGATCTGTAGTCCAAGGATGAACTACTCACGCATCACACCGGAGGCTTGCATGATGATGAAGAAGGCCTCCAGGGTGAATTCCCCTCTCCGGCAGGGTGTCGGGAATAGCATCAGATCCCTCCCGATCTAGGGATGGAGATGACGGTGGCTACAGACTCTTTCGTGTATTTTTTGATCGGGCACTTAGGGTTTTCGTCCCGAGGGCAATATATAGGCGGAAGGGGAGACCGAGGGGGTGCCAGGGGCCACCACACCACCCCCTGGCGCGGGCCAAGCCTGGCCGCGTGGCCAGGTGGTGTGGCCGGCCTCTGGCCCCTCTCCGTCTCGTATTCTGGCATCTAATGACGTCCAGAGAAATAGGCACTTTGGCTTTTGTCCCGTCCTATTCCGAAAATATTCATATTCTGACTTTCCTGGAAACAAAAACAGCATAAAACAGGAAGCTGGTACTGTAGCTCTGGTTAATAGGTTAGTCCAAGAAATCATATGAAAAGTACAAAGTTGGAACAAAACACAAGAAAGTGGATAAAACTAAGCATCGAACATCAAAAATTATAGATACATTTGCAATGTATCAACATCCCCAAGCTTAACTCCTGCTCATCCTCGAGTAGGTAAGTGATAAAAAGAAAGATTAATTTTTGAGGTGACATGCACCATCAAAGACTTGATCAAAGTATTTGCAAAACATTCAAAGCTGGGATCATAGTACTTCAATCATAACATGAAAAACAAAGTTCTAGCAATAAGACAAACAAAAGATTCATGAATAACAATGCTTTGCAAGATATTTGTTTGGTTCACATAAAGAAAACATAGCATAATAGTATTCAACTTGTCCCTCATAGAGTAGAAAATATAGATGCATAGGACACCTTCAAAGTTCATAAGAGTGACTAGATACAAATAGTTTAAAACAAGCAATATCATGTTATGCATCAATCAACTAGTCTTGGGACAATGCACATAGAACTAAGAATGGCCACTATGCTCTCAAAGTAGGTGCATAAAGATAGAAGGTGGAGACTCAATATAATGGTGGAAGAAAGGCCTTTATAAAAGGAAGTAGGGACTCAAGTCTCATAAAGAGCTTCCAAAAATTATGGTACTTATAGCTTTCAGCTCGGATTGCCCCTATCATAAGCATCTTGAAGTGATTAAGGTTAAAGTGAACAAACTATGGTGTACATGCTTGACGAAGTATAAGTTAGAAATCTCATGTCCCTTATATACGAGGGCCGCTCCTCATGCTACTCAAGTTTAGTCACCGGTAAGTTCTTGTCATTGTAAGTACATGTGTATCATAGAGAACCGCCAACGGGGTACCCCTTGCCCGATGATACGGAAGAATCCCCATATCAAAATGACAAGGCAAGCAGACAACGAGCATCTCAGCAATCTTCTTATTTACCATGGGATTATGGTGCTTTTTTCTCTCTTTCATCTTTTCATAATATCTCTTTTTTTCTCTTTTTTCAATAGGACTCTTTTTTATAAGAAGAATGCTACATAGATAGCTCATTATGGTTACGCTGCAGGTTTCCACCATGTCAACATGGATTAGACCAGCGGCCCAGCCGTTTCTCTAACACATATACATAACTCCATGGACTTACAAGCTCCCCTTTCAATTCACACCGACGACATCCATATACAAAAGAGCATGATATCAACTAGGTACAAGTTCCAAGTGCAATGTTGAAAGTGTTCCCCATGAAAGCATGGTTCTGCTAATTCCCAACAGATAAGTGCAAGCATATACAGCTTAGATGACACAATGGTTCAATTTTATTAAGGGCAAGAAATGTAAAGTGTGCCATCAAGTTCATGAGATCTTTAATCACTAGTTTTCTCATAACAAGTTTAATTTGGAAGGTAAACAAAAGCATGAATATACTTGGAATAGCATAAGCTAGTAGGTAGGTATGGTGGACTCTTTTGGAATAACTTGGTTTAGGGAGTTGGATGCATGAGTGGAACTCATACTTGGTTGTGGAGGCTAGCAAAAGACTGGGAGCGACAAACTAAGTGAGCAATAATGGCCATAATCGTGCAGAGCGACAAAACATCATTGATCAAAGCATAAAGTGATACTACAAGTTGAAAACTAAAGGATCATAAAGGCTATGGTGACTTGAGATAGTCATAACATGGTGTGAGCATGCGCCAAGTCAACCCAAATAAAGCATCAAAGGAGAATACCACTATATTATGCCTTAGTATGCTAAAACAATGCATGATTCATCCAAGGCACATTAAGCAATCTCAATTGTTTATAACAACTCATGCTACAACAAAGAATACTAAGCATAAAGCCAAAATAATATCAAGCATGGCATGACAAAGCATAGGCCATAATCAAAAACAAGCTCTCTTTACCACTTAAGCATGAACTTTCCTACTCTTTTCCAAACCAAACCAAACTATTTGCAAACCAATGTATGACAGAGGGGGTCCAACCAATTTATTCAAAAAACTAAGAAAACCAAGCAAACGAAAACAAAAAAGAAGATGCTCCAAGAACAACACAATTGTGCATGAAACAATAAAAATGAAGCGTTTGGAAGAAACCTAGAATTTTATTGATGAAGAGGGGGATGCCTTGGGCATCCCCAAGCTTTGACACTTGTACTTCTTGGATATTTCCTGGCCACACCCCCCAGGAGCGGGGCCCCCCCAGTCCGCGCCAGGGCGTGGTCTGGGACCCCTGGCCGGCCACCGACCTCACCCCTTCACCTATAAGATCCCTCTGATGCAGAAACCCTAAAGAATCAAGCCTCCAGCCATGAAAAGTTTCGCAGCACCGCCGCCACCGAAGGGGAGATTCGAGGGAAAAAATCTCTGTTCTGGCACCCTGCCAGGACGGGGAAGTGCCCCCGGAGCCATCTCCATCACCATTGCTGATTCCCATGATGAGGAGGGAGTAGTTCTCTCTCGAGGCTAAGGGTTCTACCGGTAGCTATGTGTTCATCTATATCCTTATGCATGATCTTATTGAGATCATGAGCTTGTAATCTATAGATCTACCTTGCTACTCAAGTGCTTTAATAGATCTCTGCTCTCCCCATGTGTGTGAAATTGACAGTGTGCACACCATGGTGGCAGTTAGGCTAGAGATTACAAATACTTGTTATGAGTTATATTTGGAGTTGGATGTCTTTATGAAATTGTGGTGTTTGTTTGAACACTAGATGGGTAAAGCGAACTTTGAGGAGTGTTGTCATAGCCCTACCATGGATTAGAGTGTCCAACCGGAGAGTAGTTTAGCGTAGTATCATAAAGAAGAATATATTTATATGAGAGTGTTCACTAGTGAAAGTATGATCCCTAGGCCTTGTTTCTAAGCATTAAAACACTGTTTGCTACTAGATCTGTTACATGTTTGCTTGCTTCCATCTTTATTTAAGTTTGCCTTTAGTTTCTTCCACGCCATCAAGCTATTTTCTATCACCGTTACCACTTATAATTATCTATACCACTTGTATTTCACTATCTCTTTGCCAAACTAGTGCACCTATACACCTGGCAACAGTATTGGGTGCGTTGGGGACACAAGAGACTTCTTGTATCTTGATTGCAGGGTTGCTTGAGAGGGGATAACTTTGACCACTTCCTCCCTGAGTTCGATAAACCTTGGGTCATCCACTTAAGGGAAAACTTGTTGTTGTTCTACAAAACTCTGCACTTGGAGGCCCAACAACTGTCTACAAGAATAGAAGTGCGTAGACATCAACTAGCATGATGAATGATATTAAGATCATCACCATCATACTGACAAAGAATTGCTCATATAGCTTCATGACTAGCCTCGCAAAATAGCTTAAAAGGTTTCTTCTAGTTAGGTGGTTTTATAATGCGAGCTTCAAGGAGGGCTTGTTTTAATATGTTGAAAGAAGTAAGACACTTTTCATCAAAATTAAAACGAACATCCTTTTGAAGAAGGTTAGTTAAAGGTCTAGCAGTTTTTCAAAAATTCTGAATGAACCTTCTATAAAATCCCACATGACCTAGCTTCTTATACCTTTTATGTCTCGAGGAGGGGTAACCTTTCTATTGTTTCAATCTTTGCTTTATCGACTTCTATGCCCTTACCTAAGACTTTATGACCAGGCACTATGCCTTGTTGAACCATAAAATGGAATTTCTCCCAGTTCAAGACTAAGTTAGTGTCTTCACATCTCAGCAAAACTTTATGAACGTTATGGAGACAATGATTAAAGGAAGTTCCATAAACAGAGAAGTCATCCATGAATTCTTCCATAATACTTTCAACATAATCAGCAAATATAGTAGTCATACATCTCTGAAAAGTGGCAGGAACATTGCAGAGATCAAAAGGCATACGACGATAAGAATAAAGGCCATAAGGACAAATAAAAGTAGTTTAAAGTTGATCATCAGGGCGAATAGCAATTTGGGAAAACCGGAATAACCCTCTAAGTAACAGAAATGAGAATGCATAGTAAGCCTTTCTAAAGTTTGATTTATAAACAGTAAAGGGTAGTGGTCCTTCCGAGTTTCCTTATTAAGTTTTCTATAGTCAATGCACATCATGTGACCAACAATAGTTCTAGTAGGTACCATTTCATTATGTTCATTTTCGACAACCGTAAACCCACATTTCTTAGGAAGACAATGAACATGACTTACCCAATTCACTTTGTTCTACATGAAAGATGACGCATGCATCCAACAAACGTATATTTCTTTTCTTACCTCCTCTTTTTTGTGAGGTTTAAGACATGGCTGAAAGTCTACGACTGGCTGATCTCCTTTTTCCACTAATATTCTATGGGTGGCTATCGAAGGACTAATCCCATTCAAGTCACTCATCGAATACCTAAGAGAATTTCTATGCATGCGGATAACTCTCATTAAATTTTCCTCCTCTTTATTTACAAGGTTAGTACTTACAATAACAGGAAATTTATTGTTCTCATCAATAAACCTATATGTTAGTTCCTTTGGTAGAGTTTTAAGGATTGGAGGAGGAAGAGCCTCATCTCCTTTCCTTATGGGTTCTTCATATTTTTTATTGATCTCGATGTCCACCTCGGGTGTGGAGTCAAGATAATCATGCATTTCAGCTTTTTCTATGTCCCAGAGGATATTATTATTATTGACTAAACTTCTTGCTAATCGTTGGGAGTCTCGATGACTATTGAGGCTAAATTGACAAAATTACCTTCTTCCTCACGTTCGTACTCATCATCATCCAATTCTTCAATAGTCGGCTTACGGTCAAATTTGGAGAAATGAAAATCCATTTTCTCTTCACCAAACTTGAGGGACACAGTTTGTCTCTTGCAATCTATGTTTGTTCGTGCGGTATTTAGAAAAGTTCTTCCAAAAATGATGGGACAATAAACGTCAGTGGGCATATCAATAAGCACAAAATCAATGGGGTATTTATACGGTCCAACAATAATTGGAACATTTCTAATTATTCCCATGGGGACTCTGAGTCTTTTATCTGCAAGCAGTATAGTCATATCCATATCTTCTACTTCGACTGGAGTTAATTCATCTTGCATTTTTAAATAAAAATTAAAAGAGATAACGTTAGCAGTTGTACCGATGTCACAAAGGCCATAATAGGAAGTTCCTCTGAAAATGCAAGGGAGAATTGGCATACCAACTTCTTTAGCTTTTACCTTACATTCGACAAATTGCAAAGCTTCAGTATCTAGCTCAATTATATTGCAGTGTGAAAACATGGTTAAAATATCTTCCTTTATTGATGCCTCTACCTCTTGCACAAGTTCTTCTTCAATTTTCCTTCTTTGTGTCTCCTCTTCCAGTTCCTTGAGAAATAGTTTTTCTTCTTTGTGTTGATCCTCTAGTTACTGAGCCATCATATGTTTTCTCACCGTCCTTGGAAAAGGAAAGGGTTCAACATATGGGGATACCTCCTTTAATGGTTCGATAGGGGATGTGATAATTGGATCACCTTCTACAACTAACTCGAGTGGCGGAGTATAATGAAGCTAGTATTTCTTATGAGCAAAACTGAATATGTTCTGTAAAAGACTGAAGGATTTGCAAAATAATATCATCATCAAGTTGTAGTTCATTAGCGATTTCTTTTACTTTATCCGAGTCTTTATAAGCATTGAGACAATCATATTCAATTTCTATACCTCCTTTGCCTCCTAAATCGAATCCCCATGTTTCCCTATTATGGAGAATTCGTTCTAAAAGTTCCCAAGCATTGATTATAGTTAACTCCATGAAAGAGCCTCCTGAATTTCTGTCAAGCTCATGCTTAATTTCTTGATTGAGTCTTCCATAGAAAATTTGCAAAATGTACCATTCAGGTAAATCATGATGGGGACAATTATTAAGTAGAGACTTGTACCTTTTGTAGGCCCTTACCAAACCTTCACTTGGGCGATTCTTGAAGTTTGTAATTGCCCTTCTTATTTCAGCAGCTTTCACCTTGGGAAAAGAATTGAAATACAAATTCTCCTTTAAGCTTTTACCAAGCCAAAGCAGTGTTGGTTAGGGATTGGATAAACAGTTTAAGTTTCAATTCATCATTGGAATAGCCTCTCAATTTAAGGGTCCAACATAGCTCGGTAAAATGCATTAAATGAGTGTAAGAATCCTCGTCTAGATCATCTCCTACAAAAACCTTTTTTTAATAAATGCGATAAAACGAGGATTGAAGTCGTATTCTGGTTTGCTCCTACTCGGGAATTCCTTGACGAGTCCTCTATTGAACTTCCCAAGGTATTTAGTAGCATCGAGATGATTAATCAGCCCGAGTGCAGTCATGGTGCTTACCTAAAACTAGTAAACAACTTTAGTAAAACAATGAGTAAAATAAGTAACTAAGAACAAAGACAAAAAGCGCTTAGCTCCCCAGCAACAACGCCAGAAAATAGCTTGATGACTGCAAGTGCATAGATCAATTGTAGCTAGTTTCGAAGTATAGATATCGAACCCACAGAGAGCTATTGGCAAAGGTCTTTATGCCCCTCGTTACTCTCTACCAAAGGATACTTATAAGCTGCCTTTGATCTCAAGTAAAGGGTGTTTGAAAGGTTTATGGTTGTTTGCACAAAAGTAATTAAAGCAAGTAAAAGAAAACAAGTAACAAGTTTGTATGAAAGCGTGGTTGAACTCAATAGGGATAAAACGTTCTCAGGGATGTAGGATACACCACTAGCATAGTATTATTGTTATATGTAATCAATATAACATACTCCTTGTGTCATGAGACGTGTGGAGAGAGCTCCATAATAAGATGTTCACTACAAGGCTCGTAGGAGGCAACTTTGTTGAGCCAAGAGTGAGGTCACCTCTAAATAACCACTGCGATGTCTGAGAGCAGTCACCCATACAGACCACTTGGGAGATTCTTGAAGTTTGTAATTGCCCTTTTTATTTTAGCAGTTTTCACCTTGGGAAAGAATCGAAATACAAATTTTCCTTTAGGTTTTTCCCAAGTATCAATTTTCTCTGCAGGGGAAATTCTATACCAAGCCAAAGTAGTATTGGTTAGGGATTGGCTAAACAGTTTAAGTTTCAATTCATCATCGGAATAGCCTCTCAATTTAAGGGTCTAACATAGCTCGGTTATATGCATTAAATGAGTGTAAGAATCCTCATCTAGATCATCTCCTGCAAAAGTCTTTTCTTTAATAATTGTGATAAAATAAGGATTGACCTCGTATTATGGTTCGCTCCCAGTCGGGAATTCCTTGACGAGTCATCTATTGAACTTCCTAGGGTATTTAGTAGCATCGAGCTAATTAATCAGTCCGAGTGTAGTCATGGTGCTTATCTGAAACTAGTAAACAAATTTATGAAAACAATGAATAAAATAAGTAACTACGAAAAAAGACCAAAAGCGCTTAGCTTCCCAGCAACAACACCAGAAAATAGCTTGATGACTGCAAGTGCACAAATCAATTGTAGCTAGTTTCAAAGTAAAGATATCGAACCCACAGAGAGCTATTGGTAAAGGTCTTTATGCCCCTCTCTAGTCTCTACCAAAGGATACTTATAAGCTTCCTTTGATCTGAAGTAAAGGGTGTTTGAAAGGTTTATGGTTGTTTGCAGAAAAGTAACTAAAACAAGTAACAAGTTTGTATGAAAGCGTGGTTGAACTCAATAGGGCTAAAACGTTCTCAGGGATGTAGCATACACCACTAGCATAGTATTATTGTTATATGTAATCAATATAACATACTCCTTGTGTCATGAAATGTGTGGAGAGAGCTCCATAATAAGATGTTCACTACAAGGCTCGTAGGAGGCAACTTTGTTGAGCCAAGAGTGAGATCACCTCTAAATAACCATTGTGATGTCTGAGAGTAGTTACCCATACAGACCACCGCAATTAAGGATTTCCCCGTGGATATCATAATTAGCTTAGGGAGTCCCTCCTTAATCTTCCTTTGACTATGGAGGTTACGAGCCGGTGCCAAACTGTCACGGGGCCATTCCTCGTACGCTTCCAAGACACGTCCAAAGGATTTATCCCTCCCTTTAGTCCAAAGAGAAAATGATATGCGGTTGACTACACATACCATCTAAAGAGAGAGATCAAACACAAATCACAAGTTATATCATAGATGGGCAATTCACATGGACACAAGAATAGATCATCTTTATTACGAATTCATAAACAATCTTTTGTTGGACCGTGCTTTATAGAGGTGGCCATTAGTACGGCTTGGAATATCTAGAAAATAAGAAATGAATTCATATTCCAAGGAATTGAACCATCCTATAATAGATGGAAACGTCTTGTTCAGGATGACATTCTTTTGCATTTTTTTAAGGTTAAGCCTTTTTTGTACAGGCTTTGCTAGATTGTCTAGCTTCCATTTCCCTCTAACTATCTTGTAGTTTTGCTTTATTTTTTTCCTCCCTTCCTCTATACATATGTGCATGTCCCTGTAACTTTTGAGTTTATATTAAAATGAAAATATAAACGTAGGGGTTTCCCCTACGGTATTCCAGTCAAAAAAATCATAATTGAGCTAGGGTTTCTCCATCTCCCCAAGAACAAGGGAACTACTCACTCATGGAAGCAATCAACAACATCATCATAATCAAATGGATGGATAAAAGTATCGAGGTATACCTAATGCATACCACAATTGAATCTGGAATTACAACAAGATCTAATAGATGAAATATGGGGGCAATGGTGGTAATGGAGATGCAGCGGTTGATGATGAAGGGTACGATGTGTTGTCCTGAAATGATCCATGAAGTAGCTGGGCTTTTTCCCTAGCCAAGTTCCTCCTTCAGATCCCTTTTAGATGTAGTTTTTCGTGGTTTCTGGTGGCTGTGAATGTCGGATCTCCCTCTCGTCTTCACTAGGAGAAAGTATTTGATGAGACGGTCACGATGGCACTTGGTACGGGCGGACAATATGGGCGGGCTCCGCCCGTACCACTGGTCGTTATCGGTACTGATTGCTCCTCCTCGCTTGGTATTCTCCCAGGTGCGAAGGTAAATCCATGAAATGACTTCTGTCAATTAGAAATATCATATAATTACACAATATGACTGTTCCAATTGATATGTTCATATAGGACTCAATGATTTAGGATCCTGTTTAAACAAGAACAAAATGGTGCGTACAAACGCGGTGAAATACAAAGATCCCTATTCTATTTATGCAAAAACAAAAGGTAAAAATGCTTCAATTTTGGACTCATCATCCATCTTATAAAGGCGCTAGAACCTAGGGTTACAGGGAAAAGTCTTAGACGAATAGGTTACAGAGTCCTAGACTAACACTAACTAGTATTCGTGTCTTATACTCTAAGGTCCGGGTTGGTCTTTAACTGTACCGTAGCCTTCCTTTATCTGCCATGGGCCTCACTTCTAGATCCATCTAACTGGGTCGCCCAGTAGGCCATAGGCCTTAGAGCATCTCCCCTCGCCCCCCAAATAGTGTCCGGCATTTGGCCTTATGGAGGAGTGCCGGTGTAGGTTCCTCCTATTGGGGGTCACCGCGTCCCAGCCGTCGCCCCTAAACAGCCCCCCAAATCGCAACTGCAAATTCAAAGTTTCAAAAGGTCGCCTGAAATTAAAACATAGTTTGTCGCCACCGGGCAGTGCATAGTTCAGGCGATGCAGTCGCCACAAATCACCGGAATACAAGTCCGTCAGTGATCAAAATAAATGCGGGGACAACGAAAATCAAACAGGGAGGGGATCATCCGTTGCGGTAGGAGGCACCTCCAGGGTCGCCGGCAGTGGAATGGTGGTGCTGGACTAGGTGAGGATCGGGGTTGGTGTCGGGGTCATAGACGCCGGTGTCGGGCTTCTATTCTGGTTGGCGGTCGCTCGGTTCTCGGAGAGGATCTAGGCGCGATGATCAACACACCACGCCTTCGTCTTGGCGTCTAGTCCTTCATGTTGACCATCAGGATTGCCCGGTCCTCCCTCCTCTTCTTTTCCACCATGTTGGCATTGATGAGGCCGAGCTTGATGTTCTGTCGCTCGATCACCGATGCCCACCTCGCTGCGGTGATCTCCTCCAACCTGGTGGCATGCTCCGTCCTCATGGCGGCATGCATGGAGGCGTCGACAATGCAGGCTAGGATGGTCAAGTGTGATGGCTCTGTGTATGGCGCCATAAAAATGCTGGAGCAATGATGATGTAGAGCTCGTTGGGAACCCCAAGCGGAAGGTATGATGAGCACAGCAGCAAGTTTCCCTCAGTTATGAAATCAAGGTTTAATCGAACCAGTAGGATCAAGGAAACACCCCAAAGGTGTTACTAGCTGAGCTTTGGCAGGGCGCACTACCGGTGCTAGTAGCAACGTGGAGACCTACACAACACAAAAACAGAACTTTGTCCCCAACTTGCGATGAGGTTGTCAATCTCACCGTGTTTTGTGGAAAACAAAGGATTAAACGTATCGAATGGAAAGAATAAAACATTTGCACAAAGTAAACACAAAAAGTAAACAGTTTATAGATTTAATGTAAAAGACAAGGACCGGGATCCATAGTTCACTAGAGGTGGCTCTCCTTAGATAGCTAACATGCTGGGTGAACAAATTACAGCGGGGCAATTGACAAACATCGAGAAAGCAATACGTGCATATACTAAACATCTTGACTCCTTTGAGACTTGATTGGGCATTACAACATTATACATAGACCGCCATCCAACTGCATCTATGACTAATAATCCACCTTCGGGTTATCATCTGAAACCCCTCCAGTAGTAAGTTGCAAGCAACAGATTATTGCTTTACAAACTGCATGTAAAGTAAACAATACGATTGTTCTATGAACAAAGGATTGTTGTTTTCTCCCTAGTAGCAATAGCACATCTAGTACCTTAGAGATTTCTGTCACTTCCCCAGATTACCAGAGGCATGAACCCACTATCGAGCATAAATACTAACTCTTGGAGTTGCTAGCATCTACTTGGTCAAGATACCTACTAACAACGGAAAGCATGCAAGATCACAAATAACAAAGCCATGATAGAATCAATAATCAATCTGAAATAGCATCTCAATATCCATCGGATCCCCGCAAACACAACATGCAGAATTACAAATAGAGGATCTTGATCATGAATGGAGCTCACAAGATCTAAACATGAAAGCACAAAGGAGGGGGTGCCAGGGGCCACCACACCACCGCCTGGCGCGGGCCAAGCCTGGCCGCGCGGCCAGGTGGTGTGGCCGGCCTATGGCCCCTCTCCGTCTCATATTCTGGCATCTAATGACGTCCAGAAAAATAGGCACTTTGGCTTTTGTCCCGTCCTATTCCGAAAATATTCATTTTCTGACTTTCCTGGAAACAAAAACAGCATAAAATAGGAAGCTGGTACTGTAGCTCTTGTTAATAGGTTAGTCCAAGAAATCATATGAAAAGTACTCCAAAGTTGGAACAAAACACAAGAAAGTGGATAAAACTAAGCATGGAACATCAAAAATTATAGATACATTTGCAATGTATCAACATCCCCAAGCTTAACACATGCTCATCCTCGAGTAGGTAAGTGATAAAAAGAAAGATTAATTTTTGAGGTGACATGCACCATCAAAGACTTGATCAAAGTATTTGCAAAACATTCAAAGCTGGGATCATAGTACTTCAATCATAACATGAAAAACAAAGTTCTAGCAAGAAGACAAAGAAACTATGATGCAACATGAAAAGGCACAAACAAAAGATTCCTGAATAACAATGCTTTGCAAGACGTTTGTTTGTTTCACATAAAGAAAACATAGCATAATAGTATTCAGCTTGTCCCTCATAGAGTAGCAAATATAGATGCATAGGACACCTTCAAAGTTCATAAGAGTGACTAGATACAAATAGTTTAAAACAAGCAATATCAAGTTATGCATCAATCAACTAGTCTTGGGACAATGCACATAGAACTACGAATTGCCACTATGCTCTCAAAGTAGGTGCATAAAGATAGAAGGTGGAGACTCAATATAATGGTGGAAGAAAGGCCTTTATAAAAGGAAGTAGGGATTCAAGTCTCATAAAGAGCTTCAAAAAATTATGGTACTTATAGCTTTTAGCTCGCATTGCCCCTATCATAAGCATCTTGAAGTGATTAAGGTTAAAGTGAAAAAACTATCATGTACATGCTTGACGAAGTATAAGTTAGAAATCTCATGTCCCTTGTATACGAGGGCCGCTCCTCATGCTACTCAAGTTTAGTCACCGTTAAGTTCTTGTCATTGTAAGTACATGTGTATCATAGAGAACCGCCAACGGGGTACCCCTTCCCCGATGATACGGAAGAATCTCCATATCAAAATGACAAGGCAAGCAGACAACGAGCATCTCAGGAATCTTCTTATTTACCATGGGAATATGGTGCTTTTTTATCTCTTTCCTCTTTTCATAATATCTCTTTTTTCTCTTTTTTCAATAGGACTCTTTTTTATAA
The DNA here is from genome assembly GCA_910589775.1 of Avena eriantha. Lineage (NCBI taxonomy): Eukaryota > Viridiplantae > Streptophyta > Magnoliopsida > Poales > Poaceae > Avena > Avena eriantha. The sequence goes on from OU342741.1 coordinate 30,624,928, forward strand.
GAAGAATGCTTCATCGACAGCTCATTATGGTTACGCTGCAGGTTTCCACCATGTCAGCATGGATTAGACCAGCGGCCCAGGCGTTTCTCTAACACATATACATAACTCCATGGACTTACAAGCTCCACTTTCATTTCACACCGACGACATCCATATACAAAAGAGCATGATATCAACTAGGTACAAGTACCAAGTGCAATGTTGAAAGCATTCCCCATGAAAGCATGGTTCTGCTAATTCCCAACAAATAAGTGCACGCATATACAACTTAGACGACACAATGGTTCAAGTTTATTAAGGGCAAGAAAAGTAAAGTGTGCCATCAAGTTCGTGAGAGCTTTAATCACTAGTTTTCTCATAACAAGTTTAATTTGGAAGGTAAACAAAAGCATGAATATACCTGGAATAGCATAAGCTAGTAGGTAGGTATGGTGGACTCTTTTGGAATAACTTGGTTTGCGGAGTTCGATGCATGAGTGGAACTCATACTTGGTTGTGGAGGCTAGCAAAAGACTGGGAGCGACAAACTAAGTGAGCAATAATGGCCATAATCGTGCAGAGCGACAAAACATCATTGATCAAAGCATAAAGTGATACTACAAGTTGAAAACTAAAGGATCATAAAGGCTATGGTGACTTGAGATAGTCATAACATGGTGTGAGCATGCGCCAAGTCAACCCAAATAAAGCATCAAAGGAGAATACCACTATACTATGCCTTAGTATGCTAAAACAACGCATGATTTATCCAAGGCACATTAAGCAATCTCAATTGTTTATAACAAGTCATGCTACAACAAAGAATACTAAGCATAAAGCCAAAATAATATCAAGCATGGCATGACAAAGCATAGGCCACAATCAAAAACAAGCTCTCTTTACCACTTAAGCATGAACTTTCCTACTCTTTTCCAAACCAAACCAAACTATTTGCAAACCAATGTATGAAAAAGGGGGTCCAACCAATTTATTCAGAAAACTAAAAAAACCAAGCAAACGAAAAACCAAAATGAAAATAAAAAAGAAGACGCTCCAAGAACAACACAACTGTTTATGAAACAATAAAAATGAAGCATTTGGAAGAAACCTAGAATTTTATTGATGAAGAGGGGGATGCCTTGGGCATCCCCAAGCTTTGACGCTTGTACTTCTTGGATATTTCTTGGGGTGACACGCGTGGCATCCCCAAGCTTGAGCTTTAGTCCATCCTTCATTGCATTACTCATTCCTTCCATACACCTGAAATTTTTCCTTCATACAAAACTTCACACAATCTTTATTAGCAACATTAGTGCACTCAAGATAAAAGGTCTTAAGGTTCAGTTCTAACACCAAATAAACTTCCATTAGAACATTATCTACTGTAGCACTTCCCTCAAAAATCTCAATTCCCCAAAAGAACTCAAAAAGGAACCAACAAGAAGCAAATGCAGAAAATGGCAAAAATCTGTCAAATTAGACCAGCAGGTAAAGACAAATTGTTTCGAAGACCTGTTGCTCAAATCAAAAAGTGTTGAACTAACGAAAGTTAGATAACAACCTGGGCCAGAAGCACCAAAATTCGCGCCTCAAAAAGACGTTCAGAGATTTTACACGAATTTTAACGGTGAAGCATCGAAATCTGTTTCGGGACAGCAACTTTCCCAATCATTACTTCTCTCTCATTAGAGGTTACTCTTGGCACAAAAAGCAAATAAAAAGGATATGGAGAGGTTATTACAGAAGTAATAACTTCCAAGACTCATCTAAAACTTTTTTGTTATCTCCCAATAAGTACTTTTCTTTAACGCCTTTAAGTTAGGCATAAGAAGCAAGAAAAAGAATCAAGTGTTCTCAAATGAAGAAGCATTAAGACCAAATTTTGTTTTCATAGGAGAGGCAAAAGAAATCTTCTCTCTCTTCTTAGGGAAGTGTTATATACCTTTCTTGAGTGGGAGTTGATATTTAATGGTGCCTTCTTTCGTATCAATGATGGCACCAATAGTTCTAAGAGAAGGGCTTGCCAAAGTAATAGGACAAGAAGCATTGTATTCAACATCCAAAACATAGAAATCAACGGGGACATAGGAATCGTTAACCATAATAAGAACATCATTAAGACTCCCCATGAGTTTCTTTTTAGCATTAATATCAAGTGGGACATTCAAATAACAATCTTCAAGTGGAGGCAAATCAAGCATATGATAAATCCTTCTAGGCATAATAGAAACACTACTATCAAGATCACATAAAGCTTTGAAATCAAAATCATTCACTTTCATATTAATGATGGGTTCCCAACCATCTTCTTGTTTTATAGTAATAGAAGCTTTATGTTTCATCTTTTCTTCTTTAATCTTTATGAGAGCGTCAGTAATGTGTTTTGTAAAGGCCATGTTGATAGCACTAGCATTAGGACTTTTAGCAAGCTTTTGTAGGAACTTAATAACTTCAGAGATATTGCAACCATCAAGATCAAAATCAAATTTATCATCTAAAGTAGTAGAACTATTACTAGTCTCAAGACTAGTGGTGCTGATAGTAGAAACACTAATGTTTCTAGCAATTTCATCTTCTCTTTCCCACTTAGCATGTAATTTAGCTAATAGTCTAACATTTTCATCAATTCTTACTTGTATGGCATTAGTAGTTGCAAAGGGATTATCATTAGTTTCAGCTTTAGCAACCATTTTATTAATCAATGAAGATTGAGCTTCAGATAGAGATGATATATTCCTTTCAGCATTAGAGAGGTTTTCCTCAATAGTTTTATTGAAAGCAGTTTGTTTACTAATAAAGTCTTTAAGCATAACTTCAAGTTCAAAGGGAGCACTCCTATTATTGTTGTAAGAATGTCCATAAGCATTACCATTGTTGGGAGGATATGGCTTATAATTGTTATTACCAAAATTACTCCTATAAGCATTATTGCCAAAGTTGTTATTTCTTATGAAGTTCACATCAACTTTCTCTTCTTGAGCAACCAAAGAGGCTAAAGGAACATTATTCGGATCAATATGGGCTTTCCCATTAATAAGCATAGACATAATAATATCAATCTTATCACTCAAGGAGGAGGTTTCCTCAACATAATTTACCTTCTTACCTTGTGGAGCTCTCTCAGTATGCCATTCAGAATAATTAACCATCATATTGTCCAGAAGTTTTGTTGCAGCACCCAAAGTGATGGTCATAAAGGTACCTCCAGAAACAGAATCCAATAGGTTCCTTGAAGAGTAGTTCAATCCTGCATAAAAAGTTTGGATGATCATCTAAGCAGTCAGTCCATGAGTGGGACAATTCTTTACCAAAGATTTCATTCTTTCCCAAGCTTGAGCAACATGTTCATTATCAAGTTGTTTAAATTTCATTATCTTGATGGGTTCGTAGCATGGAAAACAATAATTTTCTACCGCAAGAATGAACAAAACCCAGATCTAATCTAGATAAAAGCCAAGATCTAATCTATTAGACATGTGCAACAAGATAGATTTGTACTAACCCTTGTAGATCTGAAAGCCTTGTGCGAGATGGGATCTCGTGGTTGATGTAGACGATCACTTGCCGATCTCAAGATCGAGTGGACGAGCCTTCTGGCGCCGCGTTCCGGCAGCGCTTCCGCAGACGGTCACACATGCGGAGTCGATGTGGACCTTCCTCTCCCCGTTCCAGCGGGCAGCGCAGGTAGTAGATCTCTCCACGAAATCCCAGCAGCACGACAGCGTGGTGGTGGTGTTGGAGTAGAGAATTCTGCAGGGCTTCGCCTAAGCCAGAGCAGAGCGACGGAGGAGGAGAAAGGCAGCTGGAGTAAGTAGTGGAAGGGGCAAGGGTGGTGGCGCCTCTACCCCTCTATTTATAGAGGGAGGGGTGGCACCTAGGGTTCCCACCCCTAGGCCCACCACCTAGGGCCAGCGCACAAGGGAGCTTGGGGGGAGAGTCATTGCCCCCCAAGTTTCCCTTTCTTGCCCCCCAAGTTTTCCTTTATCCTTTCTTGGTTTTCAAGTAAACTCCAAAAAATCTTCTAGAACTTTCCGGAACATTCCAAAACCTTCTAGAATCCCCATATAAATACTCTGGAACATTTCCTAACCTAGAAAATGATCTCCATTATATGAATCTTATTCTCTAGAAAATTTCGGATCTCCTAGTGATGTCCTGGATCCAATCCGAGACTCCGAACAACATTCGGTATCCAACGCACATTCCATATCTACCTAAACAGCATCGAACCTTAAGTGTGTCACCCTACGGTTCGTGAATATGCAGACATGATGGAGACACCTCTCCGATCAATAACCATCAGCGGGATCTGGAGATCCATAACGGCTCCCACATACTCAACGATGACTTCGTGATCGATAGAACCATTAACATACGAAACCAATTCCCTTTGTCACGCGATACTCTACTTATCCGAGGTTTGATCGTCGGTATCTCCATACCTAGTTCTACCTTGTTACTGATAAGTACTCTTTACTCGTTCCGTGATATGTCATCCCTTGTGACCTAGTCACATGCTTGCAAGCTAACTAGATGACATTCCACCGAGAGGGCCCAGAGCATATCTATCCGTCATATGGATGGACAAATCCCAATCTTGGTCCATGCGCTTCAACACATACTTTCAGAATACCCAATGTCACCTTTATAACCACCCAATTACGAAGCGGCGTTTGATGTCATCAAAGTACCCATCCGGTGATGGTGATTAACATAACCTCATGGTCAAAGGATTAGGTTACTATGCATTTGAAAAGCTTGTAGCAAAACGAACTTAATGACTTGATCTTATGCTATGCTTAATATGGGTGTGTGTCCATCACACCATTCTCCTAATGATATGATCTTGTTATTAACGACATCCAATGTCCATGATCAGGAAACCATGATCATCCATTAATCAACAAGCTAGTTTAACAAGAGGCTTACTAGGGACTCTTTTATGTTTACAAAACACACAAGTATTAATGTTTCCGGTCAATACAATTATAGCATGGGATGTAAACATTTATCATAAACATAAAGATATAATAATAACCACTTTATTATTGCCTCTTGGGCATAGCTCCAACAGTCTCCCACTTGCACTAGAGTCATAATCTAGTTAAAAACTTGTGCATTCAACACCTATGGCTTTCTGGTCTTGTATAGACACTATTGCTAGTGGTAAACATAATCTTCGGATCTGACACTTCCAGGTCCATGTGTATTTGCATGTCCTTGCGTCTCTACGCATTACTCATTCTCCAATGAGATGACATTGTATAAATTTGGTCCTTGGTGAGACTTTTAGTTCCTTGGGATTAAATCATGTTGATACAATTGTCATACAATGTATCTTCATACTATTATCCCGCTATGAACCACACCTAGTTTGATAACAAACTATTTGACGCAAATGCCCTCATTTGCTGTTACAATAGCAGTCATATACTTAGCCTTTTTTTGTAGTATTTGTCACAATGTTTTAACTTTGGTACTCAACCAAATTCGTTATGGAACTTCCTTTCTATTACATTGTGCCACCCATAGTTTAAATTGAGATAAAATTAATTTTTGATAAAACTAGTATCAATGTAACAATTTACAATGAACTATTTGTCACCACTATATAAATAATATATTCTTAGTTCTTCCAAAGATCATAGGAATATCCCTACTATTGTCCAATGATCCTCTTATGAGTCATTCTGGTATATGCTCATAACATTTAGAGCATAGGACATATCTGGATGTGTACATCTCAAAGAATGATTGATCAAAATATTCTTGTGATTTCACCAAGTGTCAAAACACTTGAATCTTGTGTCAACACACTTGAATCTTGATTCAGTCCTTTCCGTGCCTCAAGAACCTTTCTTGTTGTTTCCATGTTGAACTCATTCAACATCTTATCTATGTACATTTGGCAAAACCATATTAGCGCCTCAATCTATCCATATAGACATTGATGCCTAATTCCTGGGTTATGCCTAAGTCTTTCATCGAAATGAAATTATTAACCTGTGTCAATAAAAGATACATCATTTCTAATCAACAATATGTCTTTCACATAATGTATTAGAAATATGTCTTAGCACTCCCACTTAATTTCTTGCAAAATGCAAACATCTTCATCATCTCAGATGAAATTAAACCTTTTAACGGTTTCATCACGGTGAAGATTCCAACTCCGGGATGCTCACTTCAACCATTGAAGTTTTGCATACTCTTTTAGCATCCTTTGAATTAACAAAACCCTTTCGATCGTGTCATGTACACGTCCTAGGTAACCATTCTATTAGAAGAACTTGTTTTGTTTGTTCAACTACCATATACCAAAATATATGTAGTGGTTGCTACATTAATCCGTCCAGACTAAATATCGCTATGAAAGATCAAATCTTATCATAGTCAATTCCTTGAACATTGTCGTAAACTCTTTCCGACATGTCGACTATTTCATAGATGTGAAACATCCATGTCTATTTCTTTATAGATCCATATACGACTGTAAGGTCTTACACCTTTCCAGAGGGTCTTTCAAATTCAAAGCTTGATTTTTCGTGTATGGAATTATCACGGATTTTATGGCTTCAAGCCACTTAACGAAGTCAGGGCCCATCATTGCTTCTTTGCATGTAGTCGGTTCATCATTGTCAAACAACAATGATTTAACTCTCAAATCTTGGCATTTGATTACTTACCCGACCTACTTGGTTCAATAGGAACTTTGATCTCTGTGACCACAACCTTTGAGGCACGTGAGCCATGAGCATTGTTGCTGCCTCCGGGACACTTTCCGACGCTGCGCAACTCAGCACATATTAGCCAAGGTTCAACAACCTTGTCAAAGTTCTATTGTCCTCCCACTTAACTTTTCACCAAAAATTCCTTCTCAAGAAACTCGACATTCTAAGCAACAAACACTTTTGTCTTTGGTGTTATGGAGGAATACCCAATGGTTATTCGAAATAACCTACAAAGACATGCTCATCCTACTTTGGTTGTAAACATTTTACTTATTCCTAGCATACCAAAAATTTAAGAAAGGACAACCTGGGTTTTATCCCAAACCATGACTTATATGGTGTCATTTCAACGGATCACGATGGAGCTCTTTTCAGTGTAAAAGCGGTAGTCACTAAAGCTTTAATCTTTAAAATATAATGGCAGTTTTATAAATGACACCTTTGATCTTACCATGTCAAACAAGGTTTCATTACATATCTCGGACACACCATACTCCTATGGTGTTTTGGGAAATGCAAATCCATGGAACGATTCCTCAAATCTTAGGTGTTTTGCTAAACTTGTAACTCAAACATCTTTCTTTATGATCCAATCATAAACTCTTTTATTTTCTTGTTACAATGATTTTCCACTTCATCTTGAAAGTCTTTGAACATTTTTCAAATGTTTCATACTTCTTCCTTATTGAGTAAGTATATACATATACTCACTCAAATCTTCGGAGAAAGCATATGAAGTTGAAATCCATCGCCCATGACTAGACATAATGGACTATATACATCAATATGTACAAATTCCAATCAGTTAGTCGTTCGTTCCTCTTTTGGCCTACGAACGGAGTTTTAATTATCTCCAGGAAAGTATCACAAGCGTCATTTGATCAAAATCAAAGACTCCAAAAATCCATCAACATGGAGTTTCTTCATGTATCCCTTTCAATATAATTTAAACGGTGATGTCACTTCACAAGCGATCTTTCAATCATTTGTCTTGCGACATTTTAGCATTAGTTTTATGGTTGTTATTTCTCCAACTAGACTTGTATATCATCCATCTATTATGAAATACAGTAATTATTTGAACAACCTTTTGTCGTCATAATACCTGATCAAAATAACAATTATTGAAACAAATCTTGAAGGCAATCTTTGATGTTAACGAGCAACACAACAACCCTTTGTTTGTTTTCGATGAACATCATCACATATTCTCTTACTAGTTACTTAGGCCATTGCAGTTCATGAATTGTGTTGTCCTGTATGACACTTCATACCAGCCAATTCGGTATCCAATACCGATATCCAATACCTCAGAACTACATTGTTTAACAAGCAAGGAATACAACCATAACATGTATATCTTCTATATACCTAAGTTGGACATCTCCAATCTTTTCTTTTCTGCCAAATATTTTATAGATTCTCTTTCAACAATTCCTTTTCTTTTAAAAGAATCTATCAACATCAATAGTGGTGTCATTCATATGACACATAGTACAAAGTGTGTATAGCCAAATACTAATACCTTTGGATTTTGCACTTTGAAGTGGATCACCTTCATCAAATGTTTGGCATTCTTTCAAAAATCCATTCTTTAGTAATCTTTTAGTGTAGTAAACATTTTACTTACATCTTCTATGCATCCTTATCATGACAACTTTCATGATCAAGCTGCTATAGCTTATAAAGGTGAATTGCGAGTATAATGTTTCTGTTCCAAAACCTTTTGGAGGATTAGGACGACTAGCGTCTCCAACATTCACAAATTCTCATAAAATATGAGGACATATACTCTATCATGTTGTAACCAACACATTGTTTTAGATATCACAATACCTTTCACATATGATGGTTTCTGAAACATTGCTTTCAGCTCTTAGATAAACTTGATATTAAAAACAATCTTTTGAGTATCAAGAATCATGGAGGCAAACATGATACATTAGATACTAACACTGGAATTGTTACTCTTGATTTAATATTGTTTATTAAACTTCACAGAGTAAACAGATTTTGCTGAAAGTTTGCAACAGGACTTTTAAACTTTAGATTGACACTCAAAACAATACGATACCGGTTCGTAAAGCAAATATCCAGAATTTCTATAGTTCCACTATCTCAACTATAACTAAGCGTAAGGTGGTGAACGGATGCCAATCACTACAACAAACTATGCAAATTCACTTTGATTGTGTTTATGATAAATTGAGTTCGACTATTCCAAATTACAAATGAACTCCCACTCAAAACAACATCCCTCGAGTTGTTTTAGTGATTACACGAACCAAATCCACTACACCAAGTCCGATCATCACGTGAGATGATGTAGCTTCAAAGGCGAACAATCAAAATGTTCATCATATCATCCATATGACTCATGCTTTACCTTTCGGTATTCCGTGTTCCGAGACCATGTCTATACATGCTAGGCTCGTCAAGGTTAACCTTAGTATCCGCATGTGCAAATCTGGCTTGCACCCGTCGTATGCACACGTAGAATCTATCACACCCGATCATCACGAGATGCTTCGAAACAACGAGTCTTAACAACAGTGCCTACTAAGGACGAACACTTTATTACTTGATATTTAGTGAGACGGATCATCTTATAATGCTGCCGTCGCGATCTAAGCAATACAAGATGCATAAAGGATTAACATCACATGCAATTCATAATATGTGATATGATATGGCCTTTCTTCTTGTGCCTTTGATCTCCCTCTCCAAAGCATGGACATGATCTCCATCATCACCAGCATGGTGTCAAGGTCCGTGGCGCCGCTTCATGGTTGGCCATCACCAACAGCAACTATTACAACTACTTGGAATAAAGCTATTACATGATGAATACACACGCAGGTCTTAAACAAAATTTAAAGACAACCATTAGGCTCCTGTCGGTTGCCATATTTCAATAAGGATCATTGCATACATCAAATATAATCACAATCACATAATGGCCATATCACATCACAAAACCCCTGCAAAAACGAGTTAGACGCCTCTAATCTTCTTTGCATGTTTTACGTGGCTTGGGGCTTTCGAATAAGAACGGATCTTACCTACGAACATGAACCACAACGTTGATACAAGTGCTATCAAGTGCAAAGTGTAAATTGATCTACACTATGATGGGAGAGACAGACACCCGCAAAGCCACTTGTGCAATACGAGTTGCACGTCAACTGTGGAGCAAGTCTCATGTGCGATGACATGTAAGGTTAGCCTGGGCCGCTTCATCCCACCATCCCGCAAGATGCAAAGTACACAAAAAGCAAAAGGACAGCACGAGCATCAACGCCCATAAAACCATTGTGTTCTACTCATGCAACAGATCTGCGCATAGACGTGGCTCTGATACCACTAATGGGTTCGTAGCATGGAAAACAATAATTTTCTACCGCAAGAACGAACAAAACCCAGATCTAATCTAGATAAAAGCCAAGATCTAATATATTAGACATGTGCAACAAGATAGATCTGTACTAACCCTTGTAGATCCGAAAGCCTTGTGCGAGATGGGATCTCGTGGTTGATGTAGACGATCACTTGCCAATCTCAAGATCGAGTGGACGAGCCTTCTGGCACCGCGTTCCGGCAGCGCTTCCGCAGACGGTCACACATGCGGAGTCGATGTGGACCTTCCTCTCCCCGTTCCAGCGGGTAGCGGAGGTAGTAGATCTCTCCACGAAATCCCAGCAGCACGACAGCGTGGTGGTGGTGGTGGAGTAGAGAATTCTGTAGGGCTTCACCTAAGCCAGAGCAGAGCGACGGAGGAGGAGAAAGGCGGCTGGAGTAAGTAGTGGAAGGGGCAAGGGGGTGGCGCCTCTACCCCTCTATTTATAGAGGGAGGGGTGGCACCTAGGGTTCCCACCCCTAGGCCCACCACCTAGGGCCGGCGCACAAGGGAGCTTGGGGGGAGAGTCGTTGCCCCCCAAGTTTCCCTTTCTTGCCCCCCAAGTTTTCCTTTATCCTTTCTTGGTTTTCAAGTAAACTCCAAAAAATCTTCTAGAACTTTCCAGAACATTCCAAAACCTTCTAGAATCCCCATATAAATACTCTGGAACATTTCCTAACCTAGAAAATGATCTCCATTATATGAATCTTATTCTCCAGACAATTCCGGATCTCCTCGTGATGTCCCAGATCCAATCCGAGACTCCGAACAACATTCGGTCGCCAACGCACATTCCATATCTACCTAAACAGCATCGAACCTTAAGTGTGTCACCCTACGGTTCGTGAATATGCAGACATGATGGAGACACCTCTCCGATCAATAACCATCAGCGGGATCTAGAGATCCATAACGGCTCCCACATACTCAACGATGACTTCGTGATCGATAGAACCATTAACATACGAAACCAATTCCCTTTGTCACGCGATACTCTACTTATCCGAGGTTTGATCGTCGGTATCTCCATACCTAGTTCTACCTCGTTACTGATAAGTACTCTTTACTCGTTCCGTGATATGTCATCCCTTGTGACCTAGTCACATGCTTGCAAGCTAACTAGATGACATTCCACCGAGAGGGCCCAGAGCATATCTATCCGTCATATGGATGGACAAATCCCAATCTTGGTCCATGCGCTTCAACACATACTTTCAGAATACCCAATGTCACCTTTATAACCACCCAATTACGAAGCGGCGTTTGATGTCATCAAAGTACCCATCCGGTGATGGTGATTAACATAACCTCATGGTCGAAGGATTAGGTTACTATGCATTTGAAAAGCTTGTAGCAAAACGAACTTAATGACTTGATCTTATGCTATGCTTACTATGGGTGTGTGTCCATCACACCATTCTCCTAATGATATGATCTTGTTATTAACGACATCCAATGTCCATGATCAGGAAACCATGATCATCCATTAATCAACAAGCTAGTTTAACAAGAGGCTTACTAGGGACTCTTTTATGTTTACAAAACACACAAGTATTAATGTTTCCGGTTAATACAATTATAGCATGGGATGTAAACATTTATCATAAACATAAAGATATAATAATAACCACTTTATTATTGCCTCTTGGGCATATCTCCAACATATTTCACTTCTCATGGATATAATCTTAGCAGGAGGATAGTTCTTTCCAATGAAAGCATCTTTGAACTTAGTCCAAGAATCAATACTATTCCTAGTTAAGGAATTCAACCATTCTTTAGCTTTTCCTCTCAAAGAGAAAGGAAACAATTCCAGCTTAATAATATCACCATCTACATACCTATGCTTTTGCATCTCACAAAGTTCAACAAAGTTATTTAGATGGGAAGCAACATCTTCATTACCAATACCAGAAAATTGTTCTCTCATAACAAGATTGAGTAAAGCAGGTTTTATCTCAAAGAAAGTATCTTTAGGCATAGGTGGAGCAATAGGTGTGCTCATAAAATCATTGTTGTTGGTGCTAGTGAAGTCACACAACTTAGTGTTTTCAAGAGTAGTCATTTTTTTGGGTTTTAAAATAAGAAAGCAAACTAGTAAAACTATTTTTTTTGAGTTTTTGATAAAGAAACAAGCAAACAAAGCAAAAAGAAACTAAGCAAAACAAAAATAACAAAGTAAAGAGATTGGTTATGAGGAACTCCCCTTGTGAAGATGTCCTTGACTCCCCGGCAACGGCGCCAGAAAAATGCTTGATGGCTCAATGTACGGCGTCAGAAAAATGCTGGTGCGATGTTGATGTAGAGCTCGTTGGGAACCCCAAGAGGAAGGTATGATGAGCACAGCAACAAGTTTCCCTCAGTATGAAACCAAGGTTTAATCGAACCAGTAGGAGCAAGAAAACACCCCAAAGGTGTTACTAGCTGAGCTTTGGCAGGGCGCACTACCGGTGCTAGTAGCAACGTGGAGACCTGCAAGACACAACCACAGAACTTTGTCCCCAACTTGCGATGAGGTTGTCAATCTCACCGTGTTTTGCTGAAAACAAAGGATTAAACGTATCGAATGGAAAGAAGTAAAAGTTTGCAGAAAGTAACACAAAGTAGTAAACAGTTTGTAGATTGTATGTCAAAGTAAAGGACCGGGATCCATAGTTCACTAGAGGTGGCTCTCATTAGATAGATAACATGTTGGGTGAACAAATTACAGCGGGGCAATTGACAAACATCGAGAAAGCAATACATGCATATACTAAACATCTTGACTCCGTTGAGACTTGATTGGGCATTACAACATTATACATAGACCGCCATCCAACTGCATCTATGACTAATAATCCACCTTCAGGTTATCATCCGAACCCCTTCCAGTATTAAGTTGCAAGCAACAGATTATTGCTTTACGAACTGCGTGTAAAATAAACAATACGATTGTTCTATAAACAAAGGATTGTTGTTTTCTCCCTAGTAGCAACAGCACATCTAGTACCTTAGAGATTTCTGTCACTTCCCCAGATTACCAGAGGCATGAACCCACTATCGAGCATAAATACTAACTCTTGGAGTTGCTAGCATCTACTTGGCCAAGATAGCTACTAACAACGGAAAGCATGTAAGATCACAAATAACAAAGACATGATAGAATCAATAATCAATCTGAAATAGCATCTCAATATCCATCGGATCCCCGCAAACACAACATGCATAATTACAAATAGATGATCTTGATCATGAACGGAGCTCACAAGATCTAAACATGAAAGCACAAAGGAGGAGAACCAGCCATCTAGCTACTACATGGATCTATAGTCCAAGGATGAACTACTCACGCATCACACCGGAGGCTTGCATGATGATGAAGAAGGCCTCCAGGGTGAAATCCCCTCTCCGGCAGGGTGCCGGGAAGAGCTTCAGATCCCTCCCGATCTAGGGATGGAGATGACGGTGCCTACCGACTCTTTCGTGGATTTTTGATCGGGCAATTAGGGTTTTCGTCCCGAGGGCAGTAGATAGGCGGAAGGGGAGACCGAGGGGGTGCCAGGGGCCACCACACCACCCCCTGGCACGGGCCAAGCCTGGCCACGCGGCCAGGTGGTGTGGCCGGCCTCTGGCCTCTCTCCGTCTCGTATTCTGGCATCTGATGACTTCCGGAAAAATAGGGAGTTTGGCTTTTGTCCCGTCCAATTCCGAGAATATTCATTTTCTGACTTTCTTGGAACCAAAAACAGCAGAAAACAGGCAGCTGGTACTGTGGGTCTTGTTAATAGGTTAGTCCCAGAAATCATATGAAAAGTACTCTAAAGTTGGAACAAAACACAAGAAAGTGAATAAAACTAAGCATGGAACATCAAAAATTATAGATACATTTGCAATGTATCAATAGGCGTAGAGTAAATTATTTTGCTTGCATAGTCTTGATATAAAATTTTGAGTTAATAAAAGCTTCCTTTATGAAAAGAATAAAAACAGCTTGATCCATGTCTCGATGCTCTTTAGTTCTGAATGCATGGTACCTTGGCGCAATCCACGATCCCTGCCACAATGTGATCCCTGCCACAATGTATCATGCCTCACAGGGCAGAGTATGTGTGGATCTTCATAGTACAATTTCTTGGTGCGTCTTTAGTCACATTTGCAGCACACAATAGATTATCACAAAGAGATCCGAGCGATTGCCTTCGCGGATCCAAACGTGCTCACAAGGCGCACAATAAGAATAAGACCAATAGAGACTTCATAAGGGACCATTTGATTCTCCTAGAAAGGCATATTTCAAATATAGAGGACGTTCCCAACAATCCACGAGAATATAATACCCAACTATGAACCGTACGAGCACATCCTCTGTCACCCCCACCGCGCTTACGGCTCTATACCCCAACCCAACTTGCTCTGGCTCTAGGTCCTCCCGCATCTCTTCCTCGGTAAGTGGACCGTGGAAGCTGGGGGGTATCCGCTTGGGACTGATAGAAAACAACATATCTTTATTATCCCTCCTGACCCCTATAAAATCTAATATCACAAAGCACTTTTATTTTTTGCGAGGCAGGATATATTACAGCAGTGACCATGGTGCGCCTAGGACGACGCCTTAGTCAATTCCTGATGGAACAAAAGAGCATGTAAGCGATGAATGTCAAAACTAGTGGTGAACAACAAATCACCGATTACGTTATTTCACCATTCCTCTAAAAAATAAAGATGTCAACATGAATGAAGGACCCCGACTGCTGCATTTATATTATCTTCGGTGGAGCAACATTTACATAAAGGACCTCAACAGGAAAAGAAAATACAACGTGACCCTTGGAATTTGCACTGAAGACCCTAGCAATAAAAACTAAAAAGCAATCAAGTCCAGGGTTTCTCCTTGCTGCTCCTCCACCGAAACCTTGACGAAGCAACCGACTGCGGTCGAGCACACCACCACCGGGGACTGCGTCGGGAGCGCACCGCGTCGGCGCTAGAGGTCCTCCAATATGGCAGCAAAGCCCGCATGTTATACACCACTCGCCAGCTTGCCGGCGACCATGGAGGGAGTGGCTGCCTCACTGCCATGAAACTCAGCAGTTGGAAGGCTGCCTACCATTGACGAAGAGCCGCTGGGGTTGAACTCCCGAAGAAGATATCTCCAAGGCGCAACGGGAACCTTCCCCACCATCCTCCTACTGCAGAGCAAGAACCACCGGAGCACTTCCTCTCCTCGCCACCACGGCCGGACGGAGGAAGATTCCCAGCGCCCTTTCTCCACATCAGGCGATGGCACCGAGCGACGGCTTTATTGAAGGAGATCGTGGCCTTCCCCTCCACTCTCAGCTCCAACCAGAGGAGCCTGAGGGCGAGCAGAAGAAACCCTATCTCGTCCCAGATCTGGCCGCCATGATCTAGAACTCAACTCCAAGCTACAGACATGAAGCCTACTACCGGGTATCGGCATACCGCCATACCTACAACTACTCTCTATAGCCCACTTCGACCACCCAAGTCCACACCGGACGGCGGCCCCGCTGAGGGAGAAGGGGGCCAGAGGCGGGGGCTCACTCTAGACTCTCAAGGAAGGGGAGAGGAAGAGAGAGAAGATAAAGGGGAAATGGGAGCAGCCCAAGAATGAAATTTTCTGGATAATGATAATTTTCTGGATAATGATTTCCAGACAATTGTCCACTCATCGGGGTCATCATTTACCAATATGTGAGTTTTTTATTGTATAAGACTTTTCAATATGTTGTTCCCAATTGCAGTAGAAGGTCAACCTCGAATGCCTAGTAACAATCAGAGATCATGTCTACTACTTGAGACATCAGAGGAACTCCCATAGAAACTAGCACAAGTAGTCTAAGTTGTTTAGATCATTCTATCGAATTGGGGGCTAATGCTTCTACACTGTTTTTTCCAATTAGAACTTCAGCGACCCAAGTACCGTTCTTCTCTACGGCGCATGATAACTCACATTTAAGGTACGATGAGAACTTCAGCGGCACCACCGTCCCACCGCAACATCTTCCTTGCAAGCCACACGTTGAATGTCACACCTGTTGCATTCTATTCCCATGGAGCTAGGAGAGGACAGAGAAGAAACCATGTGGTCCGCCACTACGTTGGGTGCTAGGTACCACGGTTGCTTGACTCGTGATTCGTGAATATTTTATTCACTCGACAATTTATCTTCGTGTCACAAAGCAGCCACCTTACTGCTGGGCCAACTATACATACCAGTGTGGAACCAAGTCCCAGTGTTTCCTAATCCTAACTTATCTCGTCCTTTTCAAAAAACTTGTGCCTCATTACTCAAGAACATTGCCGCCATAGGTCTATGACATCCTAGTGCAGGTCTCATCTTGCTCATCAAAAAATAAGACCGACTGTTTTCCCGACGCTACGTTGGGCCTTAGACAAGGAGAGTGATGCGTTTGTTCCAATGCTGTGCTCTTAAATAAGAAGATTCATGTGTATGCTTGATTGGTGCAACAACCATGCCATTCCACAACCATGTGCACCAACATGATCATTTTTGTGCCACGTAAGCATTAGGTACTACAGTAATAAGCTATATATAGCAACACACATAAGACATATAATATATCCTTAGTATTTGAACTTCAAAATCATGGCAGCTTCCGATCATGGAGTCCTCCGTAGTGAAGTAGATCGCACGTAGCTCTAAAATAATTAGCGAATATTCTTTTATTTTTGCGAATATCCTTATGATGAAGCTTATTCGAGAGAGTTATTAGGGACACCCAAATTAAATTCAACACTTTTAAGATATGTCCGAAAGTTTCCAGTGTGAGATTAAAAGGAATTATGCACAAATTTGAAAGTTTCGTATGAAGCAATAGTTATGCATAAATCACGCCCTTCTGGCTATGCATTGTATGTTCAAAGTTTCGTATTAAGAAATATGAATTATGCACAAAATTTAAATGAGACTTCCCAATTCCTGCCCGGATTGAGACAAAATCTTCGATGTCAAATAATGGCGTAAGTACCCAAAAGAAAGGGGACGGGTAGTTAGTTACAATATTGCATAAATGGGATGCAATCCGATCGAATTTCTTTTGTATGTCTACATAGGAATTTGGCAAAGGAAAAGAATAACAAATTGGATGTATTATCCGACTGAATTTTCTTTAAATTTATCTGTCGCACGAGCTTGCAATACAAGTTTCTCCAACCTGCTCCTGATTCAAGCAAGATAATCGCGGGTCCTAGATTGAGATTCATATCCATGAATGCATGACATACACAAAACTGAAGAGATTTTCTAGATTGAGATTCAAGTTATTGGAATGTTCCACGAATATGTTGTTCCCAATTGCAGTAGAAGGTCGACCGCTAATGCCTAGTAACGATCAAAGGT
The DNA here is from genome assembly GCA_910589775.1 of Avena eriantha. Lineage (NCBI taxonomy): Eukaryota > Viridiplantae > Streptophyta > Magnoliopsida > Poales > Poaceae > Avena > Avena eriantha. The sequence goes on from OU342741.1 coordinate 30,642,395, forward strand.
CATGTCTACTACTTTGAGACATAAGAGCAACTCCCGTGGAAACTTGCACAAGTACTCTTAGTTGCTTAGATCATTCTACTGGAATTGGAGACTGATGCTACTACACCATTTTTCCAATAAGAACTTAAGTGGCCTAAGTACTGTTCTTCGCGACAGCGCCTGGTAACTCACATTTCTGGTACACTATCAAAACTTCATCAACACCGCCGTCCCACCGCAACATCTTCCTGTGCAGCCACACATTGAGTTTCACACCTGTTGCATGCTGTTCCAATGGAGCTATGAGGGGACGGAGACAGAAATCATGTGGCCAGCTACTGGGTTGGGCACTAGATGCGGCGGTTTCTTGACTCGTGAATATTCTATTCATTGAACATTTTATCTTTGTGTCACAAACCAGCCACCTTATTGATGGTCCGACTTCCTAATCCTGTGTGGAATCAAATCCCAGCGTTTCCTAATCCTATATCCCTCATTACGCGACAACATTGCCACCATAGGTGTATGACGTCCTAGTGCAGGTCTCATCTTGCTCATCAACATATAAGACCGACTGGTTTTCTGATGCTTTGTTGGTCCTTAGACATGGCAAGTGATGCCTTTGTCCCAATGGTGTACTCTTAAATAAGAAGATTCAAGTGTATGTTTGATTGGTGCAACGACCATGCCAGTACACAACCATGCGCACCAACATGTTCACTTTGGTGCCAAGTAAGCATTATGGTCTACAATAATAAGCTATATATAGCAACACATGTAGAATAGTTATTCATTATCCACCCTCTATCTTTCAAATTGAATACGATTTTTACGGCACGTAATTTTTTTTTACCTTGGAAGTCAAGAAGAACGTAATAAAATTTAGACATGTCATAAAAAAATTGTTTACATGCCGTATAAAAATACGACGTAAAATACGTATTTTCTATGTTTTTTACACTATAATGACTCATAAATTGATTTTTATGTCGATTTTTTGTGTTTCTGATGAATATGAATATAATTATTAGTATACAAAAACATAAATTTCTGAACGTGAGAACATAAAAATATGTGGGGTGCAAAATAACTATTCTGCACCTTGAGTGTTGAATAGGGTATATATATATATATATAGGCAGTATCTACCATACCGGAAGGCATGTACACGTAGTATGAAGTATATAAGAATATTTGGGCAGTATATATACTACTTTTTTGGTAGTGTGTAATTTTTATTCACATACTCCTTTTGTACGTACAAATATGACCGTACTTTAGATATATAGTGCAAACTATGGGTGTATTTGCAATTTTTTCAGCTAACTTGCTTGGAAGTATCTTAGATATAGTATATGAACATACTCAAACAGATAAAGTATTACAAATACTTCCGTAAGACAGTATATGAGACGTGGGTGTAGTTACATCCGGGAGTAAGAAGAATTTTTCATATATATATATATATAGTCGCGCAATTTGGCTCCTGGGTGCAGAATACCGCCCACCCGGCGCGCCTGGTCTGTTCTGCGTGTGAGGTTATTTACGACAGGTTTCGAACCAGTTTCAAACAGCCCACGAAATCCATCGCCATGCGCCTTGGCAGTTGCATGTGAGGTAATTTTATGTCATTCTTCCAAGCCAGCGCCCCAAATGCATCGGGTAGTACACGTGACGTAAGTTTTTGCATCTGGTAGTACACGTGACGTAAGTTTTTGCATGTGTAGTACATGCATGCATGTGAGGTGCATCGGAGGAGGTAATTTTTTATAATCCAATGCAAACTCATACTAGGAGCTATGGATGTAACACCCTGATGTAATTATTTGTTTAGATAAAAAGCATAATCATACTCGTAGCTGTACATGTGACGTAAGTTTTTGTATGTGCAGTACATGCATGTGAGGTGCATCTGAGGTAATTATTTATAGTCAATACAAACTCATACCAGGAGCTATGTATGTAAGATAAATTTACATCACAACCGAAATAACACCCTGATGTAATTAGTTGTTTGGAAAAAGGCATAAACATATTTGTGCAAAACATATCTTATTTATTGTTCACGGAAGCATTCAGTACTAACTGGATTAAATCAGTTGGGCCTTTGGAGCCACTAATTACAGTCTGGTTCTAATCAGTTGGCACTGATTACTCCCATAGCTCATATACCCTAGGAAAGACCACACGTGACAAACACAATCATGCCGGTGTCTTGCACGCCAGCACATGACTCCATCAGTATAATGACTAAAATCACATTTTGCAAGATTTATATGTCTTCTGACCGTCACTAGAATTGGCACCAGCGCATGATAATAACCATCTAGTATTCTAGTCTGCAGGAAACAGTGCCGGGGAGAATTGTCTAGGGAGCTGATTTCCGGTATGAAGACACTGTTGTTGGAGTCACAGTAAGAGCAAAGGTGAGGACATGAGCTTATGTATCGATTGCACTGTATCTCGGACACCTGTCCAAAGAGCTCCTCAGCGTTCCAGTCCTCTGGGTTCCAGTCCTCCGACGAGGACGTACATGTTTTATGCATGGCAAGCTACCGGTGCTGCCTCTCCCTGCTCCTCGCTGTCAGCCTGGCAATTCGATACATGTCATTGTAGGGTCAGATTGCTTAGAAAACCAATAAGCAAAGATGAACCTGAAACTTGAAATATCAACTGGGAAGTAATTAGTGGCAATTGGGACGCAAGTTGCTCGACGATGGCCTTGGACGTGCCGCTCTTGCCAAATCTGAACCCACTGTCAAACTTCTCGCATCCAACGAAAAACACGCCGAGGGGCCAGTCCATCACATATACCACTCTTGTTCAGATAACATCATTTGAACACTAACATGTTAAGCGACATAATTTCACAACTTGCTTTCATACACGCAAAGCAGGACAATTAACGTTCCATAATTCTAATTACAAAGAAGTAAGATTGGACATCCAGAGACCAGTACAAAAATTATGTTCGGACAGAAGAACACACAAGAAAGTAACTGCATAATGTTGATTGGAATATGTCGTAGATAAGAAGGCACGAACCAAGCTTGCATTCAAAAGTTGGAGTGTAGGAAACTATAGCTTACAAATCCTAGAATATCGCTGCTATAACATTAATTCCCACACAAGGGGCACTAAAGTAAAGACCCCAGGGACAATAATTTTAATGGATAGCACATTCCCATCTGCCTAGCTACAATCACAACTCCCATCTCGTTTATACCACACAAACATAACAACCAAATAACCTGAATGAACATTCAAAATCATGCTACACAACATTACTCCTGATTTGAGGGCATGTACTAAACCAAAAAGAGAAAACCGCACCAGCGGTCCTAATTCTTTTTCGGTGCCTTCAGTTTGGTCCTAAATCTTTAAAATTGCACATCCAGATCCTAAATCTTCCATAAATGATTCATCCGAGGTCCTATTTTGTTCTGACCACTTTGACCTGTCTACGTGGCGCATTGACCACTGCCACGTCGGCGGTATGGGCTTAGTAAAGGTGCTAGCTGGACATACAAATTTCTAAAAAAGACCCTGGGTCCTATTTGTGCTTGATGATGGACCCGCATGCGTGTTGCCGTATGCCAAAGAATTAAAAGATGCCATTGACTCGAGCGTGTAGAATAATCTGATTTCCTTACTGAAGAAACGTACAAACAAGGGCTGCAAATTAACTTTGGTTTGAGATCTATCGAGACAAGAAAGTGGAAGAGAGGCACTCACCGCATAGAGCCGTGATCATGGTGTCGGTGTAGACCTGAGGCTCCGTCTTCTGCAGAGTGAGCAGCACAGCAATCATGCTCTTGTCGCCATCGTTGCCGCTGTCAGCCAGCCTCTGGCGCTCGGCATCGATGAGTCGCCGCAGGAACGCGTCCCTCCAGCCCACCGCGGTCAGGATCTTGTTCTTGACGCCAAACATGTCGAGCCACCGCATCACCGGCAGGTAGTCCCACATGTTGGCGGCGCCGAGGTGCGGGATGATCATGTCTACCACCTACTTGAACTCCTGTCGTGTGGGCAATGGTCTCTATGAGCGCGCTGAGGGAGAGCTCGAACAGCCTGCGCTTTAGCCGGACCGCACGGCGCCATCTGGGGACGCCTCGGCGGCGTGGCAAAGCCGGCGCGCCATGGCGCGCACCTTGGCGGCGATGACGCTGGACATGCAGGTGACGCAGTGCGCGGAGAGCAGCTACTCGGCAGCGACGCGGTGAAGATTGCGCTAGTGCGGGCCCGTAGCTGGACGTGGCGAGCGTGGCACCATCGAAGGACACGAGCAGCTGCGAGGGGAACCTGGGCTGGTTGGCGAAGGTGACGTCGTCCTCCATGAAGCACTCCCTGGTGCACTCTGCCGAGGACACCACGACGGCGCGGTAGGAGCCAAGGAGCGGGGAGAAGATCGGGCCGAGAGGCGCGTGGCGAGGCAGCATAGCAAGGCGTACGACCACGACAATGCTACTGGCACAAGTTAGCAGGTCGGCATCGAGACCCTTTCTCGCCGGCAGCGACTCCCTAGACAAACCACGCGCCCCAGCTCATGCTCGTAAAAAGTAAATTAGAACCATGGTTTAAAAGAAATATAACCTAGGGACCTTTTCAAAAATATACATGTATGGCTGGTATAGCTTCTGGACCCTGCTGCTGACGTGGCAGTGGTCAATACGGCACGTAGACAGGTCAAAGCGACCAGAGGAAAATAGGACCTCGGGTGAATCACTTCGGGAAGATTTAGGATCTGAATATGCAATTTCAAAAATTTAGGACCAAACTGAAGGTACCGGAAAAGAATTAGGACCGCTGGTGCGGTTTACTCAACCCAAAATGCAACGAAGACTAGCCGCATGTATCCCTAAGAATCCACCTCATTGCAACTGAAATAAATCAAAATCGAACCTGCAGGTCCATAAGTATTTGCTAATAAAAAAAGATAATTATGTGATGAGTGAGCACGACTTGGGAGATGTGCACCAAAGAATACACATGGTTTGAACAAATGCACACGTAATGAAGATGGTTGGAAATCATGTGAGAATTCCGTACCAGCGTAGCCTTCTGACTATTTACAGTAGAGTGCGGCCAGGAGGCTAGTCAGGAACCGAGGGATTTATTTGACTGGTCCAGGGCAGTTTATAGAGCTATAACGCGTACTTTTTAGTGTATAAAACATTTGACAACAAAGTTCGTTGTACAGCCTACTGCCGTAATGAGGTGCAAGCAAAAAATATACTGATGTTTTGTATAGCTAATCTACCCTTGTTTGTATGATCGGTGGGTTACTTCCGTGTCCAGTTTTTATCCTAGCTTCTTCAGATAGTAATGCAATTTATTTTCTCCTAGCTTGATTCAGCATGTACAGAAATCCCTAGTGGATATGTGAAGCCCCATTGATAAAAGAATAGTAAGAATAATTTCCTTATATCATAGTGATTACATCAAATACCTATTTAGTTCTATCAGCTGGATTTCAGTTTTGATAATATAATGCATTATTTCCGGCCACTGACGCTAACTACTCCAGCGGGGGATTTTTTGGGCCCAAGAAAAAATCGTTAGTTTTGCCCAGTCGCCAAATCTCTTACATGAACATCAGAAAATTAGATCAGAGAAGTTATGAACCCATTGACTATTCCATGTAGTACAGCACAAAGAATAAATCACAGATATAAGTGCAAGAACTACTCGAGCAGTATCCACAAACTATAAGGAAATAAATATAGAGAAAAAGTTTGCCCTTTTGATTTCACATACGTACTCCTCTGGACCCGACCAGTTCAACGATTCAGCTGCAAACGGCCGCCCGCGCCGATCATAGCCGCTGTTGCTGCGAAGAGAGGGTTGCAGGAATACTGGGAGACACACTCATTAGCGAAACCCACTTCTATCTAGAACGGATCTGCTTCAAAAAAAATCTAGAACGGATCAGACGCGCACGCAAGCAATTGAACAAGGGTAGGCACCATACCTTAATTAATACGAATCCCACAGGCGTATTCCGGCCGCCGTGAATCTCACGCAGGGCTGAGGTCGCCCACCGCTCCGCGCGATGACGAGGCCGTCCACCGCTCAGCACACCGCCATTGCCGCTGATTCAGCCTGCTGACCACGGCGGCGCCGATTCCGTCGCCGACCAAGACGGAGCCGAGGACACCCTGAGCGCAGAGCGCACCCGCAGACCTCTTGCCGGAGTTGGCCACGTCCTGGTCCGGCCTGCGCCACTCATCCGCTCGCCGTCGTGTGCGTCAGACTGAAAACCATGATTGGGAAAAAAATGAGGGTGTCGGGTTAGTGGGCAGCTCCCAAACGACCGTGACCCAATTAGAAAGAAACCGTCCTGGTAAGAAAATTACGACGCGTTCGGTGGTGCGAGCCATTCGGGGAAGGTTCGATGCAACCAGGGCACGGTTTGCACGGTCGTCAACATTATTTAGGGGCTCAGTATTAAATTGGGCTGAGTTGCCCCAAATGGTTCCTTCCATAGAAGTTTTCCTCAGATCATGGTGGCAATCTGCAAGAGCTCGCATACAAGGCACCAACAAGTCTGGACTAGATTCATTGGTTATGCTCATTGCCTGGACTATTTGGACGGAAAGGAACGGGAGGGTTTTTGAGAAGTCAATCAAACCAATCCAAATCATTATCGAACAAATAAAGGCTGAAACAAAGCTTTGGTCCTCTGCTAGTACTGGTCGTTTCATCCTGCTGGCAAGATAGCATCCCTTCAGTATGATCGTCGCCGGGTTCCCTGCTTTGTTGTTCTTTCGTTCTACAGCTAGGTGTAGAGGTTCAATCTATGGATAAACCGATGTTCTATTTTCTGTTTGTGGTTAGACTGTGTTCCTGCTTGTACTTTGGTCTCCTGTACCTTGGCCATTTTGTTGGCCTTTTTCTTTCTCTTAATATATACATGCAGTTCTCCTGCATGGTTAAAAAAAAATATCTGAACTTCAAAATCACGGCAACTTCCGATCATGGAGTCTTCCGTAGTGAAGTAGATCCCACGAAGCCCTAAAATAAACTAGCGAATATTCTTAGGAAAAAGCTTATTCCAGACAGTTGTTATGGACACCTGAGTTAAATTCAACACTTTTAAGATATATCCGAAAGTTTGCAATGTGAGAGTAAAAGGAATTATGCACAAATTTGAAAGTTTCATATTAAGTAATAGGAATTATGCATAAATCACACCCTTCCAACCATGCATTTTTTGTTCAAAGTTTCATACTGAGAAATATGAATTATGCATAAATTTTAAATGAGACTTCCCATTCCTGCCCGGATTGAGATAAAATCTGCCATGTCAAATGGCCCAAGTACCCAAAAGGAAGGGGATGAGCAATAAGTTACAATATTGCATTTTTAGATAAAATTCTATCGAATTTATTTTATATGTCTGCTTACGAATTTGGCGAAGGAAAAGAATAACAAATTTGGATGTATGAGCTGAATTTTTTTTAATTTGTCTGTCGCACGAGCTTGCAATACAAGTTTCTCTAACTTGCTCCCGATTCAAGAAAGATAATCAAGTTGATAGTAGACTGACTAGAAAAAAAATCTATCAAAAAGGGGAACGGAGTTCTGGCCTCTACATCAGCCTCCGTGGTCATGTGCATTATTGGGCGGCTAGGTCTCAAGTTGGTGATGGCCTTACAAGACCAGAGGTGGTATGGAACGCTCCCTCTACCTCCAGGCTAGTTGGATCTGGCTCATCAGGTGCTACATGCGGCGACTCTTGGGGATGTGTCTAGTCAGGTCCTTCCACGGGAAGTTGCTACGCATGGCAACTCACTGGATGCGCCAAGTCATGCCTATTGTCGACACGTGGCTCCCATGGAGGCATTGCATGTTGTTTCTATATTGAAGGTGGTGCGGCGGTGACAGGAGGTGAGACGGTATGCGACGTCTTCTTCTTCGATTGACATGTCCTCGAGGTATCCAACTTTTGTGGTGCCGGGAGCCGGATAAGACATAACGGTAGATGCGGCTTCATCAACGAGTATGTGCACTCTTGTGGAAACACATGATTTTCCGTTGTGTCCTTGCTGAAGGTGGTGGATTGGAACTCGGATTTGGAAATGAAAATCCCCGGATCGTCCTATGGTTGGACTCGTCACCATGGGCGCAGCGTGCGGTGTTTCCTTTTTGAAGACCTAGCTCTCCTTTACAACCGTACAACATCCTAAACGTCGGATTGAGTTTGTTTCCTCTGCGATGATGTGAAGATTGGAATTAACCAAGCCTCTTATTGGTTTCGCAAAGATGTAATACTCCCTCCGACCCATATTAGTTGACGAATCTAGATAAATCCAAGTCAATTAATATGGGTCGGAGGGAGTATAATTATCTGTATACTTTGTTTACCAGTAGCTTTGCCAGCGGGCATGGATGTGTGAGTGGTTCTCTAACTAAACTTTGTTTACCAGTTTTCAGTAAAAAATGAAAATTAGGAGGTGCGAGCTCCTTTTCCTGAAAAAAAGAGAGATCGAGAAACGAAGATGGCAGGACGTGGGGCAGAGTACAATATATGAAGATGGCATGGTCGGGCAGGATGTCTAATCGACTGCCGTTGCCTACTCATTGCCATATATTGCTTTCTACCGCTTGAGAACTCAACAACCCTTGTAGAAACTTCACATTCCACAGGTACCATAAGTTCCTTATTTCATTCTCTAAAGTTTTTTTTTTTTTTGAAGTTTTCTGTCTGTACAACTTCACAATATAACATGAATGGTACTAGTAGCATTTACCGACATAGCACTAGCATCTGCACACCATCCTCAGCGTTCGATCGAATGCGTTTCCTCTGCAATGGTGTGAAGATTGACAAATTAACCAAGCTTCTTCCTGGTTTCGCAGATGTAAGCACAGGCGATGACGGCAACAGCGACTGCGAAGACAGCCGTAGTTGTCGTCACCACCCTCTTGGCCTTGTCCCTGGACTTCCACGCCAGTAGAGTAGCGCGGGAAGGCGTGAACCCGAGCTCCGAGAGCTTCTTGTGCGACTCCGCGTAGTCCCTGAAGAACGCCTCCTCATCCTGCGCAGAAGTTGCCAGGTTTATATCCAGCAAGCTAAATTGTAGCTCAAGGGTAGAACAAATTTTGAATTCTCCTGTGATTACATGGGTAGTATGATTTACCTTTGCATATTTCTCGACGTAGGTACGGAAAGCTGGATGGTCCGCTAGAACCTTGTCTGTCGGCAGCTTCAGGAGGTCATCGGAGTCCCCTTTCAGAAGCTCACTGCAGGATACATAGAAGATGAAAACAAGGTTTGTAGTGGCAATACAGCTTCTATCTGACACTAACGCCGCGAGATTTTTTAAACTTGTCGTGTTTATGCTTACGTGAAATAGGAGTTGTCGAACTTTAGAGGATCCTTTGTCCAAGCACCGTCGAATCCCGACCTGTCCGGACGAGCTTTCCCCTGAAAATGTGCAATTGGAGAACAAGAACTTTATATCAAAGGAAATGTTACTGATGAATTGTTTTGCGAACACACTAAATGTGTTTGTAGATTACCAGAGTATGGCCACCCGAGAGTGCTACTATGTCCTTGTCAGACAAACCCATCCTGTAGAAGACATCCCTCAGGTGTGAAGCACCTGACCACAGAATAACAGAAACAATTTTTAGTGCTCTCTTCCCTGTAAGGACATCAGTTGAAACTATTTTCGGATAACTCAATATAAAGTTTTTGCATCCTACATTTCATTCACGAAGAATGATTTTTACCAGCAGAATCCAGATAGTGGTATAGTTTGATTACCTTGCTTAGCATCTGGCAAGCGTCCTTCCTCCGGGCAAACTGAAGAATCCTGGTGAGCACACAGGCGAGGAAAGGTGAAAACATTAAGATACCTTGAGGAGATGCTTCGTTTGGCATTGAACCCATCAGTACGTAACTGGTCTTGAAACTTACCTTCCTGCCAGGAATGAAATCTATGGTTGGCCCGCCGGTGACCTCGACGGCGACGACTCCGGCGAGCTGATACAGGTCGGCGTACGTGATCTTGGGGTGCTTCTGCTTAATCGGTTCTGCACCGTAGGGATTGACCGTCAGTTAGATTTGCTTAATTGGATCACGAGAGAAATGATGTGACAGGGAGAAGAAGGTAGTGTCGTGCTGGGTCACCTAGAAGGTCGACGGCGATCTTGAGCCCTGCGTTGGCCGCGTGGCCGAGCTCCTTGGGGAACCTGATGGAGCCGTTGGGGCCTCCCGTGTTGGTGGTCTTGTCGTAGGTGCCGGCGTCGTGCCATCTGCACCATGGTCACCGTCGTCAAGCAAGCAAGAAAAGGCAGAGAGGGAGTGCATTGCCTAAGAGCAGAATCGAGGGACACGATCGAGAGGCTGGGGGTCGTACGCGAGACGGAGCATGATGGGCGCGCAGCTCTTGGCGGCGATGAGCGCCCGGAGGTCCCGGCGCGCCCTCTCGATCTCCGCGATGTACTCCGCGTCCACCACCGGGCCTGTAGTGGAAGACGACATCGCAACTGAACTCTGTCTTTTTCTTCTCTGCTGGTCGGGAGAGAGGAGGGTCGGAACGGGGCAGAGGAGCACTCTGGTTTGGAGCAGGGGAAGGTAGCAGAGGGCGGGGTCTTGTAGGAGCGGGAAAGGAAAAGGTTAGGGACAAAACGAAGGATGGAACTGGAAGGAATGGAATGGAATAGAGTGGAGGCGTGGAGAAAGCATGGGATTTCTCCAGATGAAAGCAACGTCGTGGGTTACGTGATCCTTTTGCGCGGGGTTAACGAGTCCACGGCAGCAAAGCTTTCTAGATATGCTACTTTTTTTTTTCCACGGTCCAAGGGTGCAACACCACCTAATTTTTTTTCTGCATAAAGAAACACGTGGTAGGAGCAAATACAAGGAGGCCCAAAACAACACTCGCACAAAGGACATAAAATTCGAAGAAATAGGCCTCCAAAAAGCTGAAAATATCCTAAAATAAAAGAAAGAAAAACAATCAAGCCTAGGGTGTCTCTGTCACCATCGCCGGCGATCTCGGAGGCGAAGCCAGCGTCGAGATCAGAGTAGAGGGCTCGACCAAACTCGAACCGGCGAGAAGAACCTCCGCAACCGGCCACCTCCAAAACTCCGGGGACAAACCACTTGTACAAGAGGAGCTGACGAGCACCGGCGCAGAGAAAGAGCAGCGGCGGAGTGGCAGCCCTACTGCCATAAAGTCCGACGCGGTGGTGGAGCGCATCCACCAGAACACATCGGAGAAAACCTCCGGAACAATACAGCACCATAGCACCACTTAGGCAAGAACCTTCAAATCCTCAGAGCTGCAGAATAGGGATTCAGCTCCACCCCTCCCCTCGCCTCCACGGTCAGCCGGAGAAGTGGCAACAGAATCACGTCTACAGATCGAGGCAAGGAGCAAGCTTATTGAGCAAGCAGCGACCAAAGGTCGCCAAAGAGGAGCTCCCCCACGGAGCTCCAAAAATCGGCAAGGACGACCACTCCAGGGGCATGCATGCATTGCCACTAGGGTAGCTGCAATGGAAACACACCCTCTTGGGCAAAAGGCGGTGAAGACCGAAGCAAATCGAAGCAGCAGCATCGTAACCTCCCTCCTCGCCACCACGGCAGGCCCGGGATAGTTGCAAACCGGCACTTCTCATCTTCAATCGACACGAGTGCAAATGCCACCATGAGGAGGGCAAAGAAGAAAACAGTCGCCAACACCTTCCTCCCACGTCGCCACGGCTTGCCGGGGGAAGACGAGCTGACCACTACTTCACGCCACCGCACCTCACCCCCCTTCCGCCACGGCTAGACGGGTGAGACTAGGCAACCTCCATCGTCCTCCACAAAAGAAGGGGCTCCACGGACATTTTATTCTAAGTAATCACCAGCGCCGCCCTCCACCGGCAGATCTGGCCTCCGGAGCAACATAGGGAGAAGCAGGGCCGCCAGCCATGAGCAGATCTCGGCCTAGAGATCAAGCCCGCATGGACTCCCGGCATGACGCCAAGCAACGGTGGAAATCCACCAAAATCAAGCCCTAATGTACCTACTACTAACTCCGACGCCTCTCCAAACCCAATCCCAGCCGTCTACTCCGGCGGGAGGGTGGCGGATTGGTCCGCCACCCGTCGGTTGACTCTCAAATGAAGAGGAAGGAAGGAGGTCGAGAGGATAAGGTTTGTGTGGCCCCTGATCTCTCAATTCACGATATGCTACTCGTGAAGTCGTGGGGAGAGTACCGTGATCCGGGTTAAGTGCGGTGTGTTGTAGGGTCGTGGTACTCTCCTAGGGCATGTTTGTCCATACCTATTGAAAAGGAAAATGATTCACATCCCCTGGATGATGATCGTCCGGGTCGTTCGCGTACAAGTCGCAACTAACTCCGCGTGCACAACACACGTGTAGGCCCACCTCTACGTTTCCTCCACCTTATCTTCTCCTAGCTTCTCTCCTCCGTAGAAATTCTCCACCTCATCCCGTGCCCATCCTCTCCCTCCCACCTTGCACGGCTGCCATTCTTCTCCATAGCACCACCACGTTGCCATGGCTTCCCTCCGCCACAGCAAGACGTGCCGCCGCTGCTAGCTCCTCCTCCCCGTCGCTACAAGTCGGCCGTTGCCGCCGTGATGCATGGAGTAAGCATGGGGACCTGTAGTGTTGCGATCGGCAGCCGGCCCCTGCCCCTCTCTACTATAGAGGCGCGGTGTATCTGCTACAAGGGGCAGCAGCCCCTGCTATAGAGGCATGGTGACGCTGCTAGAACGGGCAGCCGACCCTCCTACATAGGCGCGGCGGCGCTGCTACTCAGGCGCGGTGACGCTGCTACAACGGGCAGCCGACCCTGCTACATAGGCGCGGCGGCCCTGCTACAAAAAGTGGCCAGTGAGCTGCTACAAAGGCACGATAGGGATGCTACAACAGCGGGCCAGTCCTGCTACATAGGCGCGGCGGTGCTGCTACTCAGGCATGGCGGCCCTGCTACAACAGGTGGCCAGCGCTTCTATAGAGGCAGGACGAGGAAGCTACAATGGGCGGCTAGTCCCACTATGAAGGCGTGGCGGCGATGCTACAGAGGTGTGGCGGCCCTGCTACAGAGGAGCGGCATCGCTGCTACAACGGGCGACCGGCCTCTCCGGTGACGGCATCTTCTCCGACATGGCCAACAACGGTTCCTTCTCCGACGAAGGCCAGGAACTTGATGAAGCAGGGGAGGGGAGGTTCAGTAGTTTGTTTTCCTATGAGAGGAAGGAGAGGTGCACGCGGGGGTTGTCGTTGACTTCTTGAGGGACATGTGTCGACCTCTCGACCTGGGGGATCGAGGGGAATTATCCCCCAGGAGACGCTCAACACGATCCTATTGAAAAGCAGATGTGGAAAAGCAGATGCTAGAAGCAGATATATGGTATTTGGCAAGAGTGATTTCGATGACTATTGTTGTTGGTTTTAGGAGTGAAATGTCCCAAATGCCCCTAAGAGTAGAAGATGTTTTATATATGTTGATTTGAAATGAATTAGCTTTTTGACTGGTTTTTGGGATAATTATATTACAAGACTTCCCATATGTTTCTCAAATGTTTTTGTTTAGAAATTTGTGCAAACAAAAGACATCAAATTGAAAGATCCCAGATTTTGGCTGTTGTACTGATCCTAACATGCAAATTAGAAAAATAAAAAGAAAATTCACCTACCCTAAATTCCTAAATTCCTTAAATCCTAATTTTATCACTCCCTCCCGATCCATAATAAGTGTCGGTAATTTTGTACTAACTTAGTGTTGGAAATATGCCCTAGAGAAAAATAGTAGTAAGGACTATTATCATATTTCATATAGTTTATGATTAAGTTTTATATCATGCTATAACTGTATTGAGTGGAAACATCAATACATGTGTGATATACAAACAACCAGGGGTTCCCCGTGAAACTCTAGTCACTAGTTCATTGGTCAACAGATGATCATATTTCCTAATCATGTGGAATTTATGCCAGTTGGAAATGAGGTCATCTCATTCTAAGAATGAGATGATGAACTAATACCCAACCTAAACATCGTGACCCAATCATGTCACGAAGTTCAAGTTACGATGATTAGAAATGGATCCTCGTAGGCTATTCCTTAGACCGTGAGGCTATATCAATCACTGTCTCCCGGGAGTGCTTAGATAGCATCAAACGCCATCTGGTAATACGGTGGTTATAAAGGTGTGTTCAGGTATTCGGAGGAAACCGTAGAGGCAATATATGTCCAGAGCAGGATTTGTCCGTCCATGTGACGAGAAGATACTCAAGGGCCCACTCGGAGAAGTTATATCCAATAGCTACACAGCGTGTGATTTGATCATAAGGATATCACTTGTCGGAACGAGTCAAGTAGTATTGTTCAGTAACGAGATTGAACACGACATGGAGATGTCATTGATCAGATCTCGGACAATGCAAGTATCGACTGACAAAGGGAATAAGACACGACTGTCCCGGTTCAAACGACAAAAGATCTTCGTGGAACGCACAGGGGTCACATGGCCATCTAGGTCCCTCTGTTGATCATTGGTGCGGGACTATCCCGAACCGTGGGGTATCACGCTTAAAAGCTTGATGATACTTAGAGAGTGTTTATAGGATCGGCAGAATCGCCGAAGATTTGTAGGGAGAAAACTGGAAGGGTTTCGGTAAGTCCGGAGGATGTCCGGAGTGGAGGTGGAAGGTGTTCCATAGCCACGGAGGTTAAATAATATGTGAATGAATGTTAAATGTTGATTTAATCATTTATTCATAATTATTTAATAAAGAGAAAATCAATTAAAGGTCAAAAAAGGCTTAATCGACCAATTTCCGGAGGGAGAGGGCCCATTAGGGAAAGAAGAGAGCGAGAAGGGGCAAGGGGGCTGGTCGGCTGGGCCTACCCCCCCCCCCCCCCCCCCCCCGCGCGCGGGGCTCACTAGGGGCTGGCCGGCGGCCTACCCACCCCCTCCTCTCCTTTAGTCCCAACCCTGGACTTTGAGGGAGGGTGTACCTCCTCCTCCCCCTATATATAGTGGGGTATTTGGCCAAGATAAATACACCAATAATCAATAAAGGTCTCCCCACTTTTGGGAGGACCTCTAATTGATATTTTCTTTCTCCCCCTCTCTCTCTCTCTCGTGACCGTGGTCCCAAATCTGGACTGCGCGAGCGAGAGACATCTTCACCGCGGAGCGCCGTCACGCTGCAGGATTCGGATTCAGGAGCTCTACTTCCGCAACTGCTGCTGGATCGGGAAAGCGGGAGTCATTGTCAGGCACCGGACGTGTGTAACTCCCCGCGAGGTGTTGCACTTGAGGCACTCAAGTCGTTGGAGCCTAGAAGCGCGAGGACTTCATCACGATGTTGAGGTTGGCTTCGGCTCGTCTATATCAACCACACTCTCCTGAGCGTTGACAACGCTTTTCGGTCTTCAAGGGTAAGTTGGTGAAAAGCCCCTCCCGTTATTGTATTACTAATAGATAGGTCCTGGAAGCTTCAGGGGTTCAGGGGCGTAGAGTAAAATTTATTGTTTTCATACGCGGAACCCCAACAGTGGTATTAGAGCTAGATCTATGCGTAGTAATGCTAGTACAGGTAGAACACACGAGATGTAGCGTGTGGGCGTTGATCTTTTAGTTGTTACCCTCCCACGTATACTTGTGTATACCGCAGTAAGGCTTGATGAAGCGGCCCCCAACCTACTTTACGCGTTCACTTGCGAGACTGGTCCACGCTTGACATACGGCTTGTACCATATAAAGTGGCTTAGGGGGTGTCTGTCTCTCTCGCATTAGTTGGTATACCATTTGCAATGGAGGGCCCCGAAAAGGGTGTAGTAGAGACAACTACTTGATCAGCGTTGTGCTAAAAGTTCGTAGGTAAGAACGGTTCTTGTGCGAAAGCCCATTCAGCCACGTAAAACATGCAAAGATAAAGTAGAGGCGTCTAACTTTGTTTTGTAGGGGGGCGTTGCTTTGTGATATGGTTGTGGCAAAGGTAAAGTGATTACCTTTTGTTACGTAGTAGTAGATAGTCACGGAGGTGACGGACTACCACGCCAGAATGACACCGGTACCCTGGTGTCTACGGCACCGGATCCCTGGCGCCGGAATCCGGTGATGGCGGATGGAGATCACGACGTGAAGGACCATATCACATAGCATTTACATTCAATGTTATTGTGTGTATATCTTATTGTGTGCTAGTATTAGATACTCGACGGTAGCCTAATAAGATGATCCCTATTAAAATTACCAACGATTGTGTTCCCCCTTAGTGTGCACCACCAAGAAAGTTCTTCGGTATGAGGCGATCCAGGGTTACAGGCCTGGGTGTCAGACATATCTACGTTCGCATACAGTGGGTGTAAGCCATGTTGCACAACGAATACACTAAGGTTGAGTTAGCGAGCCTAGCACGCCATAGAAGCGTGGCCTCGGAACACGGATGGTCGAAAGATCGAGCACGAGTTGCATGAATGATGTGACTGACGTTTAGCATCCACCTTTGAACCCACATTGATGGTCGTGATCAATCGGGGGAGATGTGGCTGATAGGGGTCATGTTATCACTAGGAACCCTCACTAGGGATAGGTGTTTCTGAGTGGAGTTATTATTAACTCATTTAATTATAAACTTAGTCTAAATTCCTTTTGCAATTATAAATGTAGATGGGACCTTTCGTGTTGACGATTGATTGGTTAGAAGGAGAGAAGCTCAGATTGGATGTATCGAACTTCTTCATATGGCTTGCACGTCTCCATGTTCTCCTTAGCGAGAACGATGTGATCGACTACATACTCGATGGGATGGATTTGGATCAGCCCACTGACCTAGAGACCCCACAGGAACGGAAAGACCGCTATCTCCGTCGGGAGATGGCCTCCTATATTTCAGTTGTAATGTGTTTCGGAATGGTGGACGAGCTGTGGCCTTTCGTGGGTGATGTCAACCCTCGTTCAGTGATAGTACAGCTTAGGACACATTTCGTGGAGCAGACACGCATTTGGGAGCATGAGGTGATGGGAGACTTCCTCTCCATTAAGATGGAGGAGAACTCATCACTGGACGACCACTTGGAGCGCAGATACATTGCAAATGTATCTATAATTTTTGATATTCCATGCTTGGTTGTATATACTTTCTTGTGTTTTGTCCACACTTTGGACTACTTTTCATATGATTTCTTGGACTAACCTATTAACAAGAGCCACAATGCCAGCTGCCTGTTTTCTGCTGTTTTTGGTTCCAAGAAGTCAGAAAATGAATATTCTCGGAATTGGATGGGACAAACGACAAAGTTATTATTTTACCGGGGGACACTTGGAGCCAGAATACGAGACGGAGAAGGACCATAGGGTGGCCACACCACCTAGTGGTGCGGGCCAGGCCAGGCCGTGCCAGGGGGTGGTGTGGGCCCCTCCGGCACCCCTCGGTCTCCCCTCTCGCCTATAAGAGCCTCCCGATGCATAAACCCTAAATCGTCAATCAGAAATCCACGAAAAGTTCCGCAGCGCCGCCGCCACCGAAGGAGAGATTCAGGGGACAGAAAGTCTCTGTTCCGGCACCCTGCCGGGACGGGGAAGTACCCCCGGAGCCATCTCCATCGATCTCCACCACCATCTCCATCGTCGTTGCTGATTCCCATGATGAGGAGGGAGTAGTTCTCTCTCAAGGCTAAGGGTTCTACCGGTAGCTATGTGTTCATCTCTCTCTCTATGCGTGATCATATTGTGATCATGAGCTTGTAATCTATAGATCTACCTTGCTACTCAAGTGCTTTAATAGATCTCTGCTCTCCCCATGTGTGTGAAGTTGACAGTGTGCACACCATGGTGGCACTTAGGCTAGAGATTACAAATACTTGTTATGAGTTATATTTGGAGTTGGATGTCTTTATGAAATTGTGGTGTTTGTTGGACCCATCTAGTGCTCAAGGTGACAGTGTGGGGTTATCTAGAGGGGAAGGCTTACTTTGAGGTGTGTTGTTATAGCCCAACCATCGATTAGAGTGTTCAACCGGAGAGTAGTTAAGAGTAGTATCATAAAGAGAAGATATTTATAGGAGAGTGTTCACTAGTGAAAGAATGATCCCTAGACCTTGTTTCTAAGCATTGAAACACCGTTTGCAACTAGAATTCTTACATGTTTGCTTGCTTCCATCTTTATTTCAATTTTACTTTAGTCTTTTTCCACGCCATCAAGTTATTTTCTATCACTGTTACCACTTATAATTATCTATACCACTTGTATTTCACTATCACTTCGCCGAACTAGTGCACCTATACATCTGACAAGTGTATTGGGTGTGTTGGGAACACAAGAGACTTCTTGTATCTTGATTGCAGGGTTGCTTGAGAGGTGATACCTTTGACCACTTCCTCCCTGAGTTCGATAAACATTGGGTGATCCACTTAAGGGAAAACTTGCTACTGTTCTACAAACCTCTGCACTTGGAGGCCCAACAACTGTCTACAAGAATAGAAGTGCGTAGACATCAAGCTATTTTCTGGCGTCGTTGCCGGGGAGGTAAGGTAAAAGGTACTCACATCCTCTAGTGTGAGTGCTCGAAGTTATTTCCTTTAGATTCTGCAACTTTGTCTTTTTGTTTCTTGTTTTCACTAATTAGGCTTAATGGAAAACAACAACAAAATTAGAGAGCTTTATAGTATTTATCTTGAGTTAGAACATGAAGTGTTTGAAGAGAAAATTAAAAAACCTATGGAACTTTATTTGCATGCTAATAGAAATGTTGTTAGTATGAATTCTTTGGACACCATTATTGCTAATGCTATGGAAAATTCTAAGCTTGGGGAAGCTAGTCTTTATGAAAATGATCTTTTTAGTTCCCCAGCTTTGGAAGATAGCTATTCTATTGCTTATGATGATACAAAACCTCCAATTTATGATGATTACAATAATGAATATGATATTTTCAGTCCACCTACTATTGAGGAGAAAATTAATTATGATTACAATATGCCTCCTATATTTGATGATTATGGTGATGAGAATAATAATGATAGCTATTTTGTTGAATTTGTACCCACTACAATTAATAAGAATGACTATGGTTATGTGGAGAGTAATAATTATTATATGTATGTGGCTCATGATAAGAATGTTTTATGTGATAGTTATATTGTTAATTTTATTCATGATGCTACTGAAAGTTATTATGACAGAGGTAAACATGGTTTTATGCATCTCAATAATATTAAGTTTCCCCTCTTTATGTTGAAAGTCTTGAAGTTGCACTTGTTTTGCTTTACTATGCTTGTTGCTTTGTGCTTTCATGACTTGTTTCTTTACAAGATTCCTATGCATAGGAAGTGGGTTAGACTTAAATGTGCTTTGAATTTGCTTCTTCATGCTCTCTTTTACTTCAATTCATATTTTCTTATGTGAGCATCTTCTCAAACTATCATGCCTAACTTAAAGGCGTTAAAGAAAAATACTTATTGGGAGATAACCCAAAAGTTTTAGATGAGTCTTGAAAGTTATTACTTCAGTAATAACCGCTCCTTATTCTTTTTATTTGCTTTTTGTGCCAAGAGTAACCTCTAATGTGAGAGAAGTAATGATTTAGTTGCTGTCTCGAAACAGATTTTTGTGCTTCACCGTAAAAATTCGTGTAAAATCTCTGTATGTCCTTTTGAGGCGTGAATATTTGTGCTTCTGCCCCAGGTCGTTATCTAACTTTCATTAGTTCAACACTTTTCTATTTGAGAAACATAAGGTCTTCGAAAAAAATCGTCTTTACCTGTTGGTCTATTTTGACAGATTTCTGCCATTATTTGCATTTGCTTGTTGTTGATTCCTTTTTGAGTTCTTTTTGGGAAATTGAGATTTTTGAGGGAAGTGCAACAGTAGAGAATGTTTTAATGGAAGTTTTATTGGTGTTAAAACCGAACCTAAAGACCTATTATCTTGAGTGCACTAATGTTGCTAATAAAGATTGTGTGAAGTTTTGTATGAAGAAAAAAATCAGGTGTATGGAAGGGGTGAGTAATGAGATGAAGGATGGACTAAAGCTCAAGTTTAGGGATGCCATGTGTGTCACCCAAAGAAATATCCAAGAAGTACAAACGTCAAAGCTTGGGGATGCCCAAGGCATCCCTTCATCATCAATAAAAATTCCAGGTTTCTTTCAAATGCTTCATTTTTTGTTTTATACACAGTTGTGTTGTTTTTGGAACGTCTTCTTTTTTGTTTTCGTCTTGGAAGTTATTACTTCAGTAATAACCGCTCCTTATCTTTTTTATTTGTTTTTTGTGCCAAGAGTAATCTCTAATGAGAGAGAAGTAATGATTGGGAAAGTTGCTGTTTCGAAACAGATTTTTGTGCTTCACCGTAAAAATTTGTGTAAAATCTCTATACGTCCTTTTGAGGCGTGAATATTTGTGCTTCTGCCCCAGGTCGTTATCTAACTTCCATTAGTTGAACACTTTTCGATTTGAGAAACATAAGGTCTTCGAAAAAAATCGTCTTTACCTGCTGGTCTGTTTTGACAGATTTCTGCCATTATTTGCATTTGCTTGTTGTTGATTCCTTTTTGAGTTCTTTTTGGGAAATTGAGCTTTTTGAGGGAAGTGCAACATTAGATAATTTTTTAATGGAAGTTTTATTGGTGTTAAAACCGAACCTAAAGACCTATTATCTTAAGTGCACTAATGTTGCTAATAAAGATTGTGTGAAGTTTTGTATGAAGAAAAAAAATCAGGTGTATGGAAGGGGTGAGTAATGAGATGAAGGATGGACTAAATCTCAAGTTTAGGGATGCCATGTGTGTCACCCAAAGAAATATCCAAGAAGTACAAGCGTCAAAGCTTGGGGATGCCCAAGGCATCCCCTTCTTCATCAATAAAAATCACAGGTTTCTTTCAAATGCTTCATTTTTTGTTTCATACACAGTTGTGTTGTTCTTGGAACGTCTTCTTTTTTGTTTTCGTCTTGGAAGTTATTACTTCAGTAATAAACGCTCCTTATCCTTTTTATTTGTTTTTTGTGCCAAGAGTAACCTCTAATGAGAGAGAAGTAATGATTGGGAAAGTTGTTGTTCCGAAACAGATTTTTGTGCTTCACCGTAAAAATTCGTGTAAAATCTCTGTACGTCCTTTTGAGGCGTGAATATTTGTGCTTCTGACCCAGGTCGTTATCTAACTTTCGTTAGTTCAATACTTTTCTATTTGAGAAACATAAGGTCTTCGGAAAAATTCGTCTTTACCTGCTAGTCTGTTTTGATAGATTTCTGCCATTATTTGCATTTGCTTGTTGTTGATTCCTTTTTGAGTTCTTTTTGGGAAATTGAGCTTTTTGAGGGAAGTGCAACATTAGATAATTTTTTAATGGAAGTTTTATTGGTGTTAAAACCGAACCTAAAGACCTATTATCTTAAGTGCACTAATGTTGCTAATAAAGATTGTGTGAAGTTTTGTATGAAGAAAAAAAATCAGGTGTATGGAAGGGGTGAGTAATGAGATGAAGGATAGACAAAAGCTCAAGTTTGGGGATGCCACGTGTGTCACCCCAAGAAATATCCAAGAAGTACAAGCGTCAAAGCTTGGGGATGCCCAAGGCATCCCCTTCTTTATCAATAAAAATCTCAGGTTTCTTCCAAACGCTTCATTTTTATTGTTTCATGCATAGTTGTGTTGTTCTTGGAGCATCTTATTTTTCGTTTTCGTTTTGGTTTTCTTAGTTTGTTGAATAAATTGGTTGGACCCTCTCTTTCATACATTGGTTTTCAAATAGTTTGGTTTGGTTTGGAAAAGAGTAGTAAAGTTCATTGCTTATGTGGTAAAAAGAGCTTGTTTTTTACCGTGGCCTATGCTTTGTCATGCCATGCTTGATATTGTTTTGGTTTATGCTTAGTATTATTTGTTGTAGAATGACTTGTTATAAACAATTGAGATTGCTTAATGTGCCTTGAAAGAATCATGCGTTGTTTTAGCATATTAAAGCATAGTATTGTGGTATTCTCCTTTGATGCTTTATTTGGGTTGACTTGGCACATGCTCACACCATGTTATGACTATCCCAAGTCACCATAGCCTTTATGATCCTTTAGTTTTCAACTTGTAGTATCACTTTATGCTTTGATCAATGATGTTTTGTTTCTCTGCATGATTATGTCCATTATTGCTCTCTTAGTTTGTCACTCCCAGTCTTTTGCTAGCCTCCGCAACCAAGTATGAGTTCCACTCATGCATCAAACTCCCTAAACCAAGTTATTCCAAAGAGTCCACCATACCTACCTATTAGAATATGCTATTTAAAGTATATTCATGCTTTTGTTTACCTTCCAAATTAAACTTGTTATGAGAAAACTAGTGATTAAAGCTCTCACGAACTTGATGGCACACTTTACTTTTCTTGCCCTTAATAAACTTGAACCATTGTGTTGTCTATGTTGTATATGCTTGCACTTATTTGTTGGGGATTAGAGGAACCATGTTGTCATGGGGAATGCTTTCAACATTGCACTTGTACTTTGTACCTAGTTGATATCATGCTCTTTTGTCTATGGATGTCGTCGGTATGAAATGAAAGGGGAGCTTGTAAGTCCATGGAGTTATGTATATGTGTTAGAGAAACGCTTGGGCCGCTGGTCTAATCCATGCTGACATGGTGGAAACCTTCAGCGTAACCATAATGAGCTGTCTATGAAGCATTCTTCTTATAAAAAAAGAGTCCTATATTGAGAAAAAAGAGAAAAAGAGAAAAAAAAGAGATTATGAAAAGAGGAAAGAGAGAAAAAAGCACCATATTCCCATGGTAAATAAGAAGATTGCTGAGATGCTCGTTGTCTGCTTGCCTTGTCATTTTGATATGGGGATTCTTCCGTATCATCGGGCAAGGGGTACCCCGTTGGCGGTTCTCTATGATACACATGTACTTATGATGACAAGAACTTACCGGTGACTAAACTTGAGTAGCATGAGGAGTGGCCCTCGTATTCAAGGCACATGAGGTTTCCAACTTATACTTTGTCAAGCATATACTGTAGGGTCCGCAGCATAGAAAACAAAAAATTTCCTACGATGAGAACTATACGCCAAGATCTATCTACTAGATATAGAGCAACGGGTGGACATACATCCATGGAGAACTTACCCTCGAAGACAACGAGTTTTGTTAACGAGTAGGAACTCGTGGTTGATGTAGTCGTACGCTTGCCGATCTCAAGATCGTGTGGAAGTCCGAGCGCCGCAAATCAGTAGCGCATCCGTCCTCGCACACACGTTCAAGCCACCGGAAAACCTCCACCTCCTTGCTCCAGCGAATCAGCGGAAGCAGCAACTCCTTCCAGACGCAAGGCCACCGGGAACATGTATCTCGCTAGTCCGAGACCATGGGGGAATATCTAGAGGGGGAGAGAGATCCTTCACGAGGAGGTGTGAGGATGAAGGAGGGAATGGGTGGCCTTTTATAGGAGGAGGGGTGTGCCCCCTCTCTCCATGGCCGGTGCATGGGGGGGTGACCCCTCTCCTCCCCCATTCATGTGGTGGTAACCCCTCCACATTAAAATGCCTCTTCACATTCCCTTTTAAAGTCTCCACTTTAAATGCATTAAATTTCTCCAAATTTAATGCTCTCTCATTTAATAAAACTCTTTTATTTATTTTATTCAGAATTTTGTTAATTACTTTAATTAACAAACATTCACATAAAATCCCTTGCAACATTTCAATATTACATGCAGAACCACTTTCTGTAATTTCACCCAAAACAATTCCGGTTTCTATCGAAACAATTCCTGTTTCTATCGAAACATTTCCTGCGCTTTGCAAACCTTTTGTCTGGAACATATGTGCTCCTAAATGGTGTCCGGAAACCCTTAAGTGTGTCACCCTACGGTTCGCGAATAATGCAGACATGATTGAGACTCCTCTCAGATCAATAATCAGAAGCGGGACCTGGAGATCCATACTGACTCCTGCATATTCAACGATGAGTTCTGTGATCGTGAGAACCTTTAACGTCAGAAATTTAATCCCTTTGTCTCATGATACAATACATGTCCGAGATTCGATCATCGGTATCCAAATACCTAGTTTGATCTCGTTACCGACATGCACTCTTTTCTCGTTCCCGTGATATAACATTCTAGTGATCACATCACTTGCTTGCAAGCTATCTTAATGTGATATCACCGAGAGGGCCCAGAGTATATCTATCCGTCATCTGGATTGACAAATTCCACTCTTGATCCATGAGCCTCAACATAACACCTTCGTAGTACTGAACCCATCTTTATAGTCACCCTGTTACGGTGTGACGTTTCATGTTATCAAGATACTCTTCCGGTGTTAGCAATTAACATGATCTCATGGTCTAAGGACTAAGACTACTTTGTATGATGTTATAGCAATATAAACATAATGACTTGATCGTAATGCTATACTTCGGATGAATGTTCATCACATCATTTCACAAATGCTGTGACCTGGTTATTAACAACATCCAATGTCCATGATCAGGAAACTTTGATCATCTTGTTAATCAACAAGCTAGTCTATAAGAGAGGCATAACTAGGAACCCTTTTTATTTATTAAACACACATGTATTGATGTTTCCTATCAATACAATTATAGCATGCAAAATAAACATCTATCATATACAAGAAATATATAATAACAACTTTATTATTGCCTCTCAGGGCATATTTCCTTCAGTCTCCCACTTGCACTAGAGAGAATAATCTAGTTCACATAGTGATAAATCTAACACCCATGGAGTTCTAGTGTTGATCATGTTTTGCCCTAGGGAGAACTTTAGTCAACGGATCTGCTATATTCAGGTCCGTGTGCACTTTACAAATCTTTATATCTCCATCCTTGACATGCTCGCGGATGGAGTGAAACCGGCGCTTAATATGTTTGGAATTCTTGTGAGACCTTGGTTCCTTTGCGTTGGCTATGGCTCCATTGTTGTCACAATAGATCACCAACGGGTCCAACGCATTGGGAACCACACCCAGTTCTGTAATGAACTCTTTCATCCAAACTGCCTCCTGCGCCGCTTCTGAAGCAGCAACATATTCCGCCTCCGTTGTTGATCCAGCCACCACGGGTTGTTTGGAACTCCTCCAACTAACTGGTGCTCCGTTCAAGAGAAATACGTATCCGGATTGAGACTTAGAGTCATCCGGATCGGTGTCAAAGCTAGCATCGACATAACACTTAGCGACTAGCTCTTCTTCACCTCCGTATATAAGAAACATATCCTTAGTCCTTCTCAAGTACTTGAGGATGTTCTTTACCGCTATCCAGTGTTCCGAACCTGGATCAGATTGGTACCTACTAGTCAAACTAATAGCATGTGCCACATCCGATCTTGTACATAGCATGGCATACATAATAGAGCCTATGGCCGAGGCATAGGGGATCTTATCCATCATCTCTCTTTCTTCCGCTGTAGCCAAACTTTGAGTCTTACTCAATGTCTTGCCTTGCAACATAGGTAAGAACCCTTCTTACTTTCGTCCATATTAAACTTCTTTAATATCTTATCAAGGTATGTACTCTGCGATAGCCCAATCAGGCGTCTTGATCTATCTCTATAGATTTTAATGCCTAATATATATGAAGCTTCACCAAGGTTCTTCATCGAAAATTTGCTGTTTAGATAACTTTTAACACTGTTTAAAAGATCTATATCATTTCCAATCAATAATATGTCATCCACATATAATATCAGAAATGCCACATTGCTCCCACTCACTTTCTTGTAAATACAAGCCTCTCCATAAGTTTGGACAAATCCAAACTCTTTGATCACCTCATCAAAGCGGAGATTCCAACTCCAGGATGCTTGCTTCAGTCCATAGATGGATCGGTGAAGTTTGCACACCTTATTAGCATCCTTAGGATCGACAAAACCCTTTGGTTGTATCATATACAACTCTTCTTCAATATTACCATTGAGGAACGCAGTTTTGACATCCATCTGCCATATTTCATAATCGAAATATGCAGCAATTGCTAACATAATCCTAACCGACTTAAGCATCGCTACGGGAGAGAATGTCTCATCATAGTCAACTCCTTGAATTTGTCGAAACCCCTTTGCGACAAGTCGAGCCTTATATAAGGTTACATTACCATCAGCATCAGTTTTTATTTTGAAAATCCATTTATTCTCAACGGCCTTTCGATCGTGAGGTAAGTCCACCAAGGTCCAAACCTGGTTTTCGTACATGGATTCCATCTCGGATTTCATGGCTTCTAGCCATTTTTTGGAATCAGGGCTCATCATCGCTTCATCATACGTCGCAGGGTCATCTATTTCATCAATCATGAAATTCATAACAGGATTGCCGTACAGTTCAGGAGCTCCACGTGTCCTGCTTGACCTGCGAGGTTCGTTAGTGTCCTCTTTCGGAGTTTCATGATCAATATCATTAGCTCTATCTTCATTAGGTGAAGTCAACTCCGAAACAACTTCCGGTGCTGCGCTACTCGCCATTTCATGAAGAGAAGGTTCAATAACCTCTTCGAGTTCTACCTTCCGACTACTCACACCTTTCACGAGAAACTCCTTCTCAAGAAAGGATCCATTCTTGGCAACAAAGACCTTGCCCTCGGATCTGTGATAGAAGGTATACCCAATCGTTTCCTTAGGGTATCCTATGAAGACGCATTTTTCTGCTTTGGGTTCGAGTTTATCCAATTGAAGTTTCTTCACATAAACATCACATCCCCAAACTTTAAGAAATGACAGCTTAGGTTTGTTTCCAAACCATAATTCATAGGTGTCTTTTCAACGGATTTAGATGGTGCCCTATTTAAAGTGAATGTAGCGGTTTCCAGTGCATAACCGCAAAATGACAGTGGCAAGTCAGTCAGAGACATCATAGATCGAACCATATCCAATAAAGTACGATTACGACATTCTGACACACCATTACGTTGTGGTGTTCCGGCAAGCGTGAGTTGTGAAACTATTCCACAGTCTTTCATATGTGTGCTAAACTCGTAACTTAGATACTCTCCTCCACGGTCAGAACGTAGAAATTTGATCTTTCTATTACGATGATTTTCACTTCATTCTGAAATTCTTTGAACTTTTCAAAGGTTTCAGACTTATGTTTCATCAAATAGATATACACGTATCTACTCAAATCATCCGTGAAAGTAACAAAATAACGATATCCACCTCGCGCCGACACACTCATTGGTCCACACATATCAGTATGTATGATTTCCAATAAATCTGTCGCCTGTTCCATTGAACCGGAAAACGGCGTTCTAGTCATCTTGCCCATAAGGCATGGCTACAATGTATCAAATGATTCAAAATCAAGTGATTCCAAAAGTCCATCAGAATGGAGTTTCTTCATGCGTTTAACGCCAATATGACCTAGACGGTAGTGCCACATATATGCAGATATATCATTATCAAGTTTAATCCTTTTAGCATCAACATTATGAATATGCGTAATACTACTATCGAGATCCAATAGAAATAAACCATTCAACATAGGTGCATGACCATAAAAGATATCATTCTTATAAATCGAACAACCATTGTTCTCAGAGTTAAACGAATAACCACTTTGCATCAAACATGATCCGGATACAATGTTCATGCTCAGTGCAGGCACCAAATAACAATTATTTAGGTTTATAACTAATCTCGACGGCATATGGAGAGGCAGCGTTCCGACGGCGATCACATCAACTATTGATCCATTGCCGACCCGCATCGTGACCTCATCCCTTGCTAGTTATCGCTTGTTCCGCAGCCCCTGAACCGAGTTACATATATTAGCAACCGATCCGGTATCAAATACCCAGGTGCTACTGCGAGTACTAGTCAAGTACACATGAATAACATGTATATCACATATACCTTTGTTTGCCTTGCCGGCCTTTTTGTCCGCCAAATACTTGGGGCAGTTGCGCTTCCAATGGCCAGTCCCCTTGCAATAGTAGCACTCGGTGTCAGACTTAGGGCCAGCTCGGGGTTTCTTTTCAGGCGCGGCAATAGATTTGCCGTCCTTCTTTCCCTTCTGCTTGCCTTTCTTGTCCTTCTTGAAACCGGTGGTCTTATTGATCATCAACACTTGATGTTCTTTCCTAATCTCCACTTCTGCAGTCTTAAGCATTGACAGAAGCTCGGGAAGAGACTTTGTCATGCCCTGCATATTATAGTTCATCACGGAGCTCTTGTAGCTAGGTGACAGAGATTGGAGAACATGATGTATGCCTAAGTCAATGGGAATCGTTATTCCCAAGGACACAAGCTTATCGGCGTACCCAGACATTTTGAGTACGTGCTCACTAACGGAGCTATTCTCTTCCATCATGCAGCTAAAGAACTTTTCAGAAGCATTATAACTCTCTACGGTAGCATGGGTATCAAAAATCATTTTCAATTCTCGCATGGTATCAAAGGCATTGCCATTTTCGAAATGTTTTCGAAGTTCTGGTTCTAGCCCATACAGTATGCCGCAATGAACTAAGTTGTGGTCCTCCTGACGAGTTATATAGACGTTCTTTTCCTCGTCAGGAGCATCAGGAGCTGGTGGGGGGCCTAGTGGCGCCTCTAGCACATATTGCTTTTGTGCAGCAGTGAGGAGAATCCTCAAATTCATAGCCCAGTTGGTGAAGTTGCTACCATTCGCAGCAAGCTTCTCTTTCTCCATGAACACATTGAAATTAAAAGCAGGTGGTGCCATCTACAACAGAATTTGTAAAATATTTAGACTAAGTTTATGATAGATTGAGTTCAACTAATCCAAATTACTGAACTCCCACTCAAAAACGACATCCCTCGTGTCCTTTTGGTGATTACATGAACCAAATCCACTACACCAAGTCCAATCATCACGTGAGTCGGTGTAGCTTCAAAGGCGAGTATCTATATAGGCATCATATCAACTATATGACTCATGCTTAACCTTACGGTCCGTGTTCCGAGGCCATGTCTGTACATGCTAGGCTCGTCAAGTAAGAACCTTAGTATTCGCGTGTATAAAACTGCCTTACACCCGTTGTATGAAAGCGTAGAGTCGAGAACACCCGATCATCACGTGATGCCTCAAAACACGATCCACAAAACGGTGCATACTTAAGGAAGAACACATTTTATCTTGATATCTAAATGAGGGATCATCTTATAATGCTACCAAAAGCGCCAAACTAGCAATATAAGATGCTAACATCTAATGTGTGAAGTGAGGTGATATGGTCCATGCATTTGATCTCTATCATTTGCATTGTGGTATGATCTCTATCATTCCTTTGTATGTAAGGCCAAGGTCTATGGAACTTACACGTTAAGTGAGTTGTAAGAGTATCTATCATACACCTACTTACAACAATACCATATCAAGACACTAGCCCAGCAACGATCTAAACTAGACGCCTCTAATTTATCAATTGCAAGTTTTACGTGGCTTAGGGCTTTCGGAGATAGAACCGGTCTTACCTACGAACATGAACCACAACGAGGATAACCAAGTTATTAGCAACTCGTTGTAAATCAGATATTGACTATAGTAGGAGAGACAGACACCCGCCAGCCACTTATGCAAAACAAGTTGCATGTCAGTCGTGGAACCGGTCTCATGTACGATGACATGTAAGGTTGGTCCAGGCCGCTTCATCCCACTATGCCACCAATATCCAAAGTACATAGAAGATGCAATAACATGATCATCATCGCCCACATATAAACATATCTGTACTACCCGTGCAAAGCACCTACGCATAGATCAGGCTCTAATACCACTGTAGGGTCCGCAGCATAGAAAACAAAAAATTTCCTACGATGAGAACTATACGCCAAGATCTATCTACTAGATACAGAGCAACGGGTGGACATACATCCATGGAGAACTTACCCTCAAAGACAATGAGTTTTGTTAACGAGTAGGAACTCGTGGTTGATGTAGTAGTACGCTTGCCGATCTCAAGATCGTGTGGAAGTCCGAGCGCCGCAAATCAACAGCGCATCCGTCCTCGCACACACGTTCAAGCCACCGGACAACCTCCACCTCCTCGCTCCAGCGAATCAGCGGAAGCAGCAACTCCTTCCAGACGCAAGGCCACCGGGAACATGTATCTCGCTAATCCGAGACCATGGGGGAATATCTAGAGGGGGAGAGAGATCCTTCACGAGGAGGTGTGAGGATGAAGGAGGGAATGGGTGGCCTTTTATAGGAGGAGGGGCGTGCCCCCTCTCTCCATGGCCGGCGCATGGGGGGTGACCCCTCACCTCCCCCATTCATGTGGTGGTAACCCCTCCACATTAAAATGCGTCTTCACATTCCCTTTTAAAGTCTCCACTTTAAATGCATTAAATTTCTCCAAATTTAATGCTCTCTCATTTAATAAAACTCTTTTATTTATTTTATTCAGAATTTTGTTAATTACTTTAATTAACAAACATTCACATAAAACCCCTTGCAACATTTCAATATTACATGCAGATCCACTTTCTGCAATTTCACCTGAAACAATTCCTGCGCTTTGCAAACCTTTTGTCTGGAACATATGTGCTCCTAAATGGTGTCCGGCAACCCTTAAGTGTGTCACCCTACGGTTCGCGAATAATGCAAACATGATTGAGACTCCTCTCAGATCAATAATCAGAAGCGGGGCCTGGAGATCCATACTGACTCTTGCATATTCAACGATGACTTCTGTGATCGTGAGAACTTTTAACGTGAGCAATTTAATCCCTTTGTCTCATGATATAATACATGTCCGAGATTTGATCATCGGTATCCAAATACCTAGTTTGATCTCGTTATCGACATGCACTCTTTTCTCGTTCCCGTGATATAACATTCTAGTGATCACATCACTTGCTTGCAAGCTATCTTAATGTGATATCACCGAGAGGGCCCAGAGTATATCTATCCGTCATCTAGATTGAAAAATTCCACTCTTGATCCATGAGCCTCAACATAACACCTTCGTAGTCTGAACCCATCTTTATAGTCACCCTGTTACGGTGTGACGTTTCATGTTATCAAGATACTCTTCCGGTGTTAGCAATTAACATGATCTCATGGTCTAAGGACTAAGACTACTTTGTATGATGTTATAGAAATATAAACATAATGACTTGATCGTAATGCTATACTTCGGACGAATGTTCATCACATCATTTCACAAATGCTGTGACCTTGTTATTAACAACATCCAATGTCCATGATCAGGAAACTTTGATCATCTTGTTAATCAACAAGCTAGTCTATAATAGAGGCATAACTAGGAACCCTTTTTATTTATTAAACACACATGTATTGATGTTTCCTATCAATACAATTATAGCATGCAAAATAAAAATCTATCATATACAAGAAATATATAATAACAACTTTATTATTGCCTCTCAGGGCATATTTCCTTCATATACTCCATATTTTGTTTACTTTAACCTAAATCACTTCAATATGCTTATGATAGGGGAAATGAGAGCTGAAAGCTATTAAGTACCATAATTTTTGGAAGCTCTTTATGAAACTTGAATCCCTACTTCCTTCTATGAAGGCCTTTCTTTTACGTTTATGTTGAGTCTCCACCTTCTATCTTTATGCACCTACTTTGAGAGCATAGTGGCCATTCTTAGTTCTATGTGCATTGTCCCAAGACTTGTTGATTGTTGCATAGCTTTGATATTGCTTGTTTTAAACTATTTGTATCTAGTCACTCTTATGAACTTTGAAGGTGTCCTATGCATTTATGTTTGCTACTCTATGAGGGACAAGCTGAATGCTAGTATGCTATGTTTTCTTTATGTGAAACAAACAAACGTCTTGCAAAGCATTGTTATTCATGAATCTTTTGTTTGTGTCTTTTCATGTTGCAACATAGTTTCTTTGTCTTATTGCTAGAACTTTGTCTTTCATGTTATGATTGAAGTACTATGATCCCAGCTTCGAATGTTTTACAAATACTTTCATCAAGTTTATGATGGTGCATGTCACCTAAAAAATTATTCTTTCTTTTTATCACTTACCTACTCGAGGACAAGCAGGAGTTAAGCTTGGGGATGTTGATACATTGCAAATGTATCTAAATTTTTTGATGTTCCATGCTTGGGTTTATCTACTTTCTTGTGTTTTGTCCATACTTTGGAGTACTTTTCATAGATTTCTTGGACTAACCTATTAACAAGAGCCACAGTGCCAGCTGCGTGTTTTCTGCTGTTTTTGGTTCCAGGAAGTTAGAAAATGAATATTCTCGGAATTGGACGGGACAAAAGCTAAAGTTATTATTTTATCGGGGGACACTTGGATCTAGAATACGAGACGGAGAAGGGCCAGAGGGTGGCCACACCATCTGGTGGCGCGGGCCAGGCCAGGGGGTAGTGTGGGCCCCTCCGGCACCCCCTCGGTCTCCCCTCTCGCCTATAAGAGCCTCCCGATGCATAAACCCTAAATCGTCAATCAGAAATCCACAAAAAGTTCCGCAGCACCGCCACCACCGAAGGGGAGATTCGGGGGACAGAAAGTCTCTGTTCCGGCACCTTGCTGGGACGGGGAACTGCCCTCCGAGCCATCTCCATCGATCTCCACCACCATCTCCATCGCCGTTGCTGATTCCCATGATGAGGAGGGAGTAGTTCTCTCTCGAGGCTAAGGGTTCTACCGGTAGCTATGTGTTGATCTCTCTCTCTCTCTATGCGTGATCATATTGTGATCATGAGCTTGTAATCTATAGATCTACCTTGTTACTCAAGTGCTTTAATAGATCTCTGCTCCCCCCATGTGTGTGAAGTTGACAGTGTGCACACCATGGTGGCACTTAGGCTAGAGATTACAAATACTTGTTATGAGTTATATTTGGAGTTGGATGTCTTTATGAAATTGTGGTGTTTGTTGGACCCACCTAGTGCTCAAGGTGATAGTGTGGGGTTATCTAGAGGGGAAGGCTTACTTTGCGGTGTGATGTTATAGCCCTACCATCGATTAGAGTGTTCAACCGGAGAGTAGTTAAGACTAGTATCATAAAGAGAAGATATTTATATGAGAGTGTTCACTAGTGAAAGTATGATCCCTAGGCCTTGTTTCTAAGCATTGAAACACCATTTGCAACTAGATCCGTTACATGTTTGCTTGCTTCCATCTTTATTTCAGTTTTACTTTAGTCTTTTCCACGCCATCAAGTTATTTTCTATCACCGTTACCACTTATAATTATCTATACCACTTGTATTTCACTATCTCTTCACCGAACTAGTGCACCTATACACCTGACAAGTGTATTGGGTGTGTTGAGGACACAAGAGACTTCTTGTATCTTGATTGTAGGGTTGCTTGAGAGGGGATACCTTTGACCACTTCCTCCCTGGGTTCGATAAACCTTGGGTATTCCACTTAAAGGAAAACTTGATGCTGTTCTACAAACCTCTGCACTTGGAGGCCCAACAACTGTCTACAAGAATAGAAGTGCGTAGACATCAAGCGCATGCATGATGTGTACATGAGGCTTGCATACTTCCTGGACATCTGGATGACAGGCTCTTTTGCAAACGCTGCTGTGCTGCGGTCGCTACCACCAAGCTACCAAGCACAAGTCAGGACTTGCGTAATGAGGGGCGACACGGAAACAATTTAGTTCCACCGGTTCATGGCACATCTCAGGAATGTGTTGGTCGAACCAGATGCCGCTCAGGTCGTCCACGACAAAGGTATATATTTGATATACATCTTTATAAATGTTATAATCTTGCAAACACATTTGCAGTGTTAAGTATATCTGATACTTGTTCTGTTTTGCTGAAAACAGGTCCTTCTGCATGAGACGTGCTTGCTTGAGAGGAGGTGACGTTGCGTGTTGATGGCGAGCATGATGATGATGGCCGACGACACTCTCCCTCGACATTTATCATTTAGTTTATGTTTTAGGATGATTATTGTAATGAAGAGATTGTGAACTTCTTTAGTGTGTCTCACACTTTGTGAGACGGTTATTCATATGAGTTTGTAACAAACAGTTGTTCTGCTTTTATGAATGATTTCTATTTGTGTTCATATCTTGTTTGATTACCTGTGAATTATCCTCGTTGTTTGAAACTAATTGATAATGCATGAACATTTGTAAAACATTAAAATGCCTTGTTTAAAATACCCAACTTAATGATGTGATCATTAATGAATGAAACCATTGTTTAAATTCAAAGTTATATTGATAATATGTGAAAGTCATTCGATTTCTTGTCACATATAAATCATGCCTAAGTTCGGCAAAATAACTTGAACACCGTGTATTACTTGAATACAAAGTGGTTAATGAATTGTTAAAAGTAAATACATATTCGTTGTATTGCGTTTTAACAAAAATGGTAATTATCATTATATGATTGTTTAAATGTGTAAAGTAGTTTACCAAAGGAAACATGAATATGAAACTATTTGATTTGATTAAAATGTTCCATCAACAATGGGTATAAAAATAAAAGACAATCTAATTACTATGATTTGATCAATAGTAATGAAATTCGACTTTATAAGAATGGCATAAAAGAAATTGTGAAATGCAAAGCGTTCTGAAACGTCAGAATGCAGAGCATCACAATGTGATATTCGATATCAAAGGGGTTGCGTAGAAGGCACCAAATAAATCGTTGTAGTGTAGATGTAGAGACCATTAGAAATAGTTAAGCACTCAAGAATATAGTGAACCATTTGAATTCGTGAAAGTTTTGGGGTTATTCGATATAACCAAAACAATAGCGAATAAGTCCTTGTAGCGTATTCATTGGAAACTTTGAATACGAAACCCATAGCTGAAGTCAAAAGGAAAGCAAGATTCGTATTGCTTGGATTTTGGTACATTCTTGAGAAAGCTCACTTTTAGTGATGTTTGTCGATGATGGAGCAAATGGAAGATAGTGAAAAACACGATGAGGATTCAAGACCCTGCACCAGAGTGTTGAGAAGCGCAACAGACAACGTTCCTGAACGATTCTCTTCATAGAAGGAAAGAATCAATGATATTAATCATTGTGTTTTCCCCACTAGTGTTTTCACTACATGGAGTAGGATTCAAAAATGTAATCCATATCTTGTATGGAGACATTTGTGAATCACTTTTCATGATTTTTGGAATATGATATACCTACGAACTACAAAGGAAATAATGGTAAACTAAATTATGAGAAATGCTAGAAGTAAAATTCCCTTTAGATTAGAAAGCAATTCGTTGCTGAATCTCACAAGTAAAAGGGGGTTACTTGAATTTTCCCAAATGACTACAAAGCCATAGTAGGAAAAAGGTGTAAATGACAAAAGCACAATTTGTCAAGTATTGGATGAATTCAAATGAATTTGATTCATGTGTGCTAAATGTCTAGTGGATTTAAAACTAGTAAAGTACTACTATCTCATAATAAATCTCCAAGTTTGATATTTGATCAAAAGATTTTGAAATTGTTCAAAATAGTGGGCGGATATGCAATCTGCATAAAATTGAGTGGGAGTTATGAAAGTCTTCATAAAACAATATGTGATTGACATATTTTTAAGTGGGAGCAATATAAATCTCAAATTCAAATATGTAGGAACATATTTTGAGTGGGAGCTTATAGGAGTGATTCTTAAGTATGTTAAGAATGAAGGCACAAATACTTATAAATAATGATTTATAAGATGTAGAAGTTGACAATAACTGTATTGTGATATTATGTAGTATTCCTTAAGGGATTCTGAAAAGTGTTTCAGAATAAAAGTTAATTAAGGAACTGGTCCTTAATAACTCAAATTGGGAATAGTATTAAGTTTAACATCGATGGTTGAAATAAAGAAAAGGATGATCGTCATCCACTATGTTGAAACATAGGATCTATCTTAGTAAACCATGGTGATAACTTAGCATAATATGTGATCCAAATAAAAAACGTTTGAAAGTGATTAAGTTTGAATCACAAAACGTTGAGCTAAGTTTTGTCCGCAGTGTCTAATAGAGAACTGTGGATATATTTTCCAAATCCATAAAGGATGACATATCTTAAAACATAAAGGGTTATGTTGTAAGGGAATATGTTGGAAACTCCTATAGATACCGATTAAAGTCAAGTAGGAAGCGAGGTGAACAAAGACATCAAAAGTTGCACAGAGTGCATTGGTGTTTCGATGAATACATTTATAATAATAGATAAGGGTACCATCTAAAGTGTTGTATAATTTTATGGTGGGGCTAGTTCGCTTTTAACGTAGAATGATGTGTCCCAGGGCACAGTGCCCATGAGAAAGCCCTCGACGTTGATCTAACGTCACTGTAGGCTCCTGAAATCAGGCCTCGTTCTGCTGCCAGAACAATGATGCATTCACATAGATGTTATCATGTGATGATAAAGTATTAATGTCAATCAAGGTGACATTAGTAAGTTGCAAAGGATTAGGGACTGTAAAGTACATACCCAAGACTCAACATCTTCCATGAGCAAGCATGTCCAGGGTATCGGATATATGGTGCTAATGATTGAGAACAAATGCAGCTAGTGTATTTGTACTCTAGTGCAAGTGGGAGACTATTGGAAATATGCCCTAGAGACAAATAGTAGTAAGGACTATTATCATATTTCATATAGTTTATGATTAAGTTTTATATCATGCTATAACTGTATTGAGTGGAAACATCAATACACGTGTGATATACAAACAACTAGGGGTTCCCAGTGAAACTCTAGTCATTGGTTCATTGGTCAATAGATGATCATGTTTCCTGATCATGTGGCATTTATGCCAGTTGGAAATGAGGTCAACCAATACCCAACCTAAACATCGTGACCCGATCATGTCACGAAGTTCAAGTTACGATGATTAGAAATGTATCCTCGTAGATTATTCCTTAGACCGTGAGGCTATATCAATCACTGTCTCCCGAGAGTGCTTAGATAGCATCAAACGCCATCTGGTAATATGGTGGTTATAAAGTTGTGTTCAGGTATTCGGAGGAAACTGTAGAGGCAATATATGTCAAGAGCAGGATTTGTCTGTCTATGTGACGGGAAGATAGTCAAGGGCCCACTCAGAGAAGTTATATCCAATAGCTGTGCAGCGTGTGATTTGATCACGGGGATACACTAGTGGAAAACGGGCCTCCAGTCCCGGCCCGTAAGGGGCTTTAGTCTCGGTCCTGGTAACCGGGACTAGAGGGGCGAGACTAAAGGC
This sequence comes from Avena eriantha, assembly GCA_910589775.1. Lineage (NCBI taxonomy): Eukaryota > Viridiplantae > Streptophyta > Magnoliopsida > Poales > Poaceae > Avena > Avena eriantha. The sequence continues at coordinate 30,679,492 of OU342741.1, forward strand.
CCACCCATTAGTCCCGGCCCTCTTACCAGCCGGGACAAATGGGCATCCACGTGGCTGTCTCTGCGGGCGCTGGGAGCCCCCCATTAGTCCCGGTTCGTATTACGAACCGGGACAATTGGTTCTCTGCCGCGGCAGAATTTTAGGCACTTTCTCTATCGCGGCAGAGAATTCAATTTGTATACTTTTTTTCATTTCAAAATAGTTTTCTACGCTACCACATACCGTACATGTTCATGCATACATAAGATAACTTCTCTTAAGATCGAGCATACAAATATATACATGATAGTTACACATGGAGATCACAATTATCGGGACTAGAGCCCGTCTATTCAATTACACGGTCGGGGATCATCGACGCCTATTCACACTAAATTCTCAGGCGTCATCTATCATCTCGTTCATCAAGAATCCTGCCAGTTCTTCAGCAATTGCTACTACGTGTTGCTGTGGTAGGAGCTGATCCCGCATTTTTTCGAACTATATAAGAAAAGGAGATCAATATGAATATCAATTATGATAACAAAACGTGAAGGTAATAAAAATAATGTTATGAATGTATTGCTTACATCAACTCTATAATCATTTAGCTCACTGGTAAACGTGCGAATGAACTCGCAGACGTAGAATCCACATAGATTCGTCTTCGGTGGCTGCCTCACGCACTTTACGAGAATAGAATTCAATCAAAATAATAATCCAGCATCATAATTGTATTGAAACTAGAAGTAAAGAGATGCGCGTACTACTTACCGAGACCGGCTTAAACGTCAGCTTCTCAGTAAAGTCACCCGTAACCGCACTCTTGAACTGGTTCCAAACCCTACCCGGTAAAGAAAATGAATGAGTTATTTATTACGTGATATCTTAGGAAATCAACGAAAGAGACCGCTGTAGCGCAAAAATTACCTCTGGAGCATGTCCTGCATGTCACTAAACTGTTCCAGGGGTCTCTTTAATGGGTCCATGACTTCAGCTCTTCCCTTATCAAGTTGAATGTCCGTGAGAATCTAGTGGAAACTGTACACGTTTATATATACATCAGTAACTCATCAATTACACTTAACATCGAGTAATCAAAAGAGAATGTGTACAATAGAGTAAGACACTCACGCGAAATTGTAAGGAAACAGTATGTGGTCACAGAAATTTTGCTCCGATAGAAACCTTAGAAGATTTTCCTGTGTGTCCTCTGGTTTATCCTTTAGCGTCAGCCAATGTATTTTATTTGGGTTAATGAACCCAACACTGAAGATTGACCTTCTTTTACATTCCATGATCTTCATTCTGCATAATAATAGAGTACAAAAGGATATAATTAGGATAATTACATGCAATGAACTGAACAACTGAAAAAAATGAACAGCTTATATATAGACAATGAATTCAACAACTTACAGACAATAGCAACTCATGAGACTTTTGTCGAGGGCGTCGAAAATGTATAACTGGAAGAGTTCTGGAAACTCAACATGGACCTCTTCTTCTCGGAAGTAGTAGTCATGTGGGACTTTCTCCACGATCATTATTCTCTCCTCCTTTACGGCTCTCAAGTACCATTTATGTAAACTACGCATTTGTGTTGGCAGTTGTTGGAACTGCTCAAAGCTGACCAGAGGCTTCCCTGGGACATATGTAGGGACTACCTGAGCCTTGGGTAACTTGTCGTCCTAGGAACCTAGCAATTCCTCAACAGTCACATTCATAGAGGCCGCAAGCTTCGCAGCTTCTTCCATATTCTGCTGGGAAATGTCATGGGATACCACCTTGAGGGGTGGGATCGATTTTTGGCCTGTTCCCCGAGCTGGGGGACGTCCTTTCTTTTCCCGGTTGCACTTTGACTTGATGATTTGCTCCCGCTTGCACTTCTACTTGATTTTCTCTTCTTCACTTCCTTCTGAAGTGTGCATCGGTAGTCATTTGGCTTATGGTGTAAGTCATATTGCGATTTTGTGTTCAAAAAAGAAAGTGCATACGCTTTTTGCTTCTCGGTGTATACCGGGCGGGTTCGGGTTTCTTCTTTTGAATTTGCGCAACACATTCGGCCTTTACGATCATGTCGGTTTCCTCGTTAGTACGATCGTAAGGTCTGATAGGAAGATTCTTATGAGGTACTCTTGGGAAGGGCGACATTTGTCGTTTTGGGCTCCTGTGTCGTTTAGTACTAATCGGAGGCTGCGGCGGAGATCGAGATGGACTCGGGCTGTGGTGATCGTAGTCATGGGGTGGGCTTCTTGGAGGTGATGGAGGTGAAGGTGACATGCGACCACTCGGAGGCGGTGTTGGCTTTGGCGTCCAGCCTGGAAGCTTAATGTTGTTCTTGTCCCATAGAATGATACCACCCAGTACTTCTCCGAGTGTCCTCTCACCTTCAGGTCCACGGATGTCAAGCTCCATTGAGTCCCACCCCATTGCGATTTCATCCACACCAACTTTAGCATAGCCAGCTGGAATCTCACGGCCATGCCAGCGTGCGCCAGGTGGACAAGGTAAAGCACATCCGACCGCCACCTTGATGGATAGGTTCTTCACCTTATGATGGAGCTCACAAGATGTCTGCTCCTTGATTCCATCCACGGGGTAGCCGGGACCGCCATCTACCATACGTGCATCGTCAGAAGGGACCTCCGATTCAGCCACGCTGCTTTTCCGCTGAGATGGGACGACGGTAATATCGAGTACATGATCTTGCAGGCGCGCTGCTCCTCGAAGTTCGTCAATCTGTTGCTGATGCATTCGAAGTGTTCCTAGCAACTCGGTGAACCTGTCTCCCTCCTCCTCCTGCCGTCGCCTCTTTGATCTCTCTCGGCTCCTATAAGTATCTCTGTCTTTGGGAAACCCCATCTCCCACGTATAACTAGGGCCAAGGCCTCGTACACGTACTCCGCGTTCGTCATTCCCGAGGACCTTTGTCAGCAAGTCTTTCTCTCTATCGGGATGGAACTTTGTTGTCCCCGCTTTAATCTCCTTCACCACTTTCTGCCATGTATCCCGGGGTATCCTAATCCCGTCACTGCAAATAAGGTCCCCTGTACTTTCGTCATACTCACTCCCATGCCCAAGGAACCAATTCCTTGCCCTTAGATCCCATTCTTCACGTATTGGTTCTGGAGTGATCCCTTTAGCAAGCAGCTCATTCTCTTTAGCATCCCACTTTGGCATGGCAGCCGCGTAGCCCCCTGGCCCCAGGTGATGGTGATATTTCTTCATCGCGGCATTTTTCTTGTTTTTTTCCGACATTTCCATAGCAGGTTGTGACTCCTTGTACTTCACAAATGCATCCCAGTTAGCCTGCTGCTTCGTTAGATAGCATTCAAATTTAGGAGTCTTCTTCGTCTTCTGATACTTTTGCCATAATGCTTTCTTCCAGTTCTTGAATAGTTCGGCCATCTTCGTAAGAGTCCACTGCTTGACTTTCTTCCTCAATGCAGCTGTGTCGGCATCATCCTCACACTCTGGCAGGGTGAAATGTGTCATGAGGTCATTCCAAAGACCCTCTTTGCACCTGTCGGCGACATACTCACCCTCTTTCGCCCCTTTGGTCTTATTCCACTCTCGAACGGTGATCGGGATGCGATCCCTAACCATAACTCTGTATTGTTGTTTAAATACAGTTTTAGCCTTTTCGGGTTCCACGGGTTCACCCCGTGGTGATACCCGCGTAATTGTATAACGCGTAGATGCGTCCAACTTTTTGGCCGGGCCTCGTTTGGAATATTTTTTGCTCGATGTGGAGGCCTAAGAGAAGAAACATTCGTCAATTTATATATATATACAACTAAGTTAATGCATCTACTGATCACCAGACTTCATATATATACCTCGCCGTCGGCTTCTCCACCACCAGAGCCATCGGCTTCTCCTTGATCATTTCGGTCGACCTCCTCTCCCTCACCGGAGGGGTTCAGATAAATCGACGGAGATTCGGGTGGATCAACATGGGGGGTGTCGTTGATCATATCCTCGAGAATTTCTTCCTGTGCTAGGTCTCTCTGGATTGGATCCATAGTTTTCTACAAAATGCACACAATAACATTTTTCATTCAATATTGCTGCATAAAATAATACTAAACAATAATATGAACACGCAATTTGCTACAATAATACTAAACAATAGCAAAATTCTAGTGATGCCCTAACCCTAACCCTAAGTCCGGGGGCCCGCGAGCACTACCACATTAACCCTAAGTCCGGGGGCCCGCGAGCACTACCACCCTAACCCTAAGTCCGGGGGCCCGCGAGCACTACCACACTAACCCTAAGTCCGGGGGCCCGCGAGCACTACCACATTAACCCTAAGTCCGGGGGCCCGTGAGCACTACCACATTAACCCTAAGTCCAGTGGCCCGCGAGCACCACCACCCTAATCCTAAGTCCGGCTGCCCGCGAGCACTACCACCCTAACCCTAAGTACGGTGGCCCGCGAGCACCACCACCCTAACCCTAAGTCCGGCTGCCCGCGAGCACTACCACCCTAACCATAAGTCCGGGGGCCCACGACCACCACCACTCTAACCCTAAGTCCGGAGGCCCGCGACCACTACCACCCTAATATATACACTACTATTACACTAGCTACTAAATAATATTACAACTACTAAATAATGTTACAATTATACACTACAATTACACTATACTAAATAACACACAAAATTAAATAATATTACACTACAAAATAAAATTAACTATATACTACAAAAAATACTATTACAACTAAATATTACAACTACTAAATACTACAGAAATACTATTACACTAATACAAAATACTACAAAAATAATATTACACTAATACAAAATACTATTACAACTACTAAATACTACCCAAAAAAGCCAGCCAGCCGCCAGCCAAGCGCCAGCCGCCCAGCGCGCGCGGGGGGAGCGAAGGGGAGGGGGCGGCCCGGCCTGCTCACCTACAGTGCCGGCGCCGCCGCGCCGTCGCGTAGCCGGACGGGGGAGCGAAGGGTAGGGGCGCGGGGTACCTCTGGCAGGGGGGTGGCGGCAGCGGTTGGGGTGGTGGCGGCCGGAGAATCAGGCAGCCTGCCGGCGTCAGGTCGTCCTTCGCGCGTGGGGGGTGCTCTGCGTGGGGAGAAGAAGGGGCGCGCGGGGAGAAGAAGGCGCGCCAAATGTATAGTGGGGGACCTTTAGTCCCGGTCCGTAGAACACACCGGGACTAAAGGAGTCCCGGTGTGTTATACGGACCGGGACTAAAGGTCCCCCCCCTTTAGTCCCGGTGCGTGCCACCCACCGAGACTAAAGGGTTTTCGGCCCAACCCAACAGGCGCGCGTCAACGCCACATCTTTAGTCCCGGTGCTTAGCACGCACCAGGACTAAAGGTCCCTTTTTCAAAATTTTCACCCAGGGGCGTGTCTATTTAAAAAAAATTAATTAGCATATTTTTTAAACATTTGAATTTTACAGTTTTTGCATACTTATGAATTTGAGAAAAATTTCAACATGAAAAGTTCTTGAATTTGAATAACTAATCCAAATCTATTTTTTGTTTTATAAAATAATTATTCTAACTAGTGAAACTAATAACCATTTTGCCATTTTCAATTTAAAAATGCATTAACTATTATATTTTGCATATTTTTGAATAAGTGATTCAAATCAATTTTCTGTTTTATAAAATAATTATTCTAACTAGTCAAACTATTAACCATTTTGCCATTTTCATGTGATTCCGACGCTCCGGTGGTCTTCCTCCGGCGAAACCCTAGACCGGGGGCCCCGGATCGTCTACCCCGCCTTATTTTTTCCCGCCCGTTTTCTTCCCTCCCGTTCTCTTCCGGATCGTAGCCCCTTTAGGGTTTAGGGTTTTTGGTTTAGGGTTTAGAGTTTAGGGTTTTTGGTTTAGGGTTTAGGGTTTTTGGTTTAGGGTTTAGGGTTTTGGTTTAGGGTTTAGGGTTTAGGGTTTTTGGTTTAGGGTTTAGGGTTCCCTCCTCTGACTTAGGGTTTAGGGTTTAGGGTTTAGAGTCATATCTGCCGCCTCTATCCCATGGCCTCCACTCTGTCCCATGGCTTCTACCATACCTCTAACCCCAGGGAGGCGGAGATGGAGTCTTTCACGGGCTAACAGGAAAATATTTTCCGAGGCGGAACTTCCGAAGATGCCATAGGGCGTGTGCACCAAGGGCATCTTCGAGAAGTTCCGCCACGGGAGATTTCCCAACCCTTTCCTCCATCCATGGGGATGAAACTCTCCATCCATGTTGGCTTGGTCGTTGCCGTAACACATCTAGACTCATATCTGCCGCCTCTCTCCACTCTATCCCATGGCTTCCACCATACCTCTAACCCTAGGGAGGCAGAGATGGAGTCTTTCACGGGCTAGTAGGAAAATATTTTCCGAGGCGGAACTTCCGAAGATGCCATAGGGCATGTGCACCAAGGGCATATTCGAGAAGTTCCGCCACGGGAGATTTCCCAACCCTTTCCTCCATCCATGGGGATGAAACTCTCCATCCATGTTGGCTTGTTGAGTTGCTTGTCATGGCGTATCGATGCTCCTTTTATAGGCACGACGCCGCTTCTACTTTGTCTTCTTCCTCCGGTAGGGCGTCATGCGCTACATGCTTTATCTCATCGAGCAGTGCGTCCACCCACGTGTCCTTATCCTACCGACAGCTTTAGTCCCGGTTTGAGCCCCCACCCGGTAATAAAGGTTACCCACGCGTCCTTATCCCACCGACAGTTTTTTTAGATGACACAAAAACCACCTTTAGTCCCGGTTGCACCCACTAGCCAGTACTAAAGGTTAGCCACCCCCCAGATAAGGCCCTCCCAGATAAGCCTCCCCCAGATAAGGCCCCCCATCTTTTGTCCCGGTTTGAGCCCCCACCCGGGATGAAAGTTTCCCGCGCCACTGCGTTCCTGCGCTTTCCACCGGTTTCCACCTCTATCTTCCCGCCATTTTTTCAGTATATATATGTACGCTTGACCTCCATTTACATATCACATCTAGACTCATCATTCTCTTCCCATGGCTTCCATCGTATCTCTAACCACCCGGGAGGCGGAGGCGCTTTGCGCCTCGAACTACCCATGCCCACCGGGCTACCACGTCCCCACCGGCTGGATGCTGAGTGCCGGAGGCGTGCCGGTCCCTCCTATCCCTCTAGGTGTGGAGCGCCGGATGGCATCACGAACCACTACTACCTCGAGCTCACGCCAGAGCATCGGAGGAATCCCAACTGGCATCCCGACTATTTCCCGACTAGGGAAGCCTTCTTCATCAATCGGCGTGAGAGGGCGCTCGCCAGGCACGAGGAGGACGGCCCACCTCCTTCGAACTTCAACGAGGCCAGCCATCGGCTGTGATGGCGCGGCCGGACTCTCCAGAGTGTCATGGCCTACAACACGACCGGCAATAACCCCCGCCTGCGGTACCCTCAAATCCAGCCCACGCGTGCCCAACCTTCAAGGTTCGACTACGGCGAACCTGACGACGACAACGACGACGGTGCCGGCGACTACGACGACTACAGTGGCGCGTATTACAGGGCTAGGCAGGAGCATGACTGAATCACTCCAACCATTAGGCATGTTTCTTAATTTTTAGTTGTGCTATGTATCTTAATTTTCAGTTGTGCTATGTATCCTTAGTGTTTGTGGGTTCCTTCTCTTGTGATGGTTCCTTCTCTTTGTGTGATCACCTACCGCGGCTCAGAACCCGGTCGTCAACATCTAGTTTGATTGAGCAAGATGTATTACATGAAAGGGGATCTTTATGTCTCAAATAAAAGGTTTAATACATTACATAGATTTATGTCTCAAAAAAAAGGTTTAATAAATTATTACACATCACCAACATCTAGTGTTGTGGTTTTCTTCTGCACCGTAGCCATGGAGAATCTCCATCATTTAACAGGATGCTTGGGTCAGTTTTCACTTTGAAGGGCGGAATTTCATGAAACTTATTGTAATCTTCTGACATGTCTGTCTTGTCATCCACTCCCACGATGTTTCTTTTCCCTGAAAGAACTATGTGGCGCTTTGGCTCATCGTATTCTGTACTCTTTTGCTTATCTTTCCTTTTTCTCGGTTTGGTAGACATGTCCTTCACATAGAAAACCTGAGCCACATCGTTGGCTAGGACAAATGGTTCATCCATGTACGCAAGATTGTTGAGATCCACTGTTGTCATGCCGTACTTTTCGTCTACATGTACCCCGCCTCCTATCAGCTTGACCCATTTGCACCGAAACAAAGGGACCTTAAAAGTAGGTCCATAGTCAAGTTCCCATATCTCCACTATGTACCCATAATATGTGTCAATCTGCCCATTGTCATCTGTTGCATCAAAGCGGACACCACTGTTTTGGTTGGTGCTCTTTTTATCTTGGGCGATCGTGTAAAATGTATTCCCATTTATCTCGTACCCTTGGAAAGTACATATAGTCGAACATGGTAACCTGGCCAACGAGTATAACTCATCTCCAACAGTGGTGTTATTCATGAGATGTGTCTGCAACCAATTGCCAAAATTCTTCTCGTGTTCCCCTTTAATCAAGGTTTCAGGCTTCCCCGGGTTTTCGGAGCGTAGAATATTCTTGTGTTTCTCGATGTACCGAGCCACCACGGTGGAATTGTGTAGAAATGTGTAGTGTGCTTGAGTGAAAGAATGCCCGTCCCTACATACCATTGATTTCCTTCCTAGTGTGCCTTTTCCAGTCATCCTCCCCTCATACCGAGATTCAGGAACACCAATCGCAACAACTTGGCATGCTCTTTATTTCTGAACAAACGTTTCAACCGTGGTATTATAGGAGCATACCACATCACCTTGGCAGGAACCCTCTTCCTAGGTTGCTCGCCCTCAACATCACCAGGGTCATCTTTCCTGATCTTATACCGCAATGCAGTGCATACCGGGCATTTATCCATATTCTCGTACTTCTCACCGCGGTAGAGGATGCAGTTATTAGGGCATGCATGTATCTTCTACAAGTCTAATCCTAGAGGGCAGACAAGTTTCTTTGCTTCGTACGTACTGGAGGGCAATTGGTTATTTCTTGGAAGCAGCTTCTTCCTTATTACCAGCAACTTTTCAAATCCCGGGTCAATCATACCGGTCTCTGCCTTCCACTTCAACAATTCCAGTGTGCTACCCAGCTTTTTCTGGCCATCTTCACAAGTTGGATACAGCAATGTGTTGTGGTCCTGTAACATCTGCTCGAACTGTAACCTCTCCTTTTCTGTGTCGCAGTCTCGCCTTGCATCACTAATGACCCGACCAAAATCATCAACGGGCTCATCTGGTTCCCGTTCTTCACCCCCTTCTTATTCATTATCTTCAACTGCGGTATCATCGTATTCAGGGAACATAGATCGGTAGTTGTCATCATCGTTCTCTTCTTCATCGCCGTCTTCCATCATAACCCCTCTTTCGTCGTGCTTGGTCCAAACATTATAGCCGGACATGAAACCGGACCGAAGCAGGTGGCTCTGAATGACTCTTGAGGAAGTGTGAGCCTGCTCATTCCGACATTCAACACATGGACAACACATAAAACCATCCTGCCTCTTGTTCGCCTCGGCCACAAGGCGAAAAGAACGTACGCCTTCTCTGTAAGCGTCAGAGCGCGGTCACCGTACATCCATGGGTGGCTCATCTGCATCATACAACCATGCATATATATCAAACGCAATCACGATGCTTAAATTAGTACCGCGCAGTCAAAACGAGAAAATAGTTGCTAACCTTTTAGGACACTTCAAAACAAAGAGGAGAAACCTTAAGTGTCGCTCTGGCACCTCATATCATATTTTGTCTTGTGTGAACTCAAGTGGCGTCGCTCTAACATGCATTTCACCGAACACCTCTAGTGCATATGAAGAAAAAAAGTTAGCACAAAGTTATACCCACCTCTCAGATAGGAAAAAAACAGGAGGGAGTGGAGGGCTGGGTGCATATATATAGGGCCAGGCCATTAGTCCCGGTATGAGATACAAACCGGGACTAAAGATTCTGCCAGGAGCACGCGCGCCGGCCCAGACCCATTTGTCCCGGTTTGTACTCAAACCAGGACTAATGGTTCCTTACGGACCGGGACAAAGTGCCTCGGCCTCCTCGGCCCGTCTGGTTCGGACCATTAGTCCCGGCCCCAGCCACGGCCGGGACTAATGGCCCGAACCAAAGGCCCATTTTCTACTAGTGTATCACTTGTCGGAACGATTCAAGTAGCATTGTTCAGTAACAAGATTGAACACGACAAGGAGATGTCATTGATCAGATCTCGGACAATGCAAGTATCGAGTGACAAAAGGAATAAGACACGACTGTCCCGGTTCAAACGACGAAAGATCTTCGTGAAACGCACAGGGGTCACATGGCCATCCAGATCCCTCTGTTGATCATTGGCGCGGGAGTGTCCCGACCATGTCTGGAGTGTTCCCGAACCGTGGGGGTATCACTCTTAAGGGCTTGATGATGCTTAGAGAGTGTTTATAGGATCGGTAGAATCGCCGAAGATTTGTAGGGAGAAAACCGGAAGGGTTTCGGTAAGTCCGGATGATGTCCGGAGTGGAGGTGGAAGGTGTTCCATAGCCACGGAGGTTGAATAATATGTGAATGAATGTTAAATGTTGATTTAATCATTTATTCATAATCTATTATATACTAAAAACAATATAAGAGTTTTTCGGAGCACCAGGTTGATCCACATCACCAAAATTACATCAGCCATTAGATTTAAAACCTAAGGCATAGATCTAATTAGGGGTGCCCCACGTTTTCCTCCAACCAGAAATATTGCCTTGACGAAGTGCCACCACTAGATCAATTAGCAGCGCCGCCATCATACTTCCCCGGAGATCCACGCGGGACCCATGTCTTGCCCAATCCCGCTAGCTTCCATATGGTTCCATCACTGGCAGCAGATCTTTTACTCAAGCTAGCTCTTTCCCTTCCGGCACTATGCAAATCTATGTCGTATAGATGGAGGGATGAGACCTGCAATTTCACAAGGCGCTGATCGAGGAGTATCATGCTGCCAGGAAGAAGGGTATGTGCGGACAAAGGTATTGGCTAGCTGATGTACGCGACGATAGAGGACACATATATATTATCCAGTCATGCATCCATCTAATCAGCCGGCATGGGAGTCCAACGAGAAGGTGCATTCATACAGTGAACGCATACACAGGCCTCTGGTCTCCCTTTTCAAATCAGAAAGCTTGCTCCAGGTCTACAGGACTAATTATCGTGTAACTAAACCTAATCGGATGGAGAAACTTGCAAGTGCTTCATCATGAGGTAAATACTCTATACCTAGCTTCCTCCGGGTCAACGACTTTGTGCTTTCCTGCAATCTAGGTCAAGATATTCTGAGATGGAAAACAAAAGACGCTCGCGAAGTATTGTGAGAGCCGAAGCCGATTCATCTCATGGGCGCTGCTCTGATGGCGATGCACTGTAGTCGAACGTTCTATGGGTCTTTCTGTTGTCAAAAGTTGCAAGATTAGAAGAAGAAAAAAGGACAAAAGATCTTCATGAAACTGATGGACATGGTGAGGGCGCGAGTGATTTTTGAGCAACCTAGAAACACGACCTAGCTCTGTTCAAAAGGCAGCTGGTCACGTTTACACATAAGGTTGGGGTAAAAGTTGCCCTTGCAGGTCATGTTTCGGTAATACCAAGGTTTCCAATCTTTTTTCGTAGAAACAGTGTGCTGATTTTCTCCTCACAAAAATGACACCAAAGTTCATTCTTATTTATGCAGTAGTAATTTCTGGAAGAACTAAAGGGATCTTCGTTCGGATGATAGAGACCAAAATCTGATTTATTGAGAACATGGTACATCCTAAGAGAATCTTCCAAGATGTCTTTTCACTCCCAAGCAATATTATGAGCCAAAGTGGATTTCCGGTTAGCTATCCAGTTGCATTAGTTCATTTTATAGGATTACCAGTTTGTCACTTCACGTTTAGTGTGTCCGTTGCAGGTCAGTCTCGTCTTAGTATTAAACCTAATTTTTTTGATTTTGCCGTCCTCTTACAATATTAGTTTGCTAGCTGTTTGGTCACACAAAAAGTTTATAGATGCATCTACCGGCTTTAACAAAATTATCTTAGTATGGCGTCAAGTTCGGGTTCTCGAGTATCATGTGAATGCATTTCTATTTTTTATTTGTGTGCTCTAGCACTCATTTCACACGAAGATATACCTTTCTATACTTGCTTTTTGTTGGTGTAGTGAATAAAAAATTACAATACCAATTCAGCTTTGTCAGTAATGATTATAATTATGGCTTACATTTAAATTACCCTTTTCCAATATATCAGACTGAATATTTCTCTCAGCAGAAAATGTGCCTTTAAAATTTATATGCGTAATATGGTATCTATTAAAATTGTAGAATAATCGTTTTTCTATGTTGTAATAAATGCCTAGACACAAGTATAAAACATAACCCACATTCTAAAATAATTAAAAATCTATCCCAACAAACTTGTGAGTCTACCTTCGGGTGTTGAAAAACTCACTGATTTCATATTGTTTTATGAAAATTATCATGCTCAACAAAAAGATGGTATGTTCAGCATTCCTATGTGGTTGTAGGCTTTACGTGTAGTCAATATGGAGATGGAATGTCTAAAGTACCTTAGATTGCTTGAATGTATTCTTAAGCTCAATTACATCGTGTCGGTGTACAACCATACTGCATGTGTTCATTTTTTTATAAGGTGTAACAGTTTCTTGAAAATTAAAATTTCCTATCTTTGACCAAGTTCCATGAAAAAGCTTTCAATGTGTACATATTTTCCATTATCACTGGATTCTTCATGAAATATATTTTCCTATTTTATTTAGTTAGTATTGAAACGGTTGCTAGATTTTTCTATGAACTTGGTTAAAGATATCAACTTGTGAATTTTGAAAATTATTACAAATCAGGGAGTGTGTTTTATTAGTTGTACTTAATTTCAGATGTATTTTATATATGTAACTCTAGAAGGATTAAGATATTTTATTCTGCATATATAACAATAGATATAATCATGATGAGAGTGTTCCGGCCAGGCATCTCTGACTTTGCAGGTCCCCTCATGTTCTTGCAGCGCTGCTATTTCATCTGTCAAAATCCACGTTGGGCACAACTACTGCCTAGAAACAAGTAGTCCTCACCAGACCATATCAGAGGTATTTGATACAACATGAATGTTATACATGTCTACCTATTTCTTGGTTTTCTGGCTCATTACTAGGCGATATTACTTGGTGGAGTTTGATTTAGTTGCAATGATGATCTTCAACTCTCATGTACCTCAAATCGTTACCCTAGAGGCATAGAACTTTACAAAACTGTTCAAGGTTATGAGACTCCAATATAATTAAGCATATAAATGTTATAGTTATGCAATCATCAGTTTTTATTTGGCTCGACTTCATATGTTATGTTGTATTGTTGAGTTTAAGGTAATATGAAGATAATTAGGACATCCTTTAAAAAGTACTCCCTCCGACCCATATTAGTTGACTTGGATTTATCTAGATTCGAATGTATCTAGTACTAAAATATGTCTAGATACATCTGAATCTAGACAAATTCGAGTCAACTAATATGGGTCGGAGGGAGTAATAAAGAACAAATGTGCAGCGATTAATTTGATGTATTAAGGAAAATGATTTTTTTATTGTAGCATTATTAACTATTGGGTCTATTTGTTGTATTTGGATTGACGGAACTAAAACATTCAACTAAGTTTATTCTCTACATTTTAATTTTCCTCTCTATATAAATATGATCATGTGTGGGACTTTTGTTCATGATGTGCCATCTTCCAGATGGTGCAAACACCAAACTTTTGAGGTTGTACATTGGGTTGATTTGGATTTCATAGTCCATAGTGTGAAATGTAAGTAATATGCGCAATTTTTAATGAAGGAAAGTTTTGGTAATTTATAATCATTTTGAATGAAGATACAACAATGTGTATAAAAAATTATCATCGCTAAGCCTCGTAAGTCTCGGTTAACCATACTAAAGTTTATATCCAATGGTTTTCATATGTCCTTCAATTTGATATGTATTTTTTGGATTAAATAAAGTAATTTACAAGTTCTTTAAAGAAACACAAGTCATTAAACTAAAACTATTTAAAAATAGGTATAAACATGTAACCATGTATTAGATCATCTTGTATTTTGCAATAAGGGAGGTAAATATGTATAAAAAATAAAGATAAACAATAAATAATTTTTACATCCTACAGTTGATGGCCTCCCATTTGCGAGGGCCAGCTTTCTAGTTATTTAATAAAGAGAAAATCAATTAAAGGTCAAAAAAGGCTTAATCGGCCAATTTCCGGAGGGAGAGGGCCCATTAGGGAAAGGAGAGAGGGAGAAGGGGAAAGGGGGCTGGCCAGCTGGGCCTAACCCCCCTCCCCAACCCCCCCCCCCCCCCCCCCCCGCGCGGGGCCCACTAGGGGCTGGCCGGCAGCCTCCCCACCCCCTCCTCTCCGTTAGTCCCACCCCGGGACTTTGAGGGAGGGTGTACCTCCTCCTCCCCTATATATAGTGGGGTATTTGGCCAAGATAAATACACCAATAATCAATAAAGGTCTCCCCACTTTTGGGAGGACCTCTAATTGATATTCTCTCTCTCTCTCTCTCTCTCTCTCTCTCTCTCTCTCTCTCTCTCTCTCTCTCTCTCTCTCTCTCTCTCGTGACCGTGGTCCCAAGTCTGGACTGCGCGAGCGAGAGACATCCTCACCGCGGAGCACCGTGCGCTGCGAGATTTGGATCCGGGAGCTCTACTTCCGCAACTGCTGCTGGATTGGGGAAGCGGGAGTCATCGTCAGGCACCGGACGTGTGTAACTCCCCGCGAGGTGTCGCACTTGAGGCACTCAAGTCATTGGAGCCAAGAAGCGCGAGGACTTCATCACGACCTTGAGGTCGGCTTCGGCTCGTCTACATCAACCACGCTCTGCTGAGCATTGACAACGCTTTTCGGTCTTCAAGGGTATGTTCGTGAAAAGCCCCTCTCGTTACTGTATTACTAATAGATAGGTCCTGGCAGCTTCTGGGGTTCAGGGGCGTAGAGTAAAATTTATTGTTTTCATACGCGGAATAACAAAGTTTGTACTAAGTCTCCCACAGTTATTTTGGATTGGAGGGAGTATCATAGATCCAGATTTTGGCTATTGTACTGATCCTTCCTTGCAGCATCATCACATGGAAGTAGCAGAGGATGAATGGAGAGGAGCAGGGACGCGGCAGCGGTAGAGGTGTAGAACGGTGGCCGACAACAGCGATATAGGGAAGCGGTGATGGTGGAGATGAGCTCGAGCCCGGGGACGACAACGGTTGGAGATGAGGAAAGGGGAAGGGAGCTGGCCGAGGGCGATGGAGGTGGGGAAGGGCTCAAGAGCTGGCGGCGGGGAGGGAACCATGGAAACGAGAGAAGAGGAAAAGGTTGGGCTCAGGCCAGGGGGGGTCGTTTCATAGCAACCGGGTGGGAGGGCAGATGTTCCGTAAATATTTAGAAAGATAGAGGCTATTTTGATCCACTGCATTACGCGAAGCTCGGGAAGCAGGAAAAAGTACCCTCGGGACAGCTTTCTCGCAAAGACGCACTCATAGTGCATTTCGCCGCAGTGATTCCTACAAGCACTTTGTGAATTTTGGGTGTTTGTTTGGGCTTCTGCTTTTGGACCCCGAAATTAGAAGCAGAAGCCCAAACAAACAGAGCCGTAGTTGTAGGATCCCCTTTCCCAAGAGAATTTTTTGCGTGAATCATGGTGCTCAACCTCCGCTACGATATTTGTATCTCCAAGCAATCATAGATGTCCAGTGTGCAAAGTTCATAAACCGAACTTCTTCGCTATTTTAGAGACAGGGAGGACTAATCTCTCAGGACCTTTGTTATCATGTTTATCTGGAGGGAGTGATTTTCAATCGTATTGTTTACCACCTTGAGGCTGATCTGGTGGGATTCTGATGGGTATAAACACTTCGAGTTTTCAAGTTCACAATGCTATGTCACGTGATCATTGTGCAAAGTATTATTTATCGACCAAAAGGGACAATTTTAAATGGGCTTTAGTGACAGTTTACGGGACAGCTGAAGATGAGCATAAGCGGGAGATCTTAGCCGAGTTAATTCGCATAATGTGAGGATGAGCCTCTATCTATGCTTGTTGGGGGAGATTTTAACATTATTAGATCGAAAGGAAGATAAAAATAATAATAATTTTCATGCTAGGTAGTTTTTTATTTTTAACGCTATCACCAAAAGTCTTGATTTAGAGAGAAATAGTTCTCTCGGGAATAAATTACACATGGGCCAACCGTACAGAGGTCCCAACCTGCGAAAAGCTAGATATGATTCTAGCTAATGTTGAGTGCATGGTAAGAAAAGTTTGCAGTGGTGCACTGACCTGTTCAAGTTCAGATCACAGACCTTTTCTTTTTAATTCAGGGAACAAACTTAGTCGGGTAATAAAGCAAAATTCTCTTTCGAATTAGCATGGATGAAACAAGAAGGTTTCTTTGAGATGACCACTTATTAGTGGGCTTTCTTCACAAAAGGAAATAACACAATGGAGGTACAGCAGAATAAGATCCTCCACCTCAGACAGTAGGGATGCAGGCGGACGCGCCGGCGGACGAGGCAGATTCAAAACGAATCAGCTAGGTACTAGTACTGCGTACCTGATTAAAACTTGGTGATTAGCTAACTAGCTGGGTTAGGCGGACACTCCTGGATACATAGGTGGACGTCCACCTACATCCCTATCAGACAGTTTCTTATGGGATGGGCATGAGATCAGTCTAGTCCCTGTAAGAAAGAGAAAGAACATCTACTTAGTATAATTCATGGAACATCCCTATCCATTGGCGGTGAAGCGACTCATGCTCGACCTAGGTCTAGGCTCCTTTGGGACCCATCTTGGCTAGTGTCTGCCAGTGGTTCTGGATGCAGCGTTGATGCTCCCTAGAGGTGGAAGTGGGTGTCGGTGGTGGCGATGTCGGCCACCTTGCTGTAACATGGCGGCGGAGGATTTTTTTTTTTGGACCTATATAGGCTTGGCCGGACCCGTATGGGCCGGGTGTGCCTCTACTGCCGCGTCCGGTCGGCTACCGCCATGGCAGTTCCCTCTCCCGCGGCCTGTGCTACCACCCCCAATTCCTATTGCGCTTCCCTTTTACGTCATCTAGGCCTCGCGACATTGACCATAGTGAGACGATAAAGATGGTGATAAGACCGTGGTGACGCATGCTGGTGGATAACAAGTTGGGTGGAAGGCTTCAGATCATTCGGGTAGTGATTTTTTGGGGTTGGGAGAAATACCCGTCGGCTTGTCGGGCACCGACACGGTGACGCCTTCGGTTGCAACCATTCCTTTCTGAAGGACTTTGGGGGTATCCCTTCTACACTCACCTCCGCGTGCGGCGGAAACCCTAGAACTTGTCTAGACAGTAACGATTGTACCATGGTTGATTTATCTATATAGCGACACACAAAGCCTGTCTGAGGATAACATCACGGTACCGAATAGCAGCAGTACTCCGACCATATGTTTACCAAAACTATGTACTCCCTCCGTTTTTCTACTTCATGTTCTAGGATTTTTCAGTGTCAAACTTTATCAACTTTGACTAAAAATATAGGAAAATATATCCACATTCATTATTTCAGATGCATATATTATGAAAATATAACTAACAAAGATTATAATACTATAATTTTTACATGGTAGATATTTTTATTTTTGCTAAGAAAAGGAGCGAGAGAAAACCCATCGAGTGTTTCTCGCCCTTCGCCGGTGACGTCGTCGGTCCGCTCCACCTCCAGTGGCCCTAGGCCCTTGGAGGTGTGGCGGACCACGACCTCACACCGGCGAGAGATTTTCCGTTCTTTGTTTAGCCTTTTTAGTGTCTTTTGGGGGATATTGAGGCGACGGCTATGTCCTAAAGTCAGAATAAGATCCTTCCCGCTCTATCCTCGCTTCGTTGGTGCATCTAGCATCGACGGAGGGGGCGTGGAGTCGTTTGTCCGGCGATCTCCTGTGATTATGTCTGTTTTCGTGTTCGTTGGTTTGTTTTCACGTCAATCTCTCCCGATCTACGGTTGTAATCATTTACGATGGTTGCTGCTCTAGTGCGTTAGTTCTTTGTGATCTTAGCACGACGACTTCCCGTCTGTCTACTACAACAAGGTCTACTATGACAAACTTTGCCTGGCTCCGGTGATGGAGGGGCGAGGACGGCGGAGCGCCTTGGCTCGCGTTAGTGTTTGGAGTCGTCGCTAGGTGGTCTAGTGACCTATTTGTAATTTTTATTATTTTTGACATGTTTATACTGCTGTTGATGATTATTAATAGATATGTGAAATTTCGAAAAAAAATGGGTCACACTTAATTTTTTTGACTTTGACTGAACGCAGTATGCAATGTAGCTATGAATGGGGAGGGAGTACATGCGGTAATTTAAATAAAAATAACCCAAACTCGAAACAAATTTAAATAATAAACCTAATCCTAAACTATTTCACAACGAGTAACCCTTTTCTGCCACTCCCGCTCGCGCGGTGCTGCACTCAAGCCTGCGGCGCCACCGCCAACGACGCCGCACAGATGCCACGCTGGCCCCGTGGGCCATGCCGCCGCAGCGATGCCACACTGGCTCGACCCTGCAGCGCCAGCCACTCTGGCGCCGCACATACCCCCGTTGCTCCCGTCGGTGCGGCACGGCAGCCCGTGCCACGCTGGCACGTGGGCCCCATGCAGCGTTAGTGCCGCGCCACTCGGGCTGGCGCCGCACCCTAGCCTGATGCGGCGCCGTGCAGCACTAAGACGCGCGGGGCTCGGCCCGGCCCGACCCTCTTCTTCCTCTTGTCCCATTTTCACCCGAGCAAGAAGGTGGTAGCGGCGGCTCTCTCTCCCCTACTCCAATCTCCACCAAAAACACAAGATTCGAAGGAAAACTTGGAGGATTTCTTGCCCAATCGCTTCCCCAAGGTATTCTCCTCTACTTCCCTCAATTTCAACCACAAATTTTAAGTTATTTGTTCATATTTTGCAAAATTCGTCCAAATCTAGAATCTCATTGAATATGTAAATTTGTATGGAGCAATGGTATGTTTGGTAGATATCTAGAGTTAGTATTGGTATAGGATTGGTATACTAAGCCTTCTTGTGTAGGTAGCTAAGATTTTTAGGGTTAGGGTTAAGATAAGGGTTAGGGTTAAGATAACGGTAAGGTTTTGGTTTTAGTTTTGTGAGCATGTTGTTAGTGCAAAATTTTGGTATAGGTACTTACTGAATTTATTACCGTTGTTTTGTTATACTTGTTTTAGGTATGGCTAGAATTGTGCATGTTCATCATACGGACAAAGATGGATTCTTGAGAGGCAATATTGAGTCGGACCCGGATGAGATTGGCCTAGTGTTCGAGAATAGTCCTACCTATCCCGAGGTGTTGCACCAAGTTCGAGTAGATTTGAATTGGGTTGATTCTAATGATGTTGTTGAGTTGGAAGGTAGGCACAATGTTGGATTTGGGATGCACAATCGTTGGAAGACAATGCGTATTAGCTCTAAGCAACGTTGGGTTGCATATAAGGAAGTGGTGGCCGAATCACAAGACAAAGCTCTTGAACTATTTGCCACAAAAAAGGTTGATACTAATATGCAAAAGAGTATCATACAAGTTGCCTCCCCATATGAAGCTCGGAGTCCTCCACCCATTAACCAAGAGGAATTTATTGAGCCTCCTTTGACCCAACAACATGAATTGAGGACATGTGTGAGCCCCGTTTCAAACAACCAAGATGAAGCAGTGGGAGAGGACAATGATGAGTACGAGGACAGTGAGGACGAGGTGGAGCTCAATGTCAACACTCTTGGAGATTTGGACCTATATCTTACACAAGAGAACATGGATCATGACATCCCATATTCTCGAATGTATGCATCAGACTCGGATGAGGATGGTCCTGATCAAGAGGTTGATGAAGAGGGGTTCACGAAGGATGAGGCCGAAGTGCACGAGAAGGTATTGGGAAGGGATCCTTGGATACCCTTGATGTGCGATCTCAGTCTAGCGGATGAAGCCACGGTTGACGGTGGCAAAGGTGTAGTGCTTGGACCAAGGCCAACTTCGTACCGGGATGGTAGCCACGAGAAGAACGGGATTTCAAAAGGACTTAGGTTGCCACATTGTTGGAACTTAAGCAATGGATCAAGGACTTCTCTATTAGGTATCATCGGCCATTCACGGTGGTACACTCGGATGTGAAGAAGCGTTACACTGTTAAATGCGAGGATGATGGATGCCCTTGGATTGTGCGGGCAAGACCATACAAGGGAGGGTCTGATTGGCGCATTTCAAGCTGTGTGTCAACACACATGTGCCATGGAAAAAAAGGTGAATGGCAAAGATGTGAAGCATGAGCACCGCCAGCTAACCACCGAGTTCCTCGCCTATAGGCTTTCGAACCAAATTTCATCACTTCCTACAATGACCATCAAGATGGTCATGGAGATTGTAGAAGCTCTATTTAACTATGAGGTGAAGTATGGGAAGGCCTGAAAGGCGAAGCAAGCCGCATTCATGATGTTGTACGGTGGTTGGGAAGAATCATACAGCCGAATCCCTAGGTTGTTGTTAGCAATGGCCAATGCTAACCCGGGCATGGTTCACGTGGTCGAGCCATATGGCCCCGAAACAATGGTTCGTAACAGAAGAAATGTTCGAGTATTTGGGCGTGCTTTTTGGGCGTTCGAGCAATGTGTAAGGGGCTTCGAACATTGTAGGCCGGTAATCTCCATTGATGGCACCTTCTTGACCGGGCAGTTCCGTGGAACTCTTTTGGTTGCAATTGGAAATGATGCAAATAACCGGTTGATGGCAGCTTCTTGCACACAAATCTCCATTGATGGCAGCTTCTTTCATACAAATGAGAAACCGAGACACGTGCTTCTGGTGAATCTTGTCCCAGTCCGTATTCTTGCTCTTGAGCCTGTCCAACCTGTGTATGAACAAATTGCAATTTTTTCACACAACTATCATACATCGTATTGGGAAACATGTATAGAAGCAATTCTTACCGGTGGAGCTCGATGTCGGTGTCCTGCCAATCCGGAGGGGTAGACTGATAGAGACCAAACTGTCTCATAACCCGCTGCGGCATATGATGCTCAACAACCCACATGCATATCATGGGGCACTGCATGTACCAGAGATTACATTCGGCGTCGCACTGCGGGTTAAGACGAAAATCCTCGCAACCAAAATTGTCCCTAGGACCATATACCTCCCATACAACCTTAATCACACACAAGATAGTTCAATAAATAAAGTAGTTGAATGGAATGCTAGATGGTATATATGGGTTGGAAATTCTTACTTGCTCCGGGAGAAGGTTGTCAAACTCATTGGTGTATCTAATATACGCCGCTTGTAGGTCGGTTGGGGGCTTGGAGACCACGTCCCAATTGTAAGCCCAAGTTGGCCACCTCGATCGGTTCGCTCCATCGATATAATCCTTGGTGGGAATTTTATTGGGCCATCCAACTGGAAAGCGTTCCCACATCCACACCGAGAGAAGTAGCAATGAACCACCAATGTAAGCCTCAAGACCAGTCCTTCAACAAGCCTCGTCCAGCTACGCACCAAAGCAAACTAAGTTTAATCATGGGGACATTCAAAGAGCACATGTAAAGATGGGAAAATGTAAGCACTTCATTACCTGTCGGTACAAGAAGGCCAATGCCGCTGAACCCAGCTCCATTTCTTATCCATTTTAGTCAAAGCCTTCAGCTAGTGCCAGTGAGCCATGTTGCCCTTACCATCAGGAAATATAGTCTTCGTGATTACATACCACACATAAACACGGGCATATATCATGACCTCATCATCACTAGCATTCTCAGGGCATGTACTGAAGTTCTGTGGTATCCACTTGAAAGTAGCCCCGGTTGTGACCCTCAATTTTACCCCGTGTTAGTTTATAGTGTCACCGGGACACTTACCACCAGTAAGGGAACACATCCGGTCACGCCAGCTGTCAGAGGATGTGTTAATGTAGAGCGGATCCCCCTGGATAGGGAGTGCGAGGATTATGGACATGTCCTGGAGAGTCACAGTCATCTCACCGGTACGGAGGTGAAAGCTATGCGTCTCTGGCCTCCACCGGTCGACAAGCGCGGTGATGGCAGCAGGGTTCATGTGCGGTGTACCACGGTTGACCATATGGATGAATGGGAGCAGTCCTAGCGCTTGGATGTGCACCGCGTACCGATCATCGTATGGCATCATCTCTTGGAAATGCCCGTGATACCTCAGTCGTAGTGGAACAAGAGTCTGCACACATACAAGCTCGATTATAACATCTCCATCAAACTTTAGCAACACAACATCGATAGTTGGGTCTATTTTTCTTACCCGCTCGGTCATCAGGTAGGCACGATGACGCTTATCATACGTCGTCTCAAGAAGCGATGTGCCTTCGACATACCCGGGTTCTATATAGGTTGGGGCATGGGTTTCTTCCTCTTCTGATTCCGACATACTATATAATTAAAAAAAGAAAGTACAACTAAAAATGTGAGTAATTTGTAAATGGCATACTAATATGAATAGAGTGCTTTCTATATGATCATATCTATGTGAGCAAATTTTATGTGGGCTAACAAGCACATGATGAAGTATTGCTAACAACCATATCTATATGAGCATACATACTACAAATATTTTCAAGCACAAACATAGTAGTTCAAGCATATAGTTTCAAGCTACAAGCACATATATAATTTCAAGCATATATATTTGACATCTCTATGTGGCCACTATATGTGAACATACATACTAATATATTTAGGTACAACCATCTCTATTTGCCATCCCTAAATCTAGACACACTACCACATATCTATCCTCCTTTAAGTAATCAACAAATTAACTATATGTCTTGATTCATGGATGAACTAGGGTTTCCCTAAACTATCAAAATTAGTGAGATTCATTGGACAAAGAGGGGGATTTCTTGGACAAATACCTGGAGGAGGTGCTCAACAACAAGATCCACGGGCAAAATCGATAGATTGGAGAAGGATTAGAGGAGGGGGAGGTCAACCCTAGCCGCCGCCGCCATGAGTGTTTGTTCTCTGTGAGGAGTTGGAGAGGAAGAGGAAGAAGAGGGTCGGGCCGGGCCGAGCCCCGTGCGTTTTAGTGCTGCTGCTTGTGCGGCGCCGTGCGCGGCGGCACGGCAGGCTAGGGTGCGGCTCCAGCCCGAGTGGCGCGGCACTAACGCTGCATGGGGCCCACGCGCCAGTGTGGCACGGGCTGCCGCGCCGCACCGACGGGAGCAGCAGGGGTATGTGCGGCGCCAGAGTGGCTGGCGTTGCAGGGTCGAGCCAGCGTGGCATCGCTGCGGCGCCATGGCCCACAGGTCTAGCGTGACATCTGTGCGGCACCGTTGGCGATGGTGCCGCAGGCTTGAGTGCAGCGCCGTGCGGGCCGGGAGTGGCAGAAAAAGATTAGTCGCTGTTTTGACATAGGTTTATTATTTATTGTTTTTATTTAAATTACCAATACATGCGGGTCTATTCCCGATCTCCTGTATACACACAATCGATCCCAGGCTGGAGGGTGTCGTTGCTGCCAGCGACTGCATAATTAAACTGCGTGAATCAATGGATGGATCTGATGGTCAAATAATCCAAACTGAGCTAGCTAGCTGTCACAAAGGAGGCGGCGCGACCCGTCCGCATAGCGACCCCACAGCCAACGTCATTGTCGAGGAGCTAGCTAGCTGCCAAAGGAGGCGGCGCGACCCTTTCACGTGACTGCATTTTTTTCTTTTGAGAACACTACCACATTCACGTCACCTACTGAATATGCATACCAGTCAGTCGATTGACGAGCAGCGGTTAGTTTTGCTCCCGACTTCCAGTTCTTCCTTTATTTTAAAAGATGTGAAGATTATTGCGTATTTTTTTTAAATTTGTAAAAATCTAAATGTGAGCAATGATGTATTCTAAAATATTCTAAAATCTCGATTCAAAGTACTTTGTAGTTTCAACAACACACAAATGAAAAAAAGTATGGATCCGAGCATAATGAAGAGTGCTTATTTTTGGAAAAAACAAAAAAAAATCAGATTTTTTTCTAGCCCAGAATTTGAAGATTGTTGCGTTGCAGTTCTGCATGGTTCTTTGTACACATCATTCATTGCGCGTAGTTTTTCTATGAAAGTATTTTGATAATTTATTTTGTAATATATAAATATGATTTTTAATAATCCCTTTAAATAAAGAGATGTGCTAGCGGTGCGAGCATGCCCGTGGTGGTGGGCACGCGCGACGCCCCGCATGGCTGCACGATCAAGATTTCATGGCGCAGTACGGGTGTCTCCTCCCGGAGAAAAAAGAGGCGGCGGCCTAGCCGCCAAGATCTGCTTCGTCCTCGCCGTCTGCGAGCGAGCATTGACAGGTTCCCTCCTGCTCTGCTTGCCGCTCCGACGGCGGGAGGAGGTAGGGACCTCGGACCTGGGCTCGGCAGTGTAGAAGCGTCTCTAAAGTTAGAGTTTGGTCATTCGGCATCGTTGTTATGGTGGTTATGGCGGCGTTATGCGGGCCAAGAATAAGGTATACCCGTCTCCTCTTCCATCTCGTCGGCGACGATCCTGCTGCTGGCGTTGAGAAAGGTGAGGATTCGTCTGGTCGCCGCTTCCATGGAGTAGTGTATCTCGTCCAGTCTATGCGTGTTCTGAATCTCGTTCAGTCTACGTGTGTTTTAGGTTTGGTGTTACAAGTTTCGGATCAATTAAAGGGTTCAATGGCGATAACTTCATCTTTGGGCGCTGGTCCTTAGGGGCACGTGCATGAAGACTTCCCGACTGTTATCAACAACGACATGCCGGCTCCGGTAATGGAGCGGCGAGAGCGGCGCATCGGCGACTCGCTCTGGCAGTAGTAGTGGTCGTTAGGTGGTCCAAAGACCTGGATGTAATTTTTATTATGTTTAGGATACTTTGTACTTCTTATAAACTCATGAAATAGATCCGGATCTTTTCCCGCAAAAAAAAAGATTTCGTGGCGCAGGAAAACTCACCAAGATTCCCTAAAAAAAAGGAAAAATCACCAAGAAGATCAAGGAAAATAAAAAATACACTGACAAATTATATTTGTGTGTTCCGAGAGATTAGAGATGGCACGTTTTTTTCTTAGATTTTGGGTAAATAAAAGGAGCACGAGGCTGGGGAGTCAAAGAGACTTTTCGTCGATACGCGTCATATTTGACCATATTATCTCCAATTCTTGGACGGTAGGATGCGGCGTCTTTCACCAATGGAAATTGGACTCGCATGTGGCCTTTTTTTTTTGACAAACGGGGCTCGCATGTGTCCTTGATTAATCACGTAGTAGTACTATTTTACATATCGGTTTTGCTAGTTCTCAGAGACACCTGAGAACTTTTTAGAGTCTCAGTCGCCTCTTTCACCATTCGATTTACCTCATAATTCGTGCAAAGTGAAAGTTACACATGAGTTGTAACTAGGGTGTAACTAAGAATTTTATGAGTTATAACTAGGTTGCAACTGAGAATTAGTACAAATCTTATGAGTTGCAACTAGATTGCAACTGACAATTAGTACAAATATTAGGATGACATCAACGACTTAGACTTAACAAGTTCTCAGGCGCCTGGGATCTAGACACTCCCTTTACATATGTCCCGGATCCTCGTATCTGGACAGTATTGCGACGTTAAATTTGCTCCAATACATGTTGGCCTGATGAATTTTTTAGACGAAACTCCTTGGACTCAATTGTACAGTAGTGCTACTCATCTCTTGCTCGAGGGATCTCTCCTCGATATTACATATAGCGGCCGCCTGCCAATCTAGCTACGCTGCAGCAGTACACCGTACACGGACTACAAACCCAGACTCCCAGAGGCGAAACAATGGCGGCTGACTCGATGGCATCGGTGGCCTTCGTCGCGGTGCCGTTCCCTGCGCAGGGCCACCTGAACCAGCTGATGCACCTGTCCCTGCTGGTCGCGTCGCGGGGGCTCTCGGTGCACTACGCGGCGCCCGCCGCTCACGTCCGGCAGGCGCGCTCCCGGGTGCACGGCTGGGAACCCAAGGCCCTCGCCTCCATCAGCTTCCACGACCTCGACGTCCCCGCCTACGAGTCGCCGGCCCCCGACCCGACGGGGCCGTCTCCCTTCCCCAACCACCTTATTCCCATGTGGGAGGCCTTCACCACCGCCGCGAGCGCCCCTCTCGCCGCCCTTCTCCGGACCCTCTCGGCCACCCACCGCCGCGTGGTGGTCGTCTACGACAGGATCAACTCCTTCGCGGCCGAGGAGGCGGCGCGGCTGGGCAACGGCGAGGCGTACGGGCTGCAGTGCGTGGCCATCTCGTACAACGTGGGATACCTGGACGCCGGGCACCGGCTCCTCCGCGACCACGGCCTCCAGTTCGTCCCCATCGACGTGACCATGTCCAGGGAGTTCATGGAGTACATGTACCGGACGACGGCGGAGGTGCGGGACGAGGGGGGCCGAGGCGTGGCCTCCGCCGCGGGGCTCGTTATGAACACCTGCCGCGCGCTGGAGGGCGAGTTCATCGACGCCATCGCGGAGCACCCGACATCCAAGGACCAGAAGCTCTTCGCCGTCGGCCCGCTGAACCCGCTGCTGGACGCGAGCGCGCGCGCGCCGGGGGAGACGCGGCACGAGTGCATGGACTGGCTCGACGCGCAGCCTCCGGCGTCGGTGCTCTACGTGTCCTTCGGCACGACGTCGTCTTTCCGCGGAGAGCAGGTGGCGGAGATGGCCGCCGCGCTCAAGGGCAGCAAGCAGAGGTTCATCTGGGTGCTGCGCGACGCCGACCGTGCCGACATATTCGTGGAGCCCGGCGAGAGCCGGCACGACCAGCTGATGTCCGAGTTGACTAAAGAAACCCAGGGGACGGGGCTGGTGATCACCGGGTGGGCGCCGCAGCTGGAGATCCTGGCGCACGGCGCCACGGCGGCGTTCATGAGCCACTGCGGCTGGAACTCTACCCTGGAGAGCCTGAGCCATGGCAAGCCGATGCTCGCGTGGCCGATGCATTCCGACCAGCCGTGGGACGCCGAGCTTCTCTGCAAGTACCTCAAGGTGGCCTTCCTCGTCAGGCCATGGGAGAAGCATGGTGAGGTGGTACCGGCGGATGCCATCCAGGAGGTGATTGAGGAGGCGATGCTGTCAGAAAACGGGATGGCAGTGCGTCACAGGGCGAAACTTCTGGGTGAGGCCATTCGTGCCTCCGTGGGGGAAGGCGGCTCCTCCAGCAAAGACCTGGACGACTTTGTTGCTTACATCACAAGGTGATCGGGGGAGGTTTTAGCTACTCGATGCTATTTTCTTAACTAGGAGGACTAGTAAATTTGATGGCGCATGTAATGTTCACACAATGCAACTTTCTTCAATGTAAGACCCGATGGGGAGAAAATGGACAAACTTTGTCGGTTTGTCCGTCCGCCAATAAGAGGGCCCGTCAGCCCCTAAGGCCAACTCCAACGGCCCCCACAGACAGACTTCGCGCGTCCTCTTGGACCGAGGCTAAGGCCCAACGCGCACCCGCAAATGGATTGGACAATGCGGTATAAACCGGGCCGACACCTAGGGCTGGTTTGCACGGGCTCGGACGCCGGCCCCATCCGCCCATGTCCACAGCTGGGCCCGCGAGTCATGCTCACAAAATCACTAAATAACTGTCTATCATCGCATAAACTTCCAGGCCTGCGCGTCATACATATAAAATTTCTAATAACATTAATTAAACTAACTAACTAAGCATCGGCCCCGTCCTGACCGGAGGCCACGTCCTTGGCCACCTGCGCCCGCCGGGACGCCAAGGTTGTGGTCTTGGCCTTGGCGCGCCAGGGACTCTACCTCCCTCAGCCTGGCCGCCATTGCGCATGCGCGGTTGCGCGCCGCTCTTGCGTCCCGGTTGGCGGCGGCCAGGAGCACATCCCGTTGCACCGTCGCAACCACCGCAGCACGCAAGGTGGACGCGTCCTCCAGCACCTCTGCCATCACCTTCCGTTTGACCGCCGCACGCACATCCGCCAGGTCCTTCCGTTTGGCGGCAGCGTTCTTGGTCAAGGCCACCAGCTCCTCCCATTTGGCGGCGGCCTTGGACAAGACGATGCCCAAGGTTGCGGCATCCGCCATCTCCTGCGCGTCCTGCTGCTGCTGCTCCTCCTCCGTCATGGCTTCGGCGGCGAGCCGGGCGATCTTCTCGGTCGCCAACGATTGTTGCGCTGCCCGCTCGTCGCGGTCCTCCATGCCTGCATCCGCCTCCCTCGCCACCTCCTCAGCCTTCAGTCGAAGCCACTCGGCGGGTTGACGACCGGCGGCCTCCCTGGCCTTGAAGGCAGTGTACAGCTCGCGAACGTACTTCTCGAGGACGTAGTGCGCCGCGTCGGCGTTGTCGGCTTTACCCTCTGCCGCCTCCGCCTCGACCTGTGCCTCCGCGTCTGCCTCGGTCTGTACCACCAACTCCGCCTCGCTCGACACCAACTCTCCCATGTCCTTGTTGCCCTCCGAAGATTCACCGGCGCCCGAAGGGGAAGGGGAAGGGGGAACGCCTAGATGGCGAACTTGCTGAGCTCGGCCCAGGTCTCAGGGAGGTTGTCCATGGCGAGGGATGAAACAGGGATGGGTGGAATAGGAAGGGAGGGGTTGGTGCTCCGTCCCGGCGGCCGGCCCCTATTTATATTCACGGGAACGTCGAGCGGGAAGGGTTTGGCCGGGAGGGAAATGGCGTGGCCTAGGCGGGAAAGGCCGGGGCCAGTGGGCGGGAACTGCAGTTCTGGTGGGACAATCACCGGCCGCCATTAGTGCTGATACTCCCGTCAGCTCGAGCTTGATGGGTCCCGCCGGACAAGGGGGCCCGCCTTTGGGGTTGCCGGTTGGGAGCACAGACCACTGCAACCGGGCTGAGCCTGGACGGCCTGTCCTCCATCCCCCTCAAACAGACCGATTCAGACGAAACCGATGTCCGAAATGCGGGGGCCCGTTGGAGTTGGCCTAACGACGGTACCGTAAACTGTCCGCATGTCCCGGAACGGGATGCATTCGAGGCTCAAATCTAGACAACGCAAGTGTCCTCCTCCATCGAGCGCCGTCACAACGCAGTGACCCATTATAGCTGGTTGTTGGCCTTCCTGCGTCAGCATTGATGGCGGCGGCTAAACTGCCACCATCCTACATTGCTGAACTAGGGAATATCATCCAATTCTTCTAAGAAAAAATTGATTAAATATAATGGTACTATCAGAAAGTCCCTAGGAGATATGATTCAATTCTTCTAAGTAAAATTAGAAATGAACCCAAGGAAGTCCCGACATTATATATCTATTGTGAGAAACATCATCTACACCCAGTGATGAGAGAATGTGGCTGATAGATAGGTTATGTATAGGGTACGAGGATAACAGGATGCCGGGAAAAAAGATGAAAAGTGGAACATGAAAATGTCAATGTTAGCAGAGCGTATAATATGGAACACTCAGCGAACATTGGGCCCGAGAAAAAAATTGTGCGGGAAAAGGAAAAGGAAAGTACAGATGTTTGCCCAAGTCCGAAACCCTAACCACTCGGCAAACAAATATGGGCATGAAGAGAATCTTCCGCGTCGAGGAAAACTTTAGGAAAAATCGAAATCTTTGCCGAATGTTTATATTGTTGCTTATCTTTTCTTTGCGCATGTGTTGCTTCTTGCTCGGTTGCTCATATCACTGAGTATGCTGGTAAGAGTCACTCCATTCGCGCTATATTCTAGCATATCTCAATTCTGAGTTATTAGCACGAAACCATCACTTTTATGCCAAATGTTCAAAATTCTACCACCGTTTATAAATTTCTCAAAATCTAATCACTTTTCTGAAGATTTTTTGCAATTCCCACTAAACCTGACTTTAAACCGAATTCACACAATTTTTGACACTTGGACTACCCACCGGGTTACGGTGGCGGTGAGAGAATGCGTGCCAGATACCGATTTGCATGCAGGTCCTCCAGATTATTATCAAATTACGCTAGGGTACTAGCACTCCGCAGTTTTTACACAAAACCACATGTTTATTTTCGAACGCTCATAACTTTTGTGAATACAGATTCAAATGGAAAAAACTTTTAATACGAAAAATTCTTAGAAATGTTTGAATATTGCGAATATAAACTTGGTTCACTATTTCACCTAACTAAAATATATAAATAATTAAAATTTTCTTCTATTACTAATCCAAAGTTTGGAAATTCATAACTTCATTTATATATCTCCAAATAATATAAATAATATGTCTAAATTTACTATAAAAACCCAAGTAATCCATTTCTAACATCCATAATGCATGGATCAGCCCTATTAATCCCAGATATTACAAGAAAAAAAATAACAAAGCACATGTACATATGTACTGATGGGTTCGTAGCATGGAAAACAGAAAATTTCTACCGCAAGAACGAACAAAACCTAGATCTAATCTAGATAAAAGCCAAGATCTAATCTATTAGACATGAGCAACGAGATAGATAGGAACTAACCCTCGTAGATCCGAAAGCGTTAACAAGATTAGATCTCGTGGTTGATGTAGTCGATCACTTGCCGATCTCAAGATCGTGTGGACGATCCTTCCGGCGTCGCGTTCCAGCAGCGCTTCCGCAGTCGGTCA
Source organism: Avena eriantha (assembly GCA_910589775.1). NCBI lineage: Eukaryota > Viridiplantae > Streptophyta > Magnoliopsida > Poales > Poaceae > Avena > Avena eriantha. The sequence goes on from OU342741.1 coordinate 30,710,177, forward strand.
AGTGGACGATCCTTCCGGCGCCGCGATTCGGCAGCGCTTCCGCAGTCGGTCACACGTGCGGAGTCGAAGCAGACCTTCCTCTCCCCGTTCCAGCGAGCAGCGGAGGTAGTAGATCTTCTCCACGGAATCCCAGCAGCACGACGGCGTGGTGGTGGTGGTGGAGTAACGCCTATGCCTGTGCAGAAGATGGTGGAGGAGAGAGGCGGCAGAGATTGGGTGTTATGGGGGCAAGGGAGGAGGGGGCGCCCCTGCCCCTCTATTTAAAGAAGGGAGGCGCCTAGGGAGGGGGAGTCCTTGTAGGACTCCCCTCCCTTGTAGGCCGGCGGATTGGGGGTGGGGGGAGGAGTCCTCCTCCCCCACGACTCCGTATCTTGACCCACCAGGACTCCTTGATCCCTATCTTGATTTTCAAGCAAACTCCAAGATATCTTCCAGAACCTTCCGGAACATTCCGAAACCTTCTAGAATCCTCATACAAACATTCCGGAACATTTCCTAACTTAGAAAATGATCCCCTATATATGAATCTTATTCTCCAGACCATTCCGGATCTCCTCGTGATGTCCCGGATCCATTTCGAGACTCCGACCAACATTCGGTCTCCAACGCATATTCCATATCTACTTAAAACAACTTCGAACCTTAAGTGTGTCACCGTACGGTTCGTGATTATGCAGACATGATAGAGACACATCTCCTATCAATAACCATCAGCGGGACCTGGAGATCCATAATGGCTCCCACATACTCAACGATGACTTCGCGATCGATTGAACCACTTACATACGAAACCAATTCCCTTTGTCTCACGATACTATACTTATCCGAGGTTTGATCGTTGGCATCTCCATACCTAGTTCTACCTCGTTACTGATAAGTACTCTTTACTCGTTCCGTGATATGTCATCCCTTGTGACCTAGTCACATGCTTGCAAGCTAACTAGATGACATTCCACTGAGAGGGCCCAGAGCATATCTATCCGTCATATGGATGGACAAATCCCAATCTTGGTTCATGCGCTTCAACACATACTTTCAGAGTACCCAATGACACTTTTATAACCACCCAGTTACGAAGCGGCGTTTGATGTCATCAAAGTATCCATCCGGTGATGGTGATTAACATAACCTAATGGTCGAAGGATTAGGTTACTATGTATTTGAAAGCTTACAGCAATACGAACTTAATGACTTGATCTTATGCTACGCTTACTAGGGGTGTGTGTCCATCACATCATTCTCCTAATGATATAACCTTGTTATTAATCACATCCTAATGTCCATGATCAGGAAACCATGATCATCAATTAATCAACAAGCTAGTTTAACAAGAGGCTTACTAGGGAGTCTTATATGTTTACAAAACACACATGTATTAGTGTTTCCTAATAATACAATTATAGCATGGGATGTAAACATTCATCATAAACACAAAAATATAATAATAATCACTTTTATTATTGCCTCTTGGGCATATCTCCAACAGTCTCCCACTTGCACTAGAGTCAATAATCCAGATTACATGGTAATATACCGAACACCCATGGCGTTCTGGTATTGGTCATGCTTTGCCCTAGGGAGAGGTTTAGTCAACGGATCTGCCACATTCAGATCAGTGTGTACTTTGCAAATATTTATGTCACCATCTCTGACATACTCGCGAATAGCGTGGAAACGTAGCTTGATGTGCTTCAGCTTGCTATGTGACCTTGGCTCCTGTGCATTAGCTATGGCACCTGTGTTGTCACAGTAGATGGCCATCGGTTCCAACGCACTGGGAACCACGCCAAGTTCAGTAATGAATTCCTTCATCCAAATGACTTCTTGTGCAGCCTCCGAAGCAGCTATGTATTCCGATTCAGTTGAAGATTTCGCCACAACGCTTTGCTTCGCACTCCTCCAGCTCACTGCAGCACCATTCAAAATAAATTCGTATCCCGACTGTGACTTTGAGTCATCCGGATCGGTGTTCCAACTAGCATCGGTGTAACCGTTTACAACAAGCTGTTCATCACCTCCATAAGAAAGAACCATATCCTTAGTCCTATTTAGGTACTTTAGATATTCTTGACCGCTGTCCATGATGGGTTCGTAGCATGGAAAACAAAAAAATTCTACCGCAAGAACGAACAAAACCTAGATCTAATCTAGATAAAAGCCAAGATCTAATCTACTAGACATGAGCAACGAGATAGATAGGAACTAACCCTCGTAGATCTGAAAGTGTTAACAAGATTAGATCTCGTGGTTGATGTAGTCGATCACTTGCCGATCTCAAGATCGTGTGGACGATCCTTCCGGCGTCGCGTTCCAGCAGCGCTTCCGCAGTCGGTCAAGTGGACGATCCTTCCGACGCCGCAATTCGGCAGCGCTTCCGCAGTCGGTCACACGTGCGGAGTCGAAGCAGACCTTCCTCTCCCCGTTCCAGCGAGTAGCGGAGGTAGTAGATCTTCTCCACGGAATCCCAGCAGCACGACGGCGTGGTGGTGGTGGAGTAGAGAATTCTGCAGGGCTTCGCCTATGCCTGTGCAGAAGAAGGTGGAGGAGAGAGGCGGCAGAGATTGGTAGTTATGGGAGCAAGGGAGGAGGGGGCGCCCCTGCCCCTCTATTTAAAGAAGGGAGGCGCCTAGGGAGGGGGAGTCCTTGTAGGACTCCCCTCCCTTGTAGGCCGGCGGATTGGAGGTGGGGGGAGGAGTCCTCCTCCCCCACGACTCCGTATCTTGACCCACCAGGACTCCTTGATCCCTATCTTGATTTTCAAGCAAACTCCAAGATATCTTCTAGAACCTTCCGGAACATTCCGAAACCATCTAGAATCCTCATACAAACACTCCGGAACATTTCCTAACTTAGAAAATGATCCCCTATATATGAATCTTATTCTCCGGACCATTCTGGATCTCCTCGTGATGTTCCGGATCCATTTCGAGACTCCGACCAACATTCGGTCTCCAACGCATATTCCATATCTACTTAAAACAACTTCGAACCTTAAGTGTGTCACCCTACGGTTCGTGAATATAGCATGGGATGTAAACATTCATCATAAACACAAAGATATAATAATAATCACTTTTATTATTGCCTCTTGGGCATATCTCCAACATGTACAAGATGCACGGCCACGACTCCTTACTATGAAGGCTAACATCTATTTTGGCGAGTACTATGTGATCGGATTTCCCGTCTCCCCTTGTAAACCTTGTTACCGAGCAAAAATTCCCGATTTTGTGAAATTTTTAATTTTAAACGGTGATAAATAGACAAATAGGGTGCGGCCTTCCAATTAGAACAGAAAGTTGGTACAGTGGTTTGACCGTGCGTGTACATACGTGGGTTGCGTGGTTCGATTCAGTTTTTTTATTTCTACCGATTATTCTGTTCCACATATATTTAAAATTGTTAAAATTGCTAAAATAAACTGTGCACATGGTCGAGCTCCCGCGCTTGCAAGACGTTGTACTGAGTCGGTACCACTGACACAGTGGTGTTAATACGCTTAGTAACCTTGCCTGCGAATTTTGAATTCAAATTTTGGTCGGTAAATGTTTGGGATTTACCGGTAACCGACACCCCGACAACCCTAGGATGATTATTTTTCATTCGGGAACCAAAATATTGCTCCTTACAGAACGTTCTTTTACCTATCTGTATATCCATGGGAGAAACAAACTCTACAAAATATTTCCTTCCAATGCACGTACATGTATGAGCCTCTAACATAGACTGATTTGTATGTACATATATACCAGTATAAATGGATCAAAATATCCGAGAGGAACGGATGTGATTCATGCATGATGGATCCCAGAAATAGATTCCTTAGATTTTTCTAATAAATTTAGACATATTACTTATATATTTGGAGATATATAAATAAAGTTATGAATTTCCAAAGTTTGTATTAGTAATAGAAGAAAATTTTAATTATTTAGATATTTTAATTATCTAAAATAGTGAAACAAGTTTATATTCGCAAGGTTCAAACACTTCTGAGCACTTTTCATATTAAAAGTGTTTCCATTTGAATTTGTATTCATAAGTTATGAACGTTTGAAAATAAATAGTTTTTTTTTTTGAAAAATCACGAGATGGCAGGGACGCTTGCACAATATGCTTTCAAAACTTGAGGACGTGCATGCAAAATAGCAGACCACGCACTGTCCTGCGTCGCTACGTTAGCCCGACAGGTGGGTCCCACTGTCAGTTTTGGTGTCCATTCGGTTTAAAATCAGGTTTAGTGCCAATTGCAAAAATTCTGCACAAAAGTGGTCATTGCGAAATTAGCGAACGGTGGAGGCTTTTCACACATTTGGCAGAAAAGTGGTGGTTTTATGCAAAAAACTCCCCAATTCTTGGACGGTAGTATGCAACTTCTTTCACCTTTGTAAATTGTGCTCGCACGTGGCCTTGGAGTTAATTGGATAAAACTACCACAATTAAGGCTGTCTGCACGAGTCAGTACCAACATTGGTAATTTTTGTGAGTCAGTACCAATTCAGAGGTACAGGCGTTGCAAATCAAACTAATTTTATTCTGATAACAGTTTGACATGCTTTCTAACAGATGAGACCCATCTGGAGAGCTGACTAGTCAACAAAAACTGCCACGTAGACCATTAACTAGAGCTGACTAGTAAAAAAAGGCCACATGTACACTTTGACTTTTCCTTTCTTCTCCCTCGGATCTCACGACCGTCTTCCCCTTGCCCACCACGCCGCCCGCGCGAGGTACTCCACGCCGTGCGCCCCCCCGCCGCGAGGTCCTGCTAGCCGCCGCGCCAGCCCCCCGTCGCGCCGCCACGCCGCCCTTCCTTGCCCAGTGCGCTCCCCGTCGCGCCGATGCGCCGCCCTTCCTTGCCCAGTGCGCCCCCCGCCGCGACCCTCAGCCCAGGGCACAGTTGCAGCGGAGTGTGGCGCGGCTGCAGGGGCGCAGTACGAGGAGGGCATGGCATCGTGGTCGCGCGGCTGGGCAGAGGAGGAGCTCGCCGACGCAGAAGGCGGCCGCCCTCTGATGTTGCTATCTTCGGGGAGGGGCAGCCCGTGTCTGGCGGCTGCTCGAGGGCGCGACTGGCCGACAGCGAGCACGGTGGCGTCGAGCATGGAGGTTGGCGAGGTGTTGCACGTTTCGGGGCAGCGAGCGGGCGGCGACGAGCGCGGAGTTCGGCAAGCTGCTGCACATGTGGGGCAGCGAGCGTGGCGGCCACGGAGCACGGAGTCTGGCGAGCGTCGGCGAGCAGTTGCACATGTGAGGCAGTGAGCGTGGCGGCGGCGAGCGCCGGCGAGCAGCTGCACGTCTAGCTCAGCTCATCCTCCACATATGCTGCCAAGTAACCCTTACAGATGGGCTCCACTAGTCAGACTGCTGTCAAAACGAGGTCAAAATGCTCTTCACTACAGGAGAAATCAGAGACACCGACGGCCAGAGGACTACGCCGACGGCCATTTGTCAGGGCCATCGGCGTAGAGGCCTGCCCCGGCGAGCTGCCCACCACAGCCGTCGGCGGAGCCTCGGCCGTCGACGTAGGCAAGAAAACCCTCGGCGTAGAGGAGCTGTCGGCGTAGCAGGCCGGGCTGTGCCGACTGTGGCCCTGGCGTACTCCCAGCCCTCGGTGTAGCCCCAGTTCGGACACGGCGGCGGGAACGGCGTTAGGTAGTCAGTCTGTGCCGACGGCCAGGACGTCGGGGTAGGTCTTAGAGCGGCGCTACGCAGAGTTGGTTGGCCTTGGGGGCGCTACGCCGACGGCTAAGCCGTCGGCACAGCCTCCCTATTTTCCTTCATTTTGTTTTAGCCTTATATTTGGTACTAATTTATGTATTACTCCGAATGTAGTCATTTGTACCGTCCCAATAGCAATCTCCATTGACGTAATTACAGGAATCCCACGAAAACTTGTGTGTTCCCCTAAAATACCTGAACAAGTGGGGTGAAAGACAGTTCGCGCGCATGCGATAACACTTCGAAACAAACTCAAACTGTAAAGAAGGTCAGACCGGGGATCTAGACATTGCATCCATGGACCTTCCACCATACTTGGACACATATACTAGGTTCACGTGCAAGTTCCACTGGGATTCCGGAGCTCCGGCGGTCCTTTTCCAGCGAAACCCTAGTCGGTGGGGCCCGCGGGTCTACCCCTGTAGCTTTCTTAGTACGAGGTTCAGACAACGCGTTTTTGTTGGTTTAGCTTTGTTAGGTCATATCTACATGGAAAACAAAGGTTGGGACCTCATAGCACATGCTAGCCCCCCGGTATACCCGCAGCGGGACTGTTACCCCTACACGTCCGGGAATCTACTAAGTGTTATCGCACGCATGTGAAGAAGGTCAGACCGGGGATCTAGACATTGCATCCATGGACATTCCACCACACTTGTACACATATACTAGGTCCACGTGCAAGTTCCAGTGGGATTCCGGAGCTCCGGCGGTCCTTTTCCAGCGAAACCCTAGTCGGTGGGGCCCGCGGGTCTACCCCTATAGCTTTCTTAGTACGAGGTTCAGACAACGCGCTTTTTTGTTGGTTTAGCTTTGTTTAGGTCATATCTACATGGAAAACAAAGGTTGGGACCTTATAGCACATGCTAGCCCCCGGTATACCCACAGCGGGACTGTTACCCCTACACGTCCAGGAATCTACGAAGTGTTATCGCACGCATGTGAAGAAGGTCAGACCGGGGATCTAGACATTGCATCCATGGACCTTCCACAACACTTGGACACATATACTAGGTCCACGTGCAAGTTCCAGTGGGATTCCGGAGCTCCGGCGGTCCTTTTCCAGCGAAACCCTAGTTGGTGGGGCCTGCGGGTCTACCCCTGTAGCTTTCTTAGTACGAGGTTCAGACAACACGCTTTTTTGTTGGTTTAGCTTTGTTTAGATCATATCTACATGGAAAACAAAGGTTGGGACCTTATAGCACATGCTAGCCCCCCGGTATACCCGCAGCGAGACTGTTACCCCTACACGTTCAGGAATCTACTAAGTGTTATCGCACGCATGTGAAGAAGGTCAGACCGGAGATCTAGACATTGCATCCATGGACATTCCACCACACTTGGACACATATACTAGGTCCATGTGCAAGTTCCAGTGGGATTCCGGAGCTCCGACGGTCCTTTTCTAGCGAAACCCTAGTCGGTGGGGCCCGCGGGTCTACCCCGCAGCGAAACCCTAGGCGGTAGGGGCCGCGGGTTAAAGGGGTAGATCTGCGGGTCCCTCAGACTAGGGTTTCTTCCGAAAAGGACAATCGCACCGCAGGAATATATATTATAGAAAGGAAATGGAAAAAGGAGGAAAAAATAAAATTAAATATATTAAACATGAGAAAATAAAAATGAAACTGGAAAAAATAGAATAAAAAATATGTTGGTCTGTGCCGACGGCCAGGCCGTCGGCACAGATCGGTGAAAAATCTGTTGGACTATGCTGACGGTTGGGCCGTCGGCACAGCCAGGGTTCCAACTTATCCGGTTCAGCACGCACACTGCTCACGCTCCGCACGCACACTGCTCACGCGCACAGCTAGGGTTTGACCCGCTCCGCCGCCGCCGCTGCCGAACCGCCGCGTCGCCACTGTCGAACCGCCGCCGCCACTGCCGAGCCGCCGTCGCCTTGCGGCCGTGATCTGCGAGCCCGACCCGGCCCCGCGGAGCTCCCCCGGCCGCCGCCGCCCCTGCCTCACCTGCCACCGTGGAGCTCCCCCGGCCACCGCCGTCACTGCCTCACCTGTCCCCGCGGAGCTCTCCCGACCGCCGCCGCCCTGCCTCACCTGCCCCCGCGGAGCTCTGCTCACGGGCGCCGCCGTCCTCTGCTGCGGGCCTCCTCTGCTCGCGAGGCCCTCCTCTGCTCGTGCGGCCGCCACCGGGAACCTCCTCTGCTGCGAGCTCCGCGCCGCCAAGGTAAATCCTCTAGTCTTTTTTTGTTCTCTGTTTTAGGTAGTTATGTTAGTATATATGATAGTTTTAGTATATATGGTAGTTTAGTATATTAGGTAGTTAAGGTAGTTTAGTATATATGATAATTTTAGGTAGTTCAGTTAGTATATTAGGTAGTTTAGATAATTTTAGGTAGTAGTAGTAGGTTTAGATAATTTAAAACTGTAACTCTTTTGGATTATCCATGTTTTTTGGACAGCCGGAGGATGTGTAGATTGGATATGTTCTCCACGGTCTACCCCGAACCGAGGCAAGATTTCGGCGGCACCCCCACGTTTTTCTCCGGATGCACATTCCTCTCGGCATTTTTGTCGAGACGTGTATCGGGAGAACAGCGGGGAGGTGCTGCCGAAATTTTGTCCCAGTTCGGGGTAGACCGTGGAGAACGTATCCAATCTACACATCTTCGGGTGGGATTAGGACATATCTTTTCCTATTAGACATGTTAGGTGTATGCATGGAATAACAACGCAAGATTTGTGTATTTAGTTTGATGTCATTAATTAAAATGAAATGTTATATTTGTATTGTGGCTCCCGATGAACAGAGGATGGCTGGTAATTGTTGGATGTACAGTGGCCGTACTAATGCGCTTGAAAGAACAGAGGAGTGGGTATGGAAGACCAATTTTCTGGTGAAGGAGTTAGCGCGTGGTTCAAAGGTATTTCGTGCAAGGTGTCCCTGTGCTCATTGCATGAGGCTTCGTCGTCAGACAAAGGATGATATGAGTAAACACCTATGGCAGTATGGGTATATGCTTGACTACGAGCCTTCAGTCGACTTTTCTCAGTACGAATGTGATGGAGCCGAGGTGATGCGACAACGGATCGATGGCATTGAGAATGATGGGATTAGAAACTTGCTAGAGGATCTTCGTGATGCCGACATGCCAGATTCGCCACCTTCACAGGAGGAATCGCCAGAACCGGAGGAACCAGAGGAACCAGGTCAACCGGAGGAACCGGAGGCAACCGCGAAGGCCTTCTATGATATGATGGCCTCGGCTAAGAGGCCTCTATATCCGGGTGCGAAAGTGTCTCAGCTCGATGCCATCTCGCAAATACTAGCCGACAAGTCCCAGTACGCCACCACTCTGATCGGGGAGATAGCAGACATCACGACTAAGTACTATGCCGATGATGTTCCCACTCTGCATAACCCGATCACTCGATACAATGTCGACGAGTTGGAGGAAGACCCCAAGATCCCACTCTTTCAATCTCCCGGTGGCAAGTCCGGTGCTGGAAAAGAGTACTTATTGAAGCCGAACGAAAAGGAGGGCATAATGTTCTATGTTCTCATGAACATGAAGCATGAACTTATCAGTTTCATGAGGTAAACTGATGAACAAATTACTTATTCCAACTAGTAACTAGGTTCCGGTCTAACACGCGTTTTCTCCTTTTAGCCAATTCAAGGATGAACAATGGTCGGAAATGAGGGATCCCAGTGTCGCGGAGCTGGACACTCTTCTAAAAGATGGTGCCCCGGGAAAGAAAAATTTCGTGGCTTGGTTCAGGGCCAAAGTAATTTCTAACCTGTCCCTGTTTCCTTGCAGTCCCTTGTCCCTATTATTACACATATCCCTCTTACCTTGCAATTCGTGACATGTAGGGAGCTGATCGCAACGTTGAGATGACGAATGAGATTCGATGTGTTTCACAGGGTTGTAGCCGTAGAGTCATGAGGTATCAGAAGTACGATGTTAATGGGTACTGCTTCCATACAGAGTTTTACCAGAACAATCGGCCTAATGCAAAAACTATAAATACTGGGGTCTTCACCGGAGGAACCGATGAAGTTGATTACTACGGGATATTAGAGGACGTATACGAGCTGATGTTCGAGACAAACATAAAACTCAAGCTCGTTGTGTTCAAATGCCACTGGTTCGACCCCATCGATGGACAAAGAAGTACCCCCTACATTGGGTTAGTTGAAGTTAGGCCTTCAACCACCTATAACGGAGCCGATGTGTATATAGTGGCTCACCAAGCCAAGCAAGTTTATTATTTACCCTACCCATGCAAGAAAGAGGAACTCCAGGGTTGGGAAGTCGTCTTCCAGGTATTGCCACATGGTAAGCTACCCAGGCCCAACGCCGACGATTACGTCAACATTGACCCTGTAACATACGAGGGAGTTTTCTATCAAGAGGAAGAGAACTTCGGGGGTTTTGACATACAAGTGGGTCATGAGGGCCTCGAGAATGATGCACAAACTCGTGGTGAGACAGTGGTGGATTTAAAGGACGTTGATATGCTCACCAAGTTTCATCAGGCGAATTTCAACACAGATGAGCCTCCACCGTGCGACCAGCCTTACTACTCACGTGATAGTGATACTGATAGTGAAAATGAGAACAACCAAGTACTTTATGATAGTGATGATTAGAGGTGAGGGTCTTTTATGTCTTTATGCATAGTATTTATTTCTCAACATGCTTCTAAATTTCATTATGTCTTTATTTATACTTAATTGTTTACTCTTTCTCAATGCAGGTGATTGACCAATGCCTCGGGGGAGCAAGGAATCAACGGCCTCCCTTCTCAAGTTGATGATGATGGGTTCGTAGCATGTAAAACAAAAAATTTCTACCGCAAGAACGAACAAAACCTAGATCTAATCTAGATAAAAGCCAAGCTCTAATCTATTAGACATGTGCAACGAGATAGATAGGAACTAACCCTCGTAGATCCGAAAGCGTTAACGAGATTAGATCTCGTGGTTGATGTAGTCGATCACTTGCCGATCTCAAGATCGTGTGGACGATCCTTCCGGCGTCGCGTTCCAGCAGCGCTTCCGTAGTCGGTCAAGTGGACGATCCTTCCGGCGCCGCGTTTCGGCAGCGCTACCGCAGTCGGTCACACGTGCGGAGTCGAAGTAGACCTTCCTCTCCCCGTTCCAGCGAGCAGCGGAGGTAGTAGATCTTCTCCACGGAATCCCAGTAGCACGACGGCGTGGTGGTGGTGGTCGAGTAGAGAATTCTGCAGGGCTTCGTCTATGCCTGTGCAGAAGAAAGGTGGAGGAGAGAGGCGGCAGAGATTGGGAGTTATAGGAGCAGGACTAGGAGGGGGCGCCCCTGCCCTTCTATTTAAGGGGGGGAGGGCGCGCCTGGGGAGGGGGAGTCCTTGTAGGACTCCCCTCCTATGGCCGGCGGTGGGAAGGGGGAGGAGTCCTCCTCCCCCACGAATCCATGTCTTGCCCCACCAGGACTCCTTTGATCCTTTCTTGGTTTTCAAGCAAACTCCAAGAAATCCTCTAGAACCATCCAGAACATTCCGAAACCTTCTAGAATCTCCATACAAACACTCCGGAACATTTCCTAACTTAGAAAATGATCCCCAATATATGAATCTTTTTCTCCGGACAATTCCGGATCTCCTCGTGATGTCCCGGATCCATTCCGAGACTCCGAACAACATTCGGTCTCCAACGCACATTCCATATCTACTTAAAACAACTTCGAACCTTAAGTGTGTCACCCTACGGTTCGTGAATATGTAGACATGACAAAGACACATCTCCTATCAATAACCATCAGCGGGACCTGGAGATCCATAATGGCTCCCACATACTCAACGATGACTTTGTGATCGATTGAACCATTTACATACGAAACCAATTCCCTTTGTCACACGATACTATACTTATACGAGGTTTGATCGTCGGTATCTCCATACCTAGTTCTACCTCGTTACTGATAAGTACTCTTTACTCGTTCCGTGATATGTCATCCCTTGTGACCCAGTCACATGCTTGCAAGCTAACTAGATGACATTCCACCGAGAGGGCCCAGAGCATATCTATCCGTCATATGGATGGACAAATCCCAATCTTGGTCCATGCGCTTCAACACGTATTTTCAGAATACCCAATGACACTTTTATGACCACCCAATTACGAAGCGGTGTTTGATGTCATCAAAGTATCCATCCGGTGATGGTGATTAACACAACCTCATGGTCGAAGGATTAGGTTACTATGCATTTAAAAGCTTACAGCAATACGAACTTAATGACTTGATCTTATGCTACGCTTACTATGGGTGTGTGTCCATCACATCATTCTCCTAATGATATAATCTTGTTATTAACGACATCCAATGTCCATGATCAGGAAACCATGATCATCCATTAATCAACAAGCTAGTTTAACAAGAGGCTTACTAGGGACTCTTTTATGTTTACAAAACACACAAGTATTAGTGTTTCATAATAATACAATTATAGCATAGGATGTAAACATTTATCATAAATATAAAGATATAATAATAACCACTTTTATTATTGCCTCTTGGGCATATCTCCAACAGTCTCCCACTTGCACTAGAGTCAATAATCTAGTTAAAAACTTGTGCATTCAACACCTATGGCTTTCTGGTGTTGTATAGACACTATTGCTAGTGGTAAACAAAATCTTCGGATCTGACACTTCCAGGTCTGTGTATTTGCATGTCCTTTCGTCTCTACGCATTACTCATTCTCCAATGAAATGGCATTGTATAAATTTGGTCCTTTGGTGAGACCTTTAGTTCCTTCGGCTCAAAATATGTTGATATTATTTTCATACAATATATCTTCATAGTATTAGCCCACTTTGAACCACACCTAGTTTGGTAACAAACTACTTAACACAAATGCCCTCCTTTGCTGCTACTATAGCAGTTTATATACTTAGCCTTTTGTTGTAGTATACGTCACAATATCTCAACTTTGGAACTTATCCAAATCCATCATGGAACATCCTTTCCATTATATTGTGCCACCCTTAGTCTAAATTGAGATAAATTTAATTTGTATCTTGTGACAAAACTAGTATCAATGTAACACTTTACAACGAACTCCCTTTAACTATTTGTCACTTATACATGATATATTCTTAGTTCTTCCAAAGCTCATAAGAATATATTTACTATTGTCCAATGATCATCTTATGAATCATTCTGGTATATGCTCATAACATTTAGAGCATAGGACATATCTGGATGTGTACATCTCAAAGAATGATTGATCAAAATATTCTTGTGATTTCACCAAGTGTCAAAACACTTGAATCTCGTGTCAACACACTTGAATCTTGATTTAGTCCTTTCCGTGCGTCAAGAACCTTTCTTGTTGTTTCCATATTGAACTCATTCAACATCTTATCTATGTACATTTGGCAAAACCATATTAGCGCCTCAATCTATCCATATAGACATTGATGCCTAATTCTCGAGTTATGCCTAAGTCTTTCATCGAAATGAAATTCTTAACCTGTGTCAATAAAAGATACATTATTTCTAATCGACAATATGTCTTTCACATAATGTATTAGAAATATGTCTTAGCGCTCCCACTTAATTTCTTGCAAAATGCAAACATCTTCATCGTCTCTGATGAAATTAAACCTTTTAACAGTTTCATCACGGTGAAGATTCCAACTCCGCGATGCTTACTTCAACCATTGAAGTTTTGCATACTCTTTTAGCATCCTTTGAATTAACAAAACCCTTTGGATCGTGTCATGTACATGTCCTAGGTAACCATTCTATTAGAAGAACTTGTTTTGTTTTTTCAACTACCATATACCAAAATATATGTAGTGGTTGCTAAATTAATCCGTCCAGACTAAATATCGCTATGAAAGATCAAATCTTATCATAGTCAATTCCTTGAACATTGTCGTAAACTCTTTCCGACATGTCGACTATTTCATAGATTTGAAACATCCATGTCTATTTCTTTATAGATCCAAACACGACCGATAGGCTTCACGCCTTTCCGGACGGTCTTCTAAGTTCAGAAACTTTATTTCTCGTGTATGGATACTATCACGGATTCCATGACTTCTAGTCATTTTATGGAGTCAGGGCCCATCATCGCTTCTTTGCATGTAGTCGGTTCATCATTGTCAATACAATAACGACTTGCTTATCAAATCTTACTATTTGATTCTTACCGACCCATACGGTTCTATAGGAACTCTAATCTCCGAGATCACACTTTTTGTAATCACGAGAGCCATGAGCATTGTGGCCGCCACCGGGACACTTTCCGGCGCTGCGCTACTTAGCACATATAGCTAAGGTTCAACAACCTTATCAAAGTTCTATTGTGCTCCCACTTAATTTTTCACGAAAAATTCCTTCTCAAGAAACTTGATGTTCCAAGCGACAAACTCTTTTGTCCTCGGCGTTATGGAGAAATTCCCAACAAATTCTTTGGAATAACCTACAAATACGTGCTTATCCGACTTTGGTTGTAAACATTTTACTTATGCCTAGCATACCAAAAATTTAAGAAAAGACAATTCGGGTTTTATCCCAAACCATGACTTATATGGTGTCATTTCAACGGATCACGATGGAGCTCTTTTCAGTGTAAAAGCGGTAGTCACTAAAGCTTTAATCTTTAATATATAATGGCAGTTTTATAAATGACACCTTTGATCTTACCATGTAAAACAAGGTTTCATTACATATCTCGAACACTCCATACTCCTATGGTGTTTTGGGAAATGTAAATCCATGGAACAATTCCTCAAATCTTAGGTGTTTTGCTAAACTTGTAACTCAAACATCTTTATTTATGATCCAATCATAAACTCTTTTATTTTCTTGTTACAATGATTTTCCACTTCATCTTGAAAGTCTTTGAACATTTTTCAAATGTTTCATACTTCTTCCTTATTAAGTAAATATACAGATATATTCACTCAAATTTTCGGAGAAAGCATATGAAGCAAAAAGATCCATCGCATATGGCTACACATAATGGACTATGCATATTAGCATGCATAATTTCCAATAAGCTAGTCATCCGTTCCTATCTGGCCTATGGACGGAATTTCAATTATCTCGAGGAAAGTCTCACATGCGTCAATTGATCAAAATCAAAGACTCCAAAATTCCATCAACATGGAGTTTCTTCATGTTTTCTTTCAAATATAATTTAAACAGTGATGTCACTTCATAAGTGATCTTTCAATCATTTGTCTTGCGACATTTTAGCAATAGTGTTTATAGATGTGATTTCTCCCACTAGACTTGTAAAAGTTTATCCATCCTTTATGGAATACGGTTATTATTTGAACAACCATTGTTCTCGTAATACCGGAACAAAATAACAATTATTAAAACAAATCTTGAAGGCTAGGTTTGATGACAACGAAAAACACAATAACACTTTATTTGTTTTCGATGAACATCATCACTTATTCTCTTGCTAGTTACTTAGGCCATTGCAGTTCATGAATTGTGTTGTCCTGTATGACACTTCATACCAACCAATTTGGTATGCAATACCGCAGAACCACATTGTTTAACAACCAAGGAATACAGCCATAACATGTATCTTCTATATACCTAAGTTGGACATCTCCAATCTTTTCTTTTCTGCCAAATATTTTATAGATTCTCTTTCAGCAATTCCTTTTCTTTTAAAAGAATCTATCAACATCAATAGTGGTGTCATTCACATGACACATAGTATAAAGTGTGTATAGTCAAATACCAATACCTTTGGACTTGCACTTTGAAGTGGATCACCTTCATCAAATGTTTGGCATTCTTTCAAAATTCCATTCTTTAGTAATCTTTTAGTGTAGTAAACATTTTACTTACATCTTCTATTCATCCTTATCATGACAACTTTCATGATCAAGCTGCTATAGCTTATAAAGGTGAATTGCGAGTATAATGTTTCTTTTTCAAAAACTTTTGGAGGATTAGGACGACTAGCGTCTCCAACCTTCACAAATTCTCATCAAATATGAGGACGTATACTCTATCATGTTGTAACCAACACATTGTTTTAGATATCGCAATACCTTTCACATATGATGGTTTCTGAAACATTGCTTTCAGCTCTTAGATAAACTTGATATTAAAAACAATCTTTTGTGTATCAAGAATCATGGAGGCAAACATGATACATTAGATACTAACACTGGAATTGTTACTCTTGATTTAATACTACTTATTAAACTTCATGGAGCAAATAGAGTTTGCTGAAAGTTTGCAATAGGACTTATAAACTTTAAATTGACATTCAAAACAATACGATACCAGTTCGTAAAGTAAATATCCAGAATTTCTATATTTCTACTATCTCAACTATAACTAAGCGTAAGGTGGTGAACGGATGCCAATGACTACAACAAACTATGCAAATTCACTTTGATTATGTTTATGATAAATTGAGTTCGACTAATCCAAATTACAAATGAACTCCCACTCAAAAAAACATCCCTCAAGTTATTTTAGTGATTACATGAACCAAATCTACTACACCAAGTCCAATCATCACGTGAGATGATGTAGCTTTAAAGGCGAACAATCAACATGTTCATCATATCATCCATATGACTCATGCTTTACCTTTCGGTATTCTGTATTCCGAGACCATGTCTGTACATGCTAGGCTCGTCAAGGTTAACCTTAGTTTCTGCATGTGCGAATTTGGCTTGCACCCGTTGTATGCACACGTAGAGTCTATCACACCTGATCATCACGAGATGCTTCGAAACGACGAGTCTTAGCAACGATGCCAACTAAGGACGAACACTTTATTACTTGATATTTAGTGAGAGGGATCATCTTATAATGCTACCGTCGCGATCTAAGCAATACAAGATGCATAAAGGATTAACATCACAGGCAATTCATAATAAGTGTGATATGATATGGCCCTTTCTTCTTGCGCCTTTGATCTCCATCTCCAAAGCACGAACATGATCTCCATCATCACCAGCATTGCGTCAAGGTCAGTGGCGCCACTTCATGGTTGTCCATCATCACTAGCAACTATTACAACTACTTGGAATAAAGCTATTACAAGATGAATAGACACGCAGGTCTTAACAGAATTAAAGACAACCATTAGGCTCCTGCCGGTTTCCATATTACAATAAGGATCATTGCATACAATAAGGAGGTGGATGAGCCCATGCACGTTGAGGTCGATGAGACTGCATTGATCATGGCGAGCCACGGCAAGCCGCATGGCCGTTTCAACATTCTTGATGCGGTGGTCCAGCCTACCATGACCCTCACACAAGTCAAGGCTACCCTCACCCCCGATCACCCCTCTATCGCGCCTCGTCCTCGGCCTACTACCTCCACCGTCGATGTAAGTGTTTCTCATTTTCACCGTCTTTCCGCAATTTGATCCTAAATGGCTAAGCTGACGAGATTCTTTATTTTTGAAATTGTAGCATGATTTCTAGGATGCCTACAAGGCCATCCATGCAAATTATAACAAGGAGTATGATGCATGGCTTGAGCTGAGAGCAGAGTGTGATGCGTACTCTAGGAAAGTGATGGATGTAAGTTTTAACCTTTACTTTTGCAAATGATGACAAGTCCCACTTCCTCTACTTTGAGCCTTTGTTTCTGCAATGACTGACATATAACTATCCTGTAGGCGATGAATCACTACTTTACCACTGGATAGCGGGTTCCAGTAGAAGGTGATCAGCCACCTGATCCTGGGATGCCGCCTCGCTGCATATCGATGGAAGATTTCGCTGCCAGATACTACGGAGGGACCTCGGTAAGTTCTTTGACAAACCACTTGTTACCGCTTTCATATGCCTTGCAAGTTGCTAAGTTTTGCTCAAACATGTAGGGTACGGGACGCTCCGGGACATCACCCTTTGGTCATGCCCCGCTCTCGCCTAGTCCGCCACGCGATGGCGCACAACTTCGTCTCATGGCGCCTAGTGGTTCAGCTAGTGGTTCTACTTCCCCGATGGCCCGACGTGCGTCTCCTGAGCTCGGGACGGGAAGCCTCGGGCTCCTTGACACACCGACACATACAACGAGTTCGAGACCATGATCATGGACATGGTTAGAGCTAGAGCTAGATCTTGATCTTGTGTATGCACTTGTGATGATGTTGTTTGGATAACGAATATGTTTTGTAGATGATCGTGTTGTTGTTTGCATGATGATGGATATTGCAATGTCATGTTAATTGCTTCAATATTTTATTTGTGAATTTTGAAATTATTTTGCTGGTGCTAAAATGGATCTAAAATTGAAAATAATCAAAAAAAAAATGCCAGGAGCTATGCCGACAGCAATGCCGTCGGCATAGCTTGCTGCCACCAAGCCTTTTATGTGCCATATGGCACAGGCTGTGCCGACGGCCTGGCGCTCGGCGTAGCAGATGGGCCTGTGCCGACGGCCTGGCCGTCGACACAGATGGGCATCGTGGCTCCCTAGGCTGGGCCTGTGCCGACGGCCGGGCTGTCGGCGTAGGGGGACACGCGGCGGGCTCTGCCTACGTCCTGGGCGGGACCTGTGCCGACGGCTTGGCCGTCGGCGTAGCTTCAGGACTGAGCCGTTAGCAGACGGCCGTTGCCTGACAACGTGGGTCCCGTTGCAGGAATTGTGCCGAGAGGGTTCTGCTACGCCGGCGGGATTTTCGCTACGCCGACCAGGTGGTACGCCGAGGGGGCTACGCCGACAGCCACCGTCGGCACAGCCTGTGCCGACGGCTATATTGGACTGTGCCGACGGCAGCCGGCCGTCGGCGCCTCCACCGTTTCCTGCAGTGCTTAGCTGTGAATTAGTCCGATCAGCAATGATATGGCCCAAAAGTTGGTACTGACTCGCAAAAATTACCAATGATGGTACTGACTCGTACAAACAGCCTCAATTGTGGTAGTTTTATCCAATTAACTCGTGGCCTTGATTAAGAAATGATATTTATTTCAGAATTTTAACATTTTGAAATTTGATTTTTATGTATTTTTGTAATAAATTCGGCTACACCCACTGGTCAAAATATCACCTCCCGTTGTTCCTGCTAAAACTAGCCAGTAGATTCGCAGCATATTCTATCATATCCCAATTCTTGGATGATAGTATAATAGGGCTCCCATGTGTCCTTGATTAAGTAACGATATCCCGGATCCTCATATATACTAGCTGGTGATGGGCGCCGCGGCACGCCTTGCCCGTGCCGTCGCTATTAGATGTTTCCTGATATGTAAAGAACGCACCAGACACACCAGACAGAGTACTCCTATACAGTGACAGTTACCAATAGCTAGTCTGTATGTTACCGAGGTTTGAGTTGTTGTTATTTGTTGCTGATGTATTCTCGGTAAGCAAAAAACTTAGTATATACCCAATCATTGTGGTGCATTTAGGTTGCAAGGTAAACCTTTTCCATCCAATTGCATAATAGATCTTAGTTTGCAACTCTGAAGCAGTTACTTTTTGTTGCAGCTGAGTGTAAGGTTAACTAATATATAACATAAGTATAGCAACTGAGTAATTTCATCCAATGTTTTGCCAAAATAGAAAAATACGGAGTGAAAAGTATGCACAATAGAACCTTCAATAAAATACCGAAACGTGATAAACCATAACACGAGTAGCACATTGTATCAACTTCTGCCAAATATTATAAAATCGTCAACTCATTACATGTGTGATGTCCAACCAAAATAGTAAGAAAATAACCAACTATTTTCAAGAAAAGCATGGAGAAGTAAATACACATGGAGAAGCAAAATAGCACTGTATTTTCTCGTGTGTTCTCATCATTCTCATCCTCCAATTGGAAAGAGATGTGTGCAGCAGCAACATGGGAATATCAAAGATTTCTTTGATTATTCTTCTTTAGGACTCTCTGTAGTCTCCATCCAAAGCCAATCGATTTAGAACTGGCAACACACGATGGCCTAGCACTTGTTAGGTACTACACACAATAGCATAGCATTTGTCAGGTAGTACAAATATTCAGTAAACTGTATTGCATCAAGCGATTCAAAACTGTCAAACACATAACAGCCTAGCACTTCCCATGTACTACTCCCTCCGTCCCATGTGACTTGCATACGAATCACTTATTTTGGGACGGAGGGAGTACTATTTTCCAAGTTTCCTCTCGTAGGATTGATTGACCAAAAACAGGACAGGAGCAACCAACCAACTTCCCATCCGCTTCCAGCAGCTGTGAGTGCCTCCATGACTCCATTATCCTCCTCTTGCCGCCCCGGCCCCGGCGCAGCAGGACAGCCACAGAACCGCCACCGCGGCCTCGTGTTCCATTTGCCCGACCCATATCATCCTCCCCTCGTGGCTGCCGCCACCTCCTTTTCCCATCGGCCGCGATGGCTACTTTACCATCGCTTCACCGGGTCGCCAGTACCAGTAGCAACAGCGCCGACTCCTCAGTGGCCGCGGGCACGACAGTGACAGCGTGAGCGAGGGCCGGGACGGCGCCAGTCGGCACCATCGACGAACGGGCAGGGCACCCGCGTACCTGCACGGCCGCGACCATGCACATGATAGTTGCTGGATTCAAGATCAGTGACGACGGATGACGCGACAGAGGCCTGCTTCTCTTTCTCTAGCGCGATCTTGGCTGCGAGAGAGTGCACAACCTTCTCTGCTGCGGCTGGCTCCCCGTGAGAAGCAGCAAGCTGTGCGGGAGCACCTCCTCGGGCGAGGGCAAGGGCGGCAGCGTTGCTGCGTGTATATGGATGAGGCGCTAGAGAAGTCGGGCACCAGGTCGGTGAACGCCAGAGGGAACCGTGTGGCTGGACACGCGAGGTGGCTGGAGTTGAGCCACCGCAGTATGGATGCTCGGTCGTAAGTTGCCAGAACACGGAACACAGGTCGGCATCATCGGAGAGGCGGCCATCAACGGTGAGTGTCAAGTGGGAGTCCACAAGAGGAGTTGGAGGTTGTTCGAGTTGTAGGAGGTCATCGCCTCCTCGCGTCTCTCCTCTCCATGGTGGCGTCGGCCGGCAGATGTCGGGCCAAGCCGAGAAGCACGATAGGGGCGAGGTAAGTACTGGATGTCGACGACGCAGATGTCCTGGCTCTGGAGGAATGCCAAAATGGAGCATTTCCACCGGGAAAGGACCTGGCGAGCACACTAGGAGGACTGGCGTGTGTGGGGAGGCATCGGGGAGATGGTGGGAGCCGAAAGAATTGCAGCACCGTATGGAGAGAAAAGTAGGCTCACCTCCCTCTTATGCTACCACCTCCCGCTCCAAGATAAATTCATCCCCATTTTTCTCTTGTGCGGCAGCTTTGGCGGCAGCGGCGGCAACAATTTAGATCTCCGGTAGCAGCGCACTACAGGAATGGATGAATACGCCGACGGCCAAACATCGGGGCCGTCGGTGTAGACCGTGACTAGGCCAGCCCCTCCAAGCAGCCGTCGGTGTAGAAATGCCCTCGGCGTATCCTATGCTACGCCGACGGCTGCCCTCGGCGTAGCTATTTTTCCTTTTTATCTCATTAAACTTTGAAAAATCATAACTAAATCATTCTAATTCGGAAAAATACAAATAATATATCAAAATTTGCAGAAAAATAAGATCTATCTATTTATACTCAAATATTACATATTTTTAAAAAAAATTAAGTGAAACATAAAATATTATATATAGTTTAAAACGGACATAAGAAATTTAAAAACGATCCAACCAATGTGAAACCTTCGCGTGGTGTCATATTATGTGACATAGTTATAAGGAAAAACATCAAACCTGCTATATTGATTATGTCTGAAAAAATCCTTCACAAAATGACCTATCTCATTCGAGGTTTCTTGGTTTTCGGGTCAAACGACCAATGTTATGGCTAGAATCCATGTATAGTTTGTGATAATGTGCCCATATTGTGCATACATGTGCATTATGGGATGTCGAACAATGTTGCAGGAGGAAGTTTTCATTTTCGTCGCACCAAAAAGCTATTTTCCATTTTCCGACCACAAAAATGGGGGAGTTTTGTGAAGCAACCACCAAATGGCTAATTCAAAATGCTACCACCACATTTTACAAAAATACTAGACCACCTTATATGGAAAATGTCCCAACAGGGGGATCTAAAACTTTTTCGTCCACCCCTGGTAAAAAAGACAAATTCCTGCCGAATCGGTAGGAAGTGGGTCAGATATGAACTACAGGTACATGATCCGATGCTCATGTTTTTTTACAAAAACCATTTTTAGGTTCACAATATGCTATTTTATCAAATATCCAAAGCAAGTTTAGTGAGGCTCGGCCCCGAGCTAAGAATCTTCATGCCCGTCGTTCGAGAAAGTTTGACGAGATAACCAGATATTCCGAGTGATTCACAACACATGGAGGAGATCAACTGAGACAATTTTTCGGTATTTCCATCAGGTGTTGTATGATGTTGGAGAAATCAAAGAAGAGAAGACAATTTCCCGGTATTTCCATCAGGTGTTGTATGATGTTAGAGAACTCAAAGAAGAGAAGACAATTTCCCGGTATTTCCATAATACTCCCTCCGTTTCAAAATATAAGATGTTTTAGCTTTGTGAAAATAGTGAATCTAGAGCTCTTTTAGTATGTAGGTTCATCTAGGTTTGGGTGAATCTACACACTAAAAACAGTCTAGATACACTCCTTTCACAAAGCTAAAACATGTTATATTTTGAAACGGAGAGAGTATATGCTTTGTTTGAATTTTTTATTTTTCTCTCGATAGTATGAATTTAGTACAACGTGGTTCATTGGATCTTTATCGTAGGGAACACAAAGTTATTGAATCTATGCTACATAGCTTGATCGCTCTTTTGCGGCGGTTGTAGCTTCTGCATCCATGGGTGCCCCGAACCCTATAGGGCCGCCTCCCGCCATGCCTCCTACCGCGAGACAGCCGCCCGCCGCCAGGCCAAACCCCCGCGGGCCGACCCCCTTCTCGGGGTCGCCGGGGATGCTACCTCCTGGGTCGCTCCAGCCGGGGATACCTCTGAGGGCTCCGGTTATTCCTCCGGCATACTTCAACGTCGTGTCGTCTCAGGTTCCACTTCGCCCACTACAACCCCTGTATCGCAGTCCGCCTCCTATGGGCTACGACGGGTTGCATGCTCCACTTGGGGCTCAGGGAAAACATCCTTCTAAGGGAGGGACACCTCCACCCCAGCAGTTCGCGGTCGGTGTGGGGGTTTCGGCTGTGGATGTTCCGAAAAGAAAGAAAGAAAGAAAGAAGAAGAAGAGGGTGCAGCCGTCGATGAACCAGGGGCTAGGTGCCCATCAATTCCAGGCGGATCCTTAGCTTCAGCCACATCAGCCGGGCTCACATCAGTATGGGTATCCTCGGATGCAAGGATCTGCTACGTATGTGTCGCCTTTTTCGTCTCAGGGACAACAAATGCAGTTTCAGTACAATCCGCAGGGTCAGGTCACTCAAGGTATTATGCCTGCTGCACCGATGGATTATGCATAGGTAAATCCTACACATGTGACCGCTGCTACTAGCAAGAAGACTAAAAAGATGGTATGGTGTTGTAAGTGTGCAGTGGATACACATGCCTCTAAAGACTGCAAAGTGGTGCATTATTGTTATATCTGTGATAATTCTGCTCACCCTACTTTACGATGCCCAGTTCTTAAGCAGCCGTGTCTTACACCTTATATGGATGGTATTGGCAATGAGATAACTTTGATCACTCAGTTTCCTGATAGTGTGGTTCGTGATCATCTCGCACCAAATCAGTCTCCTATTGCTCTTGTGAAAGTATCTGGACAGGCTGTTGTTGTGGATGTGGTTAAGTGGCAGATTGCCAAGAGTGTTTCTATTCATGATCAGTGGAAGTGGGAAGATATACCATATGGAGACAATGCTTTCTTAGTGAGCTTTCTATCCTTCGAGGACCTTGACAGGATCGATGGGATGCAGGTTTCAGTGCCACTAAGTAACACTCAACTCACTTTTTCCACTAGATCATAGGAGGTTCCCAACAAGTGTGAGCTCCAGCAAGTTTGCTTACATGTTGAGGGGGTACATCATAAATGGGAGACAATTTCCATAGTGATGGAATCCAACCCACTGAATGTGTATTTCAGAAAAGATCTTATTGGACCTATATTACAATCCTGGAATAATCTTTTATTACGATTATCCACGGTACAATTTTCTGAAGGCCCAGATGAGTTCACATGGAAATTATTGGTGAATGGCAAATTCACAGTTGATTCCATGTATAGAGCTGTGATCTAACCTGATATTCCAGTCGATGATGATAATAAGAAATTTTTTGAAGATGAAGATACCATTGAAAGCAATTTTTTGCATGGTATCTTCGTCGAGGAGTTATTCTAACTAAATTAACTAATGATAATATTATTAAGAGAAATTGGTAAAAAAGTAAACAATGTGTTTTTTGTCATCAAGATGAGTCGATTAAACACTTATTCTTCCAGTATAAATTTGCTCGGTCTATATGGCCAATCATCCAAGTATCATCTGGGCTATCCCCATCAAGATAGTGACCAATGTTTTCGGTAACTGGTTATATGGTATTAATGATAAGTACAAGATTCTGTTTAGGGTGAGAGCGCTTTCCATTATTGGGTCGTTTTGGCTTTGTAGAAATAACAAGATTCTGTTTAGGGTGAGAGCGCTTTCCAATGAAATGGCATTGTATAAATTTGGTCCTTTGGTGAGACCTTTAGTTCCTTCGGCTCAAAATATGTTGATATTATTTTCATACAATATATCTTCATAGTATTAGCCCACTTTGAACCACACCTAGTTTGATAACAAACTACTTAACACAAATGCCCTCCTTTGCTGCTACTATAGCAGTTTATATACTTAGCCTTTTGTTGTAGTATACGTCACAATATCTCAACTTTGGAACTTATCCAAATCCATCATGGAACATCCTTTCCATTATATTGTGCCACCCTTAGTCTAAATTGAGATAAATTTAATTTGTATCTTGTGACAAAACTAGTATCAATGTAACACTTTACAACGAACTCCCTTTAACTATTTGTCACTTATACATGATATATTCTTAGTTCTTCCAAAGCTCATAAGAATATATTTACTATTGTCCAATGATCATCTTATGAATCATTCTGGTATATGCTCATAACATTTAGAGCATAGGACATATCTGGATGTGTACATCTCAAAGAATGATTGATCAAAATATTCTTGTGATTTCACCAAGTGTCAAAACACTTGAATCTCGTGTCAACACACTTGAATCTTGATTTAGTCCTTTCCGTGCGTCAAGAACCTTTCTTGTTGTTTCCATATTGAACTCATTCAACATCTTATCTATGTACATTTGGCAAAACCATATTAGCGCCTCAATCTATCCATATAGACATTGATGCCTAATTCTCGAGTTATGCCTAAGTCTTTCATCGAAATGAAATTCTTAACCTGTGTCAATAAAAGATACATTATTTCTAATCGACAATATGTCTTTCACATAATGTATTAGAAATATGTCTTAGCGCTCCCACTTAATTTCTTGCAAAATGCAAACATCTTCATCGTCTCTGATGAAATTAAACCTTTTAACAGTTTCATCACGGTGAAGATTCCAACTCCGCGATGCTTACTTCAACCATTGAAGTTTTGCATACTCTTTTAGCATCCTTTGAATTAACAAAACCCTTTGGATCGTGTCATGTACATGTCCTAGGTAACCATTCTATTAGAAGAACTTGTTTTGTTTTTTCAACTACCATATACCAAAATATATGTAGTGGTTGCTAAATTAATCCGTCCAGACTAAATATCGCTATGAAAGATCAAATCTTATCATAGTCAATTCCTTGAACATTGTCGTAAACTCTTTCCGACATGTCGACTATTTCATAGATTTGAAACATCCATGTCTATTTCTTTATAGATCCAAACACGACCGATAGGCTTCACGCCTTTCCGGACGGTCTTCTAAGTTCAGAAACTTTATTTCTCGTGTATGGATACTATCACGGATTCCATGACTTCTAGTCATTTTATGGAGTCAGGGCCCATCATCGCTTCTTTGCATGTAGTCGGTTCATCATTGTCAATACAATAACGACTTGCTTATCAAATCTTACTATTTGATTCTTACCGACCCATACGGTTCTATAGGAACTCTAATCTCCGAGATCACACTTTTTGTAATCACGAGAGCCATGAGCATTGTGGCCGCCACCGGGACACTTTCCGGCGCTGCGCTACTTAGCACATATAGCTAAGGTTCAACAACCTTATCAAAGTTCTATTGTGCTCCCACTTAATTTTTCACGAAAAATTCCTTCTCAAGAAACTTGATGTTCCAAGCGACAAACTCTTTTGTCCTCGGCGTTATGGAGAAATTCCCAACAAATTCTTTGGAATAACCTACAAATACGTGCTTATCCGACTTTGGTTGTAAACATTTTACTTATGCCTAGCATACCAAAAATTTAAGAAAAGACAATTCGGGTTTTATCCCAAACCATGACTTATATGGTGTCATTTCAACGGATCACGATGGAGCTCTTTTCAGTGTAAAAGCGGTAGTCACTAAAGCTTTAATCTTTAATATATAATGGCAGTTTTATAAATGACACCTTTGATCTTACCATGTAAAACAAGGTTTCATTACATATCTCGAACACTCCATACTCCTATGGTGTTTTGGGAAATGTAAATCCATGGAACAATTCCTCAAATCTTAGGTGTTTTGCTAAACTTGTAACTCAAACATCTTTATTTATGATCCAATCATAAACTCTTTTATTTTCTTGTTACAATGATTTTCCACTTCATCTTGAAAGTCTTTGAACATTTTTCAAATGTTTCATACTTCTTCCTTATTAAGTAAATATACAGATATATTCACTCAAATTTTCGGAGAAAGCATATGAAGCAAAAAGATCCATCGCATATGGCTACACATAATGGACTATGCACATTAGCATGCATAATTTCCAATAAGCTAGTCATCCGTTCCTATCTGGCCTATGGACGGAATTTCAATTATCTCGAGGAAAGTCTCACATGCGTCAATTGATCAAAATCAAAGACTCCAAAATTCCATCAACATGGAGTTTCTTCATGTTTTCTTTCAAATATAATTTAAACAGTGATGTCACTTCATAAGTGATCTTTCAATCATTTGTCTTGCGACATTTTAGCAATAGTGTTTATGGATGTGATTTCTCCCACTAGACTTGTAAAAGTTTATCCATCCTTTATGGAATACGGTTATTATTTGAACAACCATTGTTCTCGTAATACCGGAACAAAATAACAATTATTAATACAAATCTTGAAGGCTAGGTTTGATGACAACGAAAAACACAATAACACTTTATTTGTTTTCGATGAACATCATCACTTATTCTCTTGCTAGTTACTTAGGCCATTGCAGTTCATGAATTGTGTTGTCCTGTATGACACTTCATACCAACCAATTTGGTATGCAATACCGCAGAACCACATTGTTTAACAACCAAGGAATACAGCCATAACATGTATCTTCTATATACCTAAGTTGGACATCTCCAATCTTTTCTTTTCTGCCAAATATTTTATAGATTCTCTTTCAGCAATTCCTTTTCTTTTAAAAGAATCTATCAACATCAATAGTGGTGTCATTCACATGACACATAGTATAAAGTGTGTATAGTCAAATACCAATACCTTTGGACTTGCACTTTGAAGTGGATCACCTTCATCAAATGTTTGGCATTCTTTCAAAATTCCATTCTTTAGTAATCTTTTAGTGTAGTAAACATTTTACTTACATCTTCTATTCATCCTTATCATGACAACTTTCATGAACAAGCTGCTATAGCTTATAAAGGTGAATTGCGAGTATAATGTTTCTTTTTCAAAAACTTTTGGAGGATTAGGACGACTAGCGTCTCCAACCTTCACAAATTCTCATCAAATATGAGGACGTATACTCTATCATGTTGTAACCAACACATTGTTTTAGATATCGCAATACCTTTCACATATGATGGTTTCTGAAACATTGCTTTCAGCTCTTAGATAAACTTGATATTAAAAACAATCTTTTGAGTATCAAGAATCATGGAGGCAAACATGATACATTAGATACTAACACTGGAATTGTTACTCTTGATTTAATACTACTTATTAAACTTCATGGAGCAAATAGAGTTTGCTGAAAGTTTGCAATAGGACTTATAAACTTTAAATTGACATTCAAAACAATACGATACCAGTTCGTAAAGTAAATATCCAGAATTTCTATATTTCTACTATCTCAACTATAACTAAGCGTAAGGTGGTGAACGGATGCCAATGACTACAACAAACTATGCAAATTCACTTTGATTGTGTTTATGATAAATTGAGTTCGACTAATCCAAATTACAAATGAACTCCCACTCAAAAAAACATCCCTCAAGTTATTTTAGTGATTACATGAACCAAATCTACTACACCAAGTCCAATCATCACGTGAGATGATGTAGCTTTAAAGGCGAACAATCAACATGTTCATCATATCATCCATATGACTCATGCTTTACCTTTCGGTATTCTGTATTCCGAGACCATGTCTGTACATGCTAGGCTCGTCAAGGTTAACCTTAGTTTCTGCATGTGCGAATTTGGCTTGCACCCGTTGTATGCACACGTAGAGTCTATCACACCTGATCATCACGAGATGCTTCGAAACGACGAGTCTTAGCAACGATGCCAACTAAGGACGAACACTTTATTACTTGATATTTAGTGAGAGGGATCATCTTATAATGCTACCGTCGCGATCTAAGCAATACAAGATGCATAAAGGATTAACATCACAGGCAATTCATAATAAGTGTGATATGATATGGCCCTTTCTTCTTGCGCCTTTGATCTCCATCTCCAAAGCACGAACATGATCTCCATCATCACCAGCATTGCGTCAAGGTCAGTGGCGCCGCTTCATGGTTGTCCATCATCACTAGCAACTATTACAACTACTTGGAATAAAGCTATTACAAGATGAATAGACACGCAGGTCTTAACAGAATTAAAGACAACCATTAGGCTCCTGCCGGTTTCCATATTACAATAAGGATCATTGCATACAATAAGGAGGTGGATGAGCCCATGCACGTTGAGGTCGATGAGACTGCATTGATCATGGCGAGCCACGGCAAGCCGCATGGCCGTTTCAACATTCTTGATGCGGTGGTCCAGCCTACCATGACCCTCACACAAGTCAAGGCTACCCTCACCCCCGATCACCCCTCTATCGCGCCTCGTCCTCGGCCTACTACCTCCACCGTCGATGTAAGTGTTTCTCATTTTCACCGTCTTTCCGCAATTTGATCCTAAATGGCTAAGCTGACGAGATTCTTTATTTTTGAAATTGTAGCATGATTTCTAGGATGCCTACAAGGCCATCCATGCAAATTATAACAAGGAGTATGATGCATGGCTTGAGCTGAGAGCAGAGTGTGATGCGTACTCTAGGAAAGTGATGGATGTAAGTTTTAACCTTTACTTTTGCAAATGATGACAAGTCCCACTTCCTCTACTTTGAGCCTTTGTTTCTGCAATGACTGACATATAACTATCCTGTAGGCGATGAATCACTACTTTACCACTGGATAGCGGGTTCCAGTAGAAGGTGATCAGCCACCTGATCCTGGGATGCCGCCTCGCTGCATATCGATGGAAGATTTCGCTGCCAGATACTACGGAGGGACCTCGGTAAGTTCTTTGACAAACCACTTGTTACCGCTTTCATATGCCTTGCAAGTTGCTAAGTTTTGCTCAAACATGTAGGGTACGGGACGCTCCGGGACATCACCCTTTGGTCATGCCCCGCTCTCGCCTAGTCCGCCACGCGATGGCGCACAACTTCGTCTCATGGCGCCTAGTGGTTCAGCTAGTGGTTCTACTTCCCCGATGGCCCGACGTGCGTCTCCTGAGCTCGGGACGGGAAGCCTCGGGCTCCTTGACACACCGACACATACAACGAGTTCGAGACCATGATCATGGACATGGTTAGAGCTAGAGCTAGATCTTGATCTTGTGTATGCACTTGTGATGATGTTGTTTGGATAACGAATATGTTTTGTAGATGATCGTGTTGTTGTTTGCATGATGATGGATATTGCAATGTCATGTTAATTGCTTCAATATTTTATTTGTGAATTTTGAAATTATTTTGCTGGTGCTAAAATGGATCTAAAATTGAAAATAATCAAAAAAAAAATGCCAGGAGCTATGCCGACAGCAATGCCGTCGGCATAGCTTGCTGCCACCAAGCCTTTTATGTGCCATATGGCACAGGCTGTGCCGACGGCCTGGCGCTCGGCGTAGCAGATGGGCCTGTGCCGACGGCCTGGCCGTCGACACAGATGGGCATCGTGGCTCCCTAGGCTGGGCCTGTGCCGACGGCCGGGCTGTCGGCGTAGGGGGACACGCGGCGGGCTCTGCCTACGTCCTGGGCGGGACCTGTGCCGACGGCTTGGCCGTCGGCGTAGCTTCAGGACTGAGCCGTTAGCAGACGGCCGTTGCCTGACAACGTGGGTCCCGTTGCAGGAATTGTGCCGAGAGGGTTCTGCTACGCCGGCGGGATTTTCGCTACGCCGACCAGGTGGTACGCCGAGGGGGCTACGCCGACAGCCACCGTCGGCACAGCCTGTGCCGACGGCTATATTGGACTGTGCCGACGGCAGCCGGCCGTCGGCGCCTCCACCGTTTCCTGCAGTGCTTAGCTGTGAATTAGTCCGATCAGCAATGATATGGCCCAAAAGTTGGTACTGACTCGCAAAAATTACCAATGATGGTACTGACTCGTACAAACAGCCTCAATTGTGGTAGTTTTATCCAATTAACTCGTGGCCTTGATTAAGAAATGATATTTATTTCAGAATTTTAACATTTTGAAATTTGATTTTTATGTATTTTTGTAATAAATTCGGCTACACCCACTGGTCAAAATATCACCTCCCGTTGTTCCTGCTAAAACTAGCCAGTAGATTCGCAGCATATTCTATCATATCCCAATTCTTGGATGATAGTATAATAGGGCTCCCATGTGTCCTTGATTAAGTAACGATATCCCGGATCCTCATATATACTAGCTGGTGATGGGCGCCGCGGCACGCCGTGCCCGTGCCGTCGCTATTAGATGTTTCCTGATATGTAAAGAACGCACCAGACACACCAGACAGAGTACTCCTATACAGTGACAGTTACCAATAGCTAGTCTGTATGTTACCGAGGTTTGAGTTGTTGTTATTTGTTGCTGATGTATTCTCGGTAAGCAAAAAACTTAGTATATACCCAATCATTGTGGTGCATTTAGGTTGCAAGGTAAACCTTTTCCATCCAATTGCATAATAGATCTTAGTTTGCAACTCTGAAGCAGTTACTTTTTGTTGCAGCTGAGTGTAAGGTTAACTAATATATAACATAAGTATAGCAACTGAGTAATTTCATCCAATGTTTTGCCAAAATAGAAAAATACGGAGTGAAAAGTATGCACAATAGAACCTTCAATAAAATACCGAAACGTGATAAACCATAACACGAGTAGCACATTGTATCAACTTCTGCCAAATATTATAAAATCGTCAACTCATTACATGTGTGATGTCCAACCAAAATAGTAAGAAAATAACCAACTATTTTCAAGAAAAGCATGGAGAAGTAAATACACATGGAGAAGCAAAATAGCACTGTATTTTCTCGTGTGTTCTCATCATTCTCATCCTCCAATTGGAAAGAGATGTGTGCAGCAGCAACATGGGAATATCAAAGATTTCTTTGATTATTCTTCTTTAGGACTCTCTGTAGTCTCCATCCAAAGCCAATCGATTTAGAACTGGCAACACACGATGGCCTAGCACTTGTTAGGTACTACACACAATAGCATAGCATTTGTCAGGTAGTACAAATATTCAGTAAACTGTATTGCATCAAGCGATTCAAAACTGTCAAACACATAACAGCCTAGCACTTCCCATGTACTACTCCCTCCGTCCCATGTGACTTGCATACGAATCACTTATTTTGGGACGGAGGGAGTACTATTTTCCAAGTTTCCTCTCGTAGGATTGATTGACCAAAAACAGGACAGGAGCAACCAACCAACTTCCCATCCGCTTCCAGCAGCTGTGAGTGCCTCCATGACTCCATTATCCTCCTCTTGCCGCCCCGGCCCCGGCGCAGCAGGACAGCCACAGAACCGCCACCGCGGCCTCGTGTTCCATTTGCCCGACCCATATCATCCTCCCCTCGTGGCTGCCGCCACCTCCTTTTCCCATCGGCCGCGATGGCTACTTTACCATCGCTTCACCGGGTCGCCAGTACCAGTAGCAACAGCGCCGACTCCTCAGTGGCCGCGGGCACGACAGTGACAGCGTGAGCGAGGGCCGGGACGGCGCCAGTCGGCACCATCGACGAACGGGCAGGGCACCCGCGTACCTGCACGGCCGCGACCATGCACATGATAGTTGCTGGATTCAAGATCAGTGACGACGGATGACGCGACAGAGGCCTGCTTCTCTTTCTCTAGCGCGATCTTGGCTGCGAGAGAGTGCACAACCTTCTCTGCTGCGGCTGGCTCCCCGTGAGAAGCAGCAAGCTGTGCGGGAGCACCTCCTCGGGCGAGGGCAAGGGCGGCAGCGTTGCTGCGTGTATATGGATGAGGCGCTAGAGAAGTCGGGCACCAGGTCGGTGAACGCCAGAGGGAACCGTGTGGCTGGACACGCGAGGTGGCTGGAGTTGAGCCACCGCAGTATGGATGCTCGGTCGTAAGTTGCCAGAACACGGAACACAGGTCGGCATCATCGGAGAGGCGGCCATCAACGGTGAGTGTCAAGTGGGAGTCCACAAGAGGAGTTGGAGGTTGTTCGAGTTGTAGGAGGTCATCGCCTCCTCGCGTCTCTCCTCTCCATGGTGGCGTCGGCCGGCAGATGTCGGGCCAAGCCGAGAAGCACGATAGGGGCGAGGTAAGTACTGGATGTCGACGACGCAGATGTCCTGGCTCTGGAGGAATGCCAAAATGGAGCATTTCCACCGGGAAAGGACCTGGCGAGCACACTAGGAGGACTGGCGTGTGTGGGGAGGCATCGGGGAGATGGTGGGAGCCGAAAGAATTGCAGCACCGTATGGAGAGAAAAGTAGGCTCACCTCCCTCTTATGCTACCACCTCCCGCTCCAAGATAAATTCATCCCCATTTTTCTCTTGTGCGGCAGCTTTGGCGGCAGCGGCGGCAACAATTTAGATCTCCGGTAGCAGCGCACTACAGGAATGGATGAATACGCCGACGGCCAAACATCGGGGCCGTCGGTGTAGACCGTGACTAGGCCAGCCCCTCCAAGCAGCCGTCGGTGTAGAAATGCCCTCGGCGTATCCTATGCTACGCCGACGGCTGCCCTCGGCGTAGCTATTTTTCCTTTTTATCTCATTAAACTTTGAAAAATCATAACTAAATCATTCTAATTCGGAAAAATACAAATAATATATCAAAATTTGCAGAAAAATAAGATCTATCTATTTATACTCAAATATTACATATTTTTAAAAAAAATTAAGTGAAACATAAAATATTATATATAGTTTAAAACGGACATAAGAAATTTAAAAACGATCCAACCAATGTGAAACCTTCGCGTGGTGTCATATTATGTGACATAGTTATAAGGAAAAACATCAAACCTGCTATATTGATTATGTCTGAAAAAATCCTTCACAAAATGACCTATCTCATTCGAGGTTTCTTGGTTTTCGGGTCAAACGACCAATGTTATGGCTAGAATCCATGTATAGTTTGTGATAATGTGCCCATATTGTGCATACATGTGCATTATGGGATGTCGAACAATGTTGCAGGAGGAAGTTTTCATTTTCGTCGCACCAAAAAGCTATTTTCCATTTTCCGACCACAAAAATGGGGGAGTTTTGTGAAGCAACCACCAAATGGCTAATTCAAAATGCTACCACCACATTTTACAAAAATACTAGACCACCTTATATGGAAAATGTCCCAACAGGGGGATCTAAAACTTTTTCGTCCACCCCTGGTAAAAAAGACAAATTCCTGCCGAATCGGTAGGAAGTGGGTCAGATATGAACTACAGGTACATGATCCGATGCTCATGTTTTTTTACAAAAACCATTTTTAGGTTCACAATATGCTATTTTATCAAATATCCAAAGCAAGTTTAGTGAGGCTCGGCCCCGAGCTAAGAATCTTCATGCCCGTCGTTCGAGAAAGTTTGACGAGATAACCAGATATTCCGAGTGATTCACAGCACATGGAGGAGATCAACTGAGACAATTTTTCGGTATTTCCATCAGGTGTTGTATGATGTTGGAGAAATCAAAGAAGAGAAGACAATTTCCCGGTATTTCCATCAGGTGTTGTATGATGTTAGAGAACTCAAAGAAGAGAAGACAATTTCCCGGTATTTCCATAATACTCCCTCCGTTTCAAAATATAAGATGTTTTAGCTTTGTGAAAATAGTGAATCTAGAGCTCTTTTAGTATGTAGGTTCATCTAGGTTTGGGTGAATCTACACACTAAAAACAGTCTAGATACACTCCTTTCACAAAGCTAAAACATGTTATATTTTGAAACGGAGAGAGTATATGCTTTGTTTGAATTTTTTATTTTTCTCTCGATAGTATGAATTTAGTACAACGTGGTTCATTGGATCTTTATCGTAGGGAACACAAAGTTATTGAATCTATGCTACATAGCTTGATCGCTCTTTTGCGGCGGTTGTAGCTTCTGCATCCATGGGTGCCCCGAACCCTATAGGGCCGCCTCCCGCCATGCCTCCTACCGCGAGACAGCCGCCCGCCGCCAGGCCAAACCCCCGCGGGCCGACCCCCTTCTCGGGGTCGCCGGGGATGCTACCTCCTGGGTCGCTCCAGCCGGGGATACCTCTGAGGGCTCCGGTTATTCCTCCGGCATACTTCAACGTCGTGTCGTCTCAGGTTCCACTTCGCCCACTACAACCCCTGTATCGCAGTCCGCCTCCTATGGGCTACGACGGGTTGCATGCTCCACTTGGGGCTCAGGGAAAACATCCTTCTAAGGGAGGGACACCTCCACCCCAGCAGTTCGCGGTCGGTGTGGGGGTTTCGGCTGTGGATGTTCCGAAAAGAAAGAAAGAAAGAAAGAAGAAGAAGAGGGTGCAGCCGTCGATGAACCAGGGGCTAGGTGCCCATCAATTCCAGGCGGATCCTTAGCTTCAGCCACATCAGCCGGGCTCACATCAGTATGGGTATCCTCGGATGCAAGGATCTGCTACGTATGTGTCGCCTTTTTCGTCTCAGGGACAACAAATGCAGTTTCAGTACACTCCGCAGGGTCAGGTCACTCAAGGTATTATGCCTGCTGCACCGATGGATTATGCATAGGTAAATCCTACACATGTGACCGCTGCTACTAGCAAGAAGACTAAAAAGATGGTATGGTGTTGTAAGTGTGCAGTGGATACACATGCCTCTAAAGACTGCAAAGTGGTGCATTATTGTTATATCTGTGATAATTCTGCTCACCCTACTTTACGATGCCCAGTTCTTAAGCAGCCGTGTCTTACACCTTATATGGATGGTATTGGCAATGAGATAACTTTGATCACTCAGTTTCCTGATAGTGTGGTTCGTGATCATCTCGCACCAAATCAGTCTCCTATTGCTCTTGTGAAAGTATCTGGACAGGCTGTTGTTGTGGATGTGGTTAAGTGGCAGATTGCCAAGAGTGTTTCTATTCATGATCAGTGGAAGTGGGAAGATATACCATATGGAGACAATGCTTTCTTAGTGAGCTTTCTATCCTTCGAGGACCTTGACAGGATCGATGGGATGCAGGTTTCAGTGCCACTAAGTAACACTCAACTCACTTTTTCCACTAGATCATAGGAGGTTCCCAACAAGTGTGAGCTCCAGCAAGTTTGCTTACATGTTGAGGGGGTACATCATAAATGGGAGACAATTTCCATAGTGATGGAATCCAACCCACTGAATGTGTATTTCAGAAAAGATCTTATTGGACCTATATTACAATCCTGGAATAATCTTTTATTACGATTATCCACGGTACAATTTTCTGAAGGCCCAGATGAGTTCACATGGAAATTATTGGTGAATGGCAAATTCACAGTTGATTCCATGTATAGAGCTGTGATCTAACCTGATATTCCAGTCGATGATGATAATAAGAAATTTTTTGAAGATGAAGATACCATTGAAAGCAATTTTTTGCATGGTATCTTCGTCGAGGAGTTATTCTAACTAAATTAACTAATGATAATATTATTAAGAGAAATTGGTAAAAAAGTAAACAATGTGTTTTTTGTCATCAAGATGAGTCGATTAAACACTTATTCTTCCAGTATAAATTTGCTCGGTCTATATGGCCAATCATCCAAGTATCATCTGGGCTATCCCCACCAAGATAGTGACCAATGTTTTCGGTAACTGGTTATATGGTATTAATGATAAGTACAAGATTCTGTTTAGGGTGAGAGCGCTTTCCATTATTGGGTCGTTTTGGCTTTGTAGAAATAACAAGATTTTTAATGATAGTGTCTACAAATTTGCAGGTTATCTACCGGTGTACGGCTACTCTCTGTTTATGGTCATCGCTACAACGTGCGGAGTTTCGCCACCTGTTTACGGAGGGATGTACGCACTTGCAGAATACGGCGAGGGATTTTTTTCTCCCAGCATGGGTGGCAGCTTGAGATGCGAATTGATCTTCCTTTATCATAGACAACACGAGAAACAGAATCTTTTGTAATGGTTGCCTAGATTTTGTAATTTGTTCGAGTCTTTGTCGGCTATGTGCATCTTAGTTATGCAGAGGCCGGGTGTAATCGATATGTTCATAATAAAGCACCCATTTCCAAAAAAAACATAGCTTGATAGACACCGGTCGATCCAAGGCCAAGGGGAAAAAATAGGGTGATCCGGATGGGCTCCATACACATGATCTCCACAATCCACATGCGCCGGAGTAATCAGAACATGGGCGAAAAGTCCAAAAGAACCCCAATTTCCCCAAATCCTCTAAGCATTATAACATGCTGACGATCTGCTAAGCGTGATGAAGAGGTTCAACACCGCCATGTTGAAGCCTTTTCCACCATTTCCATGGTTTAAGAAATCAAGAAAAACATTAAAACTCGACCGGGAATAGAAACATGAACAAAAACAAGTGATTATATAATCATATAAAAATGAACAATTAATGTAAGTAGGGGGAGTGACAAAACTGAAAAAAAGCACCAGGGCCTCAAGAAGAATATGTAGACTTACTCGCAAAAAAGAAGAAGAATATGTAGACTTCAATAAGCCTCACAACCCTCAATGTTGGCATCATGTTCACCTCTCCATTATCCGAAATTACTCTGGACCTTATCGAAAACAAGAAAAAACATGACACCCGGAATGATCTTCGTGCATCCTAGTATCTATCAGTGCCACTCTCGACATGTTTCACCAGACCTTCCATTATATTGTCAAGAAAAAGAATGATTCCAACTCTACGCAACCCCGAATTCATCCTAACGGATAAAGGGACTTCTCACCACAAGATAATAAGAGTTTAAACTCGAGATAACAATCAAATGCTGCATATTGCAAGAGGAGATCAAGTAATTCAATTATAAGGTAGAAGCAAAGATCAATAAGGTTCAAGAAATATGATCACCAGTCACAACGATGACTTCCATCACTCCCACCGTTTCACAATTACTTTGCGTTTTTGAGTTTAGTCAAAGTCAAACTTTGTGAGGTTTGACCAAATATTTACAAAAAGAGTGTCGATTTCCTGCCACATCTCGATTTATTTTCAGAATTTTTTAGAACTCAAAAGTAAGATTTTCGTGTTTTTAAAGGGATCACTACTATCCACGTGCACCAAATCTCCAGTCACCCGATGGAGCATATAAGGTTTAGATGTCGAGAGAAGTGGACACAATAAGAAAAATCGAAGACTCTCACAGAGGAAAAAATCACAGAAATAACCTATTTAAATAAAGAAGGCAAAAAATAACCCTCTTTCTGGAAGATTTCCTCATCTAACCCATTTTCATGGCGCCCTACCGCATGGAGCCATGGACAAGGGCATGACGCCGTCGCGCGCGGCGCCATGAATGTATGGCGCTCCTGTCAACGGCGCCATGCGACCGTCCGACGTGGCGGTCGTCGCGGCAGACCGGGCCCACTCGCGTAAGTATGGCGCCATCCGCGACGGCGCCGTGGTATTGAGGATGCCTCCGCGTGCGATGGCGCCAATACCCCTGACCACATAACAGCGCCACGGGCCCTCTCTCCTCCTCGACCCCCACTTACCTTTTCATCTCCACCCCGCACGCACACAGCGACCATGGCGCCGGCACCGCCCCTCCACACAGACCACAAATTGGAGCTCTAAACCTACTGATCTGCAATATTTTTTGGTGGATTTCCTTCCCCTTGCAATCCTCTAGGTATTCCCCTTCGATTCCCCTCTATTTATTGGTTGAAATCATCTCATTCTCCATCTTTTCTTAACCCTAGTTCATCCATGATTTTTGAATTTGTTGTTAATTTCGCATGTATATGCTAGGATGATTGATTCCTAAGAGAATTTCCCCTCCCATTGTTAAGCCTAGTTCCTAGAGATTGGTTGAAATCATCACATTGCCTCCTTAACCCTAGAGTAGGGATTTCTTACTATGAACCCTAGTTGGTTTACATAGATTTTGACATGTATGGTTAGTATGAAGTTGTATCTTTTTTAGATGATTACAAAATTAGTGTGGTGGCTAATATACATCATATGGGAGTAATTTATTGTTTTATAGTTTGATTTTGCTCACATATGTTAACCCTAGTTCATATAGATTGTGTAGTTTGACCTAGATGGTGTACATATATTTTGGCAAGTTATGGTTAGGTTGAAACTATAGATTGTTTTTGTAGTTTGATTTTGCTCACATATCTATTTTCTTACATATGTAGGATGGAAAACGAATCTCTTCTCAATGGGCATTATGATTTAAGACACCGTGGTATGTTCATGGCGGAGAAGAAGAAGATTTTCAAATGGTAGCACCTGAGGTCGCACGAGGTGCATAGCAAGAAGATGCCTTATGATGAGCGGTACACGCCATGGGTCAAGAGGACTGGCCTCCTTCCTTTCGTCCAGCTTGTGTCTCGCTCGACGCCGCATATGAACCCATGTTTGATCACGGCGCTTGTCGACAGATGGAGACCTGAGACACATTCTTTTCACCTCCCTTGTGGTGAGATGACGGTGACTTTGCAGGATGTCTCCATGATCCTGGCGCTTCCCATCAAAGGACAGCCTGTGCTTATGAGCACAGATTCGAAGAATTGGCGTGAAAACATGATAGCGTTAATTGGTGATGCACCGACAACTGAGAAGATGTCCGCTGGGGCTACTTACAAATGGATACAAGAACATTTTAAGAAGTGCCCCGAGGATGCCGATGATGTGGTGGTTGAGAGGTATGCTCGGGCATATTTGTGGTACGTTGTTAGTAGGACTCTTTTCTCGGACGGCACGGGAAGAAACGCATCCTACATGTGTCTTACTCTATTTATGTTATGGGACTCTAAGCACAGCTGGGGTTCGGCGGCTCTCGCTTATTTATATCGTCAGGTATATATGTGGCTAACTCTTATATGTGGATCATCACTCCTATATTGTCTAATTTTGGTATTTACATATGTTTTCTCTTTGTGCAGTTGGACGAGGCTTGTTGTAGGACAAACACAGGAGCAAGTATTGGTGGATGCATGTTGCTACTCACGATATGGTCATGGTGTCGCAAACCGGTTGGCCGCCCCATCCACAGGACGGAACAACCATGGGGCAATGTCTGTGATCCCTCTATTTGGCGTCCTACTTGGGCTTATATGTGGGAAAACATCGAGGCGTTCCATGGTGAATCTGAAGAATGCTATTTGAGATACACTAACCAAATTGACTTGCTAACTCCTGAGAAGGTAATATATTCCTTGGTTTCCTAATTGTCACATGTTGTCCTATTTGTATAGACCGACTTCATATGCTAATTTTGTATTCCGCTTAGGTTGAATGGGAGCCATATGGACGTCGAGGGCACTTCGGTACAGTTATTTGGTTCGAATTGAACCCCAAGTGTCTTGAAGAAGCACATCTTTGGATGATGCGGGTCCCATTAATATGCGTCTATGTTGTTGAATGGCACCTTCCAGATCGTGTGATGAGGCGGTTTGGTTTATTTCAGCTCACCCCACCGCCGTATAAGGACACTAGCACAGTGCTGCACGGGTGAGTGATCTACTTAGCTGAAATGTTAATTGATTGGGTGTGTCATGATAGTAATATCGATGGCGTTGAACTTGAGTGCAGGTTGGACAAGATCAAGCAGAAGAGAGAAAAGAATTGGGCTTCAAGACATCACAAGTACAGGCAGAAGTGGTATGCAAAGATTGAAGACCAACATCGAGTCCAACCTTCTGAGCATCCACACGATGGTGAAGCGTTTAATCGCTATCTCGTTTGGTTTGGTAAAGTGTCTCGTCTGTACCTACAACCACCGGCTTTTAACTCCGATGACATAGTGATTATCCGGCCTACGACGAGATGGCCAAACTAGAGTACAACAGACTTGTCAGAGGTGGAAGGGGCGCAAATACCGCCGGGGTTATCCGCTTTGTGGTAAGTGTTGCCTTACGGAACTATGCTCGATTAGTAGAGGAAGATATGCTGACTTGTTTATTTCCTATTTAGCGCGAGGAGGTCTCGAAACATGTGGAGGCTGCCGAAGAAGCATTGAAACACCCTCCAGGTAAACAGTCCGAGTCGGTCCTTCGAGAGTTTGTGGAGGTATGCGTTGATATCCTTCTTTTTGGATGCATATTTGTAGGGTGTGTCCTTCGAGAGTTTGTGGAGGTATGCGTTGATATCCTAACTTTATTGTCAATGTCATAGCATACCAAGCATTGGGGACGTGGCCTTGGTACTTTGCTTGGTTGACGTACCGCCGAGGCCACCATGCCAACAAGTTCAAGGCGATCATCAATCCAGGAGGGTGAGGGTACTAGCCATGGAAATAGCAGTGAGGGTGATGGTGACGAGGAAGAGGAGGGTGAAGATGGTGACGAGGAAGAGGACAGTGAAGATGATGAGGGCGAGGATGAGGTAATAAATTGCTAAGTTAGATATGTTTTTGTTGTGTTTGGATTTAAACAGCAATGAGTGCAACCCTTGTATTGTAAATCGTAGGATGCTTCCGAGGGTGATGAGGAAAGTGAGGACCGCCAAGACGACCATGACGAGATTGGCATGTCTCAAATGGCGGATGCACCGCAGCCTAGTCAACGCAGGCGCTGTAGAAAGCCAAGAGATCCTTACACTCCAAGTGAGTGGGAGAAGAAGAGTATGAGGAGCCTCCACGTAGGTCTCGGAGAAATGAGGGGCGGATGAAGAACAACCAAGATCGGCCGTCGAAAAGGGGAAAGTGATGTCCACGTATCTTAAATTGTTGAACTAAGTGTTGGACACTTATTTTATAATTCTGAACTTAGTGTTGTATATGTATCTTTTATTGCTATACTATGTGTTGGATATTTATCTTCTGAACTACGTGTGTTGGACATGAATCTTTTATTGATGCACTATGTGTTGGACATGTTTTGTTGTTGTAGTATGTTTGAATATGAATCTTTTATTGATGCACTATTTATTTTGTGGGTCTGTTACAGACCATGGCGCCATTTAGTAGGGAGCCAAGACACATAGTATGGCGCCGTCACGAGTGGCGTCTTGCTATAATACATGGCGCCGTCCTGCACGGCGCCATCCACCTGACTTAGCAATTTGACCGGCCTCCTCGCGCACGTTACGAGTCAGTACATGGCGGCGCTAAGCGGGCACGACGGCGCCAAGCAGTATGGCGCCCTCCCGGACGGCGCCAAGAAGTATGGCGCCTTTGTGGGTGGCGCCATGGTATGTAGGACGACGCCTGTTTGAATGGCGCCATACACTTGACTTAGAATTTTTTGGCGGCCTCTCCTCGCTCAGTCTTTGAACCTAGTCAGTACATAGCGGCACTATGATGGCTCGCCGGCGCCAAGTAGTATGGCGCCTCCTCCCACACTTTGGAGTAGCTCATACCGTTCCGATCATTGTTCTTCTTGGTGGGTTGGGTCGACATACCTACAACCAAAATGCAAAATAAAAGTTAGTAAGATAAAATACACTTTAATGCAAGATAAAAGTTAGTAAGATAAAATACACTTTAATATAAGTAAACATACGGGAATTCTCCTCGGAGGTACGTAAACATACTACTGCTACGTCCTCGACCACCGCCACGTCCTCTATCACCGCCGCGTCCTCTAGCACCGCCGCGTCCTCTAGCACCGTGGCGTCCTCTATCACCGCCACGTCCTCTAGCACCATGGCTAGTGCTTGTACCATCATCACCACCGCGTCCTCTACCACCGTGGCTAGTGCTTGTACCACCATCACCACCTCGTTGGCTCGTGTCCACAATAGGGGTGTTGGCTCTCTTTGATTTTTTCCTTTGGCTACAAGAAGTTTTGTTATGGCCCTCAACATTGCATTCTCCACAACGTGTTTTGTCACGAGGCTCCGCGAAATACTCGCTCCCCCATTCTCGTCGGTATCCACCCGCCCAATCATCCATGTCACCTCGGAAATGCTTGGTTTGTCTTCTTCCCCGACTAATAACCTTTGTAGCCGGATCGGGCCAAAGTTGTATACCATGATATTCTGGCCATTGAGATTGGTCAAGGTAAGGTTGAAATATACCTGCCCATGTGTTCTTCACCGCTTGGATGGAATGCTCGTCCAACCTAACCGTATCCGGGTGATTAAGACCCACCATTCGTTCAGATGCCGCCTTCATCACGTGTGAGCAAGGGAGATGGTACAATGTCGGCCTCTCACAGGAGCAATAACCCTTGCGTAGCCACACCTTATAGGATAGTCCGCCATGTTGCACATCTCCTCTTGTGCTACCTCCATGTTCATTCACTTGGTAAATCAGTTCTTGGTTGTCGAAACATTCAACTGTTTGTGTATCCCCTTTCTTTGATTGATATTCCAACCAATTATCGACCAATGGTGGGTACTCATACTTCTTTTTTTTCTTGTTATCCCCAGTGATTTGCTTATCCGTTTCATCACTATACTTTAGAAAGTATTCATTCAACTTCTAAAAGGTGTACTCCGCTATGGCAGTCACGGGCAATTGACGTACACCTTTAAGTACTTTGGTGAAGCATTCCGCCATGTTGCTTGTGGAATCACCGT
The DNA here is from genome assembly GCA_910589775.1 of Avena eriantha. Taxonomy (NCBI): domain Eukaryota; kingdom Viridiplantae; phylum Streptophyta; class Magnoliopsida; order Poales; family Poaceae; genus Avena; species Avena eriantha. The sequence goes on from OU342741.1 coordinate 30,753,153, forward strand.
ATCTCTTGCCACCATAGTCATAAGCTCTTGCCCACTTCGTCCTTTCATTAAGGTTCCTTCTGAGAAACTCTTTGCCACCATCATTTGTGAGACAATACAATCTATCATATAGCTTTTGAAAATGCCGAGCAGTGAAGGCAAGACAACAATCTTGTAGATCGTCGGCATGCTCCTTGTTGCCACATGCTCTATAGAAGTTGGACACGAAATGCCTCATACACCATCTATGGTGGATAGGAGCACACCCGGGAATGTCCTTCTCGACTGCGTTGAGTATTCCTTGGTGGCGGTCCGAGATGATGCAAACCTCTCTACCAGGTTCTATAACTTTGGTCCTCAATATATGAAAAAAACACTCCCAGTTATCGTTGTTCTCCGCCAAAACCAAGGCTAAAGCCAAAGGCAAAACCCGATTGTTTGCGTCGTAGCATATGGCAGTCAATAGTGTGCCCTTGAACTTGCCGGTTAAAAATGTGCCATCCACAGACATAACAGGCCGACAATGCTTGAATCCCCTAATGCATGGGCCGAATGTCCAAAATGCACGGCCAAATAAACGGACAGTGGCACCATTGTACAACCTAGTCACCGACCCAAGTGGCTCCACCACATGATACATTCCTGGGTTCCTTGCGGCCATCGCTCCCAACAACCTAGGGAGGCGGTTGTATGCCTCTTCCCAATCACCGTACAACATCTTAAATGCGGCTTGTTTGGCCTTCCATGCCTTACCATACTTCACTTTGTAACCGAATACTTCTTTAACCAAATCAATGACACCCTTAATAGTATATGTTGGGAGAGACCTTATGCTATTTGCAACTCTATACGCGATGAAATCGGAGGTAAGCTGACGATGATCATCCTTGACAACTTTGCCATCCTTGATGAACTTGTCATCGCACATATGAATAGACTGACAACTTACAATGGTCCATTGTGGCCCGCCCCTCAATGGTCGTGCACGCACAACCCATGGACATCCTTGCTTCTCACACTTTACTGTGTAACACACCTTAGTGTCCAAGTGAACCACCTTGTACGGTCGGTGGTACTTCACCGCGTAGTCCTTGATCCACATCTGAAATTCCAACAAACTATCAAACTTCACCCCGGGATTTATCCCGTACTTTTTTGGCTTCAAGTGCTCGTGGCTCGAGCACTCGACTAATTCCACCGTCAACTTGGGCCTCATCCGCAAGGCTAACATCGCGGAACAATGAAGGTCAATGATCCCGACCTACTACCTTTTTATGAGCTTCGACAAATTTAACCGTTAGACCATCCTCATCCAAATCTTCATCCGGTCCTTCATCCTCAGAGTCCGATGCATGACACCGCAAATAAGGGAGATCATGGTCCATGTCCTCCTCATCACAATTTGCCTCCACATCTCCTACTTCATTGTCACGAAGGCCATGCTCCACTTCATCACCCTCAAGGTCATCTTCCTCCATTTGGGGTGCTTCATAGTTGTCATTGCAAACGGGACTCATGGGAGGTTGTCTCATTGTTGTGTCATCGTAGGTTGGATCTACGCGGACCGGGCTCAAGGGAGGTTGGCTCATTGTTGTGTCATATACATGTGGCTCACCTTGAGCCGGGCTAATGGAAGCATGCCGCGCGGCAAATATCTCAAGTGACTTATCTTCGGATTCTGCCACCATCTCCTTATATGCACTCCAATTCAACTCAGGGTTGATAGGCATTATCTTCAATCTATTGTGATGGCCAAACCCCGCATTATACCTTCCAACCAACTCATACACATCACTAGGGTCAATCCATTTCAAATCATTCCTCACTCTTTCCACAACCTCGGCATAGGTAGGACTAGTGCCAAACACCATGACTACCTCCTCCGGGTCACACTTGACATTGCCTTTCAAAAATGCCGCCTTGTCCACATGATGAACATTAACGATCCTTGTCATCTAAAACATTGATCATAACCAAAATGTATCAAAAACAAGTAGGTTACCATCAACCATAGCAACCCACTAATGAAGTTATCCACCATAGCAAACCACTAATAAATAAAACCCTAACACACAAACCCTAACTTAAGTAAATGTACCAAAACCCTAACCCTAGCCTACAATTTCTACACATAATGACTACAAACCATAACACCAACAAGCATTAGTCAACAATGCAACAATAAACCATAGTTTTCACTTCAATGATAGATCTAGAGTTCCAACATTTTTGCCAAAGTTCCACCAAATTGCACAAATCTAATTGGACAAAAACAAGGGGGGCGGTGGAGATTACCTCTTAGTGACAAGGGGGGTCGAAATCCGTGAAGAAACACAACCGATTTGGAAGGATTTGAAGGGAGGATGAGTTGGGGGAGAGAGAGGCAGAGAGGGAGCTGTTCGGGCTCGAGCTGGAAGAAGATAATCTTTGGGGTTGGCTGTGGACAGCCACCCCGAGGGCTGGGCGGTTATGTGGTCAGGGGGTATGGCGCCATCCCGCGCGGAGCCATCCTCAATAGCACGATGCCGTCCCGGATGGCGCCATACTAACGCGAGTGGGCCCGGCCTTCCGCGATGACCGCCACGTCGGACGGTTGCATGGCGCCGTTGGAAGGAGCGCCAAACATGCATGGCGCCGCGCGCCGCACGGCGTCGTGTAGTTGTCCATGGCTCCATCCGGTAGGGCGCCATGAAAAAGGGTTAGACAAGGAAATCTTTCAAAAAGAGGGTTATTTTTTGCCTTCTTTATTTAAATAGGTTATTTCTGTGATTTTACACTCTCACAGATGAGATGAAGAGTACTACCTCCATTTTAAAATGTAAGTCTTTCTATCAGTTCAATAGTACCATCAAAAAGAACTTTCCTATAAGGGTTAGAAATGAACATTGGCCGTCAATCGTCAGCCATTCATTCGGAAGGCAAGCCTCTTCCTTGGGCCAGGACAGCGTACACTTCTACACGCCGCTCCGCCTAGCTTTCCATGTCCTGGTTGGGCAGGACAGTGTTACTTCGGAGGAGAGACCGTTGCATAAAACAGTCATGTGTGGTTGAATGTGCAGAACAGATAGCGTGTCACAGTTCCCTATTGCCTCCCATGCCTAGCTAGTTTGCTGTAACAAATATGTGGAGTTAATAATTCAGGCGACACCATGGCAGCATGGAAAGATAATACGGTCTATAATTACGTTCACCAAGTTCGCGTAAATTCTGAGGCTGGTATCAACATAATGAGACGCCCGTGCTAGCTAACTGCTGTACGTGTGTTTCCATACGGTCTACCGCTAACGTGATCTGAATTTATAGAGAAGGCGTCCTGCATGGATGTATAGGCAACCGTGCTTGTAAAGACCAGATATCGTGGGAATCTCTTTCATTTGCTAAAAGGATAACTGTTACTTTCTACCTATCACGCACGTCTCCTTTCACTTTATGACAGCTCTCATTGCTGCATGTGGTGCATATCATTTCATTGGAAAGTTATAATACTCCCACAGATTAAAAATAAATGTGAGCTGACTTAGTACAAAGTTGTACTAGATCAACAACACTTATTATAGATCGAATGGAGTAACATGTTCGGCTCGGATCAACGAGAGTCTAGAGGGCATCTGCCTCAGTTTGTTGATATGTCTGGCACATACTTTTTACTTCTTCCGGGGGCAGTTTTATCTCTAGTTCAACCTCTAAATCTCACATTTTATCTCTAGTTCAGATCACTAAAATATATTTTAGAAGTGTATACTTTCTTTACTAAGAAAATCGCCATGTCTTTGATTCTCGAAGTAGTGTATGACGTTTAACAAAGTAAAAAAATTAAGATGAAAACATAATTTCTTTTAAATTTAAGAACAAAATATTAAAATAAGTGTATTTAATGTCAAAAATATAGATATTGTATTTATCAAATCTGTATGGTATCATAGCCCCATGATTAGCAAGTCAAAATTTCGTAGTGATACACTTTCCATACCAGCCCATAAGAAGGATCTTATGTTTATTACACCAATAACAATAGTGTTATTCCTGACCTTGATTCGAATCGATGGCGATGATACATACCCTTGACAAATTATTTATAGTATGCACATTGAAAAAAAAAAGCGACTAACATGATGATGTTATAATCAACATGTACACATCTTCCTATTTCCCCTATAATCTTGATCTCATTAGACTCAGACAATGCCATAACTTCCTTTTTCATCTCTTCCGGGTCAAGCAAGACTATCTGTCATATAAATAGGTTCTGACATCCAGGATTAAAAGAGTACCTTGCAGCCTAAGAGGGCGCTGATTTACTCTGTTAGTTATGGTCGAATTCCAATACCCATTTTCTCATGCGAGAGACACCATCTTAGATTTCCCTTTTCATCTCTCCTAGGGAACCCTAGCATATTAGACATATAAACATGTTCTGACATCCGAGATTCAAGAGTACCTTGCAACTTGATAGGGCGCTAATTTACTATGATATCTCTGTTTGAATCTCGGTTCCCCTTTGCTCCTGTAGGTGACACCATCCCAGATCATCTGGAGCATAGTTGTGTACAAATTTAAGTAAGTAGTTTTTAACAAAGGTAAGTTGTACATGAATGTTACATATCACAAATGAAGGTGATTTTTACTACTCATCTCTTCAAATAATTTTTCATATAAATGATATTTGCTTTAAGGAAGCTTTCCACAATACAAAGAAATCACATATGTACATGTAAATCAGGAGTCTTCAACACACACATGATACACTTAGCACAATCATTTTCGTTGTGTAATATACACTTCATACTTTAAATTGGGATAAATGACAACATAGATCAACATTTACCCTAGAGTAGAAAATGTTCGAGAGTTATATACAATTTCAAATATTTTCTATGTGAAAAAGGAAACAATTCAATTTTCTTGCATTATATTGTGCATCAATTGTCGCATGCATGCGTACCATAATAACCACAAAATTACCATGCAAGCATTATGGATCTAGTACTAATATATTTGGTATTTCACAGTCACGCAAGCCATATGGTATATTTGGTATCACTGAAATGACTATACCTAAAATACATGTGAATTAGGGTGCACATATAAAAATAAATGTAGGTCGAACAATTTTCTTGATGGCTATGTTTTGAAGAGAAATCTTATGATTTTGTCTACAAAAATATTTGTTGGATAAATGACAACATAGATCAATAGTTACCCTGCAGTAGAAAATATTGAAGACCGCATGATATATTCTAATCAGTTTTGCTCTATCTAGATCTACATACAGTTTAAGTAATTTTCAGTGTGAGAAATAGAAATACTTAATATATTTTTGCATTATAACTCCTATTTACACATAAATTTTAGGATGCATACCCAGTGTGAAAAAGAAAATCTTAATAAGTAATAAACAATTAATGTGATGCACTACCTCCATCCCGAAAAGGATGTCGCGGATTTATCAAAATTCGGATGTATTTGGATACTATTTAGTGTATAGATACCTTTGAATTTCTGAGACATCCTTTTTGGGATGGAGGGAGTATATATATTTGACCGAGCCATCTCATTCCTATTACCAACACCAAAAAATTATTTATATTTGCTGCTCTACGTAGTATATGTTTTCATTTTCTCTCTTCAGAGCATGTGTAGAAAAATAATTTCCAACTCTCAAATATTTAACCGGTGATAGACTGAACATAAAAAGGTTTTAGAGTTATAAGACTTAAATATCCGTGACATTATTTCCGCAGAAAGTTAATTTGGAACCCTCGCTCATTCGGATTTTGTGAATGAACAAAAAACATCATAGTCATTGGTTATCTATAAGAATACATGATTATTGAGAACATAATACATCGTCCAAGAAACTGAACTGTTTAACATTCCCAACTTTACCAAACGGATTTGATGTTGCCACATATATGAGCTATTGCAGGTCCATACAAAATAACAAATACATAAGAAAGAGACCATTTCGTGGAGGGAAGCACTTACAGGCAAAGTCCATTCATTGTGACTTGCGGTGTTAATAAATATATGATCATTCTACCCTACCAAATACCAAAGAACATGGGAGTAGTTACGCAATTCTCCTACAAGTTCATATATATGTTGTCAGATCATGTAGACGTGCAACTATAATTCTAGTAGTAGAAGCTAAATCTGAAAATCATACTTAGCTCGAACATGATTAACCAACCAAAATTCAAGCATGAGCCATTGTCTCTTAAATTAATTGGACCAACAACAAAGTAGCCTCTTATCAATGATATGGCACTCTAGCTCACTTCTTTATGAAAGCATACTGATATGACCATCCTAGAAAGAAAATAAGGACGCAGCTGCCGGTTACCTGCTGCGTCGGCCTACCGGCACGGTTGCAACCCCGTGTCCTCTGCTATTACGGACGGTAGAAAAAATGTCTTTCGCTCGCAGCCTCCCAGAGCATTTGTCCCGGTTCCTCCACGAACCGGGACTAATGCTCGCATTTGTGCCGGTTCGAGGGGCCCGAGCGATGCACGGGATCCAGGGGCATATGTCCCGGTTTATAAGGGACCATTCGTCCCGTTTTGTAATACGAACCGGGACTAAAGGTCGGCTCTAGACACGTGGCTTGCCGCACACCTTTAGTCCCGATTCGTATTACGAACCGGGACGAATAGTCCGCCTATAAATGCGCTGCCCTAGCCAGCCCCCTCCCTCTGTTTTTTCTCTTGGTGGAAGGAGTGAGGTGTGCGTGCTAGTTTTTTTCCTATGCACATTAGGTGTTCGACGAAATGTCTGAGAGAATCATACACTTGATTTCACACAAAACAAAAATGATATGAGGTGCCCGAGCCACACTTAAGCCTTTCACCTCTTTCTTTCCTTCTTGATCGAGGTTAGCAACCTTATCCTTCATTTGTCATTGATATAATAATGCATGTGTCGACGTAAAGTGGTCATCTATTCATGATGTTCTGTAATGATGCAGATGAACCGGCGGGGATGGATGTACGGTGACCGACGTGAATCCGTGTACATTCAAGGCATGAACAAATTTATCGATGTGGCTAAGGCAAACACAGAGAATGGATTTATGTGTTGTCCATGTGTTCAATGTCGGAACATCAAGGTACTCTTCCTCGAAAATCATTCGCGGCCACCTGGTTCGGAGAGGTTTCATGCCCAGCTATAATTGCTGGACCAATCACGGAGAAAGAGGGGTTATGATGGAATACAATGAAGAAGAAGAGGATGATGACAACTATTGTCATATGTTTCCTAAATACGATGATAGTGCAATGGAAGAGAATGAAGAAGAAGGAGGTGAAGAACGGGAATTAGATGAGCCTGTTGATGATCTTGGTCGAGTCATTTTTGATGCAAAGAGAGACTGTGAAACAGAGAAGGAGAATTTGAAGTTGGAGGGAATGTTAGAGGATCATAAAAAATTGTTGTACCCAAATTGCAAAAATGGCAGCACAAAGCTCGGTACCACACTAGAATTGCTGAAATGGAAGGGAGAGATGGTTTATCTGACAAGGGATTTGAGAAGTTACTGAAAATAATGAACTCGAAGCTTCCAAAGGATAACGAATCTCCCGAGAGTAGTTACGAAGCAAAGAAGATTCTCTGTCCTCTAGGATTAGATGTGCAGAAGATACATGCATGCATAAATGACTGCATCCTTTACCATGGTGAGGAGTACGAGAATTTAGATAAATGTCCGGTATGCACTGTACTACGGTATAAGATCAGATGAGATGACTATGGTGATGTTGATGGCGATGACGAGACCCCCAGGAAGAGGGTTCCTGCTAAGGTTATGTGGTATGCTCCTATAATACCAAGGTTGAAACGTCTATTTAGAAACAAAGAGCATGCCAGGTTGTTGCGATGGCACAATGAAGACCGTAAGAAAGACAGGAAGTTGAGATACCCTGTTGATGGGTCGCAGTGGAGAAAAATCGAGAGAGAGTTTCCAGACTTTGCAGGTGACACGAGGAACTTATGGTTTGGTCTAAGTACAGATGGCATGAATCCTTTTGGGGAGCATAGCTGTAGTCACAACACCTGGTATGTGACTCTATGTATCTACAACCTTCCTCCTTGACTGTGCATGAAGCGTAAGTTCATTATGATTCCAGTGCTTATCCAAGGCCCGAAGCAACCCGACAACGACATTGATGTGTACCTAAGGTCATTAGTTGAAGAACTCTTACAGTTGTGGGGAAAACCAGGTGTACCTGTGTGGGATGAGCACAAACAGGAGCCATTTGACCTATGAGCACTGCTTTTCGTAACCATCAATGGTTGGCTTGCTCTTAGTAACCTTTCAGGATAGACAAACAAGGGATACGAGGCATGCACACACTGTTTAGATGATACTGAAGCTACATATTTGCATAAATGTAAGAAGGTTGTGTACCTGGGGAATCATCAATTTCTTTCGATCAATCATCAAGTAAGAACTAAAGGCAAGCATTTCAAAGGTGAGGCAGATTACCGGAAGAAGCCTGACCTCCCTACTGGTGACGATGTATTTGGTATGGTTAAGGATATATAAGTAATCTTTGAAAAGGGTCCTGGCGGTCAACCTGTTCCCAACGACGCCACTACCAGACACACGCCCATGTGGAAGAAGAAATCTTTATTTTGGGAGCTACCTTATTGGAAAGTTCTACATGTCCGCTCTTTAATCGACGTGATGCACGTGATGAAGAATCTCTGCATGAACCTGCTAGGCTTCCTAGGCGTGTATGGGAAGACAAAAAATACACCAGAAGCATGGGAGGACCAACAACGTATGAAAGATCCACAAAACATGCATCCACAGAATAAGACGGATAAGAGGCGTCACTTAAGTCCTGCTAGCTACGCTCTTACGAAAGCAGAGAAGGAAATATTTTTTGAAGTCCTTTACAGTATCAAGGTGCCGTCTGGATTCTCGTCTAACATAAAGGGGATAATAAATATGGCAGAGAAAAAATTCCAAAACCTAAAGTCTCATGACTGTCACGTGATTATGATGCAGTTGCTTCTGATTGAATTGAGGGGGGCTTCTATCAGAAAATGTTCGAGTACCCATTGTGAAGCTATGTGCATTCCTCAATGCAATATCTCAGAAGGTGATCAATCAAGATATTCTGACAAGGTTACAAAAGGATGTGGCCCAATGTCTTGTTAGTTTTGAGTTGGTGTTCCCACCATCCATCTTTAATATTATGACGCATCTCCAGGTTCACCTAGTCGAAGAGATTTCCATTCTCGGTCCTGTATTTCTACACAATATGTTCCCCTTTGAGAGGTTCATGGGAGTGTTAAAGAAATATGTTCATAACCGTGCTAGGACAGAAGGAAGCATCTCCAAGGGCTATGGAATAGAGGAGGTCATTGAGTTCTGTGTTGACTTTATTCCTTTTGGTGTTCCTGAATCGTGACATGAGGGGAGACTGAGTGGAAAAGGCACGCTGGGAAACAAAGCAATGCTATGTAGGGACGGACAATCTTTCACTCAAGCACACTACACGGTTCTACAGAATTCCACCTTGGCAGCTCCGTATATCGGGGAACACAAGAATATTGGATGCTCCAACAACCCGGGAAAGCCTGACTCCTGGATTAGAGATGAACACATGAAGACTTTTGGCAGTTGGTTGCGAACACATATAATGAATGACACCACTGTTGGAGATCATCTCTACTAGTTGGCTAGGTCACCATCTTCTACTATATTGAATTACCAAGGGTACGAGATAAATCTGAATACATTTTACATGATCGCCCAAGATAAAAGGAGAACCAACCAGAATAGTGGTGTCTGCCTTGATGCAACCGACAAGAATGGCAAAAAGGATACATACTATGGTTACATAGAGAAGATATGGGAACTTAACTATGTAGTTTCTTTTAAGGTACCTTTATTTCGGTGCAAATGGATCAACCTGAATGGTGAAGGGATAAAGGTAGACCAGTTGTACGGAATGACAACAATAGATCTCAACAATCTTGGTTACAGAGACGAACCATTTTCCTAGCCAATGATGTGGCACAGGTTTTCTATGTGAAAGAGATGTCCTCCATACCTAAAAAAGAAAAAATAAGCAAACTAATACATCACACGATGAGCCAAAGCGTCACATAGTTCTTTCAGGGAAAAGAAATATCATGGGAGTTGAGGACAAGACAAACATGTTAGAAGATTATAATAAGTTTGATGGAATTCCGCCCTTCACAGTGAAAACTGACCAAAGCATCCCGTTAAAGAAAGAAGATGCTCCATGGTTATGGCCAAAGCGACCATAAATGGGCAAAAGAAATTCAAAAAATGGCCTGAACAATGTAAATCATTCGCGTGGTGTCATATTATATGACATAGTTGCAAGGAACAATACCAAACTTGGTATATTGATTATGTCCTATCACGTTCGAGGTTTCATGGCTTTCGGTCCAAATGACCGATGTTATGTGCATAATCGAGGCATAGTTTTTTATAATAATAAATGTCTTGAGTGTTAGTCCCGGTTTGTAGCTGGATCGAGACTAAAAGGGAGCCTTTAGTTTCGATTCTGTAGTCCCAGTTAGGAAACCGGGACTAATGGATCGTTTCCTACTAGCTAGTGTTGGTCTCTCTACAACTTTCCCGAACTATGAAAATGTTGTTCTATTCTTGTGGCCAACTTGTTGGAGATGCTGGAGCACTAGGCTCCGCTGGCATCTCCCTCAAGTTGGTCGTAGTGTTGTCCCTACTCTCGCACACCATCTTGTAGTTTATAACTTCTCTAACTAGATCAATACACGGAGGAGCTAACTAATTTCACATATTAGGGACTGCATCTATGGCCAGTTTGTTGGAGATTCCGGAGAACTAGGCTCTGCCGACATTTCCATCAAACTGGTCGTAGTGTTGTCCCTGCTCTCGTACACCATATTGTTTGTAGTTGATAACTTCACAAGGATGCCTATTTATAAATTAAGCAACACAACATAGTGTCGACACTCACGACATAATGTCGACACTCTTGTCGATAGTCCTTGTTGGAGCCACTAACCGGTACTAAAGATATTTCCTGCCATTTCTCACCGCTTCCCGCTATGCTTTCTCGCCCTTTTTCTCTAACTGGGTATTTTAGTCCCAGTTGGAGCCACTAACCGGGACTAAAGATATTTCCCGCCATTTCCCACCGCTTCCCGCTATGTTTTCCTGCCCTTTTCCTCTAACCGGGTCTTTTTGTCCCAGTTGAAGCCACTAACCGGGACTATAGAAATTTCCCGCTATTTCCCACTGCTTCCCGCTATGTTTCCCGCCTTTTCCTCTAACCAGGTCTTTTTGTCCCAGTTGGAGCCACCAAGAGGGACTAAAGATATTTCCTACCATTTTCTACCGCTTCCCGCTATGGTTTCCCGCCCTTTTGTTCTAACCTAGTCTTTTAGTCCCAGTTGGAGCCACTAACCGGAACTAAAGATATTTCCCGCCATTTTCCATCACTTTCCGCTATGTTTTCCCGCCCTTTCCCTCTATATCTAGGCCGACCGCGCCATGGCTATCCACACATCCACACCCTCTCTAAATAATGGACACTGCATACTAGGCCATTCTCACACTCGAAGAGACCGAGGCGCTGTAAGCCTCCAGCTACCCATGCCCGTCGGGCTACCGGGTCCCTGCTGACTGGATGCTGAGTGTTGGAGGAGTTCCTGTCCCTCCTATGCCTCAAGGTTCCGCCCGCCAGGCGGCCATCACGAACCACTTCTACCTAGAGCACCGGAGCAGCGGATGGATCCCCATTGGGACCCCGATAACTACGACACCTAGAATGCCTTCTTCGCTAACCGGCGGGAAAGGGAGCTCGCTAGGTACGAGGGTGACGGCCCACACCTGGTGAACCACAATGAAACCGGTAGTCGCCTGTGGTGGGCAAACCGAACTATTGCCAGTGTGATGCGCTACATCGCTGAGGGAGATCATCCTCGCCTGCGGTACCCACACTTGCACCCGCCGCAAAGCCACAATAAAGGTGGTTGTGATGAAGGCCGCGGGCATAGTGGCATCGTCATCCAGGAGCCCCCTCCCCCCCGCATCGTGCATCCGAGGCCGGAGTCGCAGGTGCCCCCAGAATATGTCATGGTTCATGGACCCCGGTTACCCCCTACACAAGCCGGGGAAGGGCTGATGATCCCCGGAATATGCCATAGTAAGGACGACGAAGATGATTCGGAAGATGACCCTGAAGCTATGTACTATAGGGCCAGACATGATTATGACTAAATCCATTGGCTAGGACGAATGGTTCGTCTATGTACCCAAGATTGTCGAGAGATCCACTGTTTTCATTCTGTAATGCATTTTGATTTGAAAATGGCAAAATGGAAAATAGTTTGAACAATTATTTTAGGAAACAGAAAATGGTTCTGCATTAGTTCTTCAAATTCAAACACTTTTCAAAAACTTTTGAAAAAAGGCCTTTTAGTCCCGGTTGGTGTCCTCTGCGCGTGCCGCTTTGGTGGCCATCATACGTCCCGGTTGGTGGCTCCAACCGGAACGTATGCTCTAGTCTTTCAACCCGGTTGGACCCACCAACCGGGACTATAGACCTTTTAGTCCCGGTTGGTGCCACCAACTAGGACGAAAGTTCCTCGTGTATATAACCCCCTGCCCATGTTCCTCTCCTTCTCCATCTCATCTGCAGCTAAGTCCAGGCCCCCCGACACGAAGGAGCTCTCAGGCACCGCCCCGAATCCGCACGCCGACAGGCTGCCCGAGCTCGCCTTTCGCCGCGGCTGCCCCGGCTACCACTGCCGTCATCCGTAGCCACCGCACGCCGGCAGGTTTTGGGGTTTTAGGTTTAGGTTTTATTAGGGATTGTTTAGGGTATTTTTGATAATGATCATGATTTATGCTTATATTCATCGAATAGAATGGAGTTACCAGTTTAATGAAAATATATCAATTTTTGATCGATAAGTGCATGCTACGTGCGGTGTTGAGTGTTTAGGGTTTTAGGGTTTAGGGCATTTCCAATAATGTTCAAACTTTATTGTTATATTCGTGGAATAGAATGGCGTTACCGCAATTTAATGAAGGATCAAATCTCACATTTTGATCTATAAGTCCGCGATACCTGCTTGGTTAGGGTTTATATGGGTTGAGGGTTTAGGGTTTTAGGGTTTTATAGTTTAGGTTTTATGGACTGAATAGAGTTTAGGGGGTTTATCGAATTTTCAATAATACTCAAGCTTTATGCTTATATTCGTCGAATAGAATATATATGGCGTTACCTAACTCATTGAAAGTATCTCCAAATTTGATTTATAAGTGCATCATACATGTTCTGTTATGGTTTATGGGTTGAGGGTTTGGGGTTTTAGGTTTAGGTTTTATTAGGGGTTGTTTAGGGTTTAGGATATTTTCGATAATGCTCAAGATTTATGTTTATATTCATCAAGTAGAATGGAGTTACCAGTTAATGAAAATATATCAACTTTTGATCGATAAGTGCATGCTACGTGTTTGGTAAGGATTTTGGGTTTAATTAGTGTTTAAATCTTAGGGTTTCGGGAATTTTAAATAATGTTCAAGTTTTATGCTTATATTCGTGGAATAGAATGGCATTACCGCAATTTAATGAAAATATCTCAAATTTTGATATATAAGTGCACGATACCTGCTTGATTAGGGTTTCTGGGCCAAGGGTTTAGGGTTTTACATTTTAGTTTTATGGGTTGTTTCCGGTTTTGGGTTTAGAGAATTTTTGGTGAACCTCATGATTTATGCTTATATTCGTCTAGTAGAATGGTGTTACCTGATTTAACTAAAGTATCTCAATTTTTGATCTATAGTTGTGCGATACCTACTTGGTTAGGGTTTAGGGGTTTAGATTTTATGGTTTAGGATTCCGTGAATTCTCAATAATATTTTCAAACTTTATGGTTATATATATTCGTGTAACAGAATGGTGTTACCGCAATTTAATGAAAGTATTGCAAAAATTGATCTACAAGTCGATGCTATCCTGCTTGGTCATATTTCTTGTTAAATAAAATTGAATGTACCCGGGTACTAAAACAAGGGAGAAACACGAAGATTTCCTTGAGATTAGGCGCTATTTGGTTGGGCTCGAATTCTGGCTTTTGATTTTTGGCTTATAAAGCTACGAACGTGTTTTTGGCTTTGTTTTTTAGCTTTTACTCTGACATAGTGGAATGATAGTATAAGCCATGCTGGATGATTTTAACGATTTTATCTCAATTTAGCGAAAAATGTTCGAATTTTGAACAACAAGCGATGGGAATCTCTACTTCCTGTAATTCTGGCTCACTGACATGTGGGTCACTTGCATAGTGGGTCCAAAAAGTCGGTGTAGGTCGGAGTGGGCGGGCCGGTAAATATTGAAGAAGGGCTGGGAAACGTGGATGGGGTGATGCACTAGGGAGAACGCAAATTTACCACCTATATCCCTCTATTATTGCAGTGCTCCCTCGGATTCTTGTTTCCAGAGCAGGGATAGAAGAGGAATTTTGCATTCTAGAAAGAGGTGAAGCATATTTGAATAGATGCGCGAGATATTATAATGGATGGGTGCGATGTTTGGGTGCCGTACCAAATTTTGAGGTAGAACCCTCGTGGCCCAGCTCGTCTGCAGTGTAGTACTGATCACCATGGCCCCTTCCTCGACCACCACGACCCGCGCCTTTGCCAAAACCAAAACCTCCATGACCTCTACCCTGGTCCTGACCTCATGTGTCTCTTGTCAATGAATCGCCCCACTACCATGTTAATGCCTCTTGTGGCCCATCACCATGATCCTTATAAATGTGACCCAGGGGGCCACACACATTGATGGATCCTCTCATAACGAACATGAAATATGTCACATCTCCCACCACGAGACATTGATACAAAACGTTGTAGCAGCTCTTTGACATCAATCTTCACCCTTAGTATGTAGAAGTTGACAAAGAAATCCTCAGTGCTAGATTAGCCACGAGGGGTTTATACAGTTCTGGAAGATTGTGTGCCAAGACCATAAAATCTTCCAGATTGTTTGTGCTACGCTTTGTAAACCACCCATATGGTTCAATGCACAACATAAAGTTTCTAAAGTTCCACGGTCCCCCTACATGACCTTCTCACAATCACCCAAACAAAAGAACTGAAATATGTTCATATTACTTTCGGTTGCTTTAAACTTAACCTCTTGCGCCAGTGAACATGTAGATCTCATGTTGGTGAAGAACCAACTTTGACTATAGGAAGTCTCTGTATGAACCCTGGCAATAGCTAACAAACGGTGCAGTTTGTCCGCCGCACCTCTTCTTCCTCCTAGATCACATCATCAAGATCCTCTTCGGCAGTTCCCAACTCCTCCATCATCCTCGCTAGATCCTTCTCCTATGTTTTGACACCCGAGCCAGAAGGCTGCTCAGCCATCAGCAAAACCCTAGATCACTTTCCTCAAACCGAGAATGGAATAACCTTCGAGAACCAACCAAACACTACTGCCACACGATCCTTGATGCAATATGTACAGAAAACTTTCGATTTCTTTACAATGTAACCAATTCATTGAGGAACACTTGCTCGCATGTATTTGCCCGTGGCCCGATCGTATATGTGGATTAAATCGGGCCAGCTGCATGCACCAATCCGCATGGGACAAATGCTCCTACGTCTTGGACCAGCCCTTCAGCGCATCGAACCTGGACCGCGTCCACTCTGCTTGCTGCCTACCTCTTTTTCGATCTTTGAAATCCATCTAGATCTAGTTGACACCTCTTACCGCTGATTGGATCCATCCGACCAGCCTGCTGTGCCGCACGTGCCTTTTGCGCTGCCACTGCCTCGCTGTTTTCAGATTGCTTCTGCATTGATGCACGTTCAGAACAAGTTTGAGGTTGGTGTCCGAGTTCAAAAACGACCTTGAGGTTCGCGTCGACATGACTACATCCACCATGTTCTCCTGAATGTTGACAACGTTTTTCGGTCTTCAAGGGTAAGTTCACGAAAAGCCCCTCCCATTACTTCATTCCTAATAGATAGATCTTGGCATTAGGATTGTGGGCATAAGAAAAATTATTGTTATCAGGCGCTAGACCCCTATAGTGTATGCATAGCGGATGCGGTGGAGGCGACCGATGCGGTGGAGGCGGCCGATGCCGTGCACACAGGGTGCAGAGACGGCGGACACGATTGGGAAGAGGGAGGGGGAGGTCGGGGAATAGGTACTAGAGAGGGAGTGAATGGGGGGGAAGATGCAGGTCGAGGCGGCACGGTGAAATTTTTGACTACTTGATCTATAGCTAGGATAACATCATCGTTTCTTTTAGGCGAACACCACTTGAACTGTAGGTATTGGTGGCGTTTGGAACTTTCGAACGCCACCCCTAAATTTGGTCCCGTTCCACCTATGGGTCTGTTTTAGTAGTGGCGTCTAGAGTACAATGAATGCTACAGTTAAGTTTTAGTAGTGGCATTTGTTTTATTCCAGAATGCTATAGTTAAGTTTTAGTAGTGGCATTTGTTTTATTCCAGACACCAAAACTATGTTGTCTCTTAGCAATGGCGTGTTCTTTCTGTGGCACGCCACTGGCAAAATGACTGCTATAAGCATTTTTCTACTAGTGTAACTCAAAGGCACCATCGACCATGGTCATCTTATAAATTCTTCCTCTCCGACAAGCTTGCCAGTTCATTCTGATCTAGACTAGGCAGGTTGTACAGATACTGGACGATCTACATCCGGCTACTATGCTTATTTGGGTGATGATATCATTTCCTGGTCATCTAAAAGGCATGTAAGAGTTTCCAGGCCATCTACAGAAGCTGAATATCATTCAGTTGCTCACTCTGTGCCTGAGGCGGTGTGGCTTCGATAGCTTCTTTTTGAACTTCATCGACCAATCGAGCGTGCAACTCTTGTTTATTGTGATAATATTTCTGCAGTCTATATGGCGTCCAATCCTGTTCAGCACTGTCGTGCCAAACATATTGAGATAGATATCCACTTTTTTCGTAAGAAAGTGGCTCTTGGCAAGGTCAAGGTTCTACATGTTCCCACAAGTGCGCAATTTGCTGATATTTTCACCAAGGGGCTCCCCATTGCATCCATCACCGACATCCGCTCCAGTCTCAACATCGTTTCACCATACGTTCACACTGGGGGGGGGGGGGGGGGGGGGATATTACACTATATTCGGATTAGTTTGAATTGAAATCCATCTCTACTATTTTCCTTGGACTCCAAGACTTGTACTCTATATAAATACCCCATTAAGGCCACAATCAATATAGTTATTATTCTCCAGTTATCTCAATTATCACTTCAAAGTACCTGATGTGTGTTGATGACAGTGAGTGACGCGGTGAGCCCATCAAACTGAGACCCGAGTCCGCTAAGGAAGTAGTTGATGATCTCATCATTGCTGAGGGGATTGGCCATGGTGGCCATGGTGTCTGTGAGCCCCTTCATCTTATGAAAGTACTCCGATGCTAGCATGTCCCTCTTCTTTAGCGTCTGCAGCTGGTTCCACAAGTTCTGGAGACTAGCATGGCTCTGCACCGAGAACATGGAGCAGATCGCCGTCCAGACTTGAGCAGATTGGTACGCTCGATCTCATCAAGGTCATGGCGTACTTCTTCATGGACGAGAACATCGCGTTGAGAACGCGTTGATCCTGCAGCCAGCCAGCCACCAAGATGTTGCAGGATTGCTCACCTACATACAACGTGTCATTGCCGGTGCCCTGGGTGATCTTCTCGGCAGGCTTCACAAGGGAGCCATCGAGGTAGCCATGGAGATTCGCTCTCGAGATGCCAGGCAGGATCATCGTCTTCCATGGAAGGAAATTATTGGTACGATCTAGGCGGGTGGAGGGAATAGGGAAGGCAGGAACAATAGTGGTGGTGGATGAGGATGGGGCTGGAAACGATGGCAGCAGAGGAGGTAGAGTTCTGCGGAGACTGGATCGCCGTGAGATTGAATCGAGCAAGAGATCTCCCTCTGATACCAAGTTTAGATCATGTTTTCCCCTGATTAGCCTTAGGGTTGGCCTCTTCTATTTATATTCAGAAAACGTATACAACAACAAGTACAGGATCTGCACAAACACCTAAACTAGGTAACTACTTACAACGAGATAATTCAATCCTATGATCATGATATGACCCGATCCTAATCGATTGTGTCTTTAACAAGCCACACAATCCTAGAAAATTCAGGATGTTGAATAGACACTGTGCTTAGTTGAATGTGCCGAATAGACCAAGGTAGTGTGCTCGTGTTTTTCAGTTTCCTGTTGCAACCCAAACCTATAGCTAACTTTAAAATTTATGGATATATCAAAAAGCGAATATATGACCTAATTATGTTCTTGCTGCGACTTGGTATTGATACTATAATACTAGCCATGCATAACTAGATATAAAAACCCTTGCTAGATGTCTATGCTTGCCGGACATGCTCCATAATTGTTTTATAGAGCCGCATTCAGCATGAAATTGTGCATGTGGGCAGAGTAGTTTCTTCCAATACATAATCATCCTTTTACTTCTCACATTTATCTGGTGTCCTTAAAACCAAGATGGCTGTCATTGATGCACGATGGACTATCATCTCTCAAAGAAGTTAAAAATTGAAGATTTTGGTACTCACAAGTATCATGTCCAATCAATCGGGAGGGACATGTGTATTCACTTGTCTGTACTATTACTGTAGTGTGTTAAACCTGTTCTTGGTTGCTTGTGTCCAACTACCATACTACTAGGTGTAAAGGCTTTTATATATGTCATTTGCCAAAGATGAGGAGCAGACTATCAGACCAAGGGAGCCCGGCCTAGAAGGTTACAACTAATAAACATTGCTCGTGAATCTCCAGCTATTCGTTCTAGGCAAGCATCCTCATTGGTCCTGGACAGAATACAAGATTTATTTAGTGAATTACATTTGACTATTAAATTTGACCCCAAATCATGTAATGTTCACACAATGCAAATTGTACGAGACCTTTGGATACACCATCCTTACAACCCTTCTACAAACATTACCTGGACATAATAACAAATAGTTGAGATATGTGTGTCTCGTCAATTAACTTACAAATGGGGAGAACATGGTTAATTTTCGCCCGGAAACCAATGATTGTGCTAGTCGTATTTACAGCCTTTTCATGTCTAGTGCTTGTTTGATTTGCAGGATTCTTAAAGCACAAGAATAGGAAATCCAAAGGATTGGAGTGGCATGACTTCTTGAATCCTACAAGAATAGAAAACCATAGGTATTTGGATGAAGTATGTGTTTGAATCACAGGAAAAACAAACGAATTCTAACATGAGTTTGGAGTGGATGAAAAAAATTCTACAAACTAGAGAGCAAAGGAATCCTTCGAAGAAATTCCTAAAGAATCAAACGATCAATGTAGGAATATTTCCTAAGAGATAAAATCTGTCACAAATCTTTTGAAATTCCTTTGAATCAAACAAAGATGATTTTTTCATTCTTTTTACATAACACAACTCCATTCTTAATTACGATTATGGTACCACACGCTACATTAACTTGTACTACGTACGTATGAGTCATCAATTTATTAAATTTTGTATTGCTGGAAAATGCATCCACTTTCTCCTTTTGAGTAATGCAAATTACTTCTGTTCAAAATTGGGATATTGTTTTTGTTAGAGAAAGTGAGTTTCATTTCACATTATTACTGTAGTATACAAGCATGCATCCATGAACTTCACATCATGTACTCTCTAATTCCTTGTTAGCAATATGATGTTTTATGACTAATTAAACATACACCTAACGTTATTTGGCTGAAATTCGACTTGCAGTCTAGTAGTCCCAGATCGATTAATGCAGTGGTCAGCGTACATCCCCCTTTCAGAAAAGAATTGTGCAGTCCAATAGTGCCACATGAACCATCCATGGTTCCAAATGCCTGTTTCGTAACTAGGCCAATTGATCAATAATTCAGTTCATATTTATGTTGACTGAGAGAAACGATTCAGTGTGATGACTCAGATTTTCAATTGATTTGAACTAATTTGAGTTCATGTGTACCAATTTAAATGACAGAAATAATTTGAGAAGAATATAAATATTTTGTTACATACTGAAAATGTAGTTACTGAAATATTCGTAAAAACATATCACTGGGATTAAGAGGATTCCAGCCACGAGCCTCAAACGGTGTCCGGCAACAACGCTGAATCGTTCGTATGGGTGCGCCAGAGCGAGTAGCCGCCTTTGGGTCGCGCTTCTCCCTAAACATGCATCCCAAAGGCGTCTCCTGATAGGTAAGTTTACATCACGAAGGGATATAGTGCGAGAACCTTGTCACTATTGCCTGCAAGAGCAAACAGTGAAAGCGTCAAGACACAAGGGACTCCGGGGACTCGCACACGGCAGCAACCCCAAAGGCGTCTCTGTAGAGAACCCTTGTAGGAGAGAACACATCTCATGCCATAGCGCTGTTAGCACATCCCCTTTCGCCGATTACTTTCCGGCGACTGCAATGGCGAAGCTCCGGCGAGACACGCACGTACTGATCACCAATCCACAAGACGCATACGTTCTACTAGCCAAACCTTGAAGGATCAATGGATTAGCTAGTACTACTCACACACACGCACACGGAAAATATTAGATAGCCAAAAGCCCTTGTCGGACCGGTTCCTTTATTGATTAACAACTCAATTGTTAACACAGCCCCTGCCGCCGAGTGCTTTCCGGCGACTGCGATGACGAAGCTCCGGCAAGACACGCACGTACCGATCACCAATCCGTGAGACGCATACGTTCTGCTAGCCAAACCTTGAACGATCAATGAATTAGCTAGTACTACTCACATGCACGCACACGGAAAAGATTAGATAGCCAAAGGCCCTTGTCGAACCTGCTCCTTTATTGATTCACAACTCACGGTTTGGTCACACGGACCAAGTACATGTATATATAGCAGTTTGACAGTAGCTAACCTAGTAGGATTAGAATCCCTAATTCCTACTCTAACCGGACTACCAAACCTACTCCAACATGATCAGCTGACCTAGTAGAACTAGAACTCTATTCTACTCGGACTAGAAACTGTCAGGTACACGTGATTACCTAACAATCACTCCCCTAATCACGATGTGCTCTCTTACATCCACCTGGGTCGCAATTGCGCCAGCTACTTCTCACGGGCATCATCCATGGCATTGCTTTCGCCGCTCCAAGCTTCATCATCGACATTGCTTTTGTCAATCCTTGTAGCTTCCATGTCACCGACTTTCGCTTCATCGGCTTCTCCATGGATTCACGCCGACCCTCCTTGTCCGCATCCTCCTTGTCTGCATCATTGATGTCTGCGTCTTTAGTTATCACCGGTCCCTTGATGAGCAAACATTGATTTTTATGCTTCATCTTCACCGGATTATTAATCGTTCGAAGTATCTCCATCAGGTAGTGGTCCAACACGCCTCGCATGCGTGTTCATGTAGGTCATAGTCGCCTCAGCTCCAGTACAGTCGGAGTCGGTGCAATATACTGTTCTGTGCCAGACAAAGCACTGTATTCTGCATGTGAAACTCTTACAGTAGCTTCCTCTTCACACGCGTGAACTTCTGACCCTACATGATCGTAGCTTGTTGGCCATAATACAGGAAATAGCGTTCCGTGCGTTCCTTTTTCTGGTCTTCTTTCCTCACGTGAAGGATTTCCTTCTAGCTTGATTATTTCTTCATGATTATTTCTTCATGTGAAAGACCTCTTTCTGGGCTCCCGTGCATGTTTCCACTGCATGCGACCTGCCTTGCTTCTAGCGTTTCAGGGTCGCCAGTCCCTAGACCATCCTCTGGCTCAAGCTCCTCTCGTGGAGCAATTTCTCGTAGCGACGCTGCTTGGCTGTTTGCAGTTCGCCCTCCTTTTGGCCATGCTAGCCTATTTTTGGGCAGCGCGAAACCTGTCCTTCTGCTGCTGGGTTGCAAGGCGAGACCACATGGGTTCCATTACTTCGAGCACCATGTGTTACAAGCTTTGCTCCCGATCCTTCAATGCTGGTTTCCGATTGATCTTCTTCATGATCTGCATGCTCACAATTATCATGAGTAATGTTAAACATTGGGTGTTCCAATTCGTTGGAGCTCCAGTTCCATGATTCCACTTCCTCGAAGACTACATCGCCCATGACAACCACCTTATTGGTATAAGGATTGCACAGACGGTATGCCTTTGAGCCTTCATAGCCCGTCATGATGATTGGAGTCCTCTGATCCGCCAATTTACTCTTATGGTCGGATTTCGTCTTGACATGCGCCACACACCCAAAAGTGCGAAGATGATCAACCGAGGGCTTTCTCCAATACCATGCTTCATACAGAGTCATACCAAGCATACTCATGGTCGGTGCCCTATTCAGCAAATAGACCGCTGTGTTTTATTGCCTCACCCCAGAACTTTCCTGGCAAGCCTTTGCTTTTCATCATTCTCCTCGCCATGGCCACTATGGTTTCATATTCACCCCCTGAGCTGTGTGTAGGGATTTTTGCTTCCCCTCCGCCTCGACCTCTCCAGCTTCCTTGATCTTCTCGAATGCATGTAGAGCTTGATCCTTACTTTTCATCAACACAATCCACATGTATTCACTTTGATCATCCACCACAAGCATGAAGTATTCATTGTTGGACGGGGTTACGGGTTAAATTGGACCATATACACTACCATGAACGAGTCCCAAAGCTTCACTTGCCTCAAACATGGCTTCACATGGAAATGGGGCACTCGGCTCCTCGTGATCCACATACGGTAGATCGTGATCCACTTCTATCACAATCTCCGTAGCCGGTGATGGAGGATACTCCTCATCATTCAGCTCAGTTACTTCGAGCATCAGCATCATCGGTCCATCATCTCCTTCCTGGGCGATGAGAGCCCTCTCCTTCGACGATTTCTTGCAATCCTTCTTGAAGTGACCGAGCTCGCCGCAGTTATGGCATCTTACTTTCTTTATGTCAAACTTCCTCCGCGGCGGAGCCTCGTCCTCGTCCTCCCCTGCGATATAGTTTTTCGCTGGGCGAGAATCTTCTTTATCACTCCTGCTGTTGGATGCTCTATCGTCCTTCTTATTCTCCTTGGTGAACAATGCTCGAGCCATAAGCATGAGATGCTCATCCACTTTCTCGTCGCCGTAAGTGATCTTCATCCGCTCGTCGTGAGCCTTGAACCGTCCAACTAGATCATCCATCGTGAGAGTCTTGATATCAACGCATTGCTCGATCACCGAGACAACGGGCGAGTAACGCGGCGGCACCACGCGGAGGAAACGCCTCATGATAGAGATCTCCTGCAGCTTCTCGCCAAGTCCACGAATCCCATTGACCAGTGTAGCGACCCTTGAAGCAAACGCGTCTAGTGTCCCATCTCCAGATTCTCGTACTTCTTCTGCAAGTTTTTTAGGTTCACCTCGCGGACACGCTCGTGACCAAGATTTAGTGTCTTGAGCGTATCCCACACCTCCTTTGCATATTTCTTCGAGATCAGGTGCTGCTTCACATCCATCAGCATCACCGAGCAGAGGGCCGTGAGTGCCTGCCAGTCCACATGGTACTTTGGCGCGCCCTTTATGAACTCATTACCGCCTGGATCGACAGCCTCCCAGAGTCTGGCGCCTTCTAACGCCCACTCCATCTCGATCGCCCACATCGTGAAGTTGTCGCGGCTGTACCGTGGGTACTGTGTCGACACCTGTACGAAAAATCCTTTAGCCACACCAGAATACTTGTCCACCTCCTTTGTCATGACATCCCGTTACTAGGAGATCCTCCACGAGGCTATGATACCAATTGTTAGCACAACCCCTTCCGCCGATTACTTTCTGGCGACTGGGATGACGAAGCTCCGGCGAGGAACACACGTACTGATCATCAATCCATGAGACGCATACGTTCTGCTAGCCAAACCTTGAACGATCAATTGATTAGCTAGTACTACTCACATGCACGCACACGGAAAATATTAGATAGCCAAAGGCCCTTGTCGGACCTGCTCCTTTATTGATTCACATCTCACGGTTTTGGTCACACGGACCAAGTACATGTATATATAGCAGTTTGATAGTAGCTAACCTAGTAGGAATAGAATCCCTAATTCCTACTCCAACCGGACTGCCAAACCTACTCCAACGTGATCAGCTGACCTAGTAGAACTAGAACTCTATTCTACTCGGACTAGAAAGTGTCAGGTACACGTGATTACCTAACAATCACCCCTTAATCACGATGTGCTCTCTTACATCCACCTGGGTCCCAATTGCGCCAGCTACTTCTCGCGGGCGTCATCCACGGCATTGCTATTGGAGTTCCTCTATAACGCACCTCCGCTAGATGCATTCAGATGTCCACGCAGATTCTGGCATCTCTCCCGGCTTGAGTTTGGTTTCGGCTTCTTATGAGGCTTCACAAATGTCCCGTCAACCCCTTGTTGAGCCCCTTCGCCTTCGGTACCTTCGGCTCCTTCGGCGGCATGATGGCGATAGCGTGAGATTGGAGAATGGGGGCGTTGGCACGGGATGGGGTAGGAAATGAGAGTGGTGGGGAAGGAGAAATGAAATATAAGGGGAAATGGTTATCAAATATGGATCAGTTGTACCACTGCTAGGGCTGGCCCTCACTTGTGTGGTTTGTGTCCGGCACGCCCGCAACGCTCCAGAGCGCCAAACATACTATTGGGATGCGGTAAACACAATTCACCTTTGGGGTCCACGACTATAAGCATTTTTGTGCCCGGCTCGCCCAATAGCCAATGTGAGAAAATCAAAACACTCGAAGAGCAGACGCAAAGAATTGGATCGCGATAGCCATCTAGAACGTGACGAATCTCAAGAATGGCATTACTAACTGAAGCTTCGACGCAGTTCCGGGACAACATACTCTTCTACTTACTTCTCCTTCAAGTATTTGACGCCCACGGTGTTTTTCCGACGAGGAGCCTTCCGTTGAGCATGGAGGATTGTGTAGAACAGAGTGTGAGCCCAAATTTGTGTGCCTGAGTTCCCTATTGCCTCCCAACCCTAGGTAGCTTTGCGTGGAAATGAATTTAAGGCGATGCTATGGCCAACATGGATGACTTATATGGTGAAGCTGCATCATCAAGTTTTGGCAAATTCCAAGACAGGAATCAAGGGAAAAAAGCTCTTTCTAGATTCTTTATGTTATTTTTCATACTAGCTACTCTGAATTTATAGAGATACACCCTGCAGGCAAGTATATGCAACCATCCATTCTTTCACTACTGAAAAACCATCACGTTACTTCCTACCAATGGTGAGTCATTCTTCTTTATGAGAGCCCTTATTGTTGCATGGCTTCAAAATTATTTTTTTGAAAGTTGTAATAAATTTTGTTGGTATGTAGAAGATTCAATTCTGATCTACGAGGCAGAGAGGGCACGCAGATTTAAATTTGATTATAGAAGATTCAATTCTGACCAACAATGTTAGGTAGATCATCCTACCACAGTCGAGTCACCACTCACCCCCAACTCCGCTAGGGTTCTTCCTCCGTTACTAAATCATCTTCATTGGGATCACCCGTAGACACTACATGCATCGCTCGATGCAGAGGCCGGGGTATACCCATTTCGAAAAAGAAAAAAAAGTAGACACAAGATCTATCCCTGTCACCGCCACACCCTCGTGGCCCAGCTCGTCTGCAGTGTAGTACTGATCACCATGGCCCCTTCCTCTACCCCCACGACCCAAGCCGTTGCCCCTTCTTCGCACACAATCTAGCCGCCCCACGTACGTGTTGATGCCTCATGTGTCCCATGACGACGATCCTTATAAATGTGCCCCAGGAGGCCGCACACATTGATGGTCCTCTCATAATGAACATGAAAGATGTCACATCTCCCACCACAATACATTGATACAAAACATTGTAGCGGCTCTTTGACATCAATCTTCACCATTAGTATGTAGAAGTTGACAAAGAAATCCTTCGCGCTAGATTAGCCGCGAGGGGTTTATACAGTTCTGGAAGATTGTGTGCCCAGACCACCAAACCTTCCAGATTGTTTGTGCTACGCTTTGTAAACCACCCATACGGTTCAATCACAGCAAGAAAAACACACCAAGATTTGGGAACAGGGTTTAACAGTCTGCCTACATTCGCAGACATGCTTCTCCCCATGTACAATAGCATAGTACCATCGACGACAAACCAGCCAAGGTCCACGGACAACCGAAACAATCTTGTGTCTCAGTGGCGGAGCGAGAACATTAACCTTGTGTAGTCAACTCAAACTTTGTAGTTAAATACATGTATTTATAATTTTTTTTATAATTTGTGCATGATTTCTATTTCAGGACTTAAAAAAATTGTGTAGTCAGCCAACTACATAGCTAGTGAGCGGCTTCGCATCTGTTGTGTCTAACTTATAACTTTTCCTCTTGTCTATTTTAACTACTTCCGGTGTTTTTATATATTAGCGAGGTTAGACGTGTCTGTCTCAAGAAATTAACCTTTCATAATTACAGCTCAATTATAGCTAAACTCGTACACATATAGTCGACACATGTCTCAGTATCTAGAATATACAAACTATACTATTAGAATCATCGTAAAATATACCTTCATATTATATGTATTTGGTATTACAGATTTTAGTATTTTTATTTTCATCAAACTTAATAAATTTTTATTTTGACTAAACTCGGAACATGATCCAAATAAAAATGGAGGGAGTAATACTATTCAAGGGGCTCCTGCTAGAGGAATATATAATTCAAATTAGGGGGTCCCACCTAGTCTACGTTACGCTTTGGCTAGTTTTTGGGACCATAGGGACCATGTAAGGTTCCGATCGTTGAGACAGGGAAGCTTGGAAGTGGGCCACACGTATAGACGTCCTACGTACCAAGAAATTCTCTCGTTAAAAAATCTTCGAAGTGGCCTTGTTCACTATAGGTGACTCCTTCATCGCCTCTCCTAACATAGGAGTAGTTCCAGCTTGTGAGGAGACTGAACATTTTTTAAAAAGGTCAACTTGTCAACTTTGTAATTTTATGGCAAGTTCTGTGAAAAGACTCCATAAAACACCTTGCTAAGGTAACATTTTGTCGTCTCGCTTAGAAACCATCTATCCTTTAGTTGTCTCCACAAAGTCAAGACCATGTTGTTATCATGTCAAAAAATAAAAAAGAAGACCATGTTGTTATGGCTTCTGTTTCTACAATAGGTGGCCAGAGGGATAGATAGTCGCACTGTCAGCAGGGTAACATGTGGACAATCCTTTTTGGTAAGTCGTCATATCACAACGCCTTCCGTGTCTTTTTTGAATAAACTTTTGATGTACAAATCGAAGATGCATATGCTGGACGGACGACCATTCATTTGTGTAAAACAAAACAATGCTCGTTGCATTGAGTGTGTAAACTCTCTACAAGCCCGCTATAAGTTTGAGAAAATGTTCAAAAACTAAAGACTCAGTGGTATGTGATCATGTGCAGCTATATTTTCAAGAAAACACCTAAAGTTGTATCTTATGCTTTGATAGGAAGAAAACACCTAAAGTGGGAATAAGCACTTGCCTCGTTGTATACGCATCTAAGGCCATATTCCACACGTATTGATACCTCCTGCCACAATCAGAGAAAACGAAGTATCTCAGAGATACGTTGCCGGATATCACACAAAGGAAACTCCCCAGAAAGTTACAAGTGAACATTGGCCATGGATCGCAAGCCATTCGTTCAGAAGGCAAGCATCCTCGTTGGGCCAGGACGGTCTACTCTTCTACACGCTGCTCCGCCTAGCTTTCCATGCACGCGTGCTACTTTTGAGGAGAGGCCGCTCATTGAACGTGAATCCGCCCGACCTAATGTTCAAAAAATCAAGTGCGTGAAACAGTCCTGAGTGATTCAGTGTGCAGAACAGACGTTGGGTCCCTATTGCCCTATTGGCGTGCCATAGTTCCCTATTGCCTCCCAAGTCCCAAGCCTAGCTAGCTTGCTCTAACACATATGTGGAGTTAACAATTGGGGCGAACGGAATGAGACGCCCTTGCTAGCTAGCTGCTGTAGGTGTGTTTCCGTAATAGCACGAACGTGGTCTGAATTTATAGAGGCATCCATGCATGCAGATACCAGAAGAGAGACTTCTTTCTTTACTGAAGAAGTATACTACTGTGCTTCCAACCTATCTCGTGTCCTTCAACTTTATGATAGGTCTCACTGTGCTGCAGGTTGTGCAGATCATCTATATGAAAAGCTATAACAATGTATTTTGGTAATTGGAAGACGCCATGTGCGTTAATTGGTCTGTATTGTTGCCATGTACGTTTTACTTCTTACACATGCACTGGTGGAAAACCGGGACTACGAAGGCGGGACTAAAGGTCACCCCCTTTAGTCCCGGTTCTGCCACAAACCGGGACTAAAGGTCCTCAAGAGGCTGTGTTGAGCGAGACTAAAGTTTTTCCTTTCAAAAAAAAATTCCATTTTTTTTTTCAAATTTTTCTCGAACTTTTGAATTATCTGACTCGTTAATCTATCACATCTCTCATTTTTAACACTAACTATACTTAATCTTAGGTCAAATTACACTTATGGTCAGAAAAATGCTATTTATGGAGCACCAATTGTTTTTTACGTAAGTCAGAAAAATGAAACTTTATGTGTGAACATAGGACATGAGCATGTACAAGTGAGTTTCTCCAGAGTTTATTGACATTTGAAATGCCTTTTTTGAACCGGGAGCATATGCTCTTGAGCACCATTTTGAATATTCTCTATACAGATTCTTATTAACTTTTCTATTTATATATTGGAATCATAGACCAATATGGAACATTTACTAGAAAAAACGAGTCATCGACAATCATGTCAGTGTTTTAAGACGATGGGTCGCAATTAATCACAATTTATTAACAAAATAGTAGAAAAACAGTTAATGCTGACCAAAGTCTACATTAAATTTATTTATTTATTTTAAGAAAGTTTCAATAAATTTTATTGATGGTACCTACTAAATCGAGGGGCATAAATGATTACACAAGAAAAACATGTTGTAGTGCATATAATTTTATGAAGCACGAGCGCATCTATTGTTCTAGAGCATGATGACATCTCTAGCATAGCCCCAGCCCCAGGCAACATTCAAAATCTTAATGACAGAACAATTATATTCGGACTCAAGGTAACTTAAAAAATTATCAAGAGTGTATGTGAGATTCTAAAGGGAACAACTATGAACATACTAAAAGAAAAATGCGAAATAAACAAGATAGAAAGTAAAACATCCATGCAGATACGGATCTGATGATCCCAAGCAGAGAAGTCAAGTTTCAATGTCAGGCAAGCCATTCGACAATTTGTATGAGATATGATCCCACTGATGGCTCACGAGTTTGTCTTATCTATCAATGGGTTAATATCAAAATCACTCATGCCTAATATATTTTTAATATAGAAGCCGTGACTAATAATGAAATTACATGCTTAACTAACCTGTCACCAATAAATGTATATATATTATTTTAAAAGAAGAAATGTATGTGCTAAGTTGAAAATTAAGTTTCTAACTTGAGAAAAATACTCCTCAAAAAGTTGAGGACCGTGAATTTGACACTAAATAACTTTTGTTATGAAAAAATTAAAACACAACATGTTTATCACGCAACTGTATATACAATACTTGTGCCTAAACCTCACATATTTTATATAATTATATGATAGGGTATACAGCAAACAATATTTTTCATATCAAATATTTTGTTCCCTCGCATTTGCGAGGACCACCATGCTAGTTAAGAAAGAAAGGAAGAGTACGACAACAACAGCTCCGAGGTGGAACTAGAACAGAACCGCAAGGGACTTAAGAATTACATAGCCCCGATAACTCCTTTCCTTCCAATTTTACAATGCACAAGAATTTCCACTGTGTCGAAGTATTGCATGTGGTTCTTTGGGCTCTCTTCCTCATGTGCAGCCACCAGTCCTCGATGCTGGCGAATCTTAGGTTGGGGATGGGTAATCAGCCGCCGTCCAGTCCCTCACACACTGCTAGACTTCCATGGAGAACAAGCAGTGATCAAAAAGGTGCATGCAGGTCTCGTGCGCCCTCCGGAGGTAAGGCAAGAGCCATTGTTTGGTCAGCCCCTCCATTCGAGGTTGTCAGCAGTGAGGCAGCGTTGGTGAACTGCTAACCACATGAAGAACTTGTGACGCGTTAGGGCCTCAGACTTCCTCGAGCACCACACGTACTGAAACATCCGGCAACACCTAGAGAGTCTCAAGCCAAATGAAGACAAATTGTAGCCAATCTGAACTACGGAGCACTGTAGAGGGTGCAAGCATAAGCCCTCATGGCACTGGACACCATATTTTTCTACACGCTGCTCAATGTGTTTCTTGATATCAATTTTTTGCTTCTGAGAAGCAGGGGCGAAGCCAGGAAAAAAGGTCGTCGGGGTCAAGATGAACAAGCAATACTAATTCCATAGGAAAAAGTTGTATTTTGAGGTCTTTAACCTTCAAGAAAAAATATAACACCAATATATAGCTTATATAGCTCGAATATGTATGAACTAACATACCTAGAAACTATCTTCTATAATAAGCGCATGTAAATAATAAATCGTACTTGCTAGTCCCACATAAAAGAGAATGCTTTTGACCAAGAGAAAAGGTGGTTACAAAATTAATAACCTTGCCCTCTATATTATACCTATAATGGGATTTTATCATGATCATTGATCGGCATCATTTGATGTGGTTGGTTATGATTCTGCTTTCAAATCGAAGAAAATGCATATTATGCATTTTTTTCCGAGACTGATTCCATCACCAGATTTGTAAGAGATAACTAGTGAAGTATATAGGAAAATTTACGGATACTACTTATTGGATCACATATATCAGGATGATTTTTTTAAACCATAAAAAATATATATCTTGATGGTGGATGTTTGAAGTCTAATTTTGGTCATACAATATAATCCTGCATAATAAGAGAATTGGGATATTAAAATCTCATGCTTCCTCGGATCAAGTACTAAATGTCTAGGTTGGCTTTAGTGGCACTTACGATCTTATAGAGCGAAACTAGGAAAGGAATCGTCGAGCGGCGATAGGAAGGCCGATCGATGGTTGACAGATGAAACGGAGGTACAGGGCCGGAGGCATCGAGCATTCTATAGTCATGAAGACGAGCGCGCTCTTCATCTAGCGATTGATTGATATGGAGATTAGATGAGCCGTGCGTTACAATGTAGCAGTGCTATCTACTTGCTGCGTTTACTGGACCTCTAGACAATTAGCGGCCTGTAGCATTTCTCACTTGTGCACGGATGTAAGCTGACGAGCTGGGGTCAATTTGTTATTTCACAGGGGTAATTTTATATACTAGGCTATAGTTCATAAGGGATTGGGCCAAGGTCGTCGGGGTCAATTGACCCCGGCTGGACACTGTAGCTCCGCCCCTGCTGAGAAGGCCCCTCAGTTTCAACAGCAATTAACCCACACAATGCTCAAACATTCGGTCACTTCAACAAGCCGTTCATGTTTGTTTGGGTGGGACAGATAAAGGGGACATGTTTGTGTTCATTAGTTTCATGTTGCCATCCAAGCCTATAGCTAGCTTCCACACAGAAGGAGACACAAAAACTTGGATGATGCTTCTATCATGGCAAGCAATCATATCATCTAGCTACGTTCTTGCAGTTAGGGTCATGGATAGATAAAAAGAGAATCCTTGCCAGATGCCTATGCTTGTCGCTCTACTTTGCGCTTTATTTATAGAGATGCATCTATCTATTATATACTAAAAACAATATAAGGATGTCTAATAGAGCCACCATGTTAAGCCACATCATCTAATTTATTTAGATAGTTAGATCTAAAATATGTGGTTAGGATTTAAGAAGAGTTAATAGGTACGTAACCTTGTCATCTGGTCTGACACGGTGCAAATAGACTCTTCCTAATTAAATCAACAAGTATTTCCCTAGGACTCTACGAAAGCTGCGTCCTAGAAAATCAGCCACGTGTTCTAACTACCCGGCTTAAGCGTGGTAGTTGTCAACAAACTTTGCCCTTATACAGACGTGCCTACTTCCAAATCCTTAATAAAATTAAGGTTTTCGATTAAACAGAGTTCTCCCGAGGAACACCTTTTCTTCCACGCGCGAGTATTAAACAGATGTCTTACAGCTGATACTATTTTCGCACCCTATAACTACAATTGAAGTATTCTAATATTTTTCCCAATGTTGTTAGGCAATTTGATTGGACCATAAGTCCCATACTTAGGCCAACATCCTGCAGATCGAGATATTTTTAGGGCGCACTGTCACCTGAACGTGTCCGAGGACATTCGCGCTACCAAAGGCCATGGGCCAATGACGCCTTCTGCTCATGTTCAGCATTAGTATCGATTTTGGAAACATGTGTAGATTTTGGTGAAAAAAACTTCTATAGGACATCATTTTCAATAAGCATGATCGACTAAAAAGTGGTACAAAGTCAAGATCTACAACAACTCCCCAGTCTTCTTGATGAACACACGTACTTAAGTTTTGTACTTGCACATCATGTTCGAGAAAATGTTCTACCTCCAAATATTAATTAAGTTTTGCTACTTTTTAACAGGTCTCTACATTCATAAAACATTGATGTACTAATTAATTGCATGCGACTAAGATTTTCTTACTTAACTGGCTTATAGTACAATTTGTTGAATATATTATTTTTATACAAAATTTAAAAAAACATAAAGTTTTATTGGACAATATATAATTTGTCAACAAACTTTAGTTTTTACAAATATCCAAAGTTTTAAGAAATATGATTTTTTCCAAAAGGAAGATATATAAGTAGCAAAGCTATAGAATTGAGGCTTCTGTTAATCATATACATTTTCAATTAATTACATGATTTGCCAATAAAATAATTTAAATGATAGTGATGTAGCTGACATGTAGGTGCCAAGACGGTCCAAACCTTGCGCCAAAAAAGTTGGTCCAAACCAATTTAATATTTTCTAATTTACTCCGAGAATAAACAACAACCTGTTAAATGTTAAGGAGCAAAAGTATTTGGATTAAGAGAATATCTAAACCTAGCATACAGTTAGTGATCAAGATTATACTTTTGCTATAATCTTTTATATGCATAGCTTCTCACCAAAATTATGACATACCAATATGTGTATTTTCCATGTACCACATATATGAATCAACTTAGGTTTAGGTTTATTTCACTTATTAGATACTCAACGTAAATGTCGGTTTTGGTACCATGGTTTATAAGTATAATAGGTATACTAAATGAAAAGTACATGTTATTCCTGATTTAGTGCTCATATAATTGTGCAGATCAAACAGCGTCGTAAGCACAACACTTTCCTTATAAATATGAAATTCTCGATGAGTGATACATTAATGGACATGGCTTATTAGATATTAGGAACCAATGTGCACATCGGTAAAGGAGTATGTGGAGTAGTGCACCTTTATAGAACCTGAGGCTAGAGGACATAGATTTAATTGAAAACTTCACATTCCTATTAATATGTTTTTATAAAAGATGTAACTGATTTTATATGCACGCAACAATTTTCGTGTGTAACTTCTCTGCAGAGGGTATTATAACGGGAAGACTAGATTGCTCTTTGTATATAGCCATGCACAAAATGATCATGGACATAGAGCTCAAGCATGTGAGAATGATTTAACAACGGTAAGCTCAGATGATATTGACCACCACTCCAGTTTTAGCTTTATAAATAGATAGGCTGGAAAAATAGTAACATTTTATTTTCTGCAAATGAATGTTTCATAAATTTTTATATCACAAGCATAACCATATATAGAAAACAAAGGTCAAAGTCGCCTTGGACTGTGTACCATTGGCTAAATTATCTAAATTCCGGAAGAGTTGGAATTAATATGCTCAAGACAAACCCACGGATGAAAATTAATATTTAGCACTTCCGACACAATAAAGATGATGCCCGCGCATTTCCGAGGGCCACCATGCTAGTTCTACAAACAACCGTGCAAGTAGGGAGAGTAACTTATTCTGATATTAAACCTCATTTTTTAATTCTTATCTCTACTTGGTGTCCTTGAACTATAAGATGGCTCTAATGGATGCATGTTGGCATATCATTTCTATTGAAAGTGGTAATTGCAGATTTCGGCACTTAAAAGTATCAATTTGGATAAATGGGAGGGGCACTTGTTCACTAGTGGGATCCTATTGCAACAGTGCTCGACATATTCTTCGTTGGTTGTGTTTAATTACAAGAATA
Source organism: Avena eriantha (assembly GCA_910589775.1). Classification (NCBI taxonomy): domain Eukaryota; kingdom Viridiplantae; phylum Streptophyta; class Magnoliopsida; order Poales; family Poaceae; genus Avena; species Avena eriantha. Next base: position 30,787,393 of record OU342741.1, read on the forward strand.
GGCGGAAAGCAGGCTATTATATGTATATCAGTTGACAAATATTGGGAAAAGAAAGAATTCATGTTTATCATTTTGAGCAGTGAAAATGGTTAATGTGCACATTAGCTTGCATATCAATGGTATACTTGATCACGATGTGTATATACAACCTAATCTGAAGTAAAACTCAAGCTGATGTTTCCAAAAATATATACTTTTTTCGATAAACGAAACTTTTATTGGCTCATACATCACATCAAGGCCATACAAGTATGAGAGTTACACCCAGTCTCTACATAACAAGATTCACCCAACCCATACACAAGATAAAAATAAGTTCGATACAAGCTCATAACATGCGGCAAACGAAGAAGCAACCTAGATCAACATGAGACCAATATGTAGATTGCACCACCATCCATGCTGGTTAAATATCTCCATGGCTTCCTCCCTGTTGGTTACATGTCATCATCAAGAGATCCTTGTGGTCTGGTAGAGCAACGAGCACCAAGTTAGAAGGAAATGCATATATGAATATATCACCGAAGCGATTCATGCAATACATTATTTTTTCGTCTATAATTACCTTTAATTTTATATCATTTTTTTAAATCTTATATCATATATATGGAAGTAATCATAATGCATATAGTTACATCAAGAACATCATCTCTCATATACACAATGCCTAGCTTATATCGAACTATGTCTCTTTGTCACTGTGGTTTCGATAGACTTTCATCTTTAGAGAACAATATTCAATGAGAATCACGATGAACTTGTCTCTCTTATGTTGTGTTTATGGTGTAACCGTCTATTTCTCTCAATTCGGAGAAGAGTAAACAACTCCTCAATTGTATCACATAAACAACTCACATGTTTTTCAAGAACATTCACTTGCTTCATGGTTTCCACATACTCCTCGGAATCTTGCTTAATCTGGATTGTTTTAGCTAGACACTTGTTATGCAAATGATAGCAAAGTGTAAACACAAATAGGAATGGAAATCGACAAAAAATGATTGGACATGTTATTTCACTGGTACAATACTTTCGCGATGAGTTTTGGCATTCCGATTGCCTCTCAAAATTAAAACTAAGGACTTTCATTTGCAAAGTTAGGCTCATGGCTCTACTACTTCAACCCAAACCTGTAAATTTATCATCACCTTAGCTGCATCCGTGATTCCTCCTCCACACATTACTTCCAGCAATGCTCTATGATGATGCACAAATTGACCAACAAGTTATGTCCAGACACGTAATGGTATCACCTTTGGACCACAACTGCCCACCAACATTCTAGTCAAGCCAAGAACATGTTTGATGAAAGAGTGAATTCTACCTTTTACTTCATAAGATTGACGTTATTAGAAAATAACCTAATTTGGCAACATATCCTCTAAAATCTATACCAAATCCTCAAGTTGAGTACAATGCGCAAGAGAGGGTTGTCCTAGAGAATCCACTGCTACCGGCCAATAGGCTGGAAACCGCCGGCAGCGGTGGTGGGGAGAAGTTTTGGCGGCGGTTGCTAGTCACCTCATGATTCTCCCATGTAAATGTCTAGGTGTGTCCTGGTCAGGCCCTTCCGCAAATAAAAATTTCACTATGTTTATTGTTATGTCATGAAAATAACCTACCATGATTTTTTAATCCTTTTAATGCATTCAGTGGCAGTTCACCACATGTGTTTCCACACTTCTGTTGGCGTTAGGGACGTAAATGGTATGTATAATTTCCATTCGGAATCCATACACACATCTGTTATTAAGGATATGGTATTCAAATTCAGGAATCTAGCGGATATGTATTTTTATCATCTGGATATGTGGTGGACGTGGTAGCGGATATGTTATTGCTATTGTCCGGTTGATGTGGATTATCCGCTATTTTTACGGATAATCTGATCTTCTTAATCAGTATTTTCTTATTATATTACCGTATTCAGACGAACTAATCCATTGACCGATTGAGCTAATCGTCTGGGTGTCCCGGTGAATAATTAACCGTAGCCTCGTAGGACTTGTATTCGGTAATGAATAAATGCACACACGTATCATCCTCCTTCCTCAACGCCCCGTGCTTGCATGCACCGCCAGAGGCGCCACTTGTACATGTGAGTACTCGGTCTTCTTTAACCAGTAGAAGTGATATCCACCAATGGGCCTCTTCTGATTGATATCACTTCTAGTAGTTCCAAAAGAAGCGTACTCAAATGTGAAAGTGGCACCTCTGGCGGGTCTAATGCCACACTCCACAAATAGTACATTCCAACTTGATTCTTTCAGCTTCGACACCATCATGTCATCTCACTAATGCGAAGAAGCCACATGTTCATCATGTACTAGTGTGCTTACAACGAGAGAAATCACGTGTGTACAAGTAGGGAAGCAGAGGATTCGACCTATATAGTTCGTTGGAAGATGACAAGTTGACGCTGAAAGTGAATCACCACCCTTGCATCATAAAGAGGTGCGGCCCCGCAGCTCTAGGTTGGTCTAGCCATCCCAGTGCCGCTCCTTATTGGCTTCGTGACGAAAATTTTGGTTCAGACGAGATGCATCCATTTGATCGGCGATATGCACGCTTTAATAAACGGAACAGATCGAGAGTCAAGTTTGGCGTGCCTTCATTTCCTAGTGACTCCCAAGCGTAGTTATCTAGCTCCAACATATATGTGGAGAACAGAAATATGGCGTGTAATTTCCAGCATGGAAATTAAGCAGATCTGATCTTGCTACTTTCAACAAGATTGGTTAACTCCAATAAATGCTTCTATTAAATGGGGAGGCTTGATATTATCTCTGGGTTATCCGAGACCACCAACCTCTGCAATACATAGAGCTGCATTATGATGCGTGGGTGTGTACATATATAGGCCGGGACTAGCATGGGCGTGTCCTTGAACTTTAAGCTGTCTCTCATTGCTGGATGGTGGCATACCATTCCTTTTAATATATGTTATCTGATATTTTCGTACTTGGAACTATTAATTCAGATCAAGCGTTAATTTGCCGGTATTGTTGCTTCCGTGTTCAACATGTCTGACACGACAATGGACATATGAGTTGGAACAATGTGTCATGCAGTGTTGAGATAATTAGCTTTTGTATTAATATAATCCAAGTATAAATCATGACAATAAATTTTCAAGATTAATTAGCACATACATGCAAGTGAAAACCACATAGACTACATATGTGTAATAATAAATAGTAGCAAGGTACTGGTCATAGAACTAGGACGAGTTCATCGATAGGTATAACCAGTGACAACCAGTGACGAAACATGAGGGGCTCCGCCATTGGCGGCAGTAGCAGCAGTGGCGACATCAGAAGCCTTCCCAGTTGTGTGGGCGAACATTTAAGTCAAGGATGCGGGGCGTAGATGACGAAGCTGAACTTGAGTAGTCATGCACATATGCTTCCCAAATACCTTATCTCCTCTCTACCGGTGGACGGCCGTGCACCCAGCCGGCGAGATGAAGTAACCGACGGGACCACATGGAGGTGGAACGCTGGTGCGTATGTAGGAAGATGCAATCGAATTTCAGGTGTCGGCTATGGTTCGCGTCTTTCTATATATATTGCAGGTCAAGTAGGACGTGGATATCAGGGGCAACGACCGAGTCGGGAACAACTCATGATACAAAAGATCCAATAAATGGCCCGTGTCCTCTAATGACTCGTTATTTATACACAATAGTTATTTTTCCCGGACATAAAAAGTATAAGCATCACCCACGATCCAAAAGTTCAAGGAACGATTGATTAAGGTGATGCAAAAATATAAACATCATGCAAAATATGACCTCGCTCATTCCGCAAACCGAGGCGCGCTCGTGACGAGACTTGCATCATCAACGAGTAGTGCGCGAGAGCTGCCCTTCTTCTCATGGTTTATTGAGTGGTGATCACCGCGGCAATGTTTACCAATGCGGATGATCACCACGGCATGGCTACACATTTCCTACATCCCACATAACGTATTCTAGGAAATGCACGAAGAGCCTTACACTCGAACTAGGCATAGATTGACGCTAAGTTGAACTACCCAAATCACAGATCTAAGACATACGAGATAACCCTAACCCCCCAAATAAAATGGGGGAATTGAGTATTTACAGCGGGTCTTGGGGTCTGTTTTGTAGCTGTAGCCCTTGCCGTGTTGGCTAAACACGGAGATACGGTTTGTGAAGCAGGCATATCTGGAGTTGTCGTTGCCACTGATCGATTTGCGGGCGGTGGAGACACCATGGATACCGCTGGTAGAGCACCAAATCCCGCGGCTGTGGAGGAGCAAATCTGGTGGGAGGAATTCTCGGAATGGGTGGAAACCCGGCGGATAAGACACCCCGTCGCTGCACCCGTCTTCCCTCGCATTGATCTCCACCTAGTGAGGCTTCGCATTTCCCGGCAGGGGATAAAAAAACCCATTTGGAACATAGTAGAAGGATTCCCCGTGGTGGCCATGGATGCAACATATGCCCTTGTCATTGGACGATGGCCTTGCACTAACAACAATGGGAAGCTGATAGTTGGCACAGCGACCGCGTCAATCGATTCTGCTGGACTCCTAATATTTCGGGCTTCGTATTCCTAGTTGGCCCGACGGTCGACGTGGCATGGCAGCCGCAAGCTTGGTCGGTGGTGCTGGTGGGGGAGGCAGCAGAGGAGGTGAGGAGGCCATGGTCAGTTGTCAATGGGGCTTGAGGGAAAGGGGAGTGCAGTGGCAGTCGGCAGTGATAGTACCAAAATAGGCTGTGGGTAGCACCTTCATGGTATCCACACATTCATCTTGATGATGATCCCTCCTCCTTGATTTAGCAAGCGAGGGAGAAGTGGTTCATGAGATCTCTTCATCACGCTGGCATTTCATGGATATGGTGGAGAGAATTGGGAAGAGCTTTTCTAAACTTGTACGGGAGGTAGGAGTGAAGAGGGAGAGAGGGAGGTGGCCTGGATTGCACCTCTAGCCTTTCCCCTCCTTATATAGGGATGGGGGAGGGCCGGCTACACCAACACCCTCCTCCAAGAGAGGGGTGGCACCCAAGAAGGATCCCCTCCCCCCACTTGGCCCATGCTCCCTTCCGGACAGGTGGTACCCCATACAGAACCTTCTAGAATAGTCCAGAATAATTCCCCTAAATATTTCGAACATTTTCCGGAACAAGAAGCGATCATCCATGTAGTTTTTATCCACCCTTGGACCATTCTGGATATCTTCGTGATATCTAGGATCCCATCCGAGACTACGAATCAATATTCGATTACACCATCTATTATCTAAACAAAACCTAGTGACATCGAAGCGTCAAGTGTATGACCCTACGTGTTTGAGAACATTCTGACATGATCAAGACACCTCTCCCATCAATAACTAGTAGCGGGACCATGGATGTCCATATTGTTTCCCACACATTCAACAAAGTTATTTTATCGGTTCCACCACGATGTAGAGGCTTCAATTAATCTGGCATCCAATTCCCTTTGTCTCGTGATATATTACTTGCTCGAGATTCGATCGTCGGTACAATACCTAGTTCAATTTGTTTACCAGCAAGTTCTATTTACTCATTCCACCATATAAGATCCCTGTGACTAAATACATTACTCACATGCTTGCAAGCTTCAGAATGTTACATCGTCGAGAGGGCCTAGAGATATCTCTCTATCACGTGGAGGGATGAATCCTAGTCTTGATTCATGCAATGAAACAAGCACCATCAAATATACCTAATAGCCACCTTTATTGTCACCCATTGACAAAGTGACGTTTGATGTATACAAGATATTCTTCAAGTAAGAGGGATTAACACAATCTGATGGTCTAAGAAAATGGTACTTGACATTTACGAAACCTATAACACTCAAACTCACTGGCATGATCAATGACTATGCTTATTATTGGGTTTGGCCATCCCATCATTCTCCTAGTGAGATGATCTCGTTATCGACTGACATTACATGTACATGGTTAGGAAACCTTAATCATCACTTAACTAATGAACTAGTCCAGAAGAGCCTTACTAGGGACACAATGTTGTTTATATATACACACATGTATTTTGTTTCCGGTTCTTGCAATTGTAGCATGGAGAATAAACACTTATCACAAAATTTTAATATAATAATAAACAACTATATTATTGCCTCTTAACCATATTCCCAATAAAAATGGGTGGCGAAACACATCTACGATGGTCGGATTTTACGTGGTTGATGTTGGAATACACCACGGTTTACGCAAAATCATGGTAGACATTTATTTGATGGGGACTTTCCCAACTGTGTCTATCTGTGGTAGAAATCACATTAACCAAACAATCGCCTTCCACCAGGAAAGATGATCGTGGTGGATGGCAACTTTTCTTCTAGTGTATTCTCGGCTCCTAAAGCTTATTTTTTGTTATACGTGTGGTTGACAACGGACATGATGAACAAATACAAGAGTGATTTGCAAAGCATCTCAATATTGAGTTTCAAAGGATCTTTTGATGCCACTACTTTATACGCGTGTGATTCTTCTCCACAGAATAGGCGGCCATCTGCTAACCTCAATCTCCCTGGAACACCAATACAGAATCTTAAAAGATAAGGGAAATGCTTGCTAATCAACCGACTAAATCCTAATTGGACCTAGCCAACACATGTATTTCTTACCCCATTCTCTTCAGACCCCTTATTGTGATATATGTATTCCGGTCTAATTTCGGTCCCTTCGAGGTATGCTGCCAGCCCCCTGGTTATATAGCACCTACACCTCCTCATATTCTACTTTTTATTTGCATATGTACACTAGGCTGGTGGTTTTGCTTAAACTGTAAATGGATTGTAAAAAATGTCTGCTCATTGTAAGAAACGTTGTTTTGCCTCAAATCTTCATTCACGTCACTTCTAAGTGTTTCGCTAACATGGATACAACAGAATTTTAGAGCCAGCTGGTACGCCGAGGTGTTTCAAGCAAATGTTCTCTTCGCATTTAAGTGCCGACGTATTCAGTCCCCGAGTGAAGTCGTGATGTACTCGCTGTTCACCACCTTCTCTCAGTATATCGAACAAGTATAAAGTTCAGTTACAACATAAAAGATGGTTAAATTTTTATTACATCTTCTTTGTGGACAACTCTGTTTGGTATCGACAGCAAAATGGCTACGCCCACTTACACAATGTTCACCATGGATATATAGTGTGTATGTCTCTTCGATCGCCAGACACTAAGCTGTTTTGTGGTAAGCATGAATGGATAACTATATAGTGAGTATACTGTGTTGTATTCGTGTGTTCACTGGGCAAAAAATCATGTGGCATGTGCCCTATCACACCAGGTGAGCATGGTAAATAGCAGTGCGCCCATATGGCAGCATGGGGCTGAGCGGTTCCCACGCGTGTCAACGGGTGTGGCCCCCATAAATGACGTCATTCCCGTACGTTTAACATTCCGAGAGAGTCCGTTTCACGCATGTTGGGAGCCACGACACGATTGTAGACACGGTAAGGGCCCCATTACACGACGTGCCAACAAAAATACGTGTACAACTCAACATACACATATCCAGGCGCGACATACCTCTACAAACACGCGTTTGTTGGTTCATAGGACAATATCCACCATGTATTGATCCTCTATACTGCTACCAAAGCGTGGTCCATTAAATCAACAAAACCTGCTGTTATGACCATTATGTTTTGTGCATGGAGAATAAATGGTTTTGTATCTCATTCCGTCAGCTACAATTTCCATTAGATGCCATATTATTTTATTTTATGCAACAAACTACTCTTACATGTTGATGGTATTTTCCATATTATTATGCATCTCATTATAAGTTGCATATTTTTACATAGGTGCTAGCACCGAGCATGAAGATGCCAGTAATGGTTAAGTTATGATGTGTGAACCCGAGTGTCAAGATTCTGTGTTTTTCTATCATCTATCAACTTGGCTTTGTCCGAAGTATGAAACTGAAAAAAATCAAAGTATGAAACTGGATGTGTTCTTATGTGGTCTCAAATGATCTGGTACAAATTATGAACATGATGTGTTCATGTGGTCTCGATTGATCTCCTATGAAGTATGAATCTGGTTGTATTGTTGAATGATTTGGTGAGGACCAAAAATTGATGATCTCATATAAAATATGAGTTCAGAAGTATTATGGTCTTAGAAGTAACCGAAGAGGAGTTTATTATTAGGATAGGGCTTAGAAACTCAAATCCTGGCCGGCTTAAAACCTCTAGGGGACGCAAGCCCGTGGAACCGAACAAGACCTAATGGCACGTTTTCCCAACTGTAGGTCGGTCTAGACATGCCAGCGCTGCTCCTTATTGGCTTCGGGATACATAATTTGCTTCAGAAGAGATGCATCCCTTTTTTTTGCGAAATTCCACCGATCTATTAATAATCATCAACAGCAGTACAAAGAGTCCTAAAAGTAATAAAAATTACAAATAGGTCATTGGACCACCTAGCGACGACTACAAACACTGGCACGAGCCGAAGAATTGCAAGAATTGACTGAGGGTCCTGTTCCGTGTGCCTTTGTTTCCTACTACCTCCCAAGCGTAGCTATCTAGCTCCAACATATATAGGTGGAGAAATAAACTAAGGCCATTTCATTCCTGCATGGGAAACTAAGCAGACATGATTTTTCTTCTCAAGATTATCCTAAATCAAGCACGCACTCTGCAATATATAGAGCTGCATCATGATGTGTAGTGGTGTACAAAGGACGGCACTTGTATCCTTGAACTTTGAGATGGCCCTCATTGATGGATGGTGCCATATGATTCCTTTCCAAAGTTGTAATAAAATATTTTAGTACTTGGAACTGTAAATTCGGATCAATGGGTAGGCCGGAAGCGTTAATTTTTTGGTACAGTTTAGGTTGCTGCCCTGTTCAACGTTTCATGGCCTAGTATCATGATAAGTTCTAAGTGCTTTCCTATATCAACTTACAAACTTTTGAAGGTTGTAAAAAATAGCACGACACTAGACACGAGCATGCATGAACATATCAGTTGCAAAAACAATGGCATGCAGTTCCGTGCGCACTAACCACCCGAGTGGACAACATTATACACAAAAATCAAAATAGGAAGTGTGTATATCTGAAAGCAGCAGTATTGTCTTCCCCACACAAGAACTAAATTCACAAAACAGTACTCCCTCCGTTTCAAAATATAAGATGTTATTATAGTTTTTTTCCGAAATCGCATGTATCTAAAAGATGTCTAGATACATGCGTTTCAGAAAAAAAGCTAAAACATCTTATATTTTGAAACTAAGGGAATAGATACACATATTTTATTTTTGAGAAGCTACAGTTCTTTCTCTTGGGTTGCATCTGAGACAAAGTTTGCATGTGGATTCTCACCTCTCAATTTCACTCACGAACTGCAAGAACAAAATTGGACAGAGGAACACGAGTGTCTGTGTTGCGTACTGCTGCTGCAACTTTTCTCTTTCTATCCTTTTATTCACCATAGGATCGATGGTGTGTGCTCACACGATGCCCATGATGGACGCACCATCCCACGCCCGAGCAAAACGGGATTACAACACGATGATCGGGTCAAGCAAAGACCGAATCAAAACTATCCTATCTGCTGCTAGAAAATAGCTGAAACTACTAACTGAAAACTAAAGCTTATTATACTGTCGAAACTGAAACTCTGAAAGACACTCTAGATTAACTGACATTGCAGTTGTTTACTCTTTTTTTAAGGAGTCGGCTCTTTACTTCATCACCGGGTCAAAATGTAGTTAAGCGCCTCCATCATGGTCACCTTCCGCCTCTCACCAGAATTCCAGAGATCACGGACAACATACCTTCCACTGGTGGGTCAAATGCTACACTCCAAAGATAGCATGTGTCAACTTGTTCATGGTGGATTGATAATCTTCATGTCATCTTACAGATGCGAAGAAACCACACGTGGGGGTTTTTCGACCGCCAAAACCAGCTCATCGTATACTAGTGTGCTCATAATGAGAGAAATCTCGCTTCTACAAGCAAAGTGGCAGAGAACGTTAACTGTATCGGTCTACTAGTTCATTAGAATACGACATGTCAACATTGACCGTGAATCACCACAGCTCTAGTTCGGTCCAGCCCTCCCAGCGCTGCTCCATATCAGCTTTGAGATACAAATTTTACTTCAGAAGAGATGCATCTATTTTATCGGCGATATCCATGCTTTAATAACCGGAACAGCCAAGGATTCCAATTATGTGTGCCTTTGTTTCCTATTGCCTCCCAAGCATAGCTAACTAGCTCCAACATGGCAACATATTTTGCGGTAATGTGGAGGACAAAACTAAGGCCGTGCCAGACAAAAGCAGGGGAAAGCAATATGAACTTGATACTTTCATCAAGTTTGGTAAATTCCAAGAAACGCATATTGAAAAAGAAGATGCCTTGATAGTGTCTCTAGTTTTTATCCGACACCAACAACCTCTGCAATATATACAGTTGCATAATGATACGTCGGTGTGTACAGAGGTCGTAACTAGAGTGATTCCTTTCTTCTTTCTTACCTATCTTATGTCCTTGATCTTTATGGTGTCTCTCAATAATGTATGGTGGCTTGTCATTTCTCTTAAAATTTGTGATCTGATATTTTAGTTCTTGGAACTATTAATTCGGATCAATAGGTGGGTAGCGTTAATTTGTCGGTACTGTTGCTGCCGTGTTCAAAATGTATGACATGACTATATGAACACTGAGTTGGAACAATGTCATGCAGTTCGATGGGTAATAACCAGATACACTGACAATTCACCATTAGAGTGGAGAACATTAATTCTAAGAAACCAACATAGATAGAAGAAGGGATGCTCGCTACAATAACTGAAAGCAATGAGATTGTCTTCACCACACATGAAATAAGTCCAGAAAGTAGCCATTGTCTTAATCACACACGAATTAAGTTCACAAAACAGTACATATGCAATACTTATTCGTGAGCAGCTACAGTTTTTATTCTTGGGTTGCATCTTAGAAAATGCATTAAGCAGTTTACATCCTTTTTGGGGGGAATCAGCTGTCCACTTCTTCAGCTGGTAGAAAATGTAGTTGAGCGCCTCCGTCATGGTCACCTTCTCCTCCTCTCACCAAAGTTCCATAACTCTCGGACAACATACCTTCCACTAGGGTTCAGCAAGAGCAACCTTCATTGCATTGCACACATCATCACCATACTCGGCCTATAGCTGCTTCAGTTTTGCATCATCGTTGTCTACTATTTCCTGCTAAATAGATAAATCGGTCCATATGTAATAACTGTAATTTTTTTTAGATAAAGAGCTCAAGAGGAGCCAGGATTTAAATTTATAAAGCCCTAACGGCAGCATCATACAAACATAAATACAATCTTCCTGGCGCACCATGAATAACATCTACCAGCTATGGCAGTCCCAACAGCAAATAAGATCGAGGACCGACAAAGCCAAATGAGCCTAAGTATAGAAACCATCATAAGAAGATATCTAGTGGTACCTGGTCTTAGCATGCAACTTGATTCTGGAACAATCCGGTCCGTCCCTTTTGAACCAACACATAGGATAGTCAAAGCTTATGCCTGCCACCCACCATCACAGAACTTATGGAAATAAGTGCCTTTATTATTATTATTTTTGAGAGAATAGCTGTGCTTTTTATTCAAAAGCCGGAAACATCCGAAGCAAGTTCCATCGACATACAATCTAGATAAATCAAAAACCAAGTTTTGCATAATTCTACTACTCAGCCTTCCTTAGCTAATTTATGCGCAACGCCATTAGAGGTACGTCGTCGCACCGAGCAGACCCAATGGTTAACCAACTATCGAAGCTCCCTCTTTATCTCTACTATTAGGGGCCAACTCCGGATATAGTACATCTTCAGAGGTGCCAGAAGCCGCCGGCGAGCTCTACAACACCAGGGCTCCAATCTAATCTAGTCTAGCTTATATTTTGGAGCCATTTGACTCTCCTATGTGAAAGAAAGATAATAGAAAGGTTGGATCCCGTGTGCATATGTGCCATTGGGGGTGGCAGTTTGGCAGTCATGTTTTATCATGTCTGTTGATTCAGATTGGACGATCCAAATTCCTGGAATCACGTAGCACAAGAAGGCCATGTAGCACTAGATATCTCCTTAGACCATCAACTGTAGCTCCTGGTAGTGCCATGGAGAGCCTAGTAGAATTTGCTTACCATGGTCTCTAGATCGTGTCTGTCCTCCCTCCTAGCAAGTGTCTTCCAAAGCTCAAGCAGATAGATAGATAATTTGCATATGCAATCAAATGGATGGTTTGGAAAGACCTGTTCAATAGTAATTTTGTTCCGAACGTTCATAACGTCCAGCACAAGGTTCCTACACATATCCAGAGAACGTGTCTAGACTGACCAGTGTAACCTTGCATGAGGTGAAAGACATCCGTCATGCAGGATGGGTTCCAGGAGTTATTAATTTGACATTTACAACTATGAGTAGCAGTTTTTTCGTCCATGTTTAATGGATACAAATATATATGATGTTTCATAATTTGTTTGCAAATGCACTAAATGTATATTGTCAAGTTGTTGTGTCCACATCGTTGCACTTAGGTAATGAACTACTTATGTGGACATAAGCTTAACGAGGCGACGACTTCTTTTTCTTGTTTCAAACTTAGATCACACACACCACCACATACATCTACACATGCAATTCTTACTTAATTTTGAAGACATGGAGATTTGACATCAACAATTGCACCAACTCTGCAATTCAAACAATCACCGCTGGCCACGGCCATCTGTGCATACGCAACACACAAATTTTGAGAGAAATAGAGCTTAGCGAAGATACATTGCAGTAAACTGGAGCGTGCAGCTCTTGATAAGGGTGACAAGTCAACATGGGTTGAGAATTGGTAGCTATGCACTTTGAAGGCAAGCGACCTTGTCGTGCCAAGACAATGTACTCTTCTACACGTTGTAGTTGTGTTGTTATTAGCATCAATGTTTTTCTTTTGAAGAAGATCAACCGTTTAAAGGGCAACTAAAACATAGAACGCTGAAATGTCCGGGCGTATCAATAAGTCGCGGTTTGTTGAATGTGCCAAACATATGATGGGCCTAGGGTCGTATTTGTTATTGCCTTTTTGCCTTCAAGCCTATGGGTAGCTTCAATAAATATGGAGATATCAAAATAGAGATGCAGCCATTGTCTACATGCAAACATAAATATTACCTGAGCTATGTTACGGTGATTGGTCAGTACCATCCAATACTATCCAGTACCATCTTAAAATTAATTTTTTGTCCGTCCATTATGACCCGGTTAATTACAGATTTAAACTTGCATAATTAGCCTAATCGTCTGTGTACGAGGACGAGCTGGAGACTCCCGTGCACAGGGACGTGCGACGATTGGAATATCATCCACGAAAATGCCAATGGTGGAATCCGACTGCGAGCACCTGGCTGTTGTAAGGAAAGCCTCACGAATATTTCCTCAATCTGTTTTGGCCTATCACCAGTTTTGTGAGTTTTGGCGAGAGAATCTACTGTGACCGGAGAGAATTAAGAGAGAAGCAATCACGTTCGTCTAACTGGGATTCATGGCAAGCTCCTGGACTCCGTCGAAGCTGGAGTACTTCTCTTGGCCTATTACACGATGTGTATATTCTTGTGCTTTTGGAATCAAAGGATCTTCGTCAGGCTGCTAGACACGTACGGCAGCAATGTATCAAGTGGTTCTCGGTGATTTCTACGTGTTTGAGCCTACGTGCAAGGCTTCTTCTTGCTGCCGGAAGTTCTCGTCACCAACGAGAGAGAAGAGACAACACAGCTGACGAAGGTGACCTTCAACCCGCGAGCAACGGGATGACCGGGCTGGTGGTGAGCGTCGCTGGCGGCGACGTAGCACTGCAGCCTGGGAAGAGGTAGTGACGGGTGGGCCTTTTGATAAAATTATCAAAATGTCCTTTTTAATTAAAATAAATCAATTTGATATGTGGTACCGGTCCCGCTTTTTTGTACCACCGGGTACCATCAGCCTAGTACCACCTATTTTCCCACCGTTAGATCAGTCCGGATAGATGGCTGTTAAAAATGCCAATCACCTTAAAACTTCTAATATTACCTAGGTCAATTCTATCCATACATAACTCGAAACAAAAAAAACCCTCCCCTAGATATCTATGCTTTCCCCACGTAAGTACTGTACTATTTATTTATAGAGCTTCATTCGGCTTCCAATCGTGCAAGCGAAGACAGTAATTTCCTCCAATATATAGACATCCTTTTACTCAAAAAATTATCATTTCTCAATGGTTTCCTTGAAATATAAGATTTCTAAGCGTGATGCATGATGGCATATAATTTCTCAAAATTGTTATAGCTGAACATTTTTCTACGGATAAGTGTTTACTGGCCAGTTCTATTACCACAGTGCTCAACATATTCTCGGTTTGAATGGAATGGTGAATAGGCACATTTACTTGCACATCAAGATGACACGTTACTACAATGTATATATAGCCTTACCCTTAAGAAATCCGAGGAGGATCTTTCTAGCTATAGATACATTAATGTTGATACATGAGTCCATTACTTGGATGAAATTGAACCATACTTACATAGGAGTAACAATACGACATGTTTCAAGTTTTATGAAAGAAATAAAAATCCTGTCATGCAGGGACTGTTAGAGTACGTATACATGTATAGGCTAGAGATAGACTAGGATTATACATCTTGTATTCCAAATCTCCACCTACCGCATGTAACTCTATATAAACCTCCACAAGTGTCAAATCAATACAACACAATATTATAGGGATTAATATTTTCTACTAGCACAGTTCTGGCCAGGATGCCCTCCTCTTCTAGCTGCCCTTACGAGTCATGGCACAGCCATTGGTCTCGATGCCCCTGGCTGGCCGGCCCTCTTCCCATGCTTGTCATGCATGCACAACAACAAGTGAATTCAATCTTGCCTCACGTGTATAGACATGTGATATTGATCCAAGATTGGACTCATCACGTACAGGTACATGTGATTGGTATATTCAGTTTACACTGTTTTGTCTCTTAATCTCTGAAAAATGTAAAATGCACTATACAGTGCCGAGGTAGTCTGATAAATCTGATCTCGGTGCCTTTACATATTTACCAACTGGGGGAGAAACATTGTTTTGAGTACAACAAGTCACGAGGATTCCTCCCGGTGATCCTTTATAGATGAATCTGAAAATGAAGCTTTATAGTCTAGACTACAAGTCGAATTTGTTTGGTAGCTAGCATATTTGACTACTGACACCAAAGGTTGCACGGATTTTCCCCTCTGCTAATGCAGAGGTAACTAGTGCAATTAAAACTATGGACCTGATTTCTTGGATCGAAGAGGAGATTCATGTTACCCATTCTTGGGATCATCTAGCCGGATGCGTACTCCAAATAATATTAATATTTGTTCACCAAAATATCAGTTTGACCTTATTGATTACTACACTATGACTGCAAATACATGGCTTTCTTCAGAAAGGTGTGGAGTAGTTAGTCTATAGTATAAGTGCATATCAATTTGAAATAACAAGGAGGAGCCAAAGGAGTCTAATTTGATTTGGATACTAAACCTCTTCACAAGATTGTTCATATGAAATGTGAGCCCACATGTACATGGTGGTACATCCAGAATGAAACATGACGGAGAACCATGGTGAGTAGAACTAAGTAATTTTCAAGACATTTTTTCACTTAGCCTTTTCATTGTTCATTAGCAATGAAATTTAGAAACAATGAAATTAATACATGAGTGTACTTATGTCCCTGAAAATATGCACCAGAAGGGGACGCAGTCACCGCCCCTAGGTGCCAGCCATGATCATGTCCACGCAGGTGATGATGACGAGGAGGTGAAGACGACAAAAACGCAAGACTTCAAATCTAGTCGCAAGCGTCCGCTTCACTCCCGCTCCGACTGAGGGGGATGTTACAGTATGTATACATATATAGGCTAGAGATAGACTAGAACTCTACATCTTGTACTCCAAGTCTCCACCTACCCCGTGTAACTCTATATAAACCCCCAGAAGGGTCAAATCAATACAACACAATATTCTAGGGCTCAATATTTTCTACAGGGACAACAATAAGGGAATCAAGAACATGATGTTAATGGCTTTTCATACGATGGCATTTCATTACTAAGACAGGTTGGGAAAAACTAATCTTGATTTTGACCTTTTACCCCCCCTTAGATGTAGTTTGTGATACCAATTATTATGAGACCTCCCTCCAAAATGCCTTGGGTAATCTTGTTTCAATTTTTACCCTTTAAATTTATATGGTGTTTCATTATGTGAGAACCGCGATCGGTCTGCCATGGCGAACTGAATCTGAAGCTAAATCGGTGGCCCCTTTGTGAGGTACGCAGGGCGTGGGTTGACCTTCGGTTCCTTTGCACCGACCTTTTCATGCGCACCATCCCTTGTGTGGAGCAATAGAGCAACCATCATATCGAGCATGCTTTAAGTCCATCCGCTTGCACTGCTTCCTTTCGCACCAAGTCATTGCCATGGTTGCCGCTTTTGAATCTCCAGACCTTTTTTTTTTGCATAGGCTTAGTTTCTCGTGAACTCTCGATTCTATCTCCTATCAAGGATAGCCTAGTGGCTTCCCGATTGTTTTGTCTTCGTTAGATGACTCTCATCATTTTTAATCCAAGCTTTGTACGGCTTATCCTAGTCACCTTTGAGTAAAATGCAACAAGATCTGTTTTCCTTGATAAAAACTACAAACAACGAAACACAAACAAGCACCAATCTCAGCATACATGCAGCCTCACCGCCATCGATGCCCATACCCCACACATATTGAAACCTCAACTTGCAATTTTGCAAAGAGAGAAAACCACTATAGCTCGCTAGAAGGTGGTAGTCAACACTGGCCCTTAATTGTCAACCATATTTTGTGGTGGGAAGCATCATCATCGTGCTAGGACATTATTCTGTTCTACACACTGCTCCTCGTAGTTTTATATGTCGATGCAGGATGTTCATGACTTCGAGCATGTCAAAGAGCCATGTGAGGTTGAAGCGTGTAGATCATATGCTGTGCACAAACGAGCGTGCCCTAGTTCCCTACTGCCTCCCAACCCTAGTTAGGTTGCCATATTTCCCCAAGTTGAGTTAAATTCCAAGGAAGGCATCAACAGAAGGATGTTACCATACCAGCACCGCAGAATTTACAGATATGCATGTTGCGTTCATGGAGAGACAAGCAGAGTGGCATCTTATGAGTTTATAGAGCAAGATCTTTCATTCCTGAAAAACCATCTCACGTTATTTCCTACCTATCGTGTGTCCTGCAACATTGTGAGGGAAATTATTGTTGCGTCAAGTTGAAATTATTTCTCTGAAAAGTAGTACTAATATAGTACTAGAACATTTTGTAATTGGAAGAAGTATCAATTTCCGATCATTGGGACACTAAGAGGGCATGCGCCTTGACTGGTTTGTACTGTAGCAGCGTTATGTTTTTTCTTAGGGGTGTCCAAAAACTAAAACCGCTCAACCAGTGGAAATAGGCTAGTGAGTCCGTGGTTCATTTTCCTTCGGATATGCAATTAATACATTCTATGGAGCTAGTACAAAATTCTGAATAGTGGAAAAGGGCCAAATCAGTCAAACCATTTTTTGCATAGGCTTAGTTTTCTTTTGACAAAAACACTTCCCTAACGAAGAGCCGATCCAGACATGCAAAAACTTTAGTGTACAATTATTCCATGATAAACTAGGAGTGGTAGAATAATACTCATTTGTGATACTCATTTGTGATAAACTACGAAACTAGGAGTGGTAGAATAATACTCATTCCATGATAAACATTATGACATTTTCGCCTATACATCGGTGATTAGCTGTTATATCACACTCACACTTGATCCAAGTTTAATGGCTACAAAAGATATACTAATGTTTCACAGTTTAGTTTGCATGCGCACTAGATTTGTATGGGAATGTAGTGGCATCCACATTTTTTGCACTTAGCTTTTCGAATCTTTGTTCATACACAAACTTAATTGACCAGGCGGCGACTATGTTAACTACACATTTGTTAGAGGAATCTACTATTGATCAGTTGGAACTGCAAGCTGTGGATCCTCCGAGCTTCAGCAATTACAAGTGAAGAAAAGGAGGAGCACTAGAGGAAGAGGGATACCAAAAGCCTTAGATGTCAAAATCCTAGCCGGATTTGTTCGTACATATTCCCTTGCGGCTGTTGCCACCCGTGGATTGAAAGAATAGAAGCAGACCATGGTCCAGCACATGGCGAGAATCGGGGAAGCTCACTAACATTCCCACTAGTTGAAATTTGGCTTGACATCAAGCCGATGCCATGTCGAACTACCTGGATCTCACGACTGTTGATGCTTCGTGACTGCACAGAGCTGAATTAACCATACCATTGTCACAGTAGCACTTTGATCGAACTGGACTGTTCTCCGAATCCTACTAGTACCATTGGCGTGCACGTTTGAATGTGTAGACCAGAGCATTAGCCGAGACGCGCCGTGCGTCAGTTCTCTATTTCCTACCAAGCAAAGCTAGCTTGCACTAATATGTATGTGGAGATGAAATTTCATGGCATGTATGCACGGAACGAAAAAGCCCTTGTTAGCTTCTCTAGGTGTTTTCATACTAGCTTCTTCGAATTTATAGAGATGCATCCTGCCTACAACTATATGCAAACATGCATGCAGCATTACAGGAACAGCAAGCTACGCTGAGGGCCAAAAGCCGTCGGCGTAACCCCGATCCCCGTCAGCGTAGGCTACACCGAGGGCTGTCTTTGGAATATTTTTAACACTAATTACACTTAATCTTTGATCAAATTACAGTCTTGGTCAAACTTTCCGGTCGGTCAACCATCCTCACTACTCCATCCTCAGCACGCTTAACTTCTTCGTTCCTTCAGAATCTATTTCCGCAAAGCAATTTATACCTTGTTGCCAATACTATGATATCAATAATATTAACTCTTATATCATCATGTCACATGTTTGTATTTTTTTGAAATTAAAAAAAATTATTTAAATAAACAACAATAAATAATTAAAATATTATTGAATTCAAATAAAAATATCATGATTTTAATTTTTGTATTTTTCTATTTAATATGGAATAATTAATATTTTTAAATCCGTAAATCGGAAATCAACAAATAATATGTCTAAATTGATCAGAAAAATGATAGGAATCCAAATATGATATCCATATCAACTTATCACAAACTATGCCGTGATTTTAGCCATTATTTCATTTGCCCGCTTAAAACGGCAGGCATAAACATTTTTAGCTCGGGGTTGGGACTCTCTAAACTTGAAGTGGATCTCTGATGAAATATCATATTGTGAACCAAAAATTGATTTTTCTAAAAAATCATGAGCATCAGATCATGTACATGCAGTTATTCGACCCATTTCCTACCGATTCAACAAGAAATTGTCTTTTTCACCGGGGATAGACGGAAAGGTTTGAGATCCCCCTATTGGGACATTGTCCATATAAGGTGGTCTAGTATTTTTGGAAAAAAGGGGTGGTGGAATTTTGAATTAGCCATTTGGTGGTTGCTTCACAAAACCCCCCGTTTTTTGCGCTCAAAAAATAGAAAATAGTTTTTTGGTGCGATGAAAGGAAAACTTTCTCCTGTAACATTGTTAGCCATCTCATGATGCAAATGTATGCATAATATGGACACATTATCACAAACTATGCATTGATTGAAGAACATTGGTCCTTTGACCCGAAAGTCAGGAAACCTCGAATGAGATACGTCATTTTGTGAAGGTTTTTTTGAGATATAATCAATATACCAAGTTTGATTTTTCCTTGCAACTATGTTACATAATATGACACCACGCGAAGGTTTCGTATTGTTTGGATCGTTTTTGAATTTCTTACGCCAGTTTTAAACTATCGTCAAACTTTATCGAACGGCGGGCATGAAGATTCTTAGCTCGGGGCTGAGGCTCGCTAAAATTCAAGTGGATCTCTGATGAAATAGCATATTGTGAACCTAAAAATAATTTTTATAAAAAATCATGAGCATCAGATCATGTACATGTAGTTCATATCTTACCCACTTCCTACCGATCCAGCATGAATTTGTCCTTTTCACCGGGGATAGACAAAAAGGTTTGAGATCCCCTTATTAGGATATTTTTCATGTAAGGTGGTCTAGTATTTTTTTAAATGGGGTGGTAGAATTTTTGAATTAGCCATTTGGTGGTTGCTTCACAAAACCCCCCGTTTATTGCTCTCGGAAAATGGAAAATGGCTTTTTGGTGCAATGAAAATGAAAAAGTTCCTGCTGCAACATTCTTTGACATCCCATGATACACATGTATGCACAATATAAACACATTATCACAAACTATGCCTTGATTCTACCATATCATTGGTCATTTGACCCGCCAGGAAACCTCAAATGATATAGGTCAATTTATGAAGGTTTTTTAGACATAATCAATATACCAAGTTCTATATTTTTCCTTGCAACTATGTCACATAATTTGACACCACGCGAAGGTTTCACATTGTTTAGATCGTTTTTGAATTTGTTATATCCGTTTTAAACTATCGTCGAACTTTATCGAATGGCGGGCATGAAGGTTCTTAGCTCGGGGCTGAGCCTCGCTAAAATTGAAGTGGATCTCTGATGAAATAGAATATTGTGACACTAAAAATGATTTTTGTACCCGAACTTCTGAATATTTGAAACCCAACTAGAAATAAATGTCTCATACCTCTGCAGCCAATCAGGGTGTATCATCCAGTTAGACATGGGAGTGCGAGTGATAAGGTGCTTCAAGCTCCCTGGTTCAGCAGCCAATAAAGTTGACCGGTGCTTTTTATCTATATCAATGGTAAGCAAAGATCCCGCCATCTTCATAATAGAAAATTAAAACATAGTTCCATACTTATTAGAAATTTAAAACTTAGATCCACACATATTACAAATTTAAAAGAGAGTCCATATATATTACAAATTTAAAACATAGTCCATACATATTACAAATTTATAACATAGTTCCATACGAATTACAAATTTATAACATAGTTCCATACATAATACAAATTCTAGTTTCTTCCTCTGCCTCTTGTTCCTTGCCTGCCACATCTGCCATGTCCACGAGGAGTCGCTCCTCTAGTCCCGAAGATGTGACAATTGGTGTCTCTATGACCAAACTGATTACATAGAAAACATTGTCTAGTAGGGCCTATGGCTTCGAATTCATCCATATGATTATGGATGCGGACACATTGTCGCCTTCCTCTACATGTCCGCATTAGTCCAGGATCTAGGATGTGAATGCTTTCACCGGGATTTACTTTGTTGAAATTGCCCCATGCCCTATATCCCATCATCTCACCAGTCCATGTATTGATCACCAACTCCTTAAGTAAATAGGGAGACACAAATGATCTCGCATCCATACCTAACTGCCCGCATGCAGCAAGTACATGAGAGCAAGGCAGATGCAGGAGCTTGGGTTTGTTTGCAGGTGCACTCACACGTCGGCCAGTCCTCATTGCCTATCCTCACCTCTTGTGTCTTTACCTTTTCTCTAGATCCGATCCTGTTGGAAGGGAGGCGCACCTCGAATCTTTGTTCTTGATTACCGATGGTGATGACGTGCATAGACCGAGCATTTTCCATTTAGTCATTCATGTAATACATGATCTTTGAACCGTACCTCGTGTTTGGGTTGTTGATGATATGCATCTGAGCAATCTGAAGTACTTCAAAGTTCCGGTGAAAATACACTCCACAATAGCTGTTAATGGCAAAGCCCTGCTTCCTCTCAAGACGAGGTTGTAAGTTTCGGCAAGATTTGTAGTCATGACGCCAAACCTAGCACCATGAGTGTCGTGCAACAGACACCAGGAGTGAAGAGGGAGAGAGGGAGGTGGCCTGGATTGCACCTCTAGCCTTGCCCCTCCTTATATTGGGATGGGGGAGGGCCGGCTACACCAACACCCTCCTCCAAGAGAGGGGTGGCACCCAAGAAGGATCCCCTCCCCCCACTTGGCCCATGCTCCTTTCCGGACAGGTGGTACCCCATACAGAACCTTCTAGAATAGTCCAGAATAATTCCCCTAAATATTTCGAACATTTTCCGGAACAAGAAGCGATCATCGATGTAGTTTTTATCCACCCTTGGACCATTCTGGATATCTTCGTGATATCTAGGATCCCATCCGAGACTACGAATCAATATTCGATTACACCATCTATTATCTAAACGAAACCTAGTGACATCGAAGCGTCAAGTGTATGACCCTACATGTTTGAGAACATTCTGACATGATCAAGACACCTCTCCCATCAATAACTAGTAGCGGGACCATGGATATCCATATTGTTCCCATACATTTAACAAAGTTATTTTAACGGTTCCACCACGATGTAAAGGCTTCAATTAATCTAGCATCCAATTCCCTTTGTCTCGTGATATATTACTTGCTCGAAATTCGATCGTCGGTACCATACCTAGTTCAATTTGTTTACTAGCAAGTTCTATTTACTCATTCCACCATGTAAGATCCCTGTGACTAAATACATTACTCACATGCTTGCAAGCTTCAGAATGTTACATCGTCGAGAGGGCCTAGAGATATCTCTCTATCACGTGGAGGGATGAATCCTAGTCTTGATTCATGCAATGAAACAAGCACCATCAAATATACCTGATAGCCACCTTTATTGTCACACATTGACAAAGTGACGTTTGATGTATACAAGATATTCTTCAAGTAAGAGGGATTAACACAATCTGATGGTCTAAGAAAATGGTACTTGACATTTACGAAACCTATAGCACTCAAACTCACTGGCATGATCAATGACTATGCTTATTATTGGGTTTAGCCAATGGGGATTCTGTATTGTCCATGATAGCAAAGGACTGATGTATGCTGCACACGCACTGGACTTTTGGTTACATTCGTATTGTGCATTATTTTGGCTACCATCTCATACAATGACTTTTTTTTTAAAATTCTCTTACAGTGACACATAGTCTGCCATTTCTTCTGTTAAAACATTCAGTTAGCACTTAGTACTGATTTATGTGGCGTGCATACTTGGCACTTGGTTACTGTTTTTGTTTTTTCTCTGTAGATAAGCGTTATGTAAACAAGCAGTTGAAAAGGAAAACTGAAGACATAATGCTGCACTGTATGTAGAGTGCCCTCGATGCTAGATTGCTAATGGTATCGACTTGACTTCTATGATATGTCCGTATTTAAAATGGTCTAGCTAGCTTTGGAAGGGTTTTTGATTTTAAACATAAGCTGATTGATGTTGATGACAAATTGAACAGATATCGATTTGACAGTACTCTCACATGTCTTATTTAGCCAATGTAGGATTGTTTCTAGTTGATGGTTTAACAGTAGCCTTTCGACTTTAAATTCTGTATTTATTTGAAGCGCAGAGAAAATTTTGATGCAAGGTACCAATCCCCATTTATATGCATTTTAAAAATACATTTATTTCCGAGGGTCGTTAATCTAATGACATGTTCAGTGAATATATGTCTTGTATTATTTACACACTACATATTCTCTGTTTTCTGAAACGGAACACTATATATATTCTTGACATGTACATACTGACAAAAATCATAAACTGCTCTTAAGTGTACTTGTTGATATGTGACTCACAAGTAGAATGTGTTCCCTACTAATTTATTTTTCTTTTGCTTTAGGTTGGATTTCTTTGCTGTGTAATCGTTTTCTAAGAATTTGATGCAAGACAATAAAAAGGCGGTCGGGAGAAAATGTACAGAACAAGAGAAAGTGAGTAGCTGATGTACCACCATCTATAAAAGAATTCTGTCAAAGATTCCAACTAAAATATAGTTATTTTGATGTATTACGTCTTGTCGAGTGGTCAAATTTTCTCGTAAATTGTAAATTGCATATGCTCGGTCGTAAATTGTATACTGCAATAATTACTCTTCAAAAATAAAGTTATTTTTTCCAATCACGCCTTGTATATGTTCCCGTGTAGCATGGATGTCAAGTAAGAGCAAGGACAATAGTATAAGCCAAGTGCCATGTCATCTATAGCCAACTTAGAGCTAGCATGTACAATAATAAGCTACAAAAATATACTACTTTAGCACTATATGGCCACCTTTCACTCTCTCAAAGTGCCTAGGAGCACGTGCTAGAGCTGACTCTTGCATGAGAGCCCACTATTTTTCTCTCTCATCTTCTCTCTCTTCCAACTAGGCAAAGAAATAGTATTTTAATCCTTAAGCCAGCTGACTAGGACTTATTGTACATGCTCTAAATGGATAGTTCTCTTGGTGCAATGAAACGGTAATTGGAAACCACCCAAAAATGGAACATTTTCTGAAGCATGGTGCACCCGTTTAAAAACTATTTTGAAACATCTCAAATCAAGTGAAACACTACCGCACTTTTTCAAACATTTTTGAATCATTGCAAAGCAAGTGAAACAATACCACTAATTCCTCTATGAAATAATTGAAACCACATCAAACCTTGATAAAACAATTGAAACATATCAAAATTGAAACCACGATTTGGTTTTGCGTCGGGTTGAATCGCCAAATCTTTATGAAACAATCGAAACCACTCCTAACCATTATGAAGTGGGTGGAAACACCAAACTTGAAACCACACACAAATGAAATAACAAAACCATGTTTCAATAAAATGAAGCCACACAAGAATGTTTGAAACAATTGAAATCAGAAAAACATGTTTGAAACTGAACATTTTTTGCGCTCTAAGGAACCTGTTTGAAACAATTGAAACCACAAATGTTATCTTTTAATTAATTGAAACCACCTGGCAACTTTTTGTCGATATTTTGAAACCAAACTGAACCTTATTTGAAACCATATGGAACCATGGTGAAACCTATTCGAACAGAGTGAAACCTCACAACCATGTTTCAAAACAATTGAAACCACAATCAAATTAAACCATAAAACCATGTTTCAGTAAATTGAAACCACACAAGCATGTTTGAAACAATTGAAACCACAAACAATTGAAACAACAAAAACATGTTTGAAACAATCGAAACCAGCACCCAACAGTTTATGATCATTTTTGTCACTCCAACGAACCTGTTTGAAACACTTGAAACAGCAAAAAAACATCTTTTAATCAATTGAAACCACCTTGCAACTACTTATCAATCTTTTGAAACCGAATTGAACCTTACTGAAACCATATCGAACCATGCTGAAACCTATTTGAAACAATCGAAACCTCACAAGCATATTTCAAAACAATTGAAACCACACATAAATGAAATCACAAAATCATGTTTCAATAAACTGAAACCACACAAGCATGTTTGAAACAATTGAAACCACAAAAACAAGATGAAATAATTGAAACCACCACCCAATATTTTGTGAATATTTTTGGCACCCCAAGGGACCTGTTTGAAACAATTGAAACCACAAATGTTATCTTTTAGTCAATTAAAACCACCTGGCAATTTTTTGTCAATATTTTGAAACCAAATTGAACCTTATTTGAAACGATATGGAACCATGTTGAAACCTATTCGAACAGAGCGAGACCTCACAAGCATGTTTTAAAACAATTAAAACCACAAACAAATGAAACCGCAAAACCATGTTTCAATAAATTGAAACCACACAATCCTGTTTAAACAATTGAAACCACAAAAGATGTTTGAAACAATCGAAACCACCACACAAGATTTTATGAATATTTTTGGCACCCCAAGGAACCTGTTTGAAATAGTTGAAAACAGAAATGTTATCTTTTAATCCATTGAAACCACATGGCAACTTTCTATCTATTTTTAAAACTAAATTGAACCTTATTTGATACCAATGAAACCATATCGAACTATGCTGAAACCTATTCGAACCAACTGAAACCCCACAAGCATGTTTCAAAACAATTGAAACCACACACGAATGAAACTACAAAACCATGTTTCAATAAATTGACGCCACACAATCATGTTTTAAACAATTGAAACCACAAAATCATGTTTCAAACAATTAAAACAACCACCCAATATTTTCTAAACATTTTGTCACCCCAAGGAACCTTATTGAAACAATTGAAACCACAAATAACATCTTTTAATAATTTGAAACCACCTCGTGACTATTTATCAACTTTTGGAAACTGAATTGAACCTTATTGAAAACATTGTAACATTATTGAACCATGCTGAAACTTATTTGAACCAATCGTAACCTCACAATCATGTTTCAAAACAATTGATATCACACATAAATGAAACCACAAAACCATATTTCAATATATTGAAACTACACAAGCATGTTTGAAACAATTGAAACCACCAAAACATGTTTGAAACAATTGAACCCACCACCCAAGAACAAATGAAACCACAAAACCATGTTTCAGTAAGCCACACAAGCATGTTTTAAACAATTGAAACCACAAAAACATGTTTGAAATAACCGAAACCACCACCCAAGAATTTATGAATATTTTAGGCACCCCAAGGAACCCG
The DNA here is from genome assembly GCA_910589775.1 of Avena eriantha. Taxonomy (NCBI): domain Eukaryota; kingdom Viridiplantae; phylum Streptophyta; class Magnoliopsida; order Poales; family Poaceae; genus Avena; species Avena eriantha. The sequence goes on from OU342741.1 coordinate 30,813,925, forward strand.
ATTGAAACAATTGAAACCACAAAAAACATCTTTTAATCAATTGAAACCACCTCTCAACTATTTATTAAAAATTTGAAACCACATCGAATCTTACTAAAGCTACCGAAACCAAATTGAGCCTTGTTGAAACCTTTTTGAACCAATTAAACCACCCAAGCATGTTTGAAACAATTGAAACCGCAAATAATTAAAACATGCTTGAGACAATTCAAACCACCACCCATGATTTTATGAACATTTTTGGCAGCACAAGGAACCTATTTGCAACAATTGAAACCAGAAAAAACTTTTTTTTAATAAATTGAAACCACCTCACAACCATTTATCATTTTTTTCAAACCAAATTGAACCTTATTGAAAACACTAAAACCATATATCCATGCTGAAACTTATTTGAACCGATCGAAATCTCATAAGCATGTTTCAAAACAATTAAAACCACACACAAATGAAACAACAAAACCATGTTTTAATAATTTGAAACGACAAAAGAATTTTTCAAACAATGGAAAACACAAAAACTTCTCTGAAATAATTGAAACGACAACAAACATCTTTTAAGCAATTGAAACCACCTCTCAACTACTTACTAATAATTTGAAACCACATAGAACCTTACTGAAAACTACTAAAACCTAGTTGAGCCTTATTGAAACCTTTGTGAACCAGTTGAAACAATAAAAACATGTTTGAAACACTCGAAACCACCATCCAAGATTTTATGAACATTTTTTCCACTCCAATGAATCTGTTTGAAACACTTGAAACAACAAAAACCATATTTTAATCAACTAAAACAACCTCGCAACTACTTATTAATCTTTTGAAACTGAATTGAACCTTACTAAAACCACAGAAACCATATCGAACCATGTTGAAACCTATTTGAAACAATCCAAACCTTACAAGCATGTTTTAAAACAATTGAAATCACACACAAATGAAATAACAAAACCATGTTCAACAAATTGAAGCCACACAAGCATGTCTAAAACAATTGAAACCATAAAAACATTTTTGAAACAATTGCAACCACCACCCAAGATTTTGTGAACATTTTTTGCGCCCCAAGGAACCTGTTTGTAAGAATTGAAACCACAAATGTTATCTTTTAATCAATTGAAACCACCTAGCAATTTTTGTCGATATTTCGAAACAAAATTGTACCTTCTTTGAAACCATATGGAACCATGGTGAAACCTATTCGAACAGGGTGAAACCTCACAAGCATGTTTTAAAACAATTGAAAGCACACACAAATGAAACCACAAAACCATGTTTCAATAAACTGAAACAACATAAGCATGTTTGAAACAATTAATATCACAAGAACAACTTTGAAACAATTGAAACCACCATCCAATATTTTGTGAACATTTTTGGCACCCCAAGGAACCTGTTTGAAACAACTGAAACCACAAATGTTATCTTTTAACCAATTAAAACCATCTGGCAATTTTTTGTCAATATTTTGAAACCAAACTGAACCTTATTTGAAACCATATGGAACCATGTTAAAATCTATTCGAATAGAGTGAGACCTCACAAGCATGTTTTAAAACAATTAAAGCCACAAATAAATGAAACCACAAAACCATGTTTCAATAAATTGAAACCACACAATCATGTTTGAAACAATTGAAATCACAAAAGATGTTTGAAACAATCGAAACCACCACACAAGATTTTATAAACATTTTTGGCAGCTCAAGGAACCTGTTTGAAATAGTTGAAACCACAAATGTTATCTTTTAATCCATTGAAACACCCTTGCAACTTTTTATCAATTTTTTAAAACTGAATTGAACCTTATTTGATACCAATGAAACCATATCGAACTATGCTGAAACCTATTCGAACCAATCGAAACCCCACAAGCATGTTTCAAAACAATTGAAACCACACACGAATGAAACTACAAAACCATGTTTCAATAAATTAACGCCACATAATCATGCTTTAAACAATTGAAATCACAAAATCATGTTTGAAACAATTGAAACAACCACCCAATATTTTATGAACATTTTGGCACCTCAATGAACCTTTTTGAAACAATTGAAACCACCAATAACATCTTTTAATAATTTGAAAGCACATCATGATTATTTATCAGTTTTTGGAAACTGAATTGAACCTTATTGAAAACATTGTAACCATATGGAACCATGCTGAAACTTATTTGAACCAATCGTAACCTCGCAATCATGTTTCAAAATAATTGATACCACACATAAATGAAACCACAAAACCACATTTCAATATATTGAAACCACACAAGCATGTTTGAAACAATTGAAACCACCAAAACATGTTTGAAACAATTGAAACCATCACCCAAGAACAATTGAAATCACAAAACCATGTTTCAGTAAGCCACAGAAGCATGTTTTAAACAATTGAAACAACAAAAATATGTTTGAAACAATCGAAACCACCACCCAAGAATTTATGAACATTTCAGGCACCCGAAGGAAACTGTTTGAAACAATTGAAACCACAAAATACATCTTTTAATCAATTGAAACCACCTCTCAACTATTTATTAAAATTTTGAAACCACATGGAACCTTACTGAAACTACTGAAACCAAATTAAGCCTTGTTGAAACCTTTTTGAACGAACTGAAACCACCCAAGCATGTTTGAAATAATTGAAACCGCAAACAATTAAAACAATAAAAACATGCTTGAAACAATTCAAACCACCACCCAAGATTTTATGAACATTTTTGGCACCACAAGGAACCTATTTGCAACAATTGAAACTAGAAAAAACTTTCTTAATAAATTGAAACCACCTCACAACCATTTATCATTTTTTCAAACCGAATTGAACCTTATTGAAAACACTAAAACCATATATCTATGCTGAAACTTATTTGAACCAATCGAATCCTCACAAGCATGTTTCAAAACAATTAAAACCACACACAAATGAACAACAAAACCATGTTTTAATAATTTGAAACGCCAAAAGAATTTTTCAAACAATTGAAAACACAAAAACTTGTCCGAAATAATTGAAACGACAACAAACATCTTTTAATCAATTGAAACCACCTCTCAACTACTTGCTAAAAATTTGAAACCACATTGAACCTTACTAAAAACTACTAAAACCTAATTGAGCCTTATTGAAACCTTTGTGAACCAGTTGAAACAATAAAAATATGTTTGAAACAATCAAACCCACCACCCAAGTTTTTATGAACATTTTTGCCACACCAATTAACCTGTTTGAAACACTTTAAACAACAAAAACCATATTTTAATCAACTAAAACAACCTCGCAACTACTTATCAATCATTCGAAACTGAACTAAATCTTACTAAAACCACCGAAACCATATCGAACCATGCTAAAACCTATTTTGAACAATCCAAACCTCACAAGCATGTTTTAAAACAATTGAAACCACACACAAATGAAATATCAAAACCATGTTTCAATAAATTGAAGCCACACAAGCATGTCTAAAAGAATTGAAATCATAAAAACATTTTTGAAACAATTGAAACCACCACCCAAGATTTTGTGAACATTTTTTGCGCCCCAAGAAACCTGTTTGAAACAATTGAAACCACAAATGTTATCTTCTAATTAATTGAAACCACCTGGCAACTTTTTGTCGATATTTTGAAACCAAATTGAACCATATGGAACTATGGTGAAACCTATTCGAACAGAGCAAAACCTCACAAGCATGTTTCAAAACAATGGAAACCACAAACAAATGAAACCATAAAACCATGTTTCAATAAATTGAAAATACACAAGCCTGTTTGAAACAATTGAAACCACGAACAATTGAAACAACAAAAACATGTTTCAAACAATCGAAACCACCACCCAAGAGTTTATGATCATTTTTGCCACTCCAACGAACTTGTTTGAAAGAATTGAAACAACAAAAAACATCTTTTAATCAATTGAAACCACCTCGCAACTACTTATCAGTCTTTTGAGACCGAATTGAACCTTACTGAAACCACTGAAACTATATCAAACCATGCTGAAACCTATTTGAAACAATCGAAACCTCACATGCATATTTCAAAACAATTGAAACCACACACAAATTAAATCACAAAACCATGTTTCAATAAACTGAAACCACACAAGCATGATTGAAACATTTAAAATCACAAGAACAAGTTTGAAACAATTGAAACCACCACCCAATATTTTTGGAACATTTTTGGCACCCCAAGGAACCTATTTAAAACAACTGAAACCACAAATGTTATCTTTTAACCAATTAAAACCACCTGGCAACTTTTTGTCAATATTTTGAAACCAAATTGAACCTTATTTGAAACCATATGGAACCATGTTGAAACCTATTCGAACAGAACGAGACCTCGCAAGCATGTTTTAAAACAATTAAAACCACAAACAAATGAAACCACAAAACCATCTTTCAATAAATTGAAACCACACAATCATGTTTGAAATAATTGAAACCACAAAAGATGTTTGAAACAATCAAAACCACCACACAAGATTTATGAACATTTTTGGCACCCCAAGGAACCTGTTTGAAATAGTTGAAACCACAAATGTTATCTCTTAATCCATTGAAACGACCTGGCAACTTTTTATCAATTTTTTAGAACTAAATTGAACCTTATTTGATACCAATGAAACCATATCGAACTATGCTAAAACCTAATCAAGCCAATCAAAACCCCACAAGCATGTTTCAAAACAATTGAAACCACACACGAATGAAACTACAAAACCATGTTTCAATAAATTGATGTCACACAACCATGTTTTAAACAATTAAAACCACAAAATCATGTTTTAAACAATTAAAACAACCAACCAATATTTTATGAACATTTTGGCACCCGAAGGAACCTTTTTGAAACAATTAAAACCACAAATAACATCTTTTAATAATTTGAAACCACCTCATAACTATTTATCAATTTTTGGAAACTGAATTGAACCTTATTAAAAACATTGTAACCTTATTGAACCATCCTGAAACTTATTTGAACCAATCGTAACCTCACAATCATGTTTCAAAACAATTGATACCACACATAAATGAAACCACACAACCATATTTCAATATATTGAAACCACACAAGTATGTTTGAAACAATTGAAACCACACAAGTATGTTTGAAACAATTGAAACCACCAAATCATGTTTGAAACAATTGAAACCACCACTAAGAACAAATGAAACCACAAAACCATGTTTCAGTAAACCACACAAGCGTGTTTTAAATAATTAAAACCACAAAAACATGTTTAAAACAATCGAAACCACCACCCAAGAATTTATGAACATTTTAGGCACCCCAAGGACCCTATTTGAAACAATTGAAACCACAAAAAACATCTTTTAATCAATTGAAACCACCTCTCAACTATTTATTAAAAGTTCGAAACCACATTGAACCTTACTGAAACTACTGAAACCAAATTGAGCCTTGTTGAAACCTTTTTGAACCAATTGAAATCACACAAGCATGTTTGAAACAATTGAAAAGCGAATAATTAAAACAATAAAAACATTCTTGAAACAATTCAAACCACCACCCAAGATTTTATGAACATTTTTGGCACTACAAGGAACCTATTTGCAACAATTGAAAGCAGGAAACACTTTTTTTAATAAATTGAAACCACGTCACAACCATTTATCATTTTTCAAACTGAATTGAACCTTATTGAAAACACTAAAACCATATATCCATGCTGAAACTTATTTGAACCAATCGAAACCTCACAAGCATGTTTCAAAACAATTAAAACCACACACAAATGAAACAACAAAACCATGTTTTATTAATTCGAAACGACAAAAGAATTTTTAAAACAATTGGAAACACAAAAACTTGTCTGAAATAATTGAAACTACAACAAACATCTTTTAATCAATTGAAACCACCTCTCAACTACTTACTAATAATTTGAAACCACATCGAACCTTACTAAAAACTACTGAAACCTAATTGAGCCTTATTGAAACCTTTGTGAACAAATTGAAACAATAAAGACATGTTTGAAACAATCGAAACCACCATCCAAGATTTTATCAACATTTTTGCCACTCCAATGAACCTGTTTGAAACACTTGAAACAACAAAAACCATATTTTAATCAACTAAAACCACCTCGCAACTACTTATCACTCTTTTGAAACTGAATTGAACCCTACTAAAAACACTAAAACCATATCGAACCATGTTGAAACCTATTTGAAACGTTTTAAAACCTCACAAGCATGTTTTAAAACAATTGAAACCACACCAAATGAAATAACCAAACCATGTTTCAATAAATTGAAGCCACACAAGCATGTCTGAAACAATTGAAACCATAATTTTTTTTGAAACAATTGAAACCACCACCCAAGATTTTGTGAACATTTTTGGCACCCCAAGGAACCCGTTTGAAACAATTGAAACTACAAATGTTATCTTTTAATCAATTGAAACCACCTAGCAACTTTTTTTCAATATTTTGAAACCAAATTGAACCTTATTTGAAACCATATGAAACCATGGTGAAACCTACTCGAATAGAGCGAAACTTTCAAGAATGTTTCAAAACAATTGAAACCACAAAAAAATAAAACCATAAAACCATGTTTCAATAAATTGAAACCATACAAGCATGTTTGAAATAATTGAAACCACAAACAATTGAAACAACAAAAACATGTTTAAAACAATCGAAACCACCATCCAAGATTTTATGATCATTTTTGCCACTCCAACGAACCGGGTTGAAACACTTGAAACAACAAAAAAACATCTTTTAATTAATTGAAACCACCTCGGAACTACTTATTAGTCTTTTGAAACCGAATTGAACCTTGCTGAAACGACCGAAACCATATCGAACCATGTTGAAACCTATTTGAAACAATCAAAATCTTACAACATGTTTCAAAATAATTGAAACCACACACAAATAAAATCACAAAACCATGTTTCAATAAATTGAAACCACACAAACATGTTTGAAACAATTGAAACCATAAAAAACATGCGTCAATAAATAAAATCCACACAAGGATGTTTCAAATAATTGAAACCAGAAACAATAGAAACCACAAAAATATGTTTGAAACAATTGAAATCATCACCCAAGATTTTATGAACATTTTTGGTACCCAAGGAACCTTTATAAAATAATTGAAACCACAAATAACATCTTTTAATAATTTAAAACCACCTTGCAACTATTTATTAGTTTTCTAAAACCGAATTGAACCTAATTGAAAACACTGAAACCATATCAAACCATGCTAAAACTTTTTTGAACCAATTGAAACCTTACAAGCATGTTTCAAAACAATTGAAACCACACACAAATGAAACGACAAAACAATGTTTCAATAAATCGAAACCACACAAGCATATTTGAAACAATTAAAACATGATTGTGTTCCTAAACAGTTTCATAATGTGCCATTTGTTTCAAATTTTTAAATTGTTCCAAAGAGGATTTCAAGATAGTGCTTTGCCTGTTTTGGCACGTTACAAAATAGTTTGTACAATAAGTGGTACTTTGAAAAAAAGGAAAATAGGTGGTTTCAAAACAATTAGAACCTTCATTCAAAATATTACGTAGATAACAGAGCCGTTTGGAAAAATATTGTTTCATTCGTGTTTCTAATTAGTCATTGTTTTGCAATACTGGGCCCTTGGTTAAATAGATCCATGTGAAGGTGAATAACTTATAAAGAATGGGATAATTGGTACTGTTCAAGAGCACGACAATGGAAACTTCAAATAGTAAAAGCATTAGGATCTGTCAAACATGCATATTACGCAGCAAACATCATAGTGCACAAACTTATACAAGGCAGACTATAAGGGGCAGAATATCAATATAATATGTAGTGTGCCTGCTTCAATTATCATGGTTTCCTAGCATTATATTACACTCCAATAATCAATTACGAGATGTTCTACGGATGTCCATATTGACACATACGTCCAAACTTGGCCTGGAATATGAAGAACGCATTAATAAAACGCCAAACACGCTTCAAGTCAGACGTCATTAACCAAACATCAGCTGGCCAAATTCAAGGGAAACTATTCCAGAATGCCCCCACGCCAAAAGCATCCATATCAACTTGGCCCGACGATGGTTGTGAAGTCCCTGCAAGAAGTGGACAATCAGGAGAAAATTTAATATTTGAACCAAAATTACACTGCAATTCTATCTAGCCTCATCCAAACTATTAGTGATCTCCAGACTGCCAAATATGTAAGCATAATGCATGGTGCATAGTCCAGATTCTCCCCTGCAAGCAAAGCATTTTAAGCATCAGGAATCCAGGTGTCCCTTATGCAGCATCCATAATATAAGGTGTAAGTTGTTATCGATAATGTATGTACAATTTGCATCAAGGGCTAACATCATTTTTGTACACCTTTGTCCAATTCTCGGAAGAAACATTCCATTCAGGGAATATCCTTTCGATAATAGAGAATAGAGCTTTGTGGATCACTTTAATTACCCCTCGATGACGTTTCACTATTTTTTCCTTGCACAACTACATCTACGGGTTGCCTTTCCTGCAATTCCCAAAAGTAGCAGCTCCAACTACCATCTAGTTGTACCGTCACAGGGAACTGCTTGCAAAAATAAAATCAGGCCTAGAATGGATTTCAATCAGTTTGAATATAGTTTGAATTTTCTGGTATTACCATTCTACAAAGACACGGTTCATACAGGATGTGAAGTCTGACAAAATATTTCATCCGCCAAAATACTATTACTGTAGTGGGAGTGCATGAGATTTCAATTTTTCCACTCACCGTCCAGCTGGCAGGAATAAAGTGAAGCCATCTTTTAGACTTCAACAAGTACTCCCTCCATCATGAAAAGAATGTCGCAGATTTATCTAAATTCGAATGTATCTAGACACTATTTAGTATATAGCTACATCCAAAATTAACAAATTTGCGACATCCTTTTCAAGACAGTCAGCAACATCGGTCACAGTGATGGTCAAGTAGCCAGCTGTAATAAACACTGCTCTAAGAGCCTATCGAGTAATGTTAATCCTTCATGGGTCAGAGTGGATGAACCATTCACTTGAAGCAAACATAAATGACATTCAGTTATATATGCTACGTACAGGAAACAAGTACACTGCAGAGTAGGCTGAAATGTACTATTCTAGCCTGACCACCTTTCCTTTCTTCAATAAATCGAAGAAAATTGTACCACTGACCTGGTGCATCATGATGGGCGAATGCTATATCAAATCGAGATATGGCTTCGGACGAGTCATCGTCTTCTACTGGACCAACAGAGGTATGCCCACCACGTGCTTGAGCATCAGCATTGTGCACTAATTAAACTCCCAATAAAAAGTATATTCATTTTTAGCAGATTTCTAATAATATAACTAAATACGAAGAATTATACTTACTCCGGTCCATATTAATGGACTCAACCTTTTGTAGATTTGTATGTATCTAGTTACCTTAACTAGATACATACAAATCTACAAAAGGTTGAGTCCATTAATATGGACCGGAGAGAGTATTAAAATACATTGTACATTCTAATATTATTTGCTATGCCAATAGAACATATATATTATTAATGGTGTAACCATATATTATTGTTTTGTTAAAATGCATGCCATCTTACATTTAATCAGCTAAGGATCTGAGAAATTGCTATGTAAAAACTGTAAGCACACATGTTCAACCTTCCCACTCTACCTTCGCCAGAACTTGGTCCTTCGTCCGGTCTGTTGCCTAGAAGACTAATCCTCTTTTGGGTTTTAACAGAATCTGAATTATCATGCAAACATGCAAAAAGACAAGCATTAATTATTAACAAGCTATCAAGCCAACCTTTTTGGATTCAGATAGTTTCAATCATTGCACTTACATGTTGTTATTTTCTCAGTGATAAACTATCATTGTACCTCATCTTTAGGAAGAGTTCGAACCTGGTTTAGATCGGAAGTTACATGTGCCTCTGCACTTGGACGTTCATTATCCAAAGGACTCGTGCATATATCTCTAGTTCATACATTGCCAAAACACATACCGGCGCCGGTAGAATCGCCGCTTTCCTGATCAGCGTTCATGCAAACTGAAATACATCGTGATAGGCACCAGAGAACCGGCGGCAATGTTGTCCGAGGCGGTGGTCGCTGGCTGCGGTTCTCGTCGTGAGGATGTAGCATGTGGGCATCACGGCCGCGAGGGGGTTTGGACGGGTCTAGACAGGCAATGATGCGTAATTAAGTTCATCTCTTCTGCCTTCGGCCGCCAGCATGGCTGTAAATCTTTGTTCAGAAACCCATAAGAACATGTGTACCTGGGTAGTTGCACAGGCTGCAGTTCCTGTCTCTCTCGCGCATGGATCCGTGATTGCCCCTTCCTAATGAAAGAAGTTTTTTTTAGATAGAAAGCAGGTTTATTAGTTCTCCTAATCACAGCCTTTGCTATTTGCTTTAAGATTCGTGCAAAAAAATTCGGGAAAAGCATTTAAACATGGCTCCCCCTAATATAGTAGGCTGTGAATCGCCATCCACACATTTTGAAGGCAAGATGCTGAACTCGCTGTCCCATGGTAGTGTACTCTTACACGCTGCGCCTAATTTTTTATGTCGATGATTTACATATGAATAGGGTCCATCATTTGAGCGGAAATCAGGCAAGACCACGCTAGGTTGTGCGGGGTTAAATGTGCAGACGAGGGAAACAGGCGGAGGCCACGTGCCGTAGTTCCCTATTGCCTCCCAGGCCTATCTTGCTTTCTGTAAAATTTGGGTGGAGTAAATAATTAAGGTGACACTCATCGCCATCATGAATATACGGTCTAGACGTTCCTGAAGTTTTCTTAAACATGCATTAAAGGAAAGGAACGCCCTTGCAGCAGCCGAAGCCTGTAGGTGTGTTCCCATGCATACAAGCATGGACGTGCTCTAAATTTATACAGACTTACAGAGGCAACCTGCATGGAAGTATATGCAACCATGCCTTCATTACTGAAACTTTCTTGTTACTTCTTACCTATCATTTGTCCTTCAACTTCAATACAAGTCTCATTGCTGCATGTTGTGCATATCACCTCTTATATCCTAAAAGCACAACACAAGTTCTTTTAGTAAAGACCCCAAGTTAATCCACATCACCTAAATATAATGATAGTTGCATCATAAAATTGTGGATAAAATGAGATTAGTTATTATGTAGCGGTTTGACATGTTTCCAACACACCAAATATTGCGACAGTTGGAACTGAAAGATGTGGCTAAGATTTAATAGACATAGCGTTACCGCAAGTCACGTGATTATCTTCCATGAGATTGGCTTTCGGTTATCATCTTATTACTGATTTCTTCCTTGAAGTCTAACATATCATTTCGTGATCCGTATGTTCTCGAATGTTTTCTGGGGGGCGTGACCTCTCTCAGTGAAATTTCTTATTCACCATCCTTATTTTTTAAAGAATATCCTGACAATTAGTCTTTCTCTTATAGATTTGATTCTTAGCTTTGTAGTACTCAAAAACACATTATTACTCACTAATTATGAAATATGAAAAATAGCTTCTTGACGTGTGTTGTCAACCTGCGAGAAAAATCATTTAAAGTGATTATGACTTATATGAAGGCTCTTTGCATTCCACCTCACCCTGTGGAAGCATTTTAATGTTAGATTTTCATTATCTCAACTTGTGTACTTTCATTTTCTAACTAGGTTTTAGAAATTCTCCATTCTAAAGAAACTATCGATATGAACTTGACATTATAAAAAATTGGTTAACAATTATATTAAGTCAGAGTATTATAGTAGTCAAATGATGTGGTTGTGGCCTCTAGACTTATGAGTTATCATCTGAACGATTAGGTGACCAATAATGGAGTTTTCAATTGCATTTGAGCTTCAAGTTATAATCGTTGAAACATGATATCACAACTGGTGTCAAACCAATAGACATACCAAACACAAGATGTGTATAGAGTTGATGTATGTTTGTTCATAATTGTGGAGGACATGTATTGTAGAAGTATTCATGCCAACATGTCACATTGTCCTATGATGAAGTAATCAATAAGGTTTTATGTTTTGTATGGACAAAGCATATCTTCAAACTTGAACAAGTATTTCAGATTGACTTTGTAGAAAAGTTTTTACTAGCAAAGTTTTCAACTGAGATAGTTTGATAGATAGAATTAGAACTATTAAGTATTCATCTATTTCTAACACTTAATTTGAAAAAAAGTATGTTGGTCTAACTCTCTGGAAAGATATATTGGGCTCACAAGTTTGTATGACTCCATGGTGAAATCAAGAAAGATTTTATATCTTCTATCGTTTTTAATTCCCTAATATTTAAGTGAACAAGTCATTGCATAGATACATGAAATTAAATATTTGGTCTGAAGTATTAGGGGTCCTATGGCAGTGCTATTGAGGATGTTCATAAATGGTTTGACGTAATCTGGTGAAGCCATGAGATTTGAAAAGGTTATTTTAGTGAGGGCATGTGAAAGATCCATATGAACGACTAGAAGGGGGTGAATAGGCGCTACTCAATTTTTAGCTTCTTTTAAAATTAAGGCTTGACACAAAGTAAGTTATCTAACCTATATGTCAACCAAGCATGCAAGCAAAAACAATAAAGAGTAAAGGCTAGAAATCACCGAGAGGGAACATGAAGATGTTTTATTGAAGTTCCTTCCTTTTGAACGGAATTACGTCTCCATTGGAGGGGTGGGCGGTATTAAGACCACCAGCACCACTAAGGCCTCACCCTATTCTCCCGAGCACCTGCCCTGCGGCAAGCACATGATCCACTATGCCATGACCTTGAAGGTGGAGACCGAAACCTTGTACAAAACCTTGGGGCACTTCTCCACAACTGAATTGGAGGCTCCCAAGATGACCTCGAATCTCTTACACACGAGGATGAGCTATGGAGGGCGAATTCTTCAAGTTAGAGTTTCCTCAAACCCTAGAGCAACAACAACTTACATAAATGGTGGCGAAACACAAATCCCTTTGGTGGAAAGGTAGGTATAGATCTCCTCCCTCAATTCCCCAAGGGGCATCAAGTTTGAGTGGCTAGAGAGGGAGATCTAGGAGGTTGGAGCTCAGCATTAATGGAGGAGAGAGAGAGAGCAGAAGCCACAGCCTTCACTTGGAGAATAAGGGGTATTTATAGCCCCCTAGAAAAAGAGTTGTTGCTACATCACTAACCCCGGAGTCTCGGGTCTTCAGGGCCGGAGTCTCCAGGCATGGCCGGAGTCTCTGGGGTGGGCGCTAGACTCCGGGCAGGACTCCGGAGGAGGGTAAATGAATGCATTTTGAGCCACCAAGTAGTCAACGCCGGAGACTGGCCCGGATTCTCCGGTGTGGCACTAGACTCCTTGCCCAACTCCGGGCCAGGAGACAAAGATCAAACCAGGGGGCTAGAGACTTGCTCGGAGTCCAGGTGGAGTCTCTAGACCTAGACCCCGGAGTCTTCGAGCTTGGACCCCGGAGTCTCCGGACTCAGGGGAAGCAGCTGACCACATCTTCAAAAGCGCACCTTTTCTTCATCAAAATTTGAACCCTTCTCCTTTGAAAACTAGAACACTGTCGTCTCCCTTATACGGATGAACCTGCAATACTTAGCACACAGTAAAAACTATTTTGTGTTGACAACAAATACCAAAACATGATTAGCCCAGGAAATTCCCTTTCAATATCCCATTTTTGGTGTTTGATGTCAACATAAGGATTTGCACAAAAATGGACAAGCACAAGGTAAAAGAGGTAGAGAAGCTCCCCCTCGAAGTGTGCACACACAATATTTGAATATGAATATAAGTGCACAAAAACAAGGGAGGACACTCCCCCTAGATATTACAAGATAAGAATTGGTAAGAGATACTCATACCTTTGTACCAACACATGTGGTGAAGAGATATATAAGAGCATCCAATAAGAGGGGTCTTCATCATACACGAGATATGAATCCATAGATAAGATACCACATAGTCTTCACATACATATAGCCACACAACATGAGTCCACGGATGATACATAACATAGGTCCACAAAAAAAAGAAAAGAAAACAAGAACAAGTCACAGGCGAAAGAATCAAATGAAGAGCGATCTTGTGAATTCCCATGCAAATCCCACGCAATTACCTAATAGCACCTTATCCCCCTTTGGCATCAAGACACCAAAAGGGTACAAGAGCGAGGCTACACGCCCCAACCGGATCACTCGTCATCATCAGAGCTTACCTCGGAACCTTGATCATCATCAACAGACGGTCCCTTGCCACTGAGAGAAGAGGAAGCATCATTGGTACGTCCATAACGTATCTATAATTTTTGATGGTTTTATGCTAATAATATGCTTTTGACACTCCTTTTTGTATAAAGTTTATGATTTATTTGGACTAACCTACTAATCGTTGCAAAAGTGCATAATGTTCTTGTTTTACACTTTGATGTGTAGGAATTACCAAGAATACAAGTGGAAACCTTGTTGGAGTCAAATTGAGATTTTTTCAGAAATCTGTCCCAGAACTATTTTTGAAGATGGTCACGTTTCGGGTCTAAGCCGGTATCAAACGGAAAACTCTTCAACTACAAAGTTGTTGGAAATTTTGCGACAAACGTTCTAGACATAAAATTTAGCTGATTCAGAGTCCGAATGGGCTTTCTAGGTCCGATTTACTGCAGCTCAAGATGGGGTGACGGAAATCCGAGAATCTATATAAAGGAAGGAAACCTAATTCACCCAGGGCATCTCCACCCACGAATTTTCAGCCACCAAAGCCTCATTTTTGCCTTCCCCATGGATCCCATCTCCATGGGGGAGGGCTCCCAAAAGCCGTGAAGGAAGGGGGCTAAGGGCGGTGCTCCCCCATGATACCAGCGGCGGGGAAGGAGTCCCCCGCGCCACCGCCGGCGCCGCCACCACCGGCGCCGCCACCGCCCTCTTGACCATCTTCACCATCTTCACCTCCATCTCCATCACCTAATCCTACTAGTATGTAGTGGTTCATCCTCCCACATACCTCTGTACCGTCCTATGTAAACATGGTGTTTGATGCTACAAGTTATAATCCTATGATCTATGTCGTGTTTCTGTAGTTTCTTTGTTCTTAGATTGAATGGTTGAACGTCCTTGGTTTATTAGAGTTGTATGTTGATATGGTACAGTCCTTTGGTGTCCATTATATTTGTGCGCGCATGTATTAAACATCATAGAGTTTGTAGTATGTGTAAAAGGAAGGGAGAGTTCTGCCGGAGTGACAGAAACCTGGGGACGCGAACCGGAACGTTGCACGTATGGAAGTAAGAGGACCATTAAACTTAAGGCTATGGTTGGGGAAACCTTAATGCATTGATTAGTACTTATGGATGTTTGCTAACAATCCAATCATATAGTACATGTAATTCCAAGTAGTGAAGCGCATGTATATTTAGCCTCTCCCACATAGAAAACTGCATCAAAGACAATGAACCTGATTTATTCGCTATTTAAACTTGGACAAAGCCACCACAATTACCACCACTATTCCACACTCATGGTTCTGTTAGTTTAGTGTATTTTATTACTGCAGCAACTAGCTTTACTTCGTTATTTATTATCATGCAAAGCTATCTCTATTACTCGTATTGTTGCTCTAGTTTTATTTCCTAGATAATGCAAATGTTTAGTCTGCATAGAGTTGTATCAGTGGTTGATAGAACTTGAGAGAATATTTATCCTACCTTTAGCTCCTCGTTGGGTTCGACACTCTTACTTATCGAAAAGAATACACACAATTCCCTATACTTGTGGGTTATCAAGACCTTTTCTGGCACCGTTGTCTGGGAGCAATAGAGTGTGGGTGAATATTCTTGTGTGCACTTGTTTGATTTATCTCTAAGTAGTTTTTACTTTCAGTTTTAAGTTGTTCTCTATCTTAGTATGGATAGGGAATGGGAATTACAAAAAAAAATAGCTGTACTTGTTACCTAAAAACGTTTTCAAAAAGGAAAGTGATTGGAAAGATGAGTAATGGTTAATTGGGGGTCGATCTTGAAGACTTGTGTTCATGCCTATGAAACCAAAAAAAAATCTTTCCATGAAAGCTTTTCAGTTAAAAACTTGTAAGAATGCATGAAGCCTTGAAAATGAAAGATATTTCTGGTATTAATCTTAATACTTATTCATTCGAAAATACTTGAATCTTGCTCCTATGCCTAACTTAAAGACGTTAAAGAAAAGTACTTATTGGGAGATAACCCAAAAGTTTTAGATGAGTCTTGGAAGTTATTAACTCAGTAATAACCGCTCCTTATCCTTTTTATTTGCTTTTTATGCCAAGAGTAACCTCTAATGAGAGAGCAGTAATGCTTGGGAAAGTTGCTGTCCCGAGACAGGTTTTTTTGCTTCGCTGTAAAAATTCGTGTAAAATCTCTATATGTTGGTTTGAGCTATGAATTTTTTTGCTTCTGCCCCAGGTTGTTATCTAACTTTCGTCAGTTCAACACTTTTCGATTTGAGCAACAGAAGGTCTTTGAGAAAATTGGTCTTTACCTGCTGGTCTGTTTTGACAGATTTCTGCCATTATTTGCATTTGCTTCTTGTTGATTCTTTTTTGGGTTCTTTTCGGGGAATTGAGCTTTTTGAGGGAAGTGCTATAGTAGCTTGTGTTTTAATGGAAGTTTTATTGGTGTTGTAACTGAACCTAAAGACTTATTATCTTCAGTGCACTAATGTTGCTAATAAAGATTATGTGAAGTTTTGTATGAAGGAAAAATTTCAGGTGTTAAGGAAAGAATGATGTAATGAGATGAAGAATGGACTAAAGCTCAATCTTGGGGATGCCACCCCGTGTCACCCCAAGAAATATCCAAGAAGTACAAGTGTCAAAGCTTGGGATGCCTTAGGCATCCCCTTCTTCTGATAGGATTTTGATCCTACCAGGCCAGTTACGTAGATTGTAGGGGTGGAAGTGTGCTGGACGAGGGAGAGGAAGGCGACGCCGGCGGCTGGCCGCCGTCGTGAGGTTGGAGGAAGGCGGCGCAAGGGAAGGAGCGGCGGCTAGGGCAGGGAAGACCGACTCCTCAAGGAGTCGGCAATAACAATCTGTACGATATGTTTATTGCTTGCCTTCTCACATACATTTACAACAGTATAAATAAGCTAATGAAAAAGGTTAAATGGGCTAAGCCCCTAATTTAGGCCCACTAATGGGCTTCCTCCTGCTATAGGCCAAACCGGTCATAACATCTCTCCCCGCCTTCTCAAACAACTCGTCCTTGAGCTGGATAGCTGGAAACTGCTCACGAAACTCAGCCCGGAATGGCGTCGGCCTTGGAGACGGCCGCGTCAGCCAGCCCAGCTGCGACGACATCAGCCGCAACGTCGTCTATGGTCTCCAAGTAGAACAGGCGTGGACAAACGTGGCCCGGTACATAGAACTCGTCGCTGTTGAAGCACAACCCTTTACGACGGTGCTCGAGTTGTTCGGCCGTGGTCAGCCGACGGAAAGGCCGCGTCGCGGCTGGATCGGAGTGCCCCGTATGAGTCACGGCCATGAGCGCCTGGCCTGGTGGTGTCGGTGGAGGGCGGGCGGCCGGCCGAACGTCGCTGGCCGGGAAGCCTTGCTGCATGGCCCGCGCGTGCTGCTCGAAGGCGCGGGCGTAGTACATGGCCGACTGCTGGTCCTGGGGATCCCGTAGCTCCACGTCGACGCGAATGTGGTCCGGCGGTCCGCCAATGAAGAGCTCAGCGCGCTGGCGAGCCGTCACGCCAGGCGCATGGCATGCCAACGTCTGGAAGCGGTCGGCAAAGTCCTGGACCGAGGAGGTGAAGGGAAGGCGGCCGAACTCGGCCAGCCGGCTCCCGCGTACCGGGGGCCCGAACCGGAGGAGGCAAAGGTAGCGGAAACGCTCCCACGGAGGCATCCTGCCCTCGTCCTGCTCGAGGGCGTAGTACCACGTCTGGGCAGTGCAGCGGAGGTGGTAGGAGGCAATCCACGTGCGGTCAAACGCTAGTGTCTGCTGCCCCCTGAAAAACTGGTCACATTGGTTGAGCCAGTTCAGGGGGTCGACGGTGCCGTCATAGGTGGCGAACTCCAGCTTGGTGAAGTGGGCCGGCTGCTGGCCATGCGGGGCGATGGCGATGGCTCCCTCGTGACGACTCATCGTGGCGGGGGGCGAGTAGTTGGGCACCATGGGTCCCCTCTGAAACTGGTGGCCGCCAGCGCCGGTGTAGGGGTCGGCGTACCTAGTGAAACCCCCGAAGGTCGTGGCCGAGGGCGATGCGGCCGGATGGAGCACGGTCGGCTGGGCGGGCACGATCGTATAGACTAGCGCGGTGAGCCAGGTCGGGAGTTGGGACGGCGAGGGCGGGAACCTGATCTGAGTGATCAGGACCCCCTGGTGGGAGGCGCCGGTCGATAGCGAGGGCGCGGGGGCCGCGGGCGGCGACGGTGGTGCGGCGCGGTGGCCGCCTGGCTCAGCGGGGGGCGGCGTGTAGGGGCCCTGGAGGTATGTGCAGAGGTTCGCGACCGCCAGGGTGAGATCACGGATGGTCGTCGACATCTCCGCCAGAGAGAGGACGGGGGCCGGGTCGGTGACCGGCGTCGAGTGACCAACGGCGGGCGCGGTGGTGGTGCCTGGTGGCGCCTCCATGGAGATGGGCGGCGGCCCTGTGGTGGCGGCGACGGAGGCGGTGGGTTGGCCCGAAGACATAGTCGATCCCGAGCAATCTGATACCAAATTGATAGGATCTGTGATCCTACCAGGCCGATTACGTAGATTGTAGGGGTGGAAGTGTGCTGGATGAGGGAGAGGAAGGCGGCGCCGGCGGCTGGTCGCCGTCGCGAGGATGGAGGAAGGCGGTGCAAGGGAAGGAGTGGCGACTAGGGAAGCGAAGACCGACTCCTCAAGGAGTCGGCAATAACGATCTGTACGATATGTTTATTGCTTGCCTTCTCACGTATGTTTATAGCAGTATACATAAGCTAATGAAAAAGGATAAATGGGCTAAGCCCCTAATTTAGGCCCACTAATGGGCTTCCTCCTGCTATAGGCCAAACCGGTCATAACATCTTGATCAATAAAAATCTTAGGTTCTTCCAAACACTTCATTTTTATTGTTTCATGCACAGTTGTGTTGTTCTTGGAGCGTCTTCGCTTTCGTTTTTGGTTTTCGTTTGCTTGGTTTTCTTGAATAAATTGGTTGTACCCCCTCTTTCATACATTAGTTTTCAAATAAGTGTGGTTTGGATTGGAAAAGAGTAGGAAAAGTTCATGCTTAAGTGGTAAAAGGAGCTCATTTTTTACGGTGGCCTATGCTTTGTCATGTCATGCTTGATATTGTTTTGGCTTTATGCTTAGTGATTTTTTCTGTAGCATGACATGTTATAAACAATTGAGATTGCTTAATGTGCCTTGAAAGAATCATGCGTTGTTTTAGCATATTAAAGCATAGTATTCTTGTATTCTCCTTTGATGCTTAATTTGGGTTGACTTGGTGCATGCTGACACCATGTTATGACTATCCCAAGTCACCATAGTCTTTATTATCCTTTAGTTTTTGACTTGTAATATCACATTATGCTTTAATTAATGATGTTTTATCGCTTTGCATGATTATGACCATTATTGCTCTTTTAGTTGGTCACTCCCAGTCTTTTGCTAGTCTCCATAACCAAGTATGAGTTTCACTCATGCATCTAACTCCAAATAAAACCAAGTTATCCCAAAGATTCCACCATACCTACCTATTAGCATTTGCTATTCCAAGTATATTCATGCTTTTATCTACCTTCCGAATTAAACTTGTTATGAGAAAACTAGTGATTAAAGCTCTCACGAACTTGATGGCACACTTTACTTTTCTTGCCTCTAATAAACTTGAACCATTGTGTCATCTATGTCGTATATGCTTGCACTTATATGTTGGGGATTAGCAGAACCATGCTGTCCCGGGGAACGCTTTCAACATTGCACTTGTACATTGTACCTAGTTGATATCATGCTATTTTGTCTATGGATGTCGTCGGTGTGAAATGAAAGGGGAGCTTGTAAGTCCATGGAGTTATGTATGTGTGTTAGAGAAACGCCTAGGCCGCCGGTCTAATCCATGCCTAATCATGGTGGAAACCTGCAGCGTAACCATAATGAGCAATCTATGAAGCATTATTCTTATAAAAAAAGAGATAGAGATTGAGAAAAAAAGAAAAAAAGAGATGAGAAAATAGGAAAGAGAGAAAAAAGCACCATTTTCCCATGGTAAATAAGAAGATTGCTGAGATGCTCGTTGTCTGCTTGCCTTATCATTTTGATATGGGGATTCTTCTGTATCATCGGGCAAGGGGTACCCCGTTGGCGATTCTCTATGATACACATGTACTTACTATGACAAGAACTAACCGGTAACTAAACTTGAGTAGCATGAGGAACGACCCTCATATTCAAGGGACATGAGATTTCCAACTTATACTTTGTCAAGCATATACTCCATAGTTTATTCACTTTAACCTTAATCACTTCAAGATGCTTATGATAGGGGCAATGAGAGATGAAAGCTAATAAGTACCATAATTTTTGGAAGCTCTATATAAGACTTGAATCCCTGCTTCCTTCTATGAAGGCCTTTCTTCCACTTTTATGTTGAGTCTCCATCTTATATCTTTATGCACCTATTAAGAGAGCATAGTGGCCATTCTTAGTTTAATGTGCATTGTTCCAAGACTTGTTGATTGATGCATAACTTTTATATTGCTTGTTCTTAAACTATTTGTATCTAGTCACCCTTATGAACTTTGAAGGTGTCCTATGCATTTATGTTTTGCTACTCTATGAGGGACAAGCTGAATATCATTCTCATTATGCTTTCTTTATGTGAAACAAACAAACGTCATGCAATACATTGTTATTCATGAATCTTTTGTTTGTGCCTTTTCATTTTACAACATAGTTGCTATGTCTTATTGTTAGAACTCTATCTTTCATGATTCATGATTAGAGTACCTTAATCCCAGCTATCAATGCTTTTACAATAATGATGATAAAGATTGTGTTGTCTGCATGTCGCGTCAAAAATTATATTGTTTTGACGTTTACCTACTCGAGGACGAGCAGGAACTAAGCTTGGGGATGTTGATACGTCCATAACATATCTATAAATTTTGATGGTTTTATGCTAATAATATGCTTTTGACACTCCTTTTTGTATAAAGTTTATGATTTATTTGAACTAATCTACTAATAGTTGCAAAAGTGCACAACGTTCTTGTTTTACACTTTGATGTGTAGGAATTACCAAGAATACAAGTGGAAACCTTGTTGGAGTCAAATTGGGATTTTTCCAGAAATCTGTCTCAGAACTCTTTTTGAAGATGGTCATGTTTCGGGTCAAAGCCGGCGTCAAATGGAAAACTCTTCAACTACAAAGTTGTTGGAAATTTCGCATCAAACGTTCTAGACATAAAATTAGCTGATTCCGAGTCCAGACGGGCTTTCTAGGCCCGATTTACTGTAGCCGAAGATGAGGTGACGGAAATCCGAGAAGCTATATAAAGGGAGGAAACCTAATTCGCCCAGGGCATCTCTACCCACGAATTTGCAGCCACCAAAGCCTAGTTTTTGCCTCCCCATGGATACCATCTCCATGGGGGAGGGCTCCCAAAAGCCATGAAGGAAGGGGGCTAAGGGCGGTGCTCCCCCATGATACCGGCGGTGGGAAAGGAGTCCCCCGCGTCGCCGCCGGCGCCGCCGCTGCCCTCTTCACCATCTTCACCGCCATCTCCATCACCTAATCTTCCTAGTATGTAGTGGTTCATCCTCCTACATACCTCTGTACCGTCCTATGTTAATATGGTATTTGATGCTATAAGTTATAATCATATGATCTATGTCATGTTTGCGTAGTTTCTTTGTTCTTAGATTGAATGGTTGAACGTCTTTGGTTCATTAGAGTTGTATGTTGATATGGTACAGTCCTTTGGTGTCCATTATATTTGTGCGCTCATGGATTAAACATCATAGGGTTTGTAGTATGTGTAAATAGAAGGGGGGAGTTCTGCCGGAGTGACAGAAACCTGGGGACACGAACCGGAATGTTGCACGTATGGGAGTAAGAGGACCATTAAACTTAAGGCTATGGTTGGGGAAACCTTAATGCATTGATTAGTACTTACGGATGTTTGCTAACAATCCAATCATATAGTACATGTAATTCCATGTAGTGAAGTGCATGTATATTTAGCCTCTCCCACATAGAAAACTTCATCAAAGACAATGAACCAGATCTATTCGCTATTTAAACTTGGACAAAGCCACCACAATTACCACCACTATTCCACACTCATGGTTCTGTTAGTTTAGTGTATTTTATTGCTGCAGCAACTAGCTTTACTTTCTTGTTATTTATATCATGCAAAGTTATCTCTATTACTCGTATTGTTGCTCTAGTTTTATTTCCTAGATAATGCAAACGTTTAGTGTGCATAGAGTTGTATCAGTGGTTGATAGAACTTGAGAGAATATTTATCCTACCTTTAGCTCCTCGTTGGGTTCGACACTCTTACTTATCGAAAAGGCTACACACGATCCCCTATACTTGTGGGTTATCAATCATCCTCAAACATATGCCAATAAATGGAGCCTTGAGCCCATGAACCATAAGTGAGAGTGTGAGAGGGCTGAGGCCGTGGCTGACCTTGACCGGATCCTTCATCATCACTATCTTCCTCCCATTGGTGAAACTTCTTCAGAATTTGCTTGTCCCTCTTGTAACCGTCATATTGACCCTTTCGAATATCAATGTTCATGCAAAGAAGCATCTTCTCGCAAAAGGTGGCCTTCTTCATTTGTCCCTTCACATAGTCACGAGAAAAGGAAGGCATACGGGCATTGCTAGCATTCTTGCTCCTAGCATGGACAAGGCTGGCAGCAGGAGGGATATCCTCCTCATCCTCTCTAATCTCATCATCTAGCACGAGAGAAGAATAACCACAAGGATTCGCAGTGGTAGTGGGAGCCTTGTGCTGCAACTGGTGAGAGGCATGGGCAACAACAGGAAGGCCTTCTAGCGGAGAAGGCAAGTTCATCTTTGCAAAGGTGGAGAGCACAAGCCTCATGACATAGGGAGAATATGTGGGAGCCTTTTTTCAGCAATGTTGATGGCCATGTCCATGAAGATGAAGTACATGATGTCGAGGGGAGTGACAGGAGCATAATGGCCTTTGAGGAACACATTGTGAGCAAGAGCCATAAGAGGAACCAAAGCAGACCGAATAGTGTCACGATTACCCGCTTGAGGATAAAAGTTCTCATGAAACATGCGGATCAATATGTGAAACTGTGGCCTTAGGTTCCTTGCTTCTCCAAGGACACCATTCTTGTTGTAGATAGGAGCAAGAGGCTTCTTGCTATACTCAAGACCGGTGGTCACATGAATGTGACGACCAACTGGTGAATTCCTGCCCTCAAAGGGATACTCCAAAACTGCAGCAAACTCACTCATGATGGACTAACAACGAACCTCGCCAGTCTTCCAAGTCATATGAATCTTGTTCCCTTCTCCGAACATGAGAGTGGCAAAGAATTGATGCACAATATGAACATTGTAGCTCGCCTGAAAACCCATGAGGTGATGCAACCCAAGTTTCTCCGTGATCCAGAGAGCCTCAGAGAAGTAGGTCTTGCTGTCCATGAAGCCAAAGTCTAGAGGACGTTGCGGGCACACTGGCTTCTTCTTAGATAGATTAGCATAGATCTCGGTCATAATCAAATACTGCTCACGCCTCCAGAAGCGAGCATTGGGGTTGTTATTTGCCATATCATAGGACAACAACCTTTGCAATACCCGAAACTCATCGTTGTTCAGCACCGGGAGAGTGGTGAGATTGTCATACTCCCGTTTCTTAGCAAGTTCCTCATGACAAAGACGCTCTTCCTCCTACCGCTTCAATGACATGGCTTTCTTGCCCTTGGCCTTTTCAGCTTGTTCCTCACGGCTGTCATACGGGTGCCGACTGGACATCTTGTGAGGCTTGCCCCCATAGTTCTGAGTCCTAGAGTTGGTGCGTCTAGGACGAGAGCTACTGGAACCACCTGCACAAACAAGCACGAAAGCACGAAAAGACTACGAGGAATGAGTTTTGCAAGTCCTAGAATCATATGGTAGAAGAAGTATGCAAACTGGACCTCAAACAGAGGAAGACCCCTAGAGCCTCTGATCTTTCACCCCGGAGTCTCCAGGCATGGTGACCGGATTCTCCGGCATGGAAACATGGCGAGAGACAACAATCGGGGGGAACTTCACCCAGTCGTAGATCAGGGTCTCAATAACTCCAAGATCACGAAATTGCCACGAAACATACCAACTACCATGGGAAAAGGGGTCCCTAACCCCATCCCCATCTAGGGGAAACCCTAGGCAGAGAATGAGAGAGGAGGGGGTCACCTTGGTCCATGGAGAGGGTTCCCAGCCAGCAGGGAGTAGGTCCGGCTACGGAGGGAGGAGTGTGGTAGGGGGAAGCGACGAATAAGGGCGGAGGAAGCCCCGATGGCGACGGGTGGTGGAGGGAGCGGGTGAGTGAGGAGAGAAGGGAGTCGTGGTGGAGGGGAGTAACTGGGAGTTACCCCCACCCGACTCTATAATCAACCCATTCGAGAAACCGCTAGGCCAGAGTCTCCGGGGTCAGACAACGGAGTCTCCGGCCTCCAGTGCTAGAAAACACCAGTTTGAATCAGGACATGCAAAAAACATGAAAAAAGGGCACAAGGAAACCAGGTGAAAAGCCAAGGAAGACACAAACAACCATAATATAAAAAGAAACCACCAAGGATGCAAAGAACAACTAGACACACACCAATGTGCGGGTCGATGGCCGAGGCCACCATGTTTGAGTATACTTGGCTTGGCACCGCGAAGATATATCTTGGGTCGATTACCAAAACTCGCCATTGAAGATCACATATCACAAAATGATATAAAGAGGATGGTTTTCTTACTTTGGGCATAATGGGGGAACGGATAGCCCAATCAATTAGGACCGCACTCCCCCTATGCCCATGCCTAAATCTAGATAGGATTATATATGAATGCATGGGTATGGGTGCATGGTCTCAAGCCACATTGCTCAAATCAATGATATTTAGCTTATGCCTTAACTCTTAGAATCTCTTCTCATCAAGGGGATTGGTGAATAAATCCACAAGATTCTTCTCGGTGCTAATGTAAGAGAGGTCAATATCTACATTATTCACATGCTCCCGGAAGAAGTGATGACGAATATTAATATGCTTCATTCTTGTGTGTTGCGCCGGGTTGTCGGCGCCCTTGATTTCACTTTCATTATCACAAAGAGAAGTAACTTTTTCACAAGTGACACCGTAATCCTTTAAGGTTTGCCTCATCCATAAAAATTGATCACAACAACTAGCGGCCACAATATACTCGGCTTCGGTGGAAGACAAGGGGACACAATTTTGTTTCTTTGATGACCAACACACCAACGACCTAGCAAGGAATTGGCAAGCCCCGGAGGTTGATTTCCTTCCAACTTTGTCTCCCGCCCAATCCGAATTCGTGAAACCATAAAGAACAAATCTTGAGCCCTTGGGATACCATAAGCCAAAGTTTGGGGTATCAACTAAATATCAAAAGATTCGCTTGACCGCCACAATGTGGCTTTCTTTTGGGGTGGCTCGAAACTGTGCACAAATACCCATAGTTAACATGATATCTAGTCTAGGTGCACAAAGATAAAGCAAAGAACATAGACTGATATACCTTTTGATCCACATCTTTACCCTTATTATCGAGAGTGAGCTCACACTTGAGGGGCATGGGAGTCTTGGCTCCATTTAAATCCATCAAATTGAACCTCTTGAGCACATCTTGAATGTATTTGGCTTGATTAATGAAGATACCTCAAATTACTTGCTTCACTTCAAAACCAAGAATGAATTGCAACGCCCCCATCATAGACATTTCAAACTCATCGTTCATTAGCTTAGCAATGACATCATTGAAAGCTTTGTTAGGAGAACCAAAGATAATATCATCAACATAAATTTGACGTATGAACAAGTTTCCTCAAACTCTCTTAGTAAAAAGAGTAGGGTCGATTAGCCCAACGTCGAAACCACGGTCTACCAACAACTTTCTAAGGTGCTCATACCACACATGTGGAGCTTGTTTAAGTCCATAGAGTGCCTTATCATGTTTGTAGACGTGGTTTGGAAACTTGGGGTCCTCAAAACCCAGAGGTTGCTTGCCATACACCAACTCATTTAAGGGACCAAATGCACTATTAACATCACATTTGTTGTAACTTAAAGTTATGATGAGATGCATGTGCAAGCAAGATATGAATGGATTCTAGACGGGCAACAAGGGCGAAAGTTTCACCATAGTCGACACCCTCGACTTGGTAGAAGCCTTTAGCCACCAATCTTGCCTTGTTGCGAATATACATCCCATTTGCATCTTGCTTGTTCTTGAAGATCCACTTTGTTCCGATGACATTATGGCACTCCTTGGGTCTCTCCACCAATGACCATACTTTGTTGCGCTCGAAGTTGTGAAGTTCTTCATGCATGGCATCAAGCCAATTCGGGTCTTCAAGCACTTCATACACCTTTTGGGTCTCTACACAAGAAATGAAACTATTGTGGCCAACAAAGTTAGCCACTTGGTTATGAGTAGAAATGCCCCTTTCAAGATTACCAACAACATTTTCAAGAGTAATTCCTTTTCGGATGAGCTTGGCGATTCTCCTTGCTTCCCGAGGAACATGAGCTTCCTCAATGGATTCATGAGAAGCTGCTTGGTCATCACCACTATCTTGATCCTCGTCTTGACCTTGAAATTGAGCTTGCTCCTCTTCTTGAGCTTGCTCGACATTTTGGCTTTTTCCATCCTCTTGAGCTTGAGCTTGGTCATTATGGGTTGAAGAGCACCCATCATTTACTTGAGCTTGACCTTGATCAAGAGCTATGTCCTCAACAATGGCATGTTGGTGGCTATGAGTTTGATGTATATCTAGTGTAGGTGAGGGCTCCACTTGAGTAGAGCATTGTCCTTCTCCTTCCACCACAAGGGGTTCCTCAACAGGGCGGAAAAATCCCACACCCATTCTTCTTATGGATTGAGTATGAATTTCACCACCTACATCACTGAGATCAATTTGCCCCACTTGGGAGCCATTATGCTCATCGAACATCACATTAGAGGATACTATAACTTGCCCGGTGGACTTGTTATAGATCCTATAGGTGTGAGAGTCCGATGCATAGCCAACAAAGATACCTTCAATAGAATGAGACTCGAATTTAGATAACCGACTTGAGAATATAGAACTTACACCCAAATACCCGAAGGTAGTGGATACTTGGCTTCTTTCTGGTGAGGATATCATATGGAGTCATATCCAATTGCTTGCAAAGATAAACCCGATTAGCAATGTGACAAGCAGTTGAGATAGCTTTGGCCCAAAGTTATATGGAGACTTGAACTCCGGAATCATGGTTCTTGCCATATCCATTAGAGTCCGGTTCTTCCTTTCTGCCACATGATGGCTCTGAAATATAGCTATCTACGTCCACATTTAAACTAGATATTACTCATATTTTTATGAAATATCTCTCTAAACCCTGCCACTAATGCCTAATATTCAGAGGGGTATGCAATCCTTTCTTTTATATTTTTCCTGCGCAGATAACGCCGTTTAAAGGAGGGAATCACTACATTAAAGTCAAAGATACGAGATGTCCAACAACCAGAAGAAACCAGGAGTCATAAAGCGGAGGCAGACGCTTTAACGACTAACTATACGACCGGAGCAAGAATTCCGGCCGTATAGCTCTGGTCGTATAGTTGGCGCTTCCACCGTTAGGTCAAACAGAACAACTTTCGTGATGGGAACCCTATATAAAGAAGCCTTGAGCGACAAGAAAACAAGCCCCGACCTTGCCAAAAGTCTCTGCCATAGATCACCAGCCGCCTCTAGATCTCAAAACCCTTCTCCATCTCCATACCCATATTCCAGCACTTGTAATAGTAGATCTCTTCTTCGATTGGCGACATTATAAGACTATTTCTATCAATCTTATGATTTTCATTACAGTGTTTATGATTGTTGATCTCATCTCTATGTGTGAGTGATTCTCCTTGGGCTAAGGGCTTTGGCCTAGCCATGTAGCGTTTGTGCATGTTATTTATCATAGATGGGACCGTGTATTAGTTTGTATGACATGATGATTATTGTATCCTATCTTGCCTCAATCCAAGGACTTGTCAGGTACCCATGACCCCGAGGGTTGAGCCAGGTATAGGGAGTATGAGTAATGACTGATCTGCAGGTTGGGAACCCCAGTGATAGAAGGGGTAGTACGGCTGTATGTGAGGGATTTGCTTGGGATTAATGGTGACATCACTATGCATATCATTAGTTCTCTTTCTTCTATGGATGAGACTAGTAGGTTATTGCTATAAGTGGCCGTGGAGGCAATAGCAATTATGGATGCACTGCCCACATATAATTTATCTTGCTCTAACAAGTACGTGCATACTTTATTTGTATCTTTTATTCCCATCAGATGTTTTGCACATCTACAGCTGAAACCGAACACCCTAGGCCCTCTCTCTCCATCATCGACAACAACAAAAATATGCAAGCTATTGGTCCGGTAAAAACACAAAAGGAATTCTAAAACTCCTGAAGGTCCGTTAAAGTAACTTCACTACGCATTCGCTTCCCGAGGATTCGATAACCTAGGCCTACTAGGGAAAAATAAGTTATACTACATCCATAATCCGGATCGAAGGTATCACCACACCATTTTGTTGAGGGGTATATGGAGATAAATATTTATGCTTGATCCCCTCATCACCAAGAAACTCATCTAAGGTGTAGTTCTTGAACTCGGTACCATTGTCACTCCTTATGGCCAAGATCTTGTTGTTATGTTGATGTTGCACTTCATTGGCAAAGTTGATGATGGTTTTTGAGTCTCACTCTTCTTCTTGAAGAAATATACCCATGTGTATCTTGAGTAGTCATCAACAATAACCAAACAATTCTTCCCCCAAGGCTATGAAAGGATGGAGGACCAAAGAGGTGCATGTGGAGGAGATCCAAGATCCCATCGGAATAGATGGTTGTAGTTGGGGGTGTGCCGTCTCATGGAACTTACCTTCAATGCATGCCCTACACAAACGATCTTTGACAAAACGCAGATTATCTTTTAAACCAAGGATGTGGCCTCTCGTGTGAAGGCTTTGCAAAAACCTCACGTTGACGTGGGCAAGATGGCGATGCCAAAGCCATCCCACGTCACCTTTAGCCATTAGGCAAGTCGCGGTAGGTGTCGTTTTCTTATCGAAATCTACCACTGATGGCATGCAAGTGCAAAGGTTCATCCGAGAATGTTTTCACGGAAGTATTAATTCCAGTTTTTATATTGATCCCAACGAGGAGCCTAGGAATGTGTTTTTATGCGGTGTTTCTGTCGCACCCAAGGTGTCACAAGTCTTGAGTGAATTGACTACAAATGTTGACGGTGGAAGTGGTTAATAAAAGATAGAGAAACTTGGTTAGGAAATAAGTAAATTGCATGAAAATAAAAATGCAGAAGATGTTTAAAGGTCCTGTAGATGAGAAGTTAGGCGCAGAGAGAATCGGTTCATAGTGATACTGAAAGTGCCAAATGGAATAAGCGGAATAAGCGATAATTATAATTCTCATTTATATGTGAGTAGGAAAGCAACCCATATACCGACTAGGAGTCCTCATGGCCAATTCTTCCCAATTCCAATGATCCATCTGCCTATTACCACGACCGTGGTTAGTGCATTAATTAAGGTCTTTCAACCAGATCAAGGCTTTAACCTTGTTGGTTCCTTTTTGTCCTCGAGTAATGCTAGCTCTTCTTTGATATCGGCCGTGTCACTCGGGGGTCGCTGAATTACTAGCATACAAGTTCATACCTATGAGATCTTTGGATCATGTTACCTGGGCCTTGATATGTTGCAAACGTATCCATAATTTTTGATGTTCCATGCTTGGTTTTATCTACTTTCTTATGTTTTGTCCACACTATGGAGTACTTTCTATAAACTTCCTTAGACTAACCTATTAACAAGATGCCATAGTGACAGCTGCCTGTTTTCTGCTGTTTTGGTTCCAGGAAAATCAAAAAATGAATATTCTCGGAATTGGACGGGACAAAAGCCAAAGTCAGTTTTTCACTAAGGGGGACACGGAGCAAGAATACGAGACGGAGAGGGGCCAGAGGGCCGCCACACCACCTGGCCGTGCGGCCAGGCCTGGCCCACGCCATGGGGTGGTGTGGCCGCCTAGGGCACCCCCTCGGCCTCCTCTATCGCCTATAAGATGCCTCCGATACAGAAACCCTAAGTACCCAATCAAAATTCTACGAAAGAGTCTGTAGCCGCCATCATCTCCATCCCTATATCGGGGGGATCTGAAGCTCTTCCTGGCACCCGGACGGAGGGGAGAATTCACCCTGGAGGCCTTCTTCATCATCATGCAAGCCTCCGGTGTGATGCGTGAGTAGTTCATCCTTGGACTACGGGTCCATGTGGTAGCTAGATGGCTGGTTCTTCTCCTTTGTGCTATCATGTTTAGACCTTGTGAGCTCTGTTCATGATCAAAATCATTTATTTGTAATTCTACATGTTGTGTTTGCGAGGATCCGATGAATATTGAGATGATATTTCAGATTGATTATTGATTCTATCATGTCTTTGTTATTTGTGATCTTGCATGCTTTCCGTTGTTAGTAGCTATCTTGGCCAAGTAGATGCTAGTAACTCCAAGAGTTAGTATTTATGCTCGATAGTGGGTTCATGCCTCTCGTAATCTTGGGAAGTGACAGAAATCTCTAAGGTACTAGATGTGATGTTGCTACTAGGGAGAAAACAACAATCCTTTGTTCATAGAACAATCGTATTGTTTACTTTACACGCAATTCGTAATGCAATATCTGTTGCTTGCAACTTAGTACTGGAGGGGGTTCAGATGATAACCTGAAGGTGGATTATTAGTCATAGATGCAGTTGGATAACGGTCTATGTATAATGTTGTAATGCCCAATCAAGTCCCAAAAGGAGTCAAGACGAGTAGTATATGCATGTATTGCTTTCTCGATGTTTGTCAATTGCCCCTCTGTAATTTTTTCACCCAACATGTCATCTATCTTAAGGAGAGCCACCACTAGTGCACTATGGACCCCGATCCTTTCTTTTACCATCAATCTACAACTGTTTACTGCTTTCTGTTTACTTTCTACAAGCAATTACTTTCTTCCACACAATACATTTAATCCTTTGTTTTCGGCAAAACCGGTGAGATTGACAACCTCACTAAGTTGGGGGCAAAGTTATGTGGTTGTGTTGTGCAGGTTTCCACGTTGCTACTGGCGCTGGTAGTGCGCCTTGACAAAGTCCAGCTAGCAACACCTTGGAGGTGTTTCCTTGCTGCTACTGGTTCGATAACCTTGGTTTCATAACTGAGGGAAAAATTGCTGCTGTGCTCATCATACCTTCCTCTTGGGGTTCCCTAACGAGCTCGAGATATTTTGGGCCATCACGGACTTTTTCTGGCGCCATTGCCGGGGAGTCAAGGACATCTTCACAAGGGGAGTCCCTCATAACCAATCTATTTACTTTGTTGTTTTTGTTTTTCTTAGTTTATTTTTGCTTTGTTTGCTTGTTTCTTTATCAAAAACACAAAAAATTAGTTCCTACTATAGTTGTTGGTCTATTATTGCCTTGCTTTGTCATGTTGTCTATCAATGGTTGGTTTCTGTGAAACTAGTTCTTATTGGCCAGGTGGGTTCACGGAAGAATAAAAATATTATTATAAGGAACACCGCTTGTCACAAAAAGGGAAACACGTATGAGAACAAATTGATAAATTGAATACCATTGCTAGAAACGTGTGCTCTACTTATAATGTTACTTATTGCTTTGATAAATCATGTTCCTGTAGGAGGTATAAACACCCCCCTTTTAAATGTGAGTATAATGATAATGTTACCATATCTTCTTATGTTAAAGGAAATTATGACTTTTATGATGTGGAACAAATTGAGGAATTTATTGCTTGGAAGGGTGCATTTGAACTTGCTAGTTTGCTTGAAAATACTGATGATTCACCTTATAAAGATGAAGTTTATCATATACTTAAATTTTTCTTTGATAATTACAAGGAAGAAAATGGCCATATTCTTGAATATACTAATAGATGCTTTCCACAAATGGAAGAGACTAATGCCTTGCGGGAGCTTATGGAAGAATAAATTGCTGAAACTAGAAGCTCATTAGATAAAAAAGAGGAGGAGAGTGATGACCAAGAGGAGGAAGAATGGATTAGCTACCCATGCCTACCTTCTAATGAGAGTAACTATTTATCCCTTACATTATCTGATTGTCCCCCATGCTTACCAAAGGAGGATGAATGTTATGTTCATGTGGATTCTTTTGAAATATCTACAATGGGTAAAACTTGTGATAATAATTATGCTCCTATTATCTTGATAATACTTTATTTGTGCCTAACTTCGAAATGCATGGTACTAAAGAGTTTTGCTTAGAAAATGTTTATGATAAAGCTCTAGACGATGGTCCTATATTGAATGATCAGTCATATTGTTATAGAATTGTTAAAAGTGGGTTTGAAGGTTTTAATCCCACTATTTTTTAGTTTGATAAAAATTATGTGTTTGTATATCATGAAAAGCATACTTTATGTGATAGTTATATTGTTGAGTTTACTCATAAGGCTACTGAAAATTATTATGAGAAAGGAAAATATGGTTGTAGAAGTTTTCATGGTACCGAAACACCTCTCTATGTGCTAAAAGTTTTGAAGTTGCTCTTGTTTTATCTACCCATTCTTGTTACTATGTGCTTCTTTGATTTATTTTCTTACAAGATTCCTATGCATAGGAAGTGGGTTAGACTTAAATGTGTTTTGAATTTGCTTCTTGATACTCTCTTTTACTTCAATTCATATTTCTTATGTGAGCATCTTCTCAAACTATCAAGCCTAACTTAAAGGCGTTAAAGAAAAGTACTTATTGGGAGATAATCCAAAAGTTTTAGATGAGTATCGGAAGTTATTACCTCAGTAATAACCTCTTCTTATCCTTTTTATTTGCTTTTTGTGCCAAGAGTAACCTCTAATGAGAGATAAGTAATGATTGGGAAAGTTGCTGTCCCGAAACAGATTTTTGTGCTTCACCGTAAAAATTCGTGTAAAATATCTGTACGTCGTGTTGGCGCGTGAATTTTTGTGCTTCTGCCCCAGGTCGTTATCTAACTTTCCTTAGTTCTACACTTTTTTATTTGAGCAACAGAAGGTCTTCGAAAAAATTAGTTTTTACCTGCTGGTCTGTTTTGACAGATTTCTGCTATTATTTGCATTTGCTTCTTGTTGGTTCCTTTTGAGTTCTTTTGGAGAATTGAGCTTTTTGAGGGAAGTGATACAGTAGCTTGTATTTTAATGGAAGTTTTATTGGTGTTGAAACTGAACCTAAAGACTTATTATCTTGAGTGCACTAATGTTGCTAATAAAGATTGTGTGAAGTTTTGTATGAAGGAAAAATTTCAGGTGTATGGAGAGAATGATGTAATGAGATAAAGAATGGACTAAAGTTCAAGTTTGGGGATGCCACCCCAAGAAATATTCAAGAGGTACAAGCGTCAAAGCTTGGGATGCCCAAGCCATCCCCTTCTTCATCAATAAAAATCCCAGGTTTCTTCCAAACACTTCATTTTTATTGTTTTATGCACTGTTGTGTTGTTTTTGGAGCGTCTTTTTTTGTTTTTCATTTTGGTTTTAATTTGCTTGGTTTTCTTAGTTTGCTGAATAAATTGGTTGGACCCCTCTTTCATACATTGGTTTTCAAATAGTTTGGTTTGGATTTGAAAAGAGTAGGAAAAGTTCATGCTTAAGTGGTAAAGAGAGCTTGTTTTTGACTGTGGCCCATGCTTTGTCATGCCATGCTTGATATTTTTTTGGATTTATGCTTAGTGATCTTTGCTGTAGCATGACATGTTATAAACAATTAAGATTGCTTAATGTGCCTTTGAAAGAATCATGTGTTGTTTTAGCATATTAAAGCATAGTATTGTGGTATTCTCCTTTGATGCTTTATTTGGGTTGAGATGGCGCATGCTCACACCATGTTATGACTATCTCAAGTCACCATAGCCTTTATGATCTTTTAATTTTTGACCTGTAATATCACTTTATGCTTTGATTAATGATGTTTTGTCGCTCTGCATGATTATGGCCATTATTGCTCTCTTAGTTGGTCGCTCCCAGTCTTTGGCTAGCCTCCATAACCAAGTATGAGTTCCACTCATGCATCCAACTCCTCAAACCAAGTTATTCCAAAGAGTCCAACATGCCTACCTATTAGCATTTGCTATTCCAAGTATATTCATGTTTTTACCTACCTTCCAAATTAAACTTGTTATGTGAAAATTAGTGATTAAAGCTCTCACGAACTTGATGGCACACTTTACTTTCTTGCACTTAATAAACTTGAACCATTGCGTCCATCTTTGTTGCGTATATGCTTGCGCTTTATAAGTTGAAGTTAGCAGAACCATGTATCATGGGGAACTCTTTCAACATTGCACTTGTACATTGTACCTAGTTGATATCATGTTCTTTTGCTTATGGATCTCATCGGTGTAAAATAAAAGGGGAACTTGTAAGATCATGGAGTTTGTATTTGTGTTAGAGAAACGCCTAGGCCGCTAGCCTAAGCCATGCCTAATCATGGTGGAAACTTGCAGCATAACCATAATGAGCACTCTATGAAGCCCAAATTCTAGTGTAGAAAAGTGGTTTCAAATTTATGGTTTGAATACTTCTAGTCTTTTTCCCAAAACTCAACTCCACAAACAAAAGTCAACACATGAGTTGACTTTGATAAAAAATAAATCCTAACCGGTATTCCAAAACCACTTTTGTACACCAGAATTATATGTTCTACTAAGAAAACAAGATAAAATAGGAATATATGGCTTGAACCGGCGAAACTAGAAATAAAAGGAAAGAGTTGAGTAACAGAAGGACTTAAGGAAATGCAGACATGCATGTGCATAAATCCATATATGAAAATAATTGGGGTAAATCCATATAATTATCCAGACATACATTTTGGAGACTAGGAGTGGTAAAAACATGGATGTTTATAGTTACTGCTTCCGGAGACAACTCTAATGGGGCTGAAGTCACCCTTAAGTGGAGCTATAGCGGACTAATGCACTTAGCGGCATGCTATGAAAAGGCTATAGCAACCTATTTTAGACAAAGAAAAAAATTAATTCATTTCACCGAGCTTGTAGAATATTCGTCTGGATGCAAACTTAAATAACGAGGTGGCGACATTTGTCTTTGTGCTTTCCCTAAACTTCAGTACTACCGAGTTTTGGAGTCGTCAACCTCTAGGACCGATCAAGTCATCAAGTATGCAATGCAAACAGTCACTAGCTTCAAAGTGGACCACCCGTCGCCAACAACGAGGGAGCATCAAGCCGAAAGATGATAAACTGTAGCGAAATGAACTAAGTAGCTCTTTGGAGGGTCTAAAGATACAATGGATTGAGAATTTGCAGGCATGCAATATTAAGGGAAGTGCCGTGGTCGCGCTAGGGAAACATACTCTTCTACATGCTGATCCTTGCGTTTATTATCCTACATTAATGTTTTCCTTCTGAAGAGGAACCCCCGTTTGAGGAGCAATTAACCCACACAATGCCAAAGTGTTCACGAATGCCAACAAGCCGAATGTGGTTGAATGTGCGGAACAAATAATGGGAGGGACATCGTGATCCTTTGTTTCCGGTTGCCACCCAAGCCTATAGCTAGCTTTCTGTCAAAAAAAAGCCTATATCTAGCTTCAACACATATGAAGAGATCAAAATTTGGGATGGTCTGATTGCCAATAGGAAAAGCAAAGATATGACCTAGTCACGTTCCTGCAGCTGGGATAGATTAATTCTAGCCATGCAAAACTCAAAAGAAGACCCCTTGCTTGCTTGCCACACTACTGTGAAATTTATTTATAGAGATGCATTCAGCATGCCATCATGCAAGCGACGAGACTAATTTCTTCAAATACCTAACCCTCATTGTACTTCTTATATCTTACTTGTGGCATTGAACTTTAAGATGGCTCTTATTTATGTATGATGGCATATCATTGCTCTGAGATCTGCTAAATGAAGAGTTTGGTATAGACAAGTATTAGTTCGGATCAATGGTAGGGGCAGTAGTTGTTCACTAACTGGTCCTATTGCTGCAGTGCTCAACATGTTTTTGGTTGCTTGTGTAGAACTCGGCTTAAAATTAATTTTCCATTCATAAAAACCTTGATCTTTCATATTTGGTAGTCACAATGTATATAATTACAAAAGTTGGCTTCCTCTCATCTTGCACAACGCAAAGTTAGGAACATCAAGTTGATGATTGTGATCGGGAATGATGTAATCCACATAATGGACTCTACTCATGACTCAAGGAATTTTTTCCCAAGTGAGATTTGTCTCCGAAGGACGCTCACACTTACCCTCGTCAACCTCTCTTATCTCCAACAAACCCTTGCGCGAGAAAGATCCCAACTGACGTGCCTCAAGGATGGAGATGCAACTACCATGATGTTTCATGTTGTGTAGAATGGAATAAGAGCTAAGAACTGCATTTTCTCCACCCGTGTGGGGGGTGAACTAATCATGGATTAAGATCATAGGGAGGCAACTCTCTTCATCAGTTACAATTAGGGTTTTTTTCTTGTTTGTAAAAAGTTACCCGTGGGCACCGGTATTACGGGTCGGAATACTGGTAATAATGGTCTGAGTACCGCGTGAGGTTTCCCAAACATGCTGAAAAATTCGTCCAAAATTTCTCAAAACTCTGTAAATATTTGCCGGTGTATTTTGTCTGATGTTTAATTTTACCGGTCATAACAGGAATAACTGGTATTCGACAATATATCAGAAATAGCGGTCAACAAAAAAATCCCTCGGCTCTTACAATGCACTTAGCTTCTGAGTTTCTCGGCTCTTATTTTTCGTCGTGTTGCTATTTTTTAAGAACACCAAGCAGATCACCCACAGGCAGACCACTTCATGCACATATAAACCCGAACAATACTGAAGTTTGAAGTCTCGGATTTGAGACTGGCAAAATTATCATCACACACACATAATTCAAAGAACCTCGGTCCAACCAAACACTTCTCTTGTTGAAAAAATAAAGCTACATACCCATAGACAAAATGCAGAGAACTGGACCGCGCCAGTTCTTTAGAAGGCAACAAGACAACATCGGCCTTGATTTGCCAGAGCTACAGTATGAAGGAAAGTGTGCCTTGCTCCTTTTGTTTCTTTTGGACATCGGTCAACCCACCAATGTTTGAAAATTCACCTTTTTAAGAGCATCTCTAACCCACCCCCTTTCCTTTAGAGGAGAAAATGGCCCCCTTTCTTTTATAGGGGCAAATTTGCTCCTCTAAATTTAGCGCCGTGGAACCGATCCCAAGTTTAGAGGAGTAAAATTTTGTTTTTTGCAAATCAAAACTTTTGAATAAAACTATTACTATTGCAAACCGAAATAATCTCGCATGATCTTCTCATGTCCCTCGGCTCTGTTTCGGTTGTCCCATGCACGGCCGAACTGGGATTCCCTCCTCGACGCCCGCAAATCTTCGTTCAAAATCATAATAATTGCCATTTCCAATTCCGCGTCTTCATCATCTTCTTCCTCCACAGCCGAATACTATCGGTCACGAACAAAGCTGAAAAACAAACCCAAATGTCATAGGGGAATTCGGATAAGTACCTTGTGCGCGGCGGAGGGGCAGATCACGGTCGGAGCAGTGGGACTCGACTGGGCGGCCACGAACCAGCGTCTCCGCCGCCGGGAGAAGTTCGTCGGAATCAGGCCACGGACCTCGGCCACAGCCACCAACTCAACGCCCGTGGTAGCTCTACACTGCCTCCTTCCCCTCCCAAGGCTTTTCCTGACTGAAATTGACCTTGCACTTCAGGAACGGCACGCTACGCCGAGGGCAAAAAGCCGTCGGTGTAGGCCAAAATGCCCTCGGCGTATGTTACGCCGATGGCTGCCCTCGGTGTAGCCTCCTCGGCAAAGCCTTTGCCCTCGGCATAGCCCCGTCGGCATAATAACGGCAGGTTATAAAAAAACCAAAAAAATCAATTTTTTTTGATTTTTTTCCAACTTTTTTAAATCTTTGAATTGTTTGAATCGTTAATCTCTCACCTGGAACATTTTTAACACTAATTATTGTTAATCTTTGATCAAATTGCAGTCTTGAACAAACTTCTTACTCGGTCAACCATCCTAGCACTACTCCAGCTCCACCACGCTTAACTTCTCAATTCCTTCTGAATCAGCTTCCGCGAAGCAACTTGTACCTAGTTGTCAATACTATGATATCAATCTTATTAACT
Organism: Avena eriantha; assembly: GCA_910589775.1. Lineage (NCBI taxonomy): Eukaryota > Viridiplantae > Streptophyta > Magnoliopsida > Poales > Poaceae > Avena > Avena eriantha. Next base: position 30,852,415 of record OU342741.1, read on the forward strand.
CTTATATCATTATGTCACATGTTTTTATTTTTGAAACTACAAACACTTATTTAAGTAAACAACAATGAATAAGTAAAAATATTACTGATTCAAATAAAAATACTATTGAATTCAAATAAAAATATAATAATTTTACTTTTTTGTATTTTCTATTTAATATGGAATAATTAATATCTTTAAATCCGTAAATCGGAATTTGATAAATAATATGTCTAAATTGATCACAAAAATAAAAGGAATCTAAATATGATATCCATATCAACTTATCACAAACCCCCCGTTTTTGAATTAGCTATTTGGTGGTTGCTTCACAAAATCCCCCTTTTTTACGCTCGGAAAATGGAAAATGGCTTTTTGGTGCGACGAAAAGGAAAATTTCCTCCTACAATATTGTTCGCCATCCCCTGATGTACATGTATGCAAAATATGGACATATTATCTCAAACTATGTCTTGATTCTAGCCATAACATTGGTCATTTGACTCGAAAGCCAAGAAACCTCGAATGAGATAGGTCATTTTGTGAAGGATTTTTTCAGACATAATCAATATAGCAAGTTTGATATTTTTACTTGTAACTATGTCATATAATATGACACCACGCGAAGGTTTCGCATTGTTTGGATCGTTTTTGAAATTTTTATGCCCGTTTTAAACTATCGTCAAACTTTCTCGAACGACGGGCATGAAGATTCTTAGCTCGGGGCCGAGCCTCACTAAACTTGCTTTGGATCTTTGATAAAATAGCATATTTTGAATCTAAAAATGATTTTTGTAAAAAAACATGAGCATCGGATCATGTACATGTAGTTCATATCTGACCCACTTCCTACCAATTCGGCAGAAATTTGTCTTTTTCACCAGGGATGGACGGAAAGGTTTCAGATCCCCATGTTGGGACATTGTCCATATAAGGTGGTCTAGTATTTTTGTAAAATGTGGTGGTAGCATTTTGAATTAGCCATTTGGTGGTTGCTTCACAAAACTCCCCAATTTTTGTGCTCGGAAAATGGAAAATGGCTTTTTGGTGCGACGAAAATGAAAACTTCCTCCTGCAACATTGTTCGACATCCCATGATGCACATGTATACACAATATGGGCACATTATCACAAACTATGCATTGATTCTAGCCATAATATTGGTCATTTGACCCGAAAGCCAAGAAACCTCGAATGAGATAGGTCATTTTGTGAAGGATTTTTTCAGACATAATCAATATAGCAGGTTTGATGTTTTTCCTTATAACGATGTCACATAATATGACACCGCGCGAAGGTTTCACATTGGTTGGATCGTTTTTGAATTTCTTATGCCCGTTTTAAACTATATATAATATTTTATGTTTCACTTAATTTTTTTTATAAATATGTAATATTTGAGTGTAGATAGATAGATCTTATTTTTCTGCAAATTTTGATATATTATTAGTATTTTTCCGAATTAGAATGATTTAGTTATGATTTTTCAAAGTTTAATAAGATAAAAGGAAAAATAGCTACGCCGAGGGCAGCCATCGGCGTAGCATAGGATACGCCGAGGGCATTTCTACGCCGACGGCTGCTTGGAGGGGCTGGCCTGGTCACGGTCTACGCCGACGGCCCCGATGTTTGGCCGTCGGCGTAGCGACCGGCCGTCGGCGTATTCATCCATTCCTATAGTGTTGCTGTGACCAGAGACGAGCTTTCTACCGGTTCCAACCGTAGACGGGATCCACCTCGATGCTGCGGCTCTAGGGGGCGATATTGGCGACGGCGAGCAGCCGCGATAGGGGCGGATGGGGGAAATGGGGTTACGATCCTTCAGGAAGGTGGCGGAGGAAAAACGGTGCCCGACAGGGGCAACGCCGGCGAGAATGGTGCAGCAGGGCAGTGGCGACGAGGTGGTGGAGAAAAATATGGGAATCATGGCCTCCGGCGCGTATATTTGCGAGCCACAGAGGCCGATTCGTAAAATTTATTCTCCTATAAAGCCGTTTGGGGATGAGTTAGAGTCGGATCCGGCGGTTAGACGGGAAAATATACTCCTATAACGGCCGAAAGGGGATGGGTTAGAGATGCTCTAAAAAGGTTGTGCCTAGCTGAATGGATGGAGCAGTGCATTTGAGCAAGTCTGTGTTTCTTACATCCCCGCTACCTCCCAAGCCTAACTAGCTACGACAATTCGAGTGGAAAGCAAACATGATCAATTTACATTCCTCGAGTTTAGTTCAATTCCCGAGGTTGGATGGTTAGGAGGACAGTGGTACCTCCAGCCCACCAGGTATAAAACCCTAGGTTCGACGTTTTGGTATCTCATAAAGGCGGAATATTCTTTCAATGGGAGGCGACATTTCAGACGACAACGAGGTGCCTGGTGGCTTCATCAATTTCAATACCCGTTGACTTAGTCTGTTGGAGGTGCTCATAATGGTAGGGTGTCTGTATGCGTTCATAGGACTGAGTGTGAGCGTTTGCATTTGCACCGTGTTTCTCGAAAAGATGTTTAATTCAATTCCAAGCCACGCACCACTGGGGCGAGACCCCTTTCTAACTGCTCTAGGATTTTCCGATTGAAGCGTCTTTCTGTCTATCGACGGCAGAGTCTATTGATCCTCCACAATCCGGTAATGCTTTTTATCAATTCAATGCGGAGCGATATCAATGTACTGATTTGATTCAAGTCAAGGCTTCAATGTTATCAAGAAACAAAGCTGTCTCTAGTGATTGATCCGTTTGCTCTCCCCTTCAAGCACGTATCTGGTGTAATTTATAGAGTTGCATCATGGATGTCTCCTTGTGTGCGGCTACGAGAATGATCTCCTCCGAACAATCCTCCAGTAACTTCTCCTATCTACCATTGTCCTTGAACCTCACCATAGCTAGCTCTCTCTCGTTGATGTAGAATGGCGCATATAACTTCTCTGAAAAGTGATAAATAGATAGAAGTGATTAGTTTTGACCAACAGGAGGGCAGGCACTCATTTGCCGGTACCGCTGCTACGGTGTTCAAAATGTGTATTGTTCTTTTTAGATAAAAGGCGTGCAAATGCCCAGATTTAAATTAATATAGCCCATAGGTACATACAAAATTCACAACCAACATAAGACACAATGGCACATGAAGCTTAAATCAAGTTTGACCCACAACCGAGATCGATAACACATCTGCGATAGCTAAACTACCAACTACAAGGAACAGAACGGTCAAACAAGTAACTACTCCCTCCGATTTATAATAAGTGTCACTAATTTAGTGCAGGAGGAGTGCGTCGGTGCTTTCTATGTCTTTATTTTGCACGATTTCTAAAGCAAAACAAAGGATATGATTAGCAGGGGCGAAGCCAGGAAAAAAGGTCGTCGGGGTCAAGATGAACAAGCAATACTAATTCCATAGGAAAAAGTTGTATTTTGAGGTCTTTAACCTTCAAGAAAAAATATAACACCAATATATAGCTTATATAGCTCGAATATGTATGAACTAACATACCTAGAAACTATCTTCTATAATAAGCGCATGTAAATAATAAATCGTACTTGCTAGTCCCACATAAAAGAGAATGCTTTTGACCAAGAGAAAAGGTGGTTACAAAATTAATAACCTTGCCCTCTATATTATACCTATAATGGGATTTTATCATGATCATTGATCGGCATCATTTGATGTGGTTGGTTATGATTCTGCTTTCAAATTGAAGAAAATGCATATTATGCATTTTTTTTCCGAGACTGATTCCATCACCAGATTTGTAAGAGATAACTAGTGAAGTATATAGGAAAATTTACGGATACTACTTATTGGATCACATATATCAGGATGATTTTTTTAAACCATAAAAAATATATATCTTGATGGTGGATGTTTGAAGTCTAATTTTGGTCATACAATATAATCCTGCATAATAAGAGAATTGGGATATTGAAATCTCATGCTTCCTCGGATCAAGTACTAAATGTCTAGGTTGGCTTTAGTGGCACTTACGATCTTATAGAGCGAAACTAGGAAAGGAATCGTCGAGCGGCGATAGGAAGGCCGATCGATGGTTGACAGATGAAACGGAGGTACAGGGCCGGAGGCATCGAGCATTCTATAGTCATGAAGACGAGCGCGCTCTTCATCTAGCGATTGATTGATATGGAGATTAGATGAGCCGTGCGTTACAATGTAGCAGTGCTATCTACTTGCTGCGTTTACTGGACCTCTAGACAATTAGCGGCCTGTAGCATTTCTCACTTGTGCACGGATGTAAGCTGACGAGCTGGGGTCAATTTGTTATTTCACAGGGGTAATTTTATATACTAGGCTATAGTTCATAAGGGATTGGGCCAAGTTCGTCGGGGTCAATTGACCCCGGCTGGACACTGTAGCTCCGCCCCTGATGATTAGGGGAACTAATCCACCCGCTTTCATTAAGGAAACCGCTGTGCATTCGTAAATGTTCGTTAATATCCACGCCGGAGAAAGACTAGAACCGCAGCCTGTGTAACTTACCCCCGACCCACGTACTAAGTACGTTCTTACGGCTGACAAATAAAGTCATGGCGGTTGCCAGCAGCCGGACCTAGAGGAGATGAAATCAGTCAGGGTCATGTGGTTGAGCAGCGTTCATGCAAACTGAAATACATCGGGACAGGCACCGGAGAACCGGCAGCAATGTTGTCCGAGGCGTTGTTCGCTGGCTGCTCTTCTTGTCGTGAGGATGTGGCATGTGGTCATCACGGCCGCGAGGGTTCGAATGGGTCTAGATAGGCAATGATGCGTAATTAAGTTCATCTCTTCCGCGGCATGGCTGTAAATTTTTTTTCGGCAGCCCATAAGAACGTGTACGTTGGTAGTTGCATGTCTCTCTCGCATGGATCAGTGACTAGATTGCCCCTTCCTAATAAAAGCAGGTTTATTAGTTCTCCTAATCACAGCCTCTGTTATCTATATATTATATGTAGAAGGATAGAGAGAGATTGGCGAAATATGTTGGATGTATTATTGAGGCTCATGGGCGAGTATATATAGACGTCCAGGGGATCATCTTGGAGTACAAGACAAGTTAGGCTAGAGTCCTAATTATCCTACACTACCTCAATTACCGCGTACACGTATACTCTAACATCCCCCGCAGTCGTAGCGGGAGCGTCGTGAACAACTGGAACGTCGCGGACGGTCAGACTGGAGAGAAACCGAAGTAGCATCCAGTGGGCTGGCATCCCACCGCAGTCCGAGCGGGAGTGTCGTGGACGGTTTCGCGGCGCGAAGCTTGGACTATAGAGGATGCTGGTGAAGCTCAAGCGAGGTGGAAGCCCTTGTACCGATGTCGAGGGAGCCGAGAGCGTTGGGCGGTGCCATGGTCGGGGTAGCTGTGCGAGGGGTCGCCGTGGTCGATGTCGTGGCCGGTGTTGAGGAAGCCGCACATGAAGCCACATGCGCATAGTGTGCGAGGAGGATGCCGGAGACGCGTCGAGGCAGTCGTTGAGGGTGTCGATGCCGAACTCGATGCAGTCCGAGCCGTCGAGGACGAGGTGCGGCCATAGTTTTGCCAGAACTAGGCGCACATCGGGGACGAAGGCATACTCCGGTTTTGCCAGAACCGAGTACGCAAGAAGAACTCATGGGTGACGCGGTCGAAGAACACGTTGTCGAAGCCGATGAAGACGAGGCGTCCGGCGCGAGTTTGCCAGACTCGGGAATGCGTCGAGGACGAAAGCACTTCCGGTGTTGCCAGTACCGGGCATGCGAGGGGTGGGAACCATCATGAACTTGTCGCCATGTCAGAGGGACTAGCAGAGGAGGCCTCCGGAATCGTCGCGGTCGCAGATCGACGAAGATGTCGACCCTGCCCGCGGTTCTCAGAGTAGAGTAGCAGGTGGTGTAGACGGGGACGAGGCGATGAAGCGGGCAACGAAGTCGAGACAGTCGAAGATGTAGAAGGCGGCGGACCAGCAGCGGCCTGAGTGCTCATGCTGGACGCCTAGAGGGCGCGGGGTAGTCGGCGGGACCTGCGATGGCGAGAAGTTAGCCTGCAGGTTACCTAGTGGAGCGCGCCGGCGGTGCTCGAAGTAGAGCCAGGCGTGGACAGTGTCGACGCGGACGAGGTCAACGCGGACGGTGTCGCAGGCCCTGGCGCCGTGGGACCGGGTGAGGTGACGAAGACGGGCGCAGACGGCGGCGATCCGCGCCGTAGGAGAGGGCGCGGTGGAGGCCGAGGGCGCGGTGGAGGCCGAGGGCGTCGATGCGTGGGCACAGCGAAGTAGACTGCGCACAGCAATGCCACGGCCCGAAGGCACGGCGTGGCTGCAGGGCGTGAGTCAGGGCAGCAGATGGAGGCCACCAGCGCGTACGCGCTTGTGAGACGTGTTGGCAGCCGGTAGGCGGAGACCAAGGCGGCGGCGCTGCGACCCGAAGGGGCGACGCAGCGGCAACCCGTAGCTCGATCGGTGGCAGGCGCGTGCTCGGGGACGTGCTTGGCGTAGACGGGCACGGGACCGGTTGACCAGACCGACAGTGCGCCGTATGCACCATGGCATGGACGACGCGTAGATCGGAGTTGATGGCGGCGTTGTCTGTGCAGTCCCGGACGATGACGACGAAGACGATCCGATGAGGTCGGCCGCGGCAGCCTCCCGAGGAAGCCGCGGCAGCCGGCCGCGGGGCGCGGTAGCCTGCCGTGAGGCCGCGACAGGCTGCCAAAGCAGGCGCGGCGGCAGAGATGGCAGACGCACGGGCGCGGTAGATCGTCGATACCCATGGTCGGAGTAGAGGTGCGGCGATGACGACAGCGGTGGGCGACTCAATCCGATCTAAGATCGGTAAACCAAAAAAGAAAACCGATCAAGAGATCGGAAAAAAAGACTTGCAGGACAGCCGATCACGGATCGGCGGACGAGCCCTGCGTACGGGTCACGCGGCCCCCGGCGGAGATCATGGAGATCGACCTCCCCGAGGGCAGCATGATGCGGAAGCGCATGCGGCGGCTAGGTCAAGGATCTTGCCGCTCTGATACCATGTAGAAGGATGGAGAGAGAGATTGGCGGAATATGTTGGATGTATTATTCAGCCTCATGGACGAGTATATATAGACGTACAGGGGATCATCTTGAAGTACAAGACAAGTTAGGCTAGAGTCCTAACTATCCTACACTATCTCAATTACCGCGTACACGTATACTCTAACATTATATACTAAAAGTAATAGCCGAATGCCTGTGCGATGCTACGGTCTCACGTTGCAATATCCAGTTACATGCCATGAACATCTTATGTGAGTTCTGGAGGTGAAGTTGGTCCTTCGCGTCTCCCTAATGCAGTGTTCTTCTATTTTGAGGAAACTATCGCCCGACAATGTTCTTCCTCCCTCGTTGCGAACGTTTGTCAACACCATCCTATTTTTTATCGACATGTGACTCTGAAGTTTTCTTGGGACTTACGTCCACAACACTCAAGAATTATTATCAATGTAGTAGCTATGTGATCTGAGTTAGTTAATCTGTCGTCACATCCTAAAACAATGAGTTACACCTACACATCAGTCTGTAGCACCGCAAAGTCAGGAAATGCTGTTTGAAATATCCTGGCTAAAAACTCCAAAGTAGCTTAATTCGGAGCACACCGACCATGAAAAAAACTAATTATATATGCACACTGTTGAAACAATTATTGTAAATTCAAAATTGATTTCTGACTACATGCAACCAAGTGGTCTGTATTAATACTTCGACGCATACCAATTCTCTCTTCTACTTCTTCTTTCGTCCTTATTTGTAAACTTTAGCAAACCTATGAAGGCCTCCTCGGGAGGAGCACCGTCTAGATATGAATCTATGAGGAGCAAAGAAACTTGGAATGCACAAGGCCGGAGAGCACAAGGACGGCAAGATTGTTCATCTCCATCTCGCATGCATCTGCAACACCACTGCACCAGCATGCATCACACATAGCTTTATCAGATTCAGCCAAAAATCACGTTCACAGGAAGCGAGCCACTGCTATCCTTCTTTCTTATGTGCAAGATCAGAGCCACACCATGCCCAACTCCACGTATTGGTACAATGGTAACACTTTGCTGGGCAGCCTTGCTGGACACAGTACACAGCTTCAGATTCGTCAAAATCCAATAAGGCCGAGGACAACTCGAGCCTTCTCGGTCTTTGGCGATATGCCGTGACCGGCGTCATGCCGTACTGATTCCTCCTTTCTTCTTCATCAAATCTCTCTGATTTATTCCCTCGATTCATCCTCCACTGATTGCTTCTTGATTCCTCTCAGATTTGACCGGTTCCCTCTCCCTGTGTCTAGTTTCGAGTCTCTCTTCCTTCTTCACATCCATCACTTCTTCCCTTGCCATCTGCTCGCCCCACCTCGATCCAATTCTCTGTTTCAATCCTTTGTTTCAGCCCACCACTTGCTCCTCCAGCACTTGATTGCCAGATCTGCTCCTTCCTACACGACTGGTTTATTTAGGGGGCTCGTCTCCCCTGATTTGCGTCAATTATTAGCCACCTCAATCGGCAAGAGGGAGACTTAGAGGAGGAAATCCCCCTTCCTCTCTAAATCTTTATCTGTTGCTCATGTCAAATTCGCTCGGAGAGCCACCTGATGCGACCGCTACTAGAGGTTACCGACCTCTGGATGCCGGTCTCGTGGCCAACTTTGAAGATTCTCGCACCGTGACCGCCCCCACTTCAAATGGAGATGGAGGAGAGGGCCATCACGCTGCTGTCTCTTTTGGTATCCAGCCTCAGTCTTGTGCTCGGTTAATTAGGCGCAATGGAGCCACTTCCATTACTCCAAATCAAGGGAAGACCAACGTCGATGGAAGAAAGAGCTTGATGATTGTACAACATAATCGGTCACAAGACTACAAGACACATAATATGGCTACAACACAAGTACCTAAGGCAAATCGGGTTCCCTTGAAGCTCGTCGGATGGAACTGCCGAGGTATGGGAAAAAACCTCGATAGCTCCACTAAGATGGAGTACCTTTCTAGGTTCATGAACTCCACATGTGCTCAGATAACTTTTGTTTCAGAAATAAGGACATCAAGGTACAATTCTTCCCAACTTAATTCTCGTTTTAACACTGCTGATAGCTTCGTAGTTCTGTCCAATGGTCGTTCGGGCGGACTTTGGATGATTTGGTCTGATGAAGTTCACGTCTCGGTCAAGTTCTCAAACCACTATATGATATTAGCCTTAGTTACCAATAGAACAATTAATGTGGATTTTGCTTTGGCTTGTGTCTATGGAGACCCTCATCATCGCGATACTTGGATAATATGGGATCATGTTTACAACTTCGTTAATGACAATCTTGGGAAGCCAATAATTTGTTTAGGTGACCTAAATGAGATAATGTGTGATGTGGAAACCACTTCTGTTAATGTAAATAAGCATCGTATGCGTGCTATCAATTCCTATGTAAAACAATGTGGTCTTTTTGACTTGGGGTTCAGTGGGCCGGCTTACACTTGGACAAACATGTGGTTTTCCTCCACACCTATCTTTGAGAGGCTTGATCGTTGTCTTGCTAATGCAGAATGGTGTGCTATGTATCCTAATACCAATGTGTTTAATTTACCAATCATCCATTCTCTGAGTGATCATGCGCCTATTTTGATTTCCACTGAGTCTCATTTTCGCAGACCTAAACTTCAATTTAAATTCGAAAATTGGTGGACTTTTGAGAAAGACTTTCAAGGAATTGCAAAAAATGCTTGGCCCTCTTCGGTTAATAAACCGTTCCACGCTAGATCCACTAACCTTGCAGGAACTTTGAAAAGGTGGTGCAAGAAGAAAAAACCTTTACAGCAGCAGCTTGACTGCATTCAAGAACAAATCAGTGAAATTCAATTGAAGCCTGTGCAACTCCAAGACCATTCCCTTCAGGCAAGGCTAGTTGCCGAATATGAAGAGAATTTGACTAAGTTAACTGAGTTTTACAGGCAACGAGCAAAAAAGCATTGGGCGACCAAAGGTGATAGGAACACATCATTCTTTCACAATGTTGTTCAAAAGCGTAAGCGTCGTAATCGTATAGTATCTATTAAAGACTCTCATGGAAATAGCCTGTTTGATCCAGATGATATAGCGAATGAGTTTGTTAATTATTTTAGGACTATCTTTCGCTCTGCTGCTACTAACAATGACAGGCCCAGCTTACACACAATATTGCTGCAAGATACTAGTGACTTCACCAACTCGATCCCTGACAAACAGGAAATATGGGAAATTCTCAAAGCCATGAAGAGAAATGCCTCTCCTGGACCTGATGGATTCAATGTGGGCTTCTACCTCTCGGCTTGGAGTTGGATAGGAGACGATGTGACCAACCTGGTAAGAAATTTCTACACCACTGGTATTATACCACCTCATCTCAATGATACTCAAATTGCCCTTGTACCTAAGAAGCTTGTTACCCATTTGCCTTCAGACTTTAGACCCATAAGTTTGTGTAATGTGATCTATAAAATCATTGCTAAATCGCTAGCCAACAGATTGAAAGAACATTTACCTGATTACATTCACCCCTCCCAACAAGCTTTTATTGAAGGTCGTCGCATAAGCAATAATATTATTGTGGCTCAGGAGATTGCCCACTCCTTCACTCTTACTTCTTGGAAAAGCCTCGATTTCATGCTAAAAATTGACCTTGCCAAAGCTTTTGATAGAATAGAGTGGAACTTCATTGTCTCGGCTCTCGCTCAAAAAGGGCTTCATAATCGTTTCATAAATCTGGTGTATGCATGCATTTCCTCGCCGAATTTCTCTGTAATCATTAACGGCCAGTCTTTTGCGAAGTTCAATAGTACCAGAGGAATTAGACAAGGATGTCCTTTGTCGCCGTATCTTTTTGTCCTTGCAATAAATGAGCTATCTCTGATGCTACAGGATGCCCTGCAAGCCAATCATCTCACAGGTATTTCACTTGGACCTAATTGCCCTCCGATTCACTCTTTGATGTTTGCAGATGACCTGATTATTTGTGGAAAAGCTGAAGTGCAGGAAGCTGATACTATTTTACATATCTTAGACCACTTTTGTGAGAATTCAGGGCAAATTCCTAACTGGAGTAAATCTGGTATCTTATTCAGCAAAAATGTTACTATGCAGGTTAGAGAAGATATTAAGCGATTTTTTCAGGCTCCAGACATTGACAGTACTTTTGTCCATTTGGGCCACCCTCTTATTTTGCCCTCCAAAAAAAGATGTGCGGCCTACAACTTTGTCTACGATAAATTCAAGTCCAAGCTTAGTTCCTATAAAGCCAACCGACTCTCTCATGCAGCAAGATTAACCCTTATAAAATCTGTTTTCTCTTCCATCCCTGTTTACTATATGTCTAACATCCTTTTCTCAAAAAAAATTCTCTCAAAAATAACAACAATCATAAGGAATTTCTGGTCGACAGGTGTTCAGGACGATAAAACCACTAGAAGCTTTGTGTCTTAGAGCATGGGCTGATGTTTGTATTGCAAAAAATATTGGTGGTCTCGGTGTTAGAAATCTACAGGCACTTAATCAAGGTCTAATCCTTTCAGCGGCTTGGAAACTAGCAAAGGAACCACAAAGCCAAATAGCCCAGATTCTCAAGGCGAAATATCATCATGATACATCCATCTGGAGAGCCAAGCCAGACTAACCAAAATCTGCTTTTTGGGCTGCAGTTCTCAAGGTAAAGCCTCTATTAGCATCAGCCACCATTTATCAAATTGTTGATGGTAGTAGCTCGGTCTGGAGCTCTCCCTGGTTTGTGGGTTGGGAAACTATTTATGATCACCTTATTATACAAGACCAACCTTATACCTATCCTGCTACTGTAAAGGATCTTTGGATACCTGGTCAAAAGCTTTGGAACGCTACTCTAATCAACTCTCTGTTTAGTCTGGAAACTGCTAATGCAATTCTTCAAACTCCTATAATTAACACAAATGGGCAGGACACTTTGGTTTGGACACTAACCCCTGCAGGTCAATACTCCTCCAAAAGTGCATACACGCATTGTTTCAACAACCTGCAGCTTCCTCCGAGGCAGCGACCGAAGATGGTTCCTCAGCAAACAATTGCTCTTCTTAATCAGGTCTGGCAAGATAAGCAAATGGCACCAAGAGTTCAGACCTTTGCCTGGAGGCTTCTTCGGCAAGCTCTTCCGACTGGTAAGAGGGCGAGTAAATTCTCTAAACATATTAAAGAAAACTGTTCCAGATGTGGCAGTGTTGAAGATGAGATGCATATACTCTTTCTCTGTCCCTTTTCCAAAGCCGCTTGGTTTTGTTCACCTTGGTTCATTAAAACTGAAATTTTCGCTGCAAATCACCGCTCCATTCATGACATGATTCAAGTGTTACTTCACTCAAGGCACCCACAGATTAATCTCATCTCCGTGTACACTTTCTTATGGTGTCTATGGAATGTGCGGAACGATGCTCTTTTTCGCAGGAAATTTTGCAGGCCTATCCAGGTGTTTGAGGCAACAAACGCAATCATTCAGGCCACCAAATTAGAAGCTGCAACTTCCTCTGAAGATCACAGTCAAGCTCAAGGGGAAAAATCAGATGAATCAACGGATGCTGCTGTGCAGTTGCAGAATGCTCCGTGCCAACAGATGACTACCTTTCGAGGAGCTACAACAGGGGACATATCCAATATTTCAGGCCCGGTCATCTTCTCTGATGCTGCATGGTCTCCAGGATTTGAAGGACAGCCTGCGCCAGCTGGCCTAGGTATCTACATGCAAATTTGTGATGACAGGACTTGCTCCCAGATTAGCATCTCGGCTATCTCGCTGCCAGTGTCGTCAGCCATCCAGGCTGAAGCCTTTGGATTGATGCTTGCAATCAAGCTTGCAGAGATGCTACATATTCATCAGGCAACCTTCCTGACTGACAACGTCACACTGGCAAAAGCGGTTGCTACCCGAGATCTCTTCCATGCTCCAGGACATTGGGCAATCAGGCCTCAACTTGCTGAAATGACGGCTACTACTTCCTTTGATGCTTCGAAGGTTTTTCACATATCAAGAGGCCTCAATTTTAGAGCTCATCATCAGGCTAGACTAGCACTTAAAATTCAGAATAGGCCTTTATCTTTCAGATGCTTATGTACAGGCAGTGGAGCTTGCCGAAATGCAGGAATTACGGCAGAGTCTCGCGTGTCCCAGTGCACGCTCATCCTTGTAAAATGTTGCTAGATAATAAAAAATCTTGTGTGTTCAAAAAAAAAAAAATCCAATAAGGCCAAGCAGCCGTCAGAAGTCGCTTTGTGGGACCTTGTCTTGCGACGACGGGATGGCTACGGGCGGCGCCGAGACCGGCTTAGGCGATTGAGTATTTTCGATCTGATATTAGTCCCTCAATTCGATTATTCTCTATTGTGTCTGAGTCGCTAGTTTCTTCTTGTCGTATCTAGCTTGGTAGTACTTCTCATTTGTTACTAGTACCGTTGTTGCCCTGATCTGGCGTTGCATTAGGCCATGTTCCACTCGATCTGTTTTGTACTTTGCGTGCGTGGACGTACATAAGACTTTATTGGATGTTTATACCTAGAGCTTACGGGTCACGTGGTGATGGCCGACGGTCACGTTCAGGTTGGATTGCCTGGAGATGAGAGCCTCCGGTCCGATCGCGTTGACATGGGCCGCGCATACGGACCCGTTCCAGAGATGTGCCGCTAGTGGCAGTTGGTTTGACCATAGACGCGGTTCCGTCCGGGTCAGATCAGGAGACCATACCGTACGCCTGGTCAGATCGGTGGAAGTGTCTGCTCCGCGTAGTCGAGAAGCTCCTCATCGCCTGTCTCCATGTCGATTAACCGGGCGTTCATGTTGTGCATGCACGGACGTCCTCAACCCCGACCAGAGACAGGAGCCCGGGACCAGCCTGGCGTCGACGACACCGCCGCGCGTGGCCTGGTCGGACGCCGTGTGTAATTCATGAAGTCAAGTTTCACTTTTGCGGGTAAAAGTCCGTGTCAAGTTGAAGCCGTGCCCGCCCTCAAAGAAAAAGTTGAAGCCGATCGAGTCCGGAGGCAATGTGTCAAAATAAATCTGGATCCATCCAACGTTTTATAAGAGAAGGGCAAACTGCTGCTACCAAAAAAATTTGACCGATTCAATAATAAGACTAGCTAGCTACCTTGATAACCAGATCGATCAACCCATAATCATTCGGCTTGCTTAGTAAGTGGATTAGCTAGCTAGCTTGGTATACCACCTACAAGATGGAATCTTTGTGATTTATAGGAAGCTGACTCAAAATCAGATCGGTCAAGGAGAAAGAATACTATACTTAGGAAAAGAGTCGGTACATGTGATCCTAACTCCAAAACTGACTGGAAATGAAAAAAACTACAAAAGTATATTTGTTATTTCCGTAATAACATAAAAAATGGTCCATTTGTATATTTTAGTCTAACCATTTGTAAGACATCATGTATTTTAAATTAACATAAGCATATGGTGTATTTCTATGGAAAATGAAGGGACGAGAGGACAAAAAGATCAAATAAGAGTAGAATTGAAATTCTTGATGTTTAATGAGGATACAAAAATTAGAAAATGGAAGGGACAAATTTTTTTAGCCTTATTAACGAAAATATATTTTCTGTTCCCTCAAAATGGTCTAAACATTGTGTGATCATTGATCAAGTACAATGTCAAAAACAAATCATTGACCAAATTAACCCTAATTATTTAATAGTGTGAATGTTAGCCATGCATACATTCTAAGATCATATAAAGACTACAAGCTATCTCACGGTTTAAACTCCAATTGTATAGACCCATTTAATCTCATGCACAAATTTCACATATGTTCATTATTGTATTGTTTCAAAATATCCTAATAGCCTTTCACCATAAGTTAAATACGATTAATGCTCTTTTATAAAAACAAATGAAGGTGGTGCCCTCGCAAATGCGAGGGCCACCATGCTAGTTTGCTTTAAAATTCGTGCAAAAAAAACTTCGGGAAAAGCATTGAAACACGCCTCCCCTAATATAGTAGGCTGTCAATCGCCATCCACACATTTTGAAGGCAAGCCTGACCTCGCTGTGCCACGGCAGTGTACTCTTTTACACGCTGCTCCTAGTTTTTTTAGGTCGATGATTTACATATGAATGCCAAGTTGAGCGGAAATTAGACAAGACCATGCCAAGTTGTGCGGGGTTGAATGTGCAGACAAGAGAAACTGACGGAAGCCGCGTGCCGTAGGTCCCAATTGCCACCCAAGCCTATCTTGCTAGCTCTAAAATTTGGGTGGAGTAGATAATTAAGGTGACGCTCATCGCCATCGTTGAAAGCTTATATGGTCTAGACGTTCGTGAAGTTTTCTTAAACATGCATCAACGGAATGGAACGCCCTAGCAGCTGCTGTAACCTGTAGGTGTGTTCCCATGCATACAAGCATGGACGTGCTCTGAATTTATACAGAGGCACCCTGAATGGAAATATATGCAACCATGCCTGCACATACCAGTAAATGGACCTCTTTCATTACTGGAACTGTCTTGTTACTTCTTACCTATCGTGTGTCCTTCAACTTCAACTTCAAGACATTTCTCATTGTTGCATGTTGTGCATATCACCTATTATATACTCCCTCCGTCTCAAAATAAGTGACGTGGGTTTGTCTAGATTCGGATGTATCTAGTCTTGTTTTAGTGTAAGATACATCCGATTCTAGATAAATGCAAGTCACTTATTTTGGGACGGAGGGAGTACTAAAAGCACAACACAAGGTCTTTTAGTAGAGACCTCAAGTTAATCAACATCACCTAAATATTTTGATAGTTGCATCAAACAATTGTGGTAAAAATAATATTAGTTGTTATATAGCGGTTTGACATGTTTCCAACATACAAAATATTGCGACAGTTGGAATTGAAAGATGTGGCTAAGATTTAATAGACACAATGTTACCGCAAGTCACGCGATTTTCTTGTTAGATTTATATGGGCTACGGCCCATGTAGGCAACCCATCTAGTCTAATAAATCCTGAAATCTCAAGGTTTATCTACTATGACAGCTTGGGAGCTCTGTGGGAGACAAAGTTTAGTCCCATATTGCTAGCTGGGAGAGAGTTGGACCAGCTTATAAGGTGAGTTGTTTCACTCCCACTAAGTGAGTGAGAAGAAAAGGAGTACACGCGCACTCCTCCTCCGCCGCCGCCCGCCTCGCCTCGCCCGCACGCGCGTCGCGTCGCGTGAATCGAGTTCGAGTTAGAAACTCGTTTTGTGGAAGACTAAATTTTTTCTTGGTGCACTAGCTGTTGGGTACGTGTCAACATTCGTGTGCATGTTTGACGCGTGTCCTTGTCTTCCAACGCGTGGCGACTTGGTCGGCTCACCTTCCAGGCTTTATAGAGCGAGAGACAGACAGATCTAGACGCATCCTGTTTTTTCTCGGTCTCTCTCGCTGTGTGTTCCTCTTGCTGCGCTGCTCTCTAGGTTTCCCCATCCAGGCGGCTGCGTACACTGCTGTCCGGGAGAGCAGGCTTCCGAAACCCCGTCCGTTGAGATCCTGCACCGGGAGACGGGCAATAAGCCTTTTGGGGAGCGTCTCGGCGCGACTGCTCGCCTACGTTCATGTGTTCTTCTTCAGCAACCAACGACCTCATTAGCACCATGGGCGACATCAACAAGGACTAAGGTGTTGCTACGGTGATGACCTTTCCGGTCAACCTGTACCTGTTATTCTTCTCCTTGTATGCACTAGTTCTTACAAGATTTTCAGATCTACTAGATGTGGTTATTTGGCTGCATGTGTTTAGATCTGCTAGTGCTTACATAATGTTGATTTCGGTAATTAATCTCATGGGGAAATTGCCTAATTTTCCAACAATCCAAAAACCTTATATATTTAGGCAATTTTCGTCATCTGCCTTTGCTGCTTCGCTGAAACCGACCCCTTTTACGGGTGCTAATTTTAAGAGATGGTAAGGGAAAACCCTCTTGTGGCTCACTGCAATGGGCATAGAAAAAGTTGCAGTTGGCACTCCCAGAGGTCCGCTTACTCTCGAGGAAGAGAGAGCGTTCAGGGAGGTCACTGTACTTTTCGTGGGCTCTGTATCTAGTGTGCTTGGAGACAAGTTGGTTGATGTATATTTGCATATCTGTGATGCCAAGGAACTGTGGGATGCGCTGAACGCTAAGTTCGGTGCTGCCGATGCCGATGGTGAACTGTATGCTATGGAGCAGTTCAATGACTACAAGATGGTTGAAAACCGATCTGTAGTAGAACAGGCTCATGAGCTACAGATCATGGCAAATGAACTCGAACTCCTCAATTGTGTGCTTTTGGACAAGTTTGTCGCGGGATGCATTGTCGCTAAGCTTCCCCCTTCATGGAGGAACTTTGCCACTTCTCTGAAACATCAAAGGCATGAGCTCTCTGTTGAGTACCTTATTGGTTCTCTGGATGTTGAAGAGAAGGCGAGGGCAAAAGACAAACACACTAGTGGAACCGAGGGACATTCTGCTGCCAATATGGTACAGAAAAATGCCCACAAGTCCAAAGGAAATAACAAAGTCTGCCATACTACCAACTTTAAGAAGAAGAGGCAGAACAAGGAAAAGAAAGAACCTTGCTGGGTGTGTGGCGAGATTGGCCATTGGGCTCATCGTTGTCCACAGAAGAAAGGCAAGAAGGGTCAGGCTGGACAGAGTTCTAAATCTGTCAACATGGTCATTGGCAATACTGATGCAGGAACTTCAGGTTCTGGGTACGGTAATTTATTACCTACTGTGTTTTCAGTATTTCAACCCACGAAATGGTGGGTTGATACGGGTGCCAATGTCCATGTGTGTGCTGACATTTCCATATTCACCTCTTATCAGGCTCGAGATTCATCAGTCATGATGGGGAATGGGTTACATGCTACTGTTCTTGGTGCTGGCACGGTAGATCTGAAGTTTACTTCGGGCAAGATCGTGCAATTGAAGAACGTGCAGCATGTCCCTTCTATCAAGAAGAATCTCGTTAGTGGATCCCGTCTTCTGAAAGATGGGTTTAAGTTGGTATTTGAGTCCAACAAAGTTGTACTATCTAAGTATGGAACCTTTGTTGGAAAAGGCTATGAATGCGGAGGCATGTTCCGTTTTTCATTGGTAGACTTCTGTGAAGATGTAGTGAACCATGTTTGCACTACTAGTAATAAAACTAATGTTTGGCATTCACGACTTTGTCATATTAATTTCGGTTGTATGTCGCGGCTTGCTGGTATGAGTTTAATTCCGAAATTTACTATTATCAAAGGCTCTAAGTGACATGCTTGTGTGCAAGCAAAGCAGCCTCGCAAGCCTCACAAGCCTGTGGAGGAGAGAAACTTGGCACCTCTTGAGCTTATACATTCAGATCTATGTGAGATGAATGGTGTGTTGACAATTAGGGGAAAGAAATATTTCATGACTTTGATTGATGATTCTACTAGGTACTGTTATGTATATCTCTTGAAAACTAAAGATGAGGCTTTAGATTTCTTTAAAATCTATAAAGTAGAAGTTAAAAATCAACTTGAGAGAAATATCAAAAGAATTTGGTCCGATCATGGTGGAGAGTATTTTTCTAATGAGTTCAATTTATTCTGTTCGGAACATGGTATTATACATGAGAGGACGCCTCCCAATTCCCCTCAATCCAATGGGATTGCTGAGAGGAAAAACCGGACTAACAGATTTGGTGAACGCCATGTTAGACACTGCCGGTTTATCCAAGGAATGGTGGGGGGAGGCTATATTGACTTCGTGTCATGTCCTAAACCGTGTTCCAACTAAAAATAAAGAGATTACACCATTTGAAGAATGGGAAAAGAAAAGGTTGACACTCTCTTACTTACGAACTTGGGGTTGTTTGGCAAAGGTCAACGTGCCAATCAACAAGAAGCATAAGCTTGGACCGAAAACTGTGGATTGTGTCTTTCTTGGCTATGCTACTCATAGCATTGCTTACAGATTTCTTGTGGTGAAATCTGAAATGGACGACATGAGTGTTGGTACCATTTTTGAATCAAGATATGCTACATTCTTTGAGGATATATTTCCTATGAGAGATATGCCTAGCATATCTAATAAGGAATATGATCCAGTTTCTGAACCTGAAACTCCTATAGAGACTGATGAACAATCAGATGATGAGAGTTCAGATTCGGATGAGGATGACAATGAAGCTCCCACAAGGAGTAAGAGACAAAGGATTGCAAGATCTTTTGGTAATTATTTCATTGTGTACCTAGTGGATGACACTCCCACTACCATTTCAGAAGCTTTTGCATCTCCGGATGCAGACTACTGGAAGGAAGCAGTTCAAAGCGAGATGGGTTCCATCTTGGCTAATGGAACGTGGGAGATATCTGAACGTCCGTATGGGTGTAAACCTGTAGGATGTAAATGGGTATTTAAGAAGAAGCTTAGGGCTGATGGTACTATTGAAAAGTACAAAGCTCGGCTTGTGGCTAAAGGCTATACCCAAAAGGAAGGCAAAGATTTCTTTGATACTTACTCACCTGTGGCGAGATTGACCACAATTCGAGTACTACTATCAGTGGTTGTCTCTCATGGTCTTCTCGTTCATCAGATGGACGTTAAGACGGCTTTCCTAAATGGAGAGTTGGACGAGGAAATTTACATGGAACAGCCTGATGGTTTTGTACTAGAAGGTCAAGAGAGAAAGTTGTGTAAATTAAAGAAATCTTTGTATGGCCTCAAACAAGCTCCCAAGAAATGGCATGAGAAGTTTGAAAGAACTTTGACATATGTGGGCTTTGTTGTAAATGAAGCCGACAAATGTGTGTACTACCGCCATGGTGGGGGTGAGGGAGTTGTCCTATGTCTCTATGTTGATGAAATAATAATTTTTGAGACAAGTCTCAAAGTGATTAATGAGGTCAAAACCTTCATGTCTCAATGCTTTGAGATGAAGGATCTTGGAGAAGCTGATGTTATCCTAAACATCAAGCTACTGAGAGATGAGAATAATGGGATTACACTTGTGCAATCACATTATGTGGAGAAGGTGTTGAGTAGATTTGGATATAATGATTGCAAATCCTCTCCTACACCTTATGATCCTAGTATTTTGCTTTGAAAGAATCAAAAGGAAACTAGAGATCAGTTGAGATACTCTCAGATTATTGGCTCACTTATGTATTTAGCTTGCGCTACGAGGCCTGACATCTCGTTTGTTGTGAGCAAACTTAGTCGGTTTGTGGCCAACCCGGGAGATGATCACTGGCATGCTCTTGAGAGAGTAATGCGCTATCTAAAGGGAACCATGAGCTATGGAATTCATTATACCAGGTATCCAAGAGTACTTGAAGGGTATAGTGATTCAAACTAGATATCAGATGCTGATGAGATAAAGGCCACAAGTGGATATATATTCACTCTTGGTGGTGGCGCTATTTAATGGAAGTCTTGCAAGCAGACCATCTTAATAAGGTCAACTATGGAAGCAGAACTCACAACATTAGATACTACGATTGTCGAAGCAGAATGGCTTCATGAACTCTTAACAGATTTGCCTATGGTTGAAAAACCAATACCGGCAATCCTTATGAACTATGACAACTAAACTGTGATTGTCAAAGTGAACAATTATAAGGACAATATGAAGAGTTCAAGACATGTCAAGAGAAGACTGAAGTCTATCAGAAAGCTGAGAAACTCCGGAGTTATAGCATTGGATTATGTCCAAACGGCTAAGAATCTGGCAGATCCTTTTACGAAAGGACTATCAAGAAATTTGATAGAAAATGCATCGAGGAAGATGGGTTTGAGACCCACGTGAGTTTTCAAGGGGGTAACCCAACCTATGTGATCGGAGATCCCGTGAATTAGGACCTGGGAAAACAAACCGAAACAACTGAGTTGATAGAAACTTTTAATACTCCCACTCCGCTGCAGATGCAATTCTCTCATAGTATATTGTAAGGAAGGTTGATTATATCTTAATGTGTTCTGACTGTCTCCTTGGGAGCAAAGACGCTGTCCTACAGAGCGATCTTGAAAGAACACACCTATATGATCTACACTGCTGGTCACAGTGTATGACATTTGGGTGAATCTCTAAGAAGCTCACGAAAGGCCGAGGAGTGTGACTTATAAGCTCCACCCGAGTGGTAGCCTATAGCAGCCAAGTACCGGTAACGGCATTGAGTGAAACTTGTTGCGCAAGACTGGCAATTCAAGGCATAGTCCATTGTTCAGTTGTAGTAAGCGTATCTCTTTGTCTAGGTGGAAGTTCAACTTAATAGTCTCCACTGAACTGCAGGTATATTAAACAGTGATTGGAACTAATGTGACATATGATGTGCCCCTAAGATCTGGCGGGGGATTGTTAGATTATATGGGCTACGGCCCATGTAGGCAGCCCATCTAGTCTAATAAATCCTGAAATCTCAAGGCCCATCTACTATGGCAGCTTGAGAGCTCTGTGGGAGACAAAGTTTAGTCCCACATTGCTAGCTGGGAGAGAGTTGGACCAGCTTATAAGGTGAGTTGTTTCACTCCCACTAAGTGAGTGAGAAGAGAAGGAGTCCACGCGCACTCCTCCTTCGCCGCCGCCCGTCTCGCCTCGCCCGCACGCGCGTTGCGTTTCGTGAATCGAGTTCGAGTTAGAAACTCGTTTTGTGGAAGACTAAATTTTTGCTTGGTGCACTAGCTGTTGGGTACGTGTCAACATTTGTGTGCATGTTTGACGCGTGTCCTTGTCTTCCAACGCGTGGCGACTTGGTCGGCTCACCTCCCAGGCTTTATAGAGCGAGAGACAGCCAGATATAGACGCATCATGTTCTTTCTCGGTCTCTCTCGCTGTGTGTTCCTCTTGCTGCGCTGCTCTCTAGGTTTCTCCATCCCGACGGCTGCGTGCACTGCTGTCCGGGAGAGCAGGCCTCCGAAACCCCGTCCGTTGAGATCCTACACCGAGAGACGGGCGATAAGGTTTTTGGGGAGCGTCTTGGCGCGACTGCTCGCCTACGTTCGTGTGTTCTTTTTCAGCAGTCAACAACCTCATCAGCACCATGGGCGACATCAACAAGGACTAAGGTGTTGCTACGGTGATGACCTTTCCGGTCAACCTGTACGTGCTATTCTTCTCCTTGTATGCACTAGTTCTTACTAGATTTTCAGATCTACTAGATGTGGTTATTTGGCTGCATGTGTTTTGATCTACTAGTGCTTACATAATGTTGATTTTGGTAATTAATCTCATGGGAAAATTGCCTAATTTTCCAACATTTCTTCCATGATATTGGCTTTTGGTTATCATCTTATTACTGATTGCTTCCTTGAAGTCCAACATATCATCTCCTCATCTGTATGTTCTTGAATGTTTTCTGGGGAGCGTGACCTCTCTCAATGAAATTGCTTATTCACCATCCTTATTTTTGAAAGAACATACTGACGATTAGTCTTTCTATTATATGTTTGATTCTTTGCTTTGTAGAACTCAAAAACACATTATTACTCAATAATTATAAAATATGAAAAAATAGCTTCTTGACTTATGTTGTCAACCTGCGACAAAAATCATTTATGGTGATTATGAGTTATATGAAGGCTCTTTGCATGCCACCTCACCACGTGTAAGCTTTTTAATATTATATTTTCATTATCTCAACTTGCGCACTTTCGTTCTAACTCGAGAGTATAAAAAGTTGGTTCACAATTATAATATGTCAGAGTAGTATAGTATTCAGATGATGTGATTATGGCCTCTAGACTTATGAGTTATCATCTTAACGATTAGCTGTCCAACAATGGAGTTTTCAGTTGCATTTGAGCTTGAAGTTATAATTGTTGAAACATGATATCACAACTGGTGTCAAACCAAAAGACAGACCAACCACAATAGGTGTATAGAGTTGATGTATGTTTGTCCGTAATTATGGAGGACACGTATTGTAGAAGTATTAATGCCAACATGTTGCATTGTCCTATGATGACGTAATCAACAAGGTTTTATCTTTGGTATGGACAAAGTGTATCTTCAAACTTGTACAAGAATTTTAGATTGATTTTGTAGAAAAGTTTTTACTAGGAAACTTTTCAATTGAGATAGTCCGACGTATAAAATTAGAACTATTAAGTATTTATCTATTTCTAACACTGAATTTGGAAAAAAAAGTATGTTGGTCTAACTCTCTGTAAAGATATATTGGCTCACAAGTTTGTATGACTTCATGGTGTAATCAAGCAAGATTTTATATCTTATATGATTTTTAATTCTCTAATATTTAAATGAACATGTCATTGCATTAGTACATGAAATTAAATATTTGATTTGAAGTGTTGGGGGTCCTTTGGCAGTGCTATTGAGGTTGTCCATAAATGGTTTGGCAAAATCTGCTGATGCCATGGGATTTGAAAAGGTTATTTAGTGAGGACATGTTACAAATGTGATGGATTAAATTTCTAAAACTCTGTTGATACAACACATACCATGGGGACTTAAGCATATGCTATCGTTTCTGATTCCTCTTATGTCGCCGAAATCAGAAGCGAAACGGAAAACTCCAGAAACAAAAACGGAACTAGAAATCATGAGAAACGAATATGGAACGGATACATGACGCATACGATACGAAAACGAACATTTCTTGGAATATAATAGTGGTGTAATTTCATGGTGTGTACACTAAAAGTAACATATAATAGACAAAGAATATGTCACAAACCGAAAAGCCACAATTGAACCTAAAGTAACACACATAATTCAACACTTCGACAAGCATGTAAGCTTATATAAATAGTTTCACATAAACGCTAAGACAGTCACTTGATTAGTATGTTTCCTAGACCGGTTCCATTCATTACGTAGACCCTTCATTTATTCTATGTCTTAGCAAAGTACTGTTTCGTACATGGACCTGATTGATTATATGTCTGAAAAGTTTCATATTTTTTTATCTGGAATTTTCTTACCATTTATGTGTCTGCCGGAAATGGCTCTCCCGTTTCCTTTGTCGTTTTCGTTTAGAATATTCTGTTCCGTTCTTTTTTCGCAAAATGTTGTTTCCGTTTTTGTTTTTGCTCTCCATTTCCTTTTTCTTCGGACACAGGTGGAAAATTTCCTAACCGTTTTCAACCCTAGATACAACACATGTCATGAAGATTTAAGCATATAGAATAGCAGCAAGAGACTCTAGAAATCAAAATACAATAATAGACAACATTCTAGAGAATATGGTGATATGTTGTTGTTTCACAAGTCAAACTAATCATGTGCCCATCAAATAAAAAGGTTCACATTTACGGGCTGGTAATATTTGTGTAGCATAAAGTGGTATCTACAAAGTAATATTCTTTTTAATATTTACAGAACCGTGACCTTATTTCCCAGAAATATTTAATGCACTTAAGATGTTGCTCTCGAATTTTGCGAGTGTCACCTCGCTAGTTTCCGCAAAAAGCTATAATAACGTATTTTGGTCACTGCAAGAATAAGTTCGGAAGAACGAGATTAGAGAGGGCATGTGGGTAATTGGTGTCGTGGTGGTGTCACGGCAGATGCCATGGATAGGCTAAAGGTGAGGACTAATACACGCTAGGAGAATCCAGGGAGAGGCGGAGTGATTCTCCGCACAGAAGTTTTTATTGATTTCCTTCCAAGATTACAAGTGCTCCTGGAGCTGTATTCACGAGAGGAGGAAGAAGGAGCTCTCTTACTCTCACCCAAGGATTACGCCTGAAACCCTAGCCCAAACAAAATAGCAGAGAGACCAACCCCCTCTACAGAAGCCCTAGCCCCCCTTTTATAGGGGAGGCTCGGTTTCTGCCTAGGGCATACGTGGAGGCATATCCTCCTCCCAAAGTGGTAAGCCGACCGGGGTGCTTTTTCCCCCGCGTCACACATGCTTTAGCTACGTGAGCCTCTGCGGCGCCCTCGTCAGCCGACACGGGCGTCGTCACGCTTGTCGGCCATGCCCTGGTGGTCCTGTCCTTGCTTGCTTTGCTCAGGCAGTGCGTACCGGGGCTCCTTTTGACCAGCGAGATTCCTTCCTTCTCCTAGAAGCTTGCTGTGACCCGGATGATGGTTCATCCGGCCACACTTGTTCCTGCATATAAGTAAAACATGCACTTCCGACTCACTGCTTAAGTCGGATGAGACCTAGTTGGGCGAATGCCCCCAGGTTCGGATTACCCCGTGATTCGGCCTGCCTTGAGGTGACCCGGCCAGCATCCGCTTTGACCTTGCCGAACCTAGGCTAACTTGCCCTTTATACCTCGGCGTGACCCTACCCGGGGGTATCCCCCCAACATTAGTCCCCGAAGCTGGTGCGGTCTTAGCTGCCTTGGCCGCTAAGGCCACATCAGGTTCAATTTCAAGCTCCAGTCGTTATTTCCGAGTTACCTTTTTACCTCGGATTTTATGGATTTACGTTCCCTTCGCACATTCCAAGTTTTCACTTGCCGGCCGGGTTACCACTTTAACTCGGACCTCATGGTTTTACTTTCCCTTCGCACACGCCAAGTTTTTACTCGCTGGCTGGGTTACCATAGTTCCATCCGGGTCTCGGTTCCTTCTCTCGTAAGCCATCCCATGTGAAGGGTAATCATTTTGTCTTCTTATTTTAAGGGCCTACACAGTAACCGCCGCAGTAATTGTCAGTTATCTCTGTGCGCGGGTCACGTCATGCCTGCCTCCTCGTTTTTCGCATCACACTATCACGTCATAGGATGCTCTCCGCTCTGTGGCCCTCCATGTGGCTCCCCGCTGATTGGTCCGGACAGACGATACATGGCCACTGCGTGTGGCCGGTCCACAGGACGCGATCCCACTCACCCCTGGTGGGAGTGGTTAAATAGCGGAGGGGTGCGTCCCTTAGGATTTTCCCCCTCCGCACCCCTCTGCCCGTTGCTATTCCTCTTCGTCTTCCTCGCGACCGCGCCGCCGCCAGCACTGCCAAAAAACAGCGTCGCCGCCGCGCTTCTCCGTTGTACCTCTGCATCACCGTCACTGCGACGCAAATCTCTCGCTACGGGTCCTCGTCAATCCAGGCCACTATCCCCCACCGCCTCTAGCGCTAGCAAGGGCCTCGAGGAGTAGATGACGGAAGAAGAACTCGCCATTGCTGAACAAGAGATGGAGGAGGACGCCGCTACGGCGGACCGCGGTGCGTGGGCCGGCTCCTGGGTTTGCCAGGACGATCTGGACTGGCTCTACCGGACCAGACGCATCCCCGCCGGCGTCGCCGCTCGCCTCGCCTCCGCCGAGCTAGCTCCTTCGCCCAATCCTAGGGAGTTCGTCGTGTTCCTATCTCACTTTCAACGGGGCTTCGGACTGCCGGTGAGCGATTTCTTCCAGGATTGGCTCAATACCTACCATCTCCAGCCGCACCATCTTCCAGCCAATGCCATTACTTCTCTCTCTGCCTTTGCTTCTACGATCGAAGGCTACGCCGGACTGTGGCCCACGAAGGAGCTGTGGATCCGGTTTTTCGGCCTCCGTCGTAACGTTATCCCCGACATCCACACAGATCCGGAGGACAAGCGGCTCACTCAGTTCGGAGCGGCCTCCATCTCTCCCCGGAGGTTTTCTGTTTTCCCCCGGGTCACCGGGCTAGAATCCTGCAAAGGGTGGGCCCGGACGTTCTTTTACGTCCAGAACATAGGCACCGAAGATTTGATCCGGTTACTTCCCTATACACCGGGTCCACCGAACCCGGATCTGTGGGACGCCATTCCCAGGAAACCTACGGCCCTGGCCAACCAAGTGAGCAAAAGGTTCGTGGAGCTAAAGGAGCTTGGGCTGTGCAACGAGGATGCAATGATCACTTTCGTGCGCAACTGGATCTCCCCTCTCCAGAAGCGCTCCCACAAGGTGTGCCATATGAGCTTCGGCCGCGATCCCAACTGGACTTCATCCTTCGAACTGAGCAACACGGAGATTTATCGCTGGGTTAAGGCTCTCTTCACCACTCACAAGGACTTCTCCTCTGAGTGGACTTGGGGGATTGAGCATTTCTGCCGTGAACGGCTTCCTCCTATGGTAAGTTTCATGCTGTAAACTTACCCCGGACTAACTATACGTCAGTTATTGTTGCATTTTTGACTCTTTTGTTCATTCTTTTCCTCAGCTATTCCTTCAGCAGACCCTCGAGGACGGCACCGATCCGACCCTTAAGTGGGCACCGGACCGGGTGACTCCGGATGAGGAGGAGCCGGACCAAGAGATGTTTCTCCCCATGACCGACACCACGAAACGACCCACGAGTAAATTCTCTTCTATTAGATATTGGCCCGATGATGAAGATGACTCGGATATCGAGATAATTGAACCTTTTGAGGCTGTCCCCCTTTCTTTTTCTTTTCCGCCATCAGCTCATCCCGGTGGTCACATCCACGAGGATCCCCCTCTCGCTACGGGCGAGCCAGTTCTGGTGGCATCGAAGAAGAAGCGCGGGGCTTCTTCAAGCTCTTCCTCCGGACCTTCTCAGCCCGTCAAAAGGCGAAAGAAGTTCAGGGACAAGACTGCCTCCAAGCCAACAGGCAAGGCCCCAGCACGAAGAGCTCGGAAACCCAAGGAGGCCGAAACCTCGGATGCGTAAGTCGTTCTTTCTTCCGTAACTTGTTCTTCCTTACTTCGTCGTAATTTTTCTTATGACATTGCTTGATTTTGCAGGGCTCCGGTGGAGGTCCCTCAAAGTGGATCCAGCATCTCTTCACCTCTCCGGCCTAGCCCTTCACCCCGTCGTGACGACGAGTCACGTTCGCTGGGCCCTATCCCGGAGGGCTCTACGGCCGCTCCGGGTCACCCTGGAGCGGGGGGAATCGGCCCAGTCGGAGCAACGGCACCCACCACCTCGGCAACGCCACAACCAATAGCCACTAAGGCTACCTCGACTCCAGCATCAGTTCCAGTACCAGCAGCCAAACCAGCACCATCTCCGACTCCGGCATCAGCACCAACTTCGGCTGCGAAAACATCAGCGTCGGCACCAAGTCCAGCAACGAGAGTACCAGCGCCCAGTTCCTCTGCATCTTCCGAATCTTCTCAATCTCTGAAAACCGCTGCTACGGCTTCTTCTTCCTAGCAAGCCAAGGGCAAGAAGACCCAAGAAACTGCCAAGCCCAGTGCCGCCGAGTCTGGGCAACGTACCCTCATATCGATGCTTCCTAAGAAAACACCAGCAGCAAAGGACACCCCTGCCGAGCCAACCGATTCCCAGCAGTTGGTCCTGCATACCAGCCCCGCCCTTGCCTTGGTGGAGAGGAAGGAAGCACATGCAAAGGGCTTGGTGACGCCCCATATGCCCACCGGAGAACGGTACCCCCCCGAGCTTGATGGAATTTGTCATGAACTGGAATAAGACAGAGGTAGTTCTGGATTCTGATCTCCTGAAAAAGTTCGGCCCTGCCGAGTTTTCCGCTCAGATGAATACCGCCGCAAAGGCAATTAACCTCGCTGGACGAATGATGGAGGTACGTCGTTTCTCCTTTGCAAATTGTAGATAATAACCATTAGTCCCCGAGCCTCCGGGGGAGTAACTTGTTACTTGGCCGGATGCTCTTTTATAGAACAAACGTAGCTCCATGATAACTTCAAATATGCACACACCTAGAGCCGGGTTAAGTTCCACTTGGCCCGGATTTTAGTACACTTCGAATATGCACACACCTAGAGCCGGGTTAAGTTCCACTTGGCCCGGATTTTAGTACACTTCGAATATGCACACACCTAGAGCCGGGTTAAGTTCCACTTGGCTCGGATTTTAGTACACTTCGAATATGCACGCATCTAGAGCCGGGTTAAGTTCCACTTGGCCCGGATTTTAGTACACTTCGAATATGCACACATCTAGAGCTGGGTTAAGTTCCACTTGGCCCGGATTTTAGTACACTTCGAATATGCACACATCTAGAGCCGGGTTAAGTTCCACTTGGCCCGGATTTTAGTACACTTCGAATATGCACACACCTAGAGCCGGGTTAAGTTCCACTTGGCCCGGATTTTAGTACACTTCGAATATGCACTAGGCTGACTTAAGTTTCTGTATCTTTTTTAGGTGACCACCAACCGCCGGAGTGCTGAATTCCAACGCTTGCTGGATACGCACAAGAATCTTCGCACAAAACAGGCTGCACTCATCGCGGAGTACGAGAAAAGGGGTAAATTTCTTCCTTATCTTTTCCTCATTTTTCTTCAACTTCGTTTGCCGAATTAATTTGATTGTTCGGTTTCCGCAGCTGGGGTGGAGGCTGAGAACAAGATAATGCGGAAGAACTTGGAACAGATCAAGGGTACATCCTTTTTGTCTGCTTTCACCGTGCTTTCTATCTCCTTTCTCCCTTGGTTCGGCAAACATTCATACCTCGGCTCTGCCGGGCCAACACACAATTTCAGCATTGCTTGATGAAAGTGTGCACGTGCCTGACATGATGCTGCATTTTCTCGAACAAGCAGGACAACACCAAGCCGAGCTGAAGAAGAAAGATGACGAGCTCGCCCTTCTCCGGACCAAGGATGATGAGATTGCCAGGCTGAAGGCTGAGATGGCGAAGATGAAGGCGCAGCATCAAACCGAGCTAAAAAAGGCTGGCCATGACTACACCGAAGAGCGTGAGCACCTCAACCTCCAAATTGCTAAGGATCGTGAGCTTCTTCATGAGGCCGACGTCAAACTTGAGTCGGCTAACGCCGAGCTTGAGCAGTTTCGGAAGAGGCGTGATGATTGCACCAAGGAATTGACCTGGATTCATAGCCACATCTCACATAATTTCTTTTCCTTTATCCGCCTTATTTCTCTGGGTTAGTTCCTATGTCTTGTTTTTTAACTTCGTCTTTTGCCTTGCTTCTCAGGCCACTTTCCAGAGGGTACTGCCATTGCTAGTGCTGCTGTTCCCAATTTCCGCCGAGAGAGGGGTACTCCCGCCGCTCCTGACGGTGCGACCATTCCCTTAGACATGGAGGACCTATTGGTCAGCCTGTCCTCTCGCGTGGAAATCATTAAAAACTACGGCAAAGATCTCCTCGACGTTTCAGTCCGAATCTTCAACGCGTTCTGGCCCGCTGATGACACTCCGGAGAGAGTTACACATCTCGCTGAAAAGCTTTCGGAAATCGAGACCCAGCTCGACCTCTGGAGAGAATCCGCTAGACGTGCTGCAGCTGATACTATCCTTCACCACATTCTAACGTGGTATGAGAAGATAGATCTCAGCCTCCTTACACGCGTGCGCACAGGATCCAGATGGACCAATGACCCGGAGTGGGTGGCTCGGCGCCAGGCTTGCGCCACAGTCTTATTGAATATGCTCCAATTCACGATTGGACTGAGGGTCCGAGCTTCCTAGAAGTCGCTGGCGAAGAAGAAGTTGAGAACGTTGAAGATGATTCGGGTGAGGACGAAGAGGACACTGCCTCGCATATCAAAGAGGGCGAAGATGATGCCGAACTTCCTCCCGCTGCTTCTAAGTAAAAAACACTTGAAAACCTATGAGATCCCCGGTATGCCGGGTGGAATTTTATTCCAAACATATGTGATATTTTTCTACTAAGTGCTTATGCCGAATTAACTTGGGCGTAGTCCCCGAGTTTCTTTTCTTGTTCGTTCAATTTCTTGGCTCGGTTCGTGTCTATCTTGGTTCGGTTTTACAACTTACGAATCCGAGCTTTAAAAATTGTCTTAACAATACTGGGAAACTTTTAGGCCTAGCTCAAAAATAGAACAACATAATAACTTGAAAATGAATACTGGGTTAGTCCGAAAAACAAACGTCGGCTCGAATAAATTCTTTTCCTTAGTCGTTTTTCATGTGCTACGCAATTCCAAACTTGTTCTCTTGCTTGCCATGAAGCCAATTCTTGTTGGACAGCAGCAAGTCGAAGAGTTGGGTTCTTGGTGCTCGCACATTACTAATCCGAGTTAAGTAGAATAACTTATTCCAGCTGACGCGCGAAAAACAACAAACAATATTAAGGCAGTCCCTGAGTCACTGCTCGAGGTACCCACATTTCATTGATAAGCTCATTGTCGACGTACATACCGACATATGAGAAGACTCGGATACATACGCTTCTTTAGCTAAGTGTAGAAAGGACGAAGTAGAGCTATATTCCATGGTCGCTTAGATTCCTCTCTGGACCTGTCCGCCTTGTTCTTTTCATGTGGCTTTGCATCTATAAGATAGTAAGAATCATTGTGTAATGCTTTGCTCACGATGAACGGCCCTTCCCATGGGGGGGATAACTTATGCATGCCCGTAGTACGTTGTACCAACCGGAGCACCAGATCGCCTTCCCGAAAGACCCGGGGGCACACTTTCTGGCTATGATAGCGTCAGAGATTTTGTTGATATATGGCGGATCTGGACAGTGCCAGTTCTCTCGCTTCTTCCAGCAAATCAACATCATTTTGCCGGGCTTCTTGCACTTCGGCTTCTGTGTATTGGGTGACCCTAGGCGAATCATGCTCTATGTTGGCTGGTAATACAGCTTCTGCCCCATAAACCAAAAAAAACGGCGTATAGCCTGTTGATCGATTCGGAGTTGTTCTTAAACTCCACAGTACCGCTGATAGTTCTTCTATCCAGCACCCCGCTGATCTTTGCAGCGGCTCAATGAGCCAGGGTTTTATCCTGGATAATACTAATCCGTTGGATCTTTCCACTTGTCCGTTCGATGCGGGGTGGGCTACCGAGGCTATGTCCAGCCGGATCTTCTTATCTCGGCAAAAACGCGCAAATGCTCCTTCCGCAAAGTTTGTGCCATTATCAGTTATGATACTGTGGGGATAACCGTACCTCAAGATTATATCTTTGAGAAACGTTACGGCTGTAGCTCCATCACATTTTCTTATAGGTTTTACCTCAATCCATTTCGTAAACTTGTCCACCATGACCAGAATGTGAGTCATGTTTCCCCTTGCTGGTTTGAACGGGCCAACCATATCCAAGCACCATACGGCAAATGGCCAAGTGATTGGTATGGTCTTGAGTTCTGACATTGGCATATGTGTCTTGGTGGCATACCTCTGACAACCATTACATTTTCTCACCAGATCTTCCGCTTTCTCTAACGCATTCGGCCAGTAGAATCCGTGCCGGAAAGCTTTTGCTACCAAGGCTCGGGATGAGGCATGATGCCCGCATTCCCCTGATGTATATCTCGGATGATTTCAAGTCCTTCTTCCGGGTCAACACATCGCTGGAGTACATTGGTCACACTTCTTTTGTATAGTTCGGAATTGATGATTGTGTAGGCCTTTGCCCTCCTCTGTGTTTTCCTGGACAACACTTCCTCAGTGGGTAACGTTCCGTCCCTCAGGAATTGAAATATAGGCAATGCCCAAGCTGGTATTGCTCGCACATGGAACACATCCTCATCAATCTCCATCTGATCCACTGGCATAACTTCAACCGGACCACGTTGAGCAGTCCCCGGGTCTTGTGAAGCAGTCCCCGGGTTTACCGAAGTAGTCCCCGGATTTGCCGAGGCAGCCCCCGGGTCTGGCGCATCACTTCCCGCGTCAATGTCCATGGGCACAGCTCCGGACTCTGCGTCCTCCGGGACATAGATTGACTCGGATTCTGGGGATGGCCTGATGGATGGTTTCCTGAGGTGTTCTAATGCTATACCCGGTGTAATTGCTTGTCGGGTTGACCCGAGCTTTGATAGCATGTCGGCAGCCTCATTTTCCACC
Organism: Avena eriantha; assembly: GCA_910589775.1. Classification (NCBI taxonomy): domain Eukaryota; kingdom Viridiplantae; phylum Streptophyta; class Magnoliopsida; order Poales; family Poaceae; genus Avena; species Avena eriantha. The sequence goes on from OU342741.1 coordinate 30,885,017, forward strand.
CGGGGTGCATGGTGAAATTCACATCCCTCAAAGTAACCAGATATTTTCTGCACATGAAATCTGTACAGCGCCATGTTCGGATCCAAGGCGTCCCATACTCCCGATACTTGCTGCACCACCAAATCCGAGTCGCCAAAGCATATGATCCGACGTATCCCAATTTCTTTTGCTACCTTAAGCCCATGAAAAAGTGCTTCATACTCAGCGACATTGTTTGATGCGGTGAAATGGATCTGCAGTACATATTTCAAATGATCCTTCTTTGGCGAGGTGAGTACAACTCCGGGACCTAGCCCGGTTTTGGTCTTTGATCCGTCAAAGTGCATTCGCCAATAGTTCAGATCCGGAAGTGGCGGTTCGTATTGTACCTCGGCCCAATCCACGAAGAAGTCCGCCACAACTTGAGATTTGATGGCCTCTCTTCAGTCATACTGTGGCGCATAAGGTGCTAGCTCAATTGCCCATTTTGCAATTCTGCCACTCGCATCCTTGTTGCTCATTATCTCGGATATGGGGGCCTCACATATGACTCGGATAGGGTGCTCCTCAAAGTAATGCTTCAGTTTCTTGGCGGCCATGTACACGCCATATGCCACCTTTTGGTAATGTGGATAGTTCTGCTTTGAGGCTGACAGCACCTCGCTCAAGTAATATACCGGCCTTTGCACCAACTTACCTTCCTCGTCGCGCTCCACCACTATCACTGCACTTACAACTCGGTTGGTTGCGGCTATATAGAGCAACATCGGCTCCTTTGATAGTGGTGAGGCTAGTACTGGTGTTGTGGCTAACATTTTCTTCAGGTGGGTAAAGGCTTCGTCAGCCTGTGGCGTCCAAATGAACTTATCCGACTTTTTCATGAGTTGGTAAAGAGGCAATTCCTTCTCTCCCAACCGGCATACAAACCGACTTAACAAGGCCAGGCAACCTGTGAACTTCTGGACATCGTTAAGACACTTCGGCAGTTCCATTCGCTCGATGGCCCGGATCTTAGTTGGATTAACCTCGATACCTCGGCTGGAAACCAGAAAACCAAGCAGTTTTCCAGCCGGGACACCGAATGTGCATTTTTCCGGGTTAAGTTTCATCCGGAACCTCCTTAGGTTCACAAATGTCTGCCTGATATCGTCAAGGAGCGTTTTGCTTTCCTTGGTCTTGATAACCACATCATCCACGTACACCTGTACATTTTGACCTATTTGGTCGTGCAAACATTTTTGCATACATCTTTGGTACGTTGCCCCTGCATTACGTAAACCAAACGGCATGGTTCGATAGCAATAAGCCCCATACGGGGTAATAAATACAGTCTTTATTTGATCATCCGGATTCAGAGGTATCTGGTGAAAACCTGAATATGCATCAATGAATGACAACAGTTCACATCCAGCAGTTGAGTCTATGACCTGGTCTATTCTTGGCAGCGGAAATGGATCTTTTGGACACGCCTTGTTCAGGTTCGTGTAATCGATACACATGCGCCAAACCACTGCCACGTTCGGGTCATCCTTCTTCCTTTCCACCAGCACCGGATTGGATAGCCAATCCGGGTAGAGAACCTCCATGATAAATCCTGCAGCTAGCAACTTGTTCAGGGCTGGCCTTCCGAGTAATGCATGGTAAGCACTTTCCAAGTTCACCACCTCGAACTCCAAATTTTCGGTTCGGCAGTTATCCCTCGTGTCGAACAAGACGTCGACCCGAACTTTGCCTATGGGCTCACAAGAAATGCCGGGCACAATGCCATGAAAAGTTGTCCTCGTGGCCTGCAGCATGTTCTCCGAGATACCCAACTTGCGCATCGTGTCCGCATACATGATGTTAATGATGCTGCCATTGTCGATCAACACCTTGGAGAATCTTACGTTAATGCTAGGTCCAATGAATGTCGGATCTAGTACCAATGCATACGAACCAGGGCTTGGCATGAGCTTGGGATGATCCCTGATGCTCCAGGTGATTTCTTGATCGGACCAAGGCATGTACCTCGTCACGGCAGGCATCACCGCATTCACCTCCATATGCCTATGCTGCAAGCTTTTTCTATCTGTTTCCTTAGTGGTGAACACGCAGTAGCTCTGATGGTGCTCCCTGTACTCGTTTCTCCCCTCATTTCCGAGGTACCTCTGTTCCGGCGGATGCTGATTTTCCACTTGGTGCACCGCGTCCCTTCTCTCATTGTTATCATACCTCGGCGGAGGGGGAGACAACATCAGCTGTTGCGTGTTCGCTCCTGAGAGCAATTGCTGCCGGGGTAACTCCTGCCGAGGCTGATCATTCTGGGGTGCCTGAGCATTCCCCGAACCGCCCTGTTCAATCTTGCGCATCCACTCACATTGCCTCATGGTATGACCCGCTGGGTTATTCGGATTTGGCGTGTGAAACTTACACGGCTGGTTCAACATTGACTCATAAGTGTACCTCGGACGGTCTTTTCTTTCTTGCCACTGCTTCTTTTGCTCTAGTGTCCAAGTCTTCTTGCCATCGTTTCTTGGGGTCCACTGCCCTCCAGTTTTTTGGCGTTGACTGCCCCCTGCTCCGGGCTGATCTTGATTCACAGCTGCAACTTGGTGCGAACCATATCGATGATCTGGTCTATCATCTCTCCTTTTTCCTCTGTAGTCATTCCTTCGGGATGATCCGGCCCCATCTCTCTGATAGTACTCATCGTTTGACTCGTTTGATACGAGCCTAGGTTGAGTCGGATCACCCAAAGCATACGAATCCGCAATCCGGATCATCTCTGCCAAAGTAGTTGGCATTTTCCTTTGTAACTTCATCCATAGCTCGCTTCCATATCTGCACCCTTGTGCAAACCATGCTATGGCCTGCGATTCAATCATGCCCTCACACGAATTTCTCACGGTGCACCACCGGGTTAAAAACTCCCGATCCGTCTCATTTGGCCTTTGCTTGCACATAGCTAGGGTCTGTGGTCTATTTGGCCTCTGATACGTACTCGAAAAATTGCTAATGAACATCTGCTCGAAATCTATCCAGCAGTTGATGCTTCCTGGTGGCAAATTGTTCAGCCATACCCTTGCCGGGCCTTCCAACATCTGGGGTACATATCGTACAGCCCATCTCAGGTTACCAGTGGCAATTTTCACAGCCGTAGCATAATTTATCAGCCAATCCTCCGGCTTCGTACTGCCGCCATACGTCTTCGTGCCTCTGGGTAGCTGAAAGTTCGGTACCGGTGGCTCCTTCATGATCCGGGGTCCAAAACATGCTGGGCCCGGTGGACCTTGGCATTCAATTTGTTCCGACCTATATAGTCGATCCAGTTTTAACCTGGCATCATCCGGCATCAAATCTCTGCTTTCCAATCTCAATCCTATCACATGATAGTCTTGCCTCGGGTATCCTGCGTTTGCCATTTCCGAGTCTCCATCATTATACCTATCTTGTTCTCGTGGAGCGGCTTTCTGTTGCATACCTCGGCCGGCACTTTGCTCTTACCTTGGTATATTCCGTTGCTGGGGTTGTCCTGCCCCAGCCGAGTTTTGCTGTCCGGCATTGCCGTTGACAACGTTCCCTTGACCGGCATTGCCTTGGTCGCGGTTACCTCGGCCAGCTTCACATCGGCTCACACTCCGTCGATCATCATTTCTCTGCGCTTCTTTTCCTTTCCCTGCCCGCGTTGGGTCATACGGGACGATCTGTTTGTTCCGTCGGGCCGAGGTTACTACCTCCTCTCTCCTGGGGCCGCCATGAGGGGATGATGCTGCTCCAGCGGATTTCTCCGGGTTACCCACCGCCGAATGGACGATCTTGGAGGCTCCAGCTCTCTTCGGGTTAGCTCTGAGTAGTTCCTCGTTTTGCCTGTTCGCAATCCGAACCAGCTCGTTAACCATATCTTGCTGTCTTTGCCGGGCTTCACCCGTTAGACCCTCCAACTCGGATGCTGGTGCATCCGCTGCTTTGAGGTTCTTTGCCGGGGTACTATACCTCGGCAGCCCCACAGACAAACAGTTTTCCGATACCTCAATTCCAGTATCACCCTCTCGGTCCATCTCGCTCATGAGATTTCTCCCCTTCACTTTTACTGCGTCCACTTTGTTCGCTTTCGCGTACTCACGCAGTGTCATATTCAATGACTGCTGAGCCGCGGCTATTTTCTTTGCGCCCTCTAGGATTTTCTGCCTAGTTTCTTCCAGCTCGTCCTGCGCTCGAGCCGGATCTACCGCTGCTATTACAGGGTTTGCCAAGTTATCCATTGCTTCCCTCAACACATTCTCTGGCCTCTCTAGTGGAGGACCTCTACCTTTCCTCGGTGCCTTTGGCGTTACCTCCGGATCTGGCACCGGATCCTTGCTCGCGCCCGCACCTGGCGCAGTCATCATCACCTCTGCACGGTCCGGGGAGCGAGCGATACGCGTCTCGGGAACCACGGTGAGGGAGGCTCTCCCGCGTCGATGACGTGACGCGGATGAACACCTGACACGTTCACAGCAACGTAGACCTTGTGCGCGCCGAGCTTGATGAAGAGGCCGTTGCGCGGAAGAGGGCGTGTGCCGAAGCAGCCAGCATTGTCGCTGACGAAGTCCCACGCTCCAAAGCACTGAACGAGCCCGGAGACGATGCGTTCGCCGGTGCCGATGATGTTTCCCGTCCGGATTTTGACCCCTGCTAGCGCCGCTAGCCCCACGGCGGGCGCCAACTGTCGTGGTGGTGTCACGGCAGATGGCATGGATAGGCTAAAGGTGGGGACTAATACACGCTAGGAGAATCCAGGGAGGGATTGCGGAGTGATTCTCCGCACAGAAGTTTTTATTGATTTCCTTCCAAGATTACAAGTGCTCCTGGAGCTGTATTCACGAGAGGAGGAAGAAGGAGCTCTCTTACTCTCACCCAAGGATTACGCCTGAAACCCTAGCCCAAACAAAATAGCAGAGAGACCAACCCCCTCTACAGAAGCCCTAGCCCCCCTTTTATAGGGGAGGCTCGGTTTCTGCCTAGGGCATACGTGGAGGCATATCCTCCTCCCAAAGTGGTAAGCCGACCGGGGTGCTTTTTCCCCGCGTCACACATGCTTTAGCTACGTGAGCCTCTGCGGCGCCCTCGTCAGCCGACACGGGCGTCGTCACGCTTGTCGGCCACGCCCCGGTGGTCATGTCCTTGCTTGCTTTGCTCAGGCAGTGCGTACCGGGGCTCCTTTTGACCAGCGAGATTCCTTCCTTCTCCTAGAAGCTTGCTGTGACCCGGATGATGGTTCATCCGGCCACACCTGTTCCTGCATATAAGTAAAACATGCACTTCCGACTCACTGCTTAAGTCGGATAAGACCTAGTTGGGCGAGTGCCCCCAGGTCCGGATTACCCCGTGATTCGGCCTGCCTTAAGGTGACCCGGCCAGCATCCGCTTTGACCTTGCCGAACCTCGGCTAACTTGGCCTTTATACCCCGGCATGACCCTATCCAGGGGTATCCCCCAACAATTGGTTTGTACAGTTGCCTGTACGTTTTACTTCTTACGGGGGCACTTTCCAGACGCATCGATAGATAAGAAATGTGGTCATGTGGGTCGATCTAGAGATGGATGAACTTTGGGGTATATTCGTTGTGGGACCAGATGCTAGTTATCTCTTTTGCATGTCACAAAATTTTATGTGTCTGACATATGCTTAATGAGAGGCCAACTTATTTTGAGGGGGAATGCTCATCTATATAGAATATCATGGTTTAATTTACAAGATCAACAATAGCAACAAGGAACGGGTGCAGTCACAGGTTGCTGGACCTAGACTGGCTCGCCATACGGGCAAGCTCGTGAGCGCTTGCATTGAGCTTTCTCCTGATTTAGGACACACTAACGTGGGCAACAGAGAATTGAGATGTAGGGGCTGACTTTTGGTCTATGTACCGATACATTAAACGTAGACCACATGAACCACCACATACGTACATCTATACACGCATATTGTACTGAATTTTATAGTCATGGAGCTTTGACGGGGCGGAGCGGGCATGGGCAGCGGAGGGTCGTCCCAGATCTGGGCCCCTTTGGGCCCATCTAGGCAGCGGCGGGCCAGCGGGTTTCTCGCGGCGATGATGCCTCCTAGAGGTGGAGATGGTGAACCGACGGGTGCTGGTTGGTGAGGATGCACAGCGGGCCTGCTGCGGTGTGGCGGCGAAGACTTTTTGGGCTTGATCTGGGTCTGGTCGGGCCCTTCGAGGGTCTGGTGTGTCTCTGCTACCGCGCCCGGTCGGCTACCGCCATGGCGGTGGAGGTAGTTCCCTCCTACTCGGTTGCGGTGCTGGCACCCCCAACTGTAGCTGCATTTCTTGCTTCCGGCCTCTAGCTCCCGTGCCGGTGACCACAGTGAGACGGGAAGGGTGGCCTAAGACCGTGGTGGCCATGGTGGGGCAAGGTTGGTGGTGTGCTACGAACAGTCCAGGGTAGTGGGCTTGGGGTCGGGAGAAATCCCGTCGACTCGGCTGGCATGGCGGCACCGACGCGGTGATGCTTGTGGGTGCCATCTTTCCTTCTTGAAGAGCGTCGGCTACCCTCCCACACTTACCTCAGGGTGCCGGGGGAAACCCTAGGACCTCTCTGGGCAACATCTTTGTTATTGTCGCACTCCTTGATGGTGTTGCTTGGCCTGCGGTGGTTTGGAGTACGAGGAGTGTGGTGGGACAACTCCGGAGGACGCAGCGGTTGCGAGTCATCCTTGTTTAATTGTTTTGTCAAACTTCGAGTGTTGGCCTTTGTTTCTTTTTTATTTATCTTTCTTTTATTTTGGACTTGCTTGTGCTGATCATCCCAACAGTTTAATTGTATCATGTGATTTGCTACGTTAACATAGTGGAACAAAAAGGGTATTTGGAGAGACTGAATCATGAGGTTGAGCACCGACCATACTTTCTCGAGTGCCCAGCGTGCGCGTGTACCTGCGTGATTTGTTACGTGGTGCGTACGTGCAACACATGCAACGTATACACGTGCCACAAAGTTGTATCATTGCATGGCCCGACAACTCATGCCTGGTTTTCTCACGAGAAGATCTAAGAAATCTTGACTTCGGACGCATGCCAACAAAAGTTACACGTCGGAACGGGTGGCGCCGTGCTCTAAAATACTCTATCCACGACCCCTGCTCACATGGTGCGGACCGCGATCCATACACAGCCCGACGTCCCGATCAAGCTCTCTTCAGTCCTCATCACCTATAAAAACCGAATCCTTAGTGCGTTGTACCGTATGTCCAAGCTCGGTTACAAATTCATACCCGATGGAGAAGAAGAGGGTGACCATCGTCGGCGCCGGCGTGAGCGGGCTGGCCGCGTGTAAGCACCTGCTCGAGCGCGGATGCACGCCGGTCGTGTTCGAGGCGGACACGCTCCTCGGCGGCGTGTGGGCGAGGGCGCCGGACTGCACCTCGCTGCAGTCGGAGCGGCCCATGTACCAGTACTCCGACTTCCCGTGGCCGGACTCCGTCACCGAGGTGTTCCCGAGCCGCCACCAGGTCGCCGACTACCTTGACGCCTACGCGCGCCACTTCGGCGTGCTTGACTGCGTCAGGTTCGGGCATCGTGTGGTCGGGATGGAGTATGTGGGTGTCGGCGACGAGGAGGTGCTGGCGTGGGAGGAGTGGGCAGGGTGCGGCGAGGCCTATGGCGACGGAGTCGGCGAGTGGCGGCTCACCGTGGCCGACGCCGAGGACCACGTCGTGGTAAGAAATCTTTTGCCCTACAAAGAAGTGCCATTTTAAATAGGGCCATAATAGGCATCCCCGGCGATCAGGCAACCATGTCCTCCATATTTATTTAGCTAGAATCCTGTTTTTTCTACAAAACGGCTAAAATTTACTACAAATAAAAACTGTTCGGCACAAAAAAAATGTCTCATTGAATACTCCGCCGGAGAATTTGTAGCAAAAACTTGAGCTAACGTACTTCTTCTAAAATAAGTGACTTGAATTTGTCGAGATTCACACGTACGTACATACTAAAATATAACTAGATACATTCGAATTTAGACAAATTCATGTCACTTATTTTGGGTCGAAAGGAGTAGTAAATCTGACTTCACCGGCTTAGGTTGTCCTCGGCACAGCTCTATACCGTCCAGGGGCGCAGCTATCTGTCTAGCCTTCCTATACATATTTCTGATTTGGTTTGGGACGCACCAGCCAATCTTCTCAGGACCGTCCCTGAGTGGGGGCAGGGGAGGCAGCCGCCGTGGTACCCAGGGATCAATTGGGGCCTCATATGGGTGTTTCATATGCGGCGAGAGAGAAGCTTCCGCAGCAGCGCCATTGGTGGTAGTCTGAGCTTTTTGTCATGCGTTTCACGGAGAAGAGGAAGGAGAAGTGACGAGGCGTTACATGGTTCTGGTGGGCTTGAATTTGAGGTTTCTTCTCTAGTTAGTTGGGCCATTTTCTCCTCTGGTTAGCTAGGTGATTAAGTGGAGTGGGTCCTTGCTCTCAAGAAAAAAGTGGAGTGGATCCGCTTCCACAAAAAGAAAACGGAGTGGATCTGGTGGGATAAAACCATGGTCCATGATCCGTTCGATTGTTCCTGGTGGTGCCCATCGTGTGATGTCTATTTGGAAAAAAAATACAACTGAGCTGAAATTACATGTTTATCTATACAATTTTGATCTGTACAATTTTATGATGCAAAAATTGGGCTATTACATGAGTGTTTTTATACTCCATCACAAAATGGATGTTGCAAATTTGTCTAAATTTAGATGTATCTAGACATTATTTGACCTAGACACATTCAAATTTTAAAAAACTTGACATCTATTTTGAGACGGAGGGAGTAGTATTTTTAGACTTAGTTTTTTGGCCCGGGGCTTGCTTCAATTCTGGCTCCGCCACTGATACCGTCAGCGTTGCTTCGGCCTCGACGTAGAGGCTTGTGCCGACGGTTTATTCCGCCTCGGCGTAGTTCGACCGTCGGCTCAGGAAGTTAACGGAACGAGGAAGACGGCGCCCAGGAGCAACGCCGAGGGGGATACGCTCGGCGTAGGTTGCCACATGGAGCACGCTGGACGCTGAGGTCAGTGGTCCGTGCTCGTCTATGCCGACGTTTTTTTTGCGGCCCTAGGCACTGCTAGAGCTATGCCGAGGGTCCCCGCTCGGCATTGAAAACACACTGGGTGGTTCATTTTACTCCAATAAGACAATGAATGAATAGAGATATATGTTGGTCTCCGAAGAGATACATGTGCCATTTTAAATACTACCACCTCCGTTCCATAATAAAACCCTTTTTAGCAAGCAAAAACAGTTTGCTAAAAAAAAGCTTACGCTGTGGAACAATGGGAGTACTTACTACAAAAAAAGATTGTACTACAATGTTATACTGCAGACACACGTGGTTGAAAATATTTTGACTTAGATGATGTATGCTGTAAGCGTGTGACTAAAAATCATTTTATTCTTGTCTCTAGACACACGTGGCAGACTTTGTGGTTCTTTGCATCGGGAGGTTTAGTGGTGTGCCCAACATACCAACTTTTCCTCCGGGGAAAGGTCCAGAAGCATTTGATGGGAAGGTGATCCACAGCATGGATTACTCCAAAATGGGCACCAAGAAAGCTAGCGAGATGTTAAAGGGCAAGCGTGTGACTGTCATTGGTTACTTAAAATCGGCCCTTGACGTGGCAGCTGAATGTGCAGAACTAAATGGTACAGATTCATGAAATTCTGTTTAATTTGTCTGAATTTCTGGAACTGTCTTGATGGGAACTTAGAGAAAACTTACTGGCCCTGCAGGTACTGAACATCCATGTACGATGGTAGTCCGGACAAAGCATTGGATCATACCAGACTACTACGCTTGGGGTTTCCCAATATCGTATTTGTATCTAAATCGATTCTCTGAATTCCTTATCCACAAGCCTGGTCAGGGCTTCCTGCTAAGCCTCTTGGCCACTATCTTGACTCCACTGGTACTGAAAGTCGGGCATGTTATTTTCCTTTGATGTAATTTATTACTTACTTTTCATACTACTAAGAACATGCATAATTCCTTTTTTTTTGGATATAATGAGTAGAGGTGGTTATTCTCAAAGTTTGCTGAGAGCTACTACTCCATTCCCATGAGGAGGCATGACATGGTGCCTGATCATAGCCTTTTTGTTGCACTAGCCACATGCTTGATTGCCATCACACCCAAGGATCACTATAAGAGACTGGATGAAGGCAGCATTGTTATCAAGAAGTCAAAAACCTTTAGTTTCTGCAAGGAAGGTGTGCTTGTTGAAGGTGAGTCTTCACCAATAAAGAGCGACGTAGTGATCTTCGGAACAGGATTCAAGGGAGATCAGAAAATCAAAGACATGTTTGTGTCTGAATACTTTCAGAGTATAGCAGTTGGGCCAGCATCCTCAACAGTGCCTCTCTATAGGTTATTATCATTTCTATATATTGCTAGTTTCCAATTAGACAAAGTTTTCACTTTTATTTTGTTATTTTCAGGGAGTGCATACATCCTAAGATTCCGCAGCTCGCAGTCCTGGGTTACTCCGAGAGCTTGACGAATCTCTACACTGCAGAACTTCGGGCCAAGTGGCTGGCGCATTTCCTAGATGGTGGATTTCGATTACCAAGTATTAAAGCAATGCAGAATGATATCTTCGAGTGGGAGAAGTTCATGAAACGATATTCTCGCGGCTACTTCCGTAGGTCCTGTATTGGGCTTCTTCATATCTGGTATAATGATCTACTATGCAAGGACATGGGGTGCAACCCAAGAAGGAAGAATGGCTTTTTCGCCGAGTTATTTGATGTCTATGGTCCCAGTGACTATATTAATCTTCGCCCCAAGTAAAGAGAGGGCCCGAGGCTTTGATTTTCATTCACGGCACTTTCAACCCATCTTTGTGTCTGCCAATACCATACTACACCGGTTGGTGTATTTCACACGCTCAATAAATCTTCTTATACATCGTAAGATTCAGTAGGCGAATATTTGGCAGCTTGACACTCAATGATTGTGTTAAGTTCCTGAGAACTGTACACTAGCTTAAGGCTCAACACCATGTTAAATTTACCCTAAAAAAACACCATTTTAAAATTTAGCCCTAACACGGAGCAATCATTATCATGTCCAGAACGTGATGTTAAATGTTAAAAACTGTAGGTTTGGAGGGAAATTTCTGAATGGGACTGGTCCCTTGGACACCCCACATCCTTTTATATATGCTGAGCTTAGTACCGTTCCACCTTGAGCATCAGACTAAACTTACAATTCAGATTAAGTGACTTATTCAGTTTGTCAGGTAGTTCTACTGAAACTTGATGTACACCATCAGAGGCACACACATACCCATTCTCCACAGATGACCAGGGTAGCCCAGTCCTAAGGTTGACAGAGTCACCACAGTGACAATTGAAACACTTGAGGTAATGCAAACAACTAACGTTTCACCGACCACGATCGTGCAGCACACATATTGAAATCTACACCCAGAAGCATAGATAATCAAGTTCTACAAAGCTGAATTCCAGAGGATTGCTCTGCTCTAGCACCTTAGAAGGTGACAAATGATCAGGAGCAGTCGTGGATCGCCAACCTTGCATGATGTGAAGGCAATCCAGGATCCTTGCCGTGATAGAATATCCTACTCTTCTACACATCGCTCTTGGAAGTCCTGGACGTCCGTGTTTTTCTTCAGAAGAGGGGCCATCATTTGCGCAGAAATCAACCCACAAAATGCTTGAAAAATGAAGCGTGTCAATATGCCGCTGGTGGTTGAATGTGCAAGAAAGAGCCGCTAGTTGCTTGGCTTTGTTCCCGGTTGTCTCCCAGTCCTAGCTACCTTGCTCCAATACAAGTGGAGAAATGAAAACTGAAGTGATGTCGCTGCTAGCATGGAAGGAAAATATGCTAGTAAATGATTCGTCAAGTTTGGTTTTAATCGAATCCAGACATCACATAACTACCGGAACCAATACCTCTATCCAATTGCTCTAGGTTTTCATACTAGCTCTCCAATTTATAGGAACTGCAGCATGCATGCGCCTTCCGTGCAGAGCCGAGAGAGCGATCTCTTTTACTCCAGTTACTTCTTACCTATACCGTGTGTACTTGAAATTTATAATATCTCTCATCCATGAATGATGCCAGCATCATTTCTCTGAAAAATGGTGATGGAAATCTTTGGTACATGGAAGCATCAATTCGGATCTACGCCAGAGCAGGATTCAATTTGGTGGTACAGTTATTTCCATGTTTGTTATCCTAGTACCATGCTGAGAGTTAAGGATTTTATATATAATCTCAGTTTAATCTTCTACTTCGGGCCATGTGGCTGGCGCATTCCGTGGATGGTGGATTTAGGTTACCAACTGTTAAAGCTCAGTAAGAAGTTCAGGAAGCTCCTGCATTGGAGTTTTTTTCATATCTGGTACAACGGTCAACTGTGCCCGGATATGCAATGCAAACCGGGAAAGAAAAAGGAGGCTTGTTCACTAGTAAATGATTTGGTATTCACCCTAAGTAGTAAATAGAGTGCCATGGGCTTTGATTATCATGCATGGCACTCATTGACATCTCTGTTTCTGCCATAGGCTCGCATATTTTACAGGTGGCGTATATTTATACCAGCAAGACAGTCAACTATTACAGTTGAGTTTGAACTTTACACGAGCATAGAGCTCTACACCATGTTAAAATTTACCCGGGACAGTCGAGTTCCAAGAAAAGCACAGCGGGGGCAATGGAAGCAACATTGTGGTCATCAAGCCATCAATCATTCCCCCACACGACCACACTAATTGCTAAGTAGGCCATCAATCATTCCCCCACAAGCCATCAATCCATACCACAAACAAGATTTCCTGTTTACCGTATTCGTCTTTTACAGTACCGCGATATGTGGTATCTGGTAGAGATGCTTTAATCGGAGGACATATCACGCTCCAGCATACTACCCATTTAAGCTCATCTATCTCTTTGCTTAGTTGGATACCTGGATTTCATGAGCGTGCAGGTTCCTATTTTTCATGACGGTGTGCTATGGGACGTGGCAAAAGCTAGCGACGGCTCCATTTTTGTGAATTCATTGGTTGACTAATATTTTACCAAGAATTGGTTGTGGCCCAGTAGCTAATTGGAATAAGAAAAGGCTCAGCCCAATAACTAATTGGGCTGAAAAGGTTGCAGCCTCGAACATCACAAAGTCAGCAAAATTATTTTACCAAAAAAGGGTCCTAGCCTAGTAATATTTGGACTAGACTATGGATTAGGCCGGTGAATATCATGAGGAATGGAACCGTCGCCAGATTTTTGCCACGTCCGGTTCAAATAATTACTTAGACGTTTTGTGATGAAAATAATATAGACAATAGCACGATGCTTTTTTCTATTGATATATATGTTAGAATTTCATATACATTTTTAGTCAATTACTGACGCTTTTCAAACCAATTTCTGGTCTCGAAATGGTAATATATCAAGAATAGTGACGATTCAATGGAAAAATTAGAGGCTTGCAAAAAACACATTTCTTGTAGTGATTTTCTTTTTGCAAAAGGAACAACATGGTATGAATTGGCGCTGAAGATAATGTTTGCTTGACTATCGGTCGCGACATGAAGCGACATCCTCTTATAAGGTTGAGTTTCTGTATATAGTGATAATCCCACCATCGGTTCAGTACAAGAAATATGTTACTTATGACCTTCTCGTGGTGATAGTGGGTAAAATGGTCATAGATCTGATCATTTCGTAGCAAATGCTCGATTAGTCTTTTGGGAGGGTTCAATCCCTGAAATAATAAGACCTTTTTGGTTAGGATGGTCATATTCCTGACACAAATCGGTCGTAACATAGATAACACTATTTTAAGACTTTGTTTATAGCAGACTACAACCAATTTAAATGATCATGACTGCTAATTCGTGTTGTTTTAAATGATTGATCGGCCACCTCAACAGTTTTGCTTATATGTTGTGTCCATGCGTCAAATTGTACTTATGTGTCTAGATAACATCATATCATATGGGTCCCACACGTTGCCATGTTGACCAACGGGTTCAACAACAAATCCTATCCAGTGACATGCGGCACCTACCTCCATGTGGCGTTGACTTGTTGACAAGGTAGTCTAGCTACATAGCATATCTAATGACATGTGAGACCTAGCACACATGACACCCGGTCAACATAGCATGTGAGCCCCACCGAACTGACACATGGGACCCACCACCACCAAATTGACGCATTATAGGTCCCACCAAACCACTACTGAACTGATAGCCCGTTAGTACACACCAAATTATCTAGCCACATACCATATCCAATAACATGCCTGACCTAGAACACAAGACCCATAGTCAACCTGGTAGGTGGGCCCCACCAATTGGCATATGGGACCTATCACTGCCAAACTGACAAGTAGGTCCCACCGAACTGATAACCCCTATTCACACTGAATTATCTAGGTTTTTGAAATAACATGCAAAAAAGGAGGATATGACATGTGGGTCCCACCGACTTGACATATGGGACCCTCCACCACCAAACTGACACGTAGGTCCCACCAAACCACTACCGAACTGATAACTCCACATCAAATTATCTAGCTACGTATTATATCCAATGACATGTGAGACCTAGCACACAAGACTCACAGTCAATCTGATAGGTGGGTCCCACCACCGCCAAACTGGCACATACATCCCACTAACCAACCATCGAATTATCTAAGTGGGAGATAGCAAACAAAACTCACAGTCAACCTGATAGGTGGGTCCCACCACCGCTGAACTTGCACATACATCCCACTAACCAACCGTCCAATTATCTAAGTGGGAGATAGCAAACAAAACCCACAGTCAACCTGATAGGTGGGTCCCACCACCGTCGAACTTGCACATATGTCCCACTAAACAACCACCGAACTAACAGTTCCCAGTATACACCGAATTATCTCGGTTTTTAAAATAACGTGCAAAATAGAAGGACGGGAGGAGTCAAATCAGCGAGCTCCGTACTTCCCAAGGGAATGCCTCGGCCAAAACCAATAGACCACCACTCGGTATTAGTAACTACTAAAATTTTAAGCATGGTGAGCTATGCCTCTCCTGAAGACGTCTCCCGCGCACCGTATGGCTGGTTGTGGGTCTTTTGTTGCCTCCTTGGGCGTATGGTGAGACACTTGTTGGCCTGCCAATTGTTTTGGTGCGGTGACAATTTCCTGGAACGTTCCCGACCAAAACTTTCCGATTTGTCTCTCTCGGTGTCTCCTTCTGGTCTCTCTTATTTCTCGCATGATATCCCACACAGAGCAACGGCACCAAGGTTGGTGTCGCGAGGCCGCCGGCCTGCTCTAGTGTCGCCCTCATATTCTCTGAATCTGTCCTTCTTAGGTAACCTTCGCAATACCTCGCTCAGTCACACAAGCAGTGGTGCTAGGGTTAGCATTGTCTGCCGCTAGCCTCCACTGCTAGCACCAGCCTCCTTCCTGCTCCGCACTTCTCCGGGCTCCCTACTTCTCCGGTCAGGTTGCCACCTCCATACCCCGTCCCTCTTCTTCGCGAGAGGAGGTGGAAGAAGACCACACGAACGCACATCCTTGGACCGTACCAGGCTGCAACACCTCTAGTCTCCTTCCTTCTTCGATCAGGTCGTCACCTCCTTCCTCGGGCCCTCTTTGTCGCGAGCGGCGGAAGAAGAAGGACCACACCTTCTGCGGTCAGGTTGCTGGCTCCATCACAGCCCTCTTTGTTGTGTGGCAGTTTGTTCTTTGGGCCGTGCTAAGCGTCCTCCGGGGGAAAATAATTCTGTGCGACCTGGCTCACAGGTGGACCAACTTGTCTGATTGACACGTGGCAATTTAGATCTAAAAAACTGTTTTTAATTCTATTTTTTCACTGTTTTGGACACGTGTCGTTTGCTGAAACTGGTCCACGCTTCCAAATCCGTGGACCAGGTCCCATAAAATTATCCCCCCCGGGTTCCGGCACCTTGTTCCTCTGCCTCGTCCACCATACGGTCTAGTTGGCCCGAGCCATCCGATCTCCCATTCCCTTGCTAGCTTTGCTCATGGAAAGTCGCAAACCATCCTGCAGAACTAGACGCAAATCCCCTCATCATCCGCCTCGTAAAATCAGACACTGAATCCTGCTTGCAAACCACGACGGCCGGCTTGTAGGTACACTAGTAGAAAATGGGCCTTTGGTTCGGGCCATTAGTCCCGGCCGTGGCTAGGGCCGGGACTAATGGTCCGAACCAGACGGCCTGAGGAGGTCGAGGCACTTTGTCCCGGTCCGTAAGGAACCATTAGTCTAGGTTTGAGATACAAACCGGGACAAATGGGTCTGGGCCGGCGCGCGTGCTCCTGGCAGAACCTTTAGTCCCGGTTTGTATCTCAAACCGGGACTAATGGCCTGGCCCTATATATATGCACCCAACCCTCCACTCTCTCCTGTTTTTTCCTATGTGATAGGTGGGTATAACTTTGTGCTAACTTTTTTCTTCATATGCACTAGAGGTGTTCGGTGAAATGCCTATTAGAGCGATGCCATTTGAGTTCACACAAGACAAAATATGATATGAGGTGCCAGAGCGACACTTAAGGTTTCTCCTCCTTGTTTTGAAGTGTCCTAAAAGGTTAGCAACTATTTTCTCGTTTTGACTGCGCGGTACTAATTTAAGCATCGCGATTGCGTTTGATATATATGCATGGTTGTATGATGCAGATGAGCCACCCATGGATGTATGGTGACCGATGCTCTGACGCTTACAGAGAAGGCGTGCGTTCTTTTCGCCTTGTGGCCGAGGCGAACAAGCGGCGGGATGATTTTATGTGTTGTCCATGTGTTGAATGTCGGAATGAGCAGGATCACACTTCCTCAAGAGTCATTCAGAGCCACCTGCTTCGGTCCGGTTTCATGTCCGGCTATAATGTTTGGACCAAGCACGGAGAAAGAGGGGTTATGATGGAAGACGGCGATGAAGAAGAGAACGATGATGACAACTACTGATCTATGTTCCCTGAATACGATGATACCGCAGTTGAAGATAATGAAAAAGAAGGGGGTGAAGAACGGGAACCAGATGAGCCGGTTGATGATTTTGGTCGGGTCATTAGTGATGCAAGGCGAGACTGCGACACAGAAAAGGAGCGGTTGCAGTTCGAGCAGATGTTACAGGACCACAACACATTGCTGTATCCAACTTGTGAAGATGGCCAGAAGAAGCTGGGTAACACACTGGAATTGTTGAAGTGGAAGGCAGAGACCGGTATGACTGACTCGGGATTTGAAAAGTTGTTGGTAATAATGAAGAAGCTACTTCCAAGAAATAACCAATTGCCCTCCAGTACGTACGAAGCAAAGAAACTTGTCTGCCCTCTAGGATTAGACATGCAGAAGATACATGCATGCCCTAATGACTGCATCCTCTACCGCGGTGAGAAGTATGAGAATATGGATAAATGCCCGGTATGCACTGCATTGCGGTATAAGATCAGAAAAGATGACCCTGGTGATGTTGAGGGCGAGCAACCCAGGAATGTTGGAGATATGCCCAAGAGGCAATAATAAAAGTGGTTATTATTATATCTTTGTGTTTATGATGAATGTTTACATCCCATGCTATAATTGTATTATTAGGAAACACTAATACATGTGTGTTTTGTAAACATAAGAGAGTCCCTAGTAAGCCTCTTGTTGAACTAGCTTGTTGATTAATTGATGATCATGGTTTCCTGATCATGGACATAAGGATGTGATTAATAACAAGGTTATATCATTAGGAGAATGATGTGATGGACACACACCCATAGTAAGCGTAGCATAAGATCAAGTCATTAAGTTCGTATTGCTGTAAGCTTTTAAATACATAGTAACCTAATCCTTCGACCATGAGGTTGTGTTAATCACCATCACCGGATGGGTACTTTGATGACATCAAACACCGCTTCGTAACCGGGTGGTCATAAAGGTGTCATTGGGTATTCTGAAAGTATGTGTTGAAGCGCATGGACCAAGATTGGGATTTGTCCATCCATATGACGGATAGATATGCTTTGGGCCCTCTCGGTGGAATGTCATCTAGTTAGCTTGCAAGCATGTGACTGGATCACAAGAGATGACATATCACGGAATGAGTAAAGAGTACTTATCAGTAACAAGGTAGAACTAGGTATGGAGATACCGACGATCAAACCTCGGATAAGTATAGTATCGCGTGACAAAGGGAATTGGTTTCGTATGTAAATGGTTCAATCGATCACGAATTCATCGTTGAGTATGTGGGAGCCATTATGGATCTCCAGGTCCCGCTGATGGTTATTGATAGGAGATGTGTCTCTGTCATGTATACATATTCACGAACCGTAGGGTGACACACTTAAGGTTCGAAGTTGTTTTAAGTAGATATGGAATGTGCGTTGGAGACCGAATGTTGTTCGGAGTCTCGGATTGGATTCGGGACATCACGAGGAGATCCGGAATGGTCCGGAGAATAAGATTCATATATTGGGGATCATTTTCTGAGTTAGGAAATGTTCCGGAGTATTTGTATGAGGGTTCTAGAAGGTTTCAGAATGTTCCGGAAGGTTCTGGAAGGTTTCTTGGAGTTTGCTTGAAAACCAAGGAAGGGATCAAGGAGTCCTGGTGGGTCAAGACTAGGAGTCGTGGGGGAGGAGGACTCCTCCCCCCTCCCCAATCCGCCGGCCCTAGAGGGAGGGGAGTCCTACAAGGACTCCCCCTCCCCATGGCGCCTCACCCCCTTTAAATAGAGGGGCAGGGGTGCCCCCTCCACCCCTGCTCCATAACTCCCAATCTCTGCCGCCTCTCTCCTCCTCCTTTCTTCTGCACAGGCATAGGCGAAGCCCTGCAGAATTCTCTACTCCACCACCACCACCACGCCGTCGTGCTGCTGGGATTCCGTGGAGAAGATCTACTACCTCCGCTGCTCGCTGGAACGAGGAGAGGAAGGTCTGCTTCGACTCCGCACGTGTGACCGACTGCGGTAGCGCTGCCAAAACGTGGTGCCGGAAGGATCGTCCACTTGACCGACTGCGGAAGCACTGTCGGAACGCGACGCCGGAAGGATCGTCCACACGATCTTGAGATCGGCAAGTGATCAACTACATCAACCACGAGATCTAATCTCGTTAACGCTTTCGGATCTACGAGGGTTAGTTCCTATCTATCTCGTTGCACATGTCTAATAGATTAGATCTTGGCTTTTATCTAGATTAGATCTGGGTTTTGTTCGTTCTTGCGATAGAAATTTTTGTTTTCCATGCTACGAACCCATCAGTGGTATCAGAGCCGTATCTATGTGTAGATCTGTTGCACGAGTAGAACACAATGTTTTTGTGGGCGTTGATGCTTTTGTTGTCGGTGTTTTAGCGTGTACTTTGCATCTTGCGGCATGGTGGGATGCAGCGGCTCGGGCTAACATTACATGTCATCGCACATGAGACTTGCTCCACGGTTGACGTGCAACTTGCTTTGCACAAGTGGCTTTGCGGGTGTCTATCTCTCCCACCATAGTTAAGATTCAATTTACAATGAGCATCTGACAACACTTGTATCAACGTTGTGGTCCTTGTTCGTAGGTAAGATCGGTCTTATGCGAAAGCCCCAAACCACGTAAAACATGCAAAGAAAATTAGAGGCGTCTAACTTGTTTTTGCACGGGTTTTGTGATGTGATATGGCCATCATGTGATTGTGATTGTATTTGATGTATGCAATGATCCTTGTTGTAATATGGCAACCGGCAGGAGCCTTATGGTTGTCTTTAATTCTGTTAAGACCTGCGTGTCTGTTCATCTTGTAATAGCTTTATTCCAAGTAGTTGTAATAGTTGCTGGTGATGATGGACAACCATGAAGCGGCGCCACTGACCTTGACGCAATGCTGGTGATGATGGAGATCATGTTCGTGCTTTGGAGATGGAGATCAAAGGTGCAAGAAGAAAAGGCCATATCATATCACACTAATTATGAATTGCCTGTGATGTTAATCCTTTATGCATCTTGTATTGCTTAGATCGTGACGGTAGCTTTATAAGATGACCCCTCTCACTAAATATCAAGTAATAAAGTGTTCACCCTTAGTTGGCACCATTGCTAAGACTCGTCGTTTCGAAGCATCTCGTGATGATCGGATGTGATAGATTCTACGTGTGCATACAACGGGTGCAAGCCAGATTTGCACATGCGGAAACTAAGGTTATCTTGACGAGCCTAGCATGTACATACATGGTCTCGAAACACGGAATACCGAAAGGTAGAGCATGAGTCATATAAATGATATGATGAACATGAAGATTGTTCGCCGATGAAACTACATCTTCTCTCGTGAAGATCGGACTTGGTGTAGTGGACTTGGTTCGTGTAATCACTAAGACAATGTGAGGGATGTTGTTTTGAGTGGGAGTTCACCTAGTTAGTTTAAGAATTAAATTTGAACTCAATTTGTCATAAACTTAGTCTAAACTACTTGAAAATTGTTGTAGATTATGGCGACCCCCTCCATCAATTTCAATGCGTTCCTAGAGAAAGAAAAGCTTAAGAACAATGGAAGCAATTTCACGGACTGGTTCCGTGGACTGAAGATCGTCCTCAGGGCTGGTCAGTTGACCTATGTGCTCGATGCACTGCTAGGTGACCCACCTGCAGATAATGCCACCGATGACGAAAAGAATGTTTTCGCCACTCGGAAGAATCATTACTCCACAGTTCAGTGTGCCATCCTGTACGGTTTAGAAGCGGAGCTCCAACAGCGTTTTGTGCACCACGACCCGTTCGAGATCATTAAGGAGCTCAGGCTAATTTTTGAGACTCGCGCGGCCATGGAGAGCTATGAGGCCTCTGAAAAATTCTTTAACTGTAAGATGGAAGAAGAAAGCTCCGTTAGCGAGCACGTTCTCACCATGTCTGGGTACGCTAAGAAGCTCCAAGAGTTGGGAATATCGATTCCTAATGAATTGGGGATTCACCGTCTCCTTCAATCACTGCCACCAAGTTACAAGAACTTTGTGATGAACTACAACATGCACTGCATGAACAAGACGTTGCCTGAACTGTCGTCCATGCTGAAAACTGCTGAAGTGGAGATCAAGAAGGAGCACCAAGTGTTGATGGTCAATAAGACCACCAATTTCAAGAAACGAGGCAAGCCTAAGAACAAGGGCAACTTCAAGAAGGATGGCAAGAAAGCTGCCGCACCTGCTAAGAAGCCCAAGGCTGGTCCTAAGCCTGAAACTGAGTGCTTCTACTGCAAGGAAGCTGGTCACTAGAAGCGTAACTGCCCCAAGTACCTGGCGGATCTGAAGAACGGCAACATCAAGAAGAAAGGTATATTTGATATATGTGTTATAGATGTGTATCTTACTAGTAATCGTAGTAGTGCCTGGGTATTTGATACTGGTTCGGTTGCTCATATTTGTAACTCGAAATAGGAGCTGCGGAATAAACGAAGACTATCAAGAGACGAGGTGACGATGCGCGTTGGAAATGGCTCCAAGGTTGATGTGATCGCCGTCGGCACGCTCCCCCTACATCTACCTTCGGGATTAGTTTTAAATTTAAATAATTGTTATTTGGTGCCTGCGTTAAGCATGAACATTATATCTAGATCCTGTTTATTGCGAGACGGTTACTCTTTTAAGTCAGAGAATAAAGGTTGTTCGATTTATATGAGTAATATCTTTTATGGTAATGCACCTGAGATGAATGGTTTATTCTTACTGAATCTCGATAGTAGTGATACACATGTTCACAACATAGATGCTAAACGAATAAAATTGAATGATAATTCCACATACATGTGGCACTATCGTCTTGGTCACATTGGAGTGAAGCGTATGAAGAAACTCCATTCTGATGGACTTCTTGAATCACTTGATTTTGAATCACTTGAAAGATGCGAAGCATGTCTAATGGGAAAAATGACTAAGACTCCATTCTCTGGTACAATGGAGCGAGCTACAGACTTATTGGAAATAATACATACCGATGTATGCGGTCCAATGAGTGTAGCATCGCATGGTGGATATCGTTATGTTCTCACTTTCACGGATGACTTAAGTAGATATGGGTATGTCTACTTTATGAAACATAAGTCCGAAACTTTTGAGAAGTTTAAGGAATTTCAAAGTGAAGTGGAAAATTATCGTAACAAGAAGATTAAGTTTCTGCGTTCTGACCGCGGACGTGAATATCTGAGTTATGAGTTTGGCATGCATTTAAAGAAATGTGGAATACTTTCACAATTGACACCGCCGAGAACACCACAGCGTAATGGTGTGTCCGAACGTCGTAATCGAACTCTCTTAGATATGGTTCGATCTATGATGTCTCTTACAGATTTACCGTTATCATTTTGGGGCTATGCATTAGAGACAGCCGCGTTCACTTTAAATAGGGCACCATCTAAATCCGTTGAAACGACACCGTACGAATTGTGGTTTGGAAAGAAACCTAAGTTGTCGTTCCTTAAAGTTTGGGGTTGCGAAGCATATGTAAAGAAGTTACAACCTGATAAGCTAGAACCCAAAGCGGAGAAATGCGTCTCATAGGATACCTTAAAGAAACAATTGGGTATACCTTCTATCATAGATCCGAAGGCAAAGTTTTCATTGCCAAGAATGGATCCTTTCTTGAGAAGGAGTTTCTCTCGAAGGAGGTGACTGGAAGGAAAGTAGAACTCGATGAGGTTATTGAACCTTCTCTCGGATTTGAGAGTAGCGCAGCACCGGAAGATGTTTCTGTGCCGCCTGCACCAATTGGAGAGGAAGCTAATGATAATGATCATGAAACTTCAAATGAAGTTACTGCTGAACCTCGCAGGTCAACAAGGGTTCGTATCACTCCTGATTGGTATGACTCTGCCTTGAACGTCATGTTGGTGGACAACGCTGATGACCCTGCGACGTATGAAGAAGCTATGGGGAGCCCAGATTCCGACAAATGGCTAAAAGCCATGAAATCCGAAATGGGATCCATGTACGAAAACCAAGTGTGGACTTTGGTGGACTTACCGGATGGCCGTAAGGCTGTCGAGAACAAATGGATTTTCAAGAGAAAAACGGATGCTGATGGTAATGTTACCGTCTATAAAGCTCGACTTGTCGCGAAAGGGTTCCGACAAATTCAAGGAGTTGACTATGATGAGACATTCTCACCAGTAGCGAAGCTAAAGTCTGTGAGGATTTTGTTAGCAATTGCTGCACATTTCGATTATGAGATTTGGCAGATGGATGTCAAAACGGCGTTCCTTAATGGTGACATTGAGGAAGAGTTGTATATGGTACAACCCAAGGGTTTTGTCGATCCTAAAAATGCTGACAAGGTATGCAAGCTTCAGCGCTCCATTTATGGACTGAAGCAAGCATCCCGGAGTTGGAATCAACGTTTTTATAAAGTAATCAAAAACTTTGGGTTTATACAAACTTATGGAGAAGCTTGTATTTACAAGAAAGTGAGTGGGAGCTCTGTAGCATTCCTAGTATTATATGTAGATGACATATTGTTGATTGGGAATGATATAGAACTTCTTAATAGCATCAAAACCTATTTGAATAATAGTTTTTCAATGAAGGATCTTGGCGAAGCGGCATATATTCTAGGCATCAAGATTTATAGAGATAGATCAAGACGCCTAATAGCGCTTTCACAAAGTACATACTTAGACAAAGTTCTAAAGAAGTTTAGAATGGAAAATAGCAAGAAAGGGTTCGTGCCCATGTTGTCAGGTAAGACCTTGAGTAAGACTCAAAGTCCAGCTACGGCAGAAGATAGAGAAAAGATGAATAATATTCCCTATGCCTCGGCCATAGGTTCTATCATGTATGCCATGCTGTGTACAAGACTGGATATAGCACATGCTGTTAGTTTGACTAGCAGATATCAAAGTGATCCTGGAATGGAGCACTGGACAGCGGTCAAGAATATCCTAAAGTACCTAAATAGGACTAAGGATATGGTTCTTTCTTATGGAGGTGATGAACAGCTTGTTGTAAACGGTTACACCGATGCTAGTTGGAACACCGATCCGGATGACTCGAGGTCATAGTCGGGATACGTATTTATTTTGAATGGTGCTGCAGTGAGCTGGAGGAGTGCGAAGCAAAGCGTTGTGGCGAAATCTTCAACTGAATCGGAATACATAGCTGCTTCGGAGGCTTCACAAGAAGCCGTTTGGATGAAGGAATTCATTACTGAACTTGGCGTGGTTCCTAGTGTGTTGGACCCGATGGCCATCTACTGTGACAACACAGGTGCCATAGCTAATGCACAGGAGCCAAGGTCTCATAGCAAGCTGAAGCACATCAAGCTACGTTTCCACGCTATTCGCGAGTATGTCCGAGATGGTGACATAAAGATTTGCAAAGTACACACTGATCTGAATGTGGTAGATCCGTTGACTAAACCTCTCCCTAGGGAAAAGCATGACCAACACCAGAACGCCATGGGTGTTAGGTATATTACCATGTAATCTAGATTATTGACTCTAGTGCAAGTGGGAGACTATTGGAGATATGCCCAAGAGGCAATAATAAAAGTGGTTATTATTATATCTTTGTGTTTATGATGAATGTTTACATCCCATGCTATATTTGTATTATTAGGAAACACTAATACATGTGTGTTTTGTAAACATAAGAGAGTCCCTAGTAAGCCTCTTGTTGAACTAGCTTGTTGATTAATTGATGATCATGGTTTCCTGATCATGGACATAAGGATGTGATTAATAACAAGGTTATATCATTAGGAGAATGATGTGATGGACACACACCCATAGTAAGCGTAGCATAAGATCAAGTCATAAAGTTCGTATTGCTGTAAGCTTTTAAATACATAGTAACCTAATCCTTCTACCATGAGGTTGTGTTAATCACCATCACCGGATGGGTACTTTGATGACATCAAACACCGCTTCGTAACCGGGTGGTCATAAAGGTGTCATTGGGTATTCTGAAAGTATGTGTTGAAGCGCATGGACCAAGATTGGGATTTGTCCATCCATATGACGGATAGATATGCTCTGGGCCCTCTCGGTGGAATGTCATCTAGTTAGCTTGCAAGCATGTGACTGGGTCACAAGGGATGACATATCACGGAACGAGTAAAGAGTACTTATCAGTAACGAGGTAGAACTAGGTATGGAGATACCGACGATCAAACCTCGGATAAGTATAGTATCGCGTGACAAAGGGAATTGGTTTCCTATGTAAATGGTTCAATCGATCACGAAGTCATCGTTGAGTATGTGGGAGCCATTATGGATCTCCAGGTCCCGCTGATGGTTATTGATAGGAGATGTGTCTCTGTCATGTCTACATATTCACGAACCGTAGGGTGACACACTTAAGGTTCGAAGTTGTTTTAAGTAGATATGGAATGTGCGTTGGAGACCGAATGTTGTTCGGAGTCTTGGATTGGATTCGGGACATCACGAGGAGATCTGGAATGGTCCGGAGAATAAGATTCATATATTGGGGATCATTTTCTGAGTTAGGAAATGTTCCGGAGTATTTGTATGAGGGTTCTAGAAGGTTTCGGAATGTTCTGGAAGGTTCTGGAAGGATTCTTGGAGTTTGCTTGAAAACCAAGGAAGGGATCAAGGAGTCCTGGTGGGTCAAGACTAGGAGTCGTGGGGGAGGAGGACTCCTCCCCCCCTCCCCAATCCGCCTGCCCTAGACGGAGGGGAGTCCTACAAGGACTCCCCCTCCCCATGGCGCCTCACCCCCTTTAAATAGAGGGGCGGGGGCGCCCCCTCCACCCTTGCTCCATAACTCCCAATCTCTGCCGCCTCTCTCCTCCTCCTTTCTTCTGCACAGGCATAGGCGAAGCCCTGCAGAATTCTCTACTCCACCACCACCACCACGCCGTCGTGCTGCTGGGATTCCGTGGAGAAGGTCTACTACCTCCGCTGCTCGCTGGAACGAGGAGAGGAAGGTCTGCTTCGACTCCGCACGTGTGACCGACTGCGGTAGCGCTGCCGAAACGCGATGCCGGAAGGATCGTCCACTTGCCCGACTGCGGAAGCGCTGCCGGAACGCGACGCCGGAAGGATCGTCCACACGATCTTGAGATCGGCAAGTGATCAACTACATCAACCACGAGATCTAATCTCGTTAACGCTTTCGGATCTACGAGGGTTAGTTCCTATCTATCTTGTTGCACATGTCTAATAGATTAGATCTTGGCTTTTATCTAGATTAGATCTGGGTTTTGTTCGCTCTTGCGGTAGAAATTTTTTGTTTTCCATGCTACGAACCCATCAAGGAAGAGGGTTCCTGCCAAGGTGATGTGGTATGCTCCTATAATACCACGGTTGAAACGTTTGTTCAGAAATAAAGAGCATGCCAAGTTGTTGTGATGGCACATGGAAGACCGTAAGAAAGACCGGATGTTGAGGCACCCTGCTGATGGTCGGCAGTGGAGAAAAATCGAGAGAGTCTTCCCATAATTTGCTGGTGACGCAAGGAACTTATGGTTTGGTCTAAGTACCGATGGCATGAATCCTTTTGGGGGGCAGAACTGCAGTCACAGCACCTGGCCCATGACTCTATGTATTTACAACCTTCCTCCTTGGTTGTGCATGAAGCGGAAGTTCATTATGATGCTAGTGCTCATCCAAGGCCCGAAGCAACCCGGCAACGATATTGATGTGTACCTAGGGCCATTAGTTGATGAACTTCTACAGTTGTGGGCCAAACCAGGTGTACGTGTGTGGGATGAGCACAAACAGCGGGAATTTGACCTACAAGCGTTGCTGTTCGTAACCATCAATGATTGTCCTGCTCTTAGTAACATTTCAGGACAGACGAACAAAGGATACAATGCATGCACGCACTGTTTAGATGAGACTGAAAGTATATATCTGGATAAATGTAGAAAGAATGTGTACCCGTACAATCGTCATTTTCTTCCGCCCAGTCATCCCTTAAAGAAGAAAAGCAAGCATTTCAATGGCAAGGCAGAAACCCAGACGAAGCCTGTCCCCCGTAGTGGTGCTGATGTATTTGGTATGCTCAAGGATTTGGATGTAATTTTTGGAAAGGGTCCTGGAGGACAACCTGTTCGGAAAGACCCCATTACCGGACACGCACCCATGTGGAAGAAGAAATCTATATTTTGCGAGCTACCCTATTGGAAAGTGCATGAGGTCCGCTCTGCAATCGACGTGATGCACCTGACGAAGAATCTTTGCGTGAATATTCTAGGCTTCCTGGGCTTGTATGGGAAGTCAAAAGATACCCCGGCAGCACGGGAGGACCAGCAACATCATAAAGGACGAGACAACAAGCATCCAAGGCAGTTTCAAGGGCTTGCCAGCTACGCTCTTACCAAAGAAGAGAAGGAAATATTTTTTGAAGTCCTTTTCAGTATCAAGGTCCCATCTGGCTTCTCGTCGAATATAAAGGGAATAGTAAATATGAAAGAGAAAAAATTTCAAAACCTAAAGTGTCATGACTGGCATGTGCTTATGACGCAATTGCTTCCGGTTGTATTGAGGAGAAAATGTTCGACTAGCCGTTGTGAAGGTATGTGCATTCCTCAATGCAATTTCTCAGAAGGTAATCGATCGAGAAAGTCTATCAGGGTTACATATTGATGTGGTCCAATGTCTGGTCAGCTTCGAGTTGTTGTTCCCGCCATCCTTCTTCAATATTATGATGCACCTCCTAGTTCACCTAGTCGAAGAGATTAGAATTCTCGGTCCTGTGTTTCTACACAATATGTTCCCCTTCGAGAGGTTCATGGGAGTCTAAGAAATATGTTCATAACCGTGCTAGGCCAGAAGGAAGCATCTCCAAGGGCTATGGAACAGAGGAGGTCATTGAGTTTTGTGTTGACTTTCTTCCTGACCTTAAGCCGATTGGTGTTCCTGAATCTCGGTATGAGGGGAGGATGACTAGAAAAGACACACTAGGAAGGAAATCAATGGTATGTAGGGACGGACATTCTTTCACTCAAGCACACTACATAGTTCTACACAATTCCACCGTGGTGGCTCCGTATATCGAGAAACACAAGAATATTCTACACTCCGAAAACCCGGGGAAGCCTGAAACCTTGATTAAAGGGGAACACGAGAAGAATTTTTGCAATTGGTTGCAGACACATCTCATGAATAACACAACTGTTGGAGATGAGTTGTACTCGTTCGCCAGGTTACCATCTTCGACTATATGTACTTTCCAAGGGTACGAGATAAATGGGAATACATTTTACACGATCGCCCAAGATAAAAAGAGCACCAACCAAAACAGTGGTGTCCGCTTTGATGCAACAGATGACAATGGGCAGATTGACACATATTATGGGTACATAGAGGAGATATGGGAACTTGACTATGGACCTACTTTTAAGGTCCCTTTGTTTCGGTGCAAATGGGTCAAGCTAACAGGAGGCGGGGTACATGTAGACGAAAAGTACGGCATGACAACAGTGGATCTCAACAATCTTGCGTACATGGATGAACCATTCGTCCCAGCCAACGATGTGGCTCAGGTTTTCTATGTGAAGGACATGTCTACCAAACCGAGAAAAAGGAAAGATAAGCAAAAGAGTACAGAATACGATGAGCCAAAGCGCCACATAGTTCTTTCAGGGAAAAGAAACATCGTGGGAGTGGATGACAAGACAGACATGTCAGAAGATTACAATAAGTTTCATGAAATTCCGCCCTTCAAAGTGAAAACTGACCCAAGCATCCTGTTAAATGATGAAGATTCTCCATGGCTACGGTGCAGAAGAAAACCACAACACTAGATGTTGGTGATGTGTAATAATGTATTAAACCTTTTATTTGAGACATAAATCTATGTAATTAAACCTTTTATTTGAGACATAAATCTATGTAATGTATTAAACCTTTTATTTGAGACATAAAGGTCCCCTTTCATGTAATACATCTTGCTCAATCAAACTAGACGTTCTCAGCCGCGGTAGGTGATCACACAAAGAGAAGGAACCATCACAAGAGAAGGAACCCACAAACACTAAGGATACATAGCACAACTGAAAATTAAGAAACATGCCTAATGGTTGGAGTGATTCAGTCATGCTCCTGCCTAGCCCTGTAATACGCGCCACTGTAGTCGAAGTAGTCGCCGGCGCCGTCGTCGCTGTCGTCGTCGGGGTCGCCGTAGTCGAACCTTGAAGGTTGGGCACGCGTGGGCTGGATTTGAGGGTACCGTAGGCGGGGGTTATTGCCGGTCGTGGTGTAGGCCATGATACTCTGGAGAGTCCGGCCGCGCCACCACAGCCGACGGCCGGCCTCGTTGAAGTTCGAAGGAGGTGGGTCGTCCTCCTCGTGCCTGGCGAGCGCCCTCTCACGCCGATTGATGAAGAAGGCTTCCCAAGTCGGGAAATAGTGGGGATGCCAGTTGGGATTCCTCCGCTGCTCTGGCGTGAGCTCGAGGTAGTAGTGGTTCGTGATGGTCATCCGACGCTCCACACCTAGAGGTACAGGATGGACCGGCACACCTCCGGCGCTCAGCATCCAGTCGGTGGGGACGCGGTAGCCCGGTGGGCAGGGGTAGTTCGAGGCGCAAAGCGCCTCCGCCTCTCGGGTGGTTAGAGATACGATGGAAGCCATGGGAAGAGAATGATGAGTCTAGATGTGATATGTAAATGGAGGCCAAGCGTACATATATATACTGAAAAAATGGCGGGAAGACAGAGGTGGGAACCGGTGGAAAGCGCGGGAACGCAGTGGCGCGGGAAACTTTCATCCCGGGTGGGGGCTCAAACCGGGACAAAAGATGGGGGGGCCTTATCTGGGGGAGGCTTATCTGGGAGGGCTTTATCTGGGGGGTGGCTAACCTTTAGTACCAGCTGGTGGGAGCAACCGGGACTAAAGGTGGTTTTTGTGTCATCTAACAAAACTTTCGGTGGGATAAGGACGCGTGGGTAACCTTTAGTACTAGGTGGGGGCTCAAACCGGGACTAAAGCTGTCGGTAGGATAAGGACACATGGGTGGACGCACTGCTCGATGAGATAAAGCATGTAGCGCACGACGCCCTGTCGGAGGAAGAAAACAAAGTAGAAGCGGCGCCATGCCTATAAAAGGAGCATCGATACGCCATGGCAAGCAACTCAACAAGCCAACGTGGATTGAGAGTTTCATCCCAATGGATGGAGGAAAGGGTTGAGAAATCTCCCGTGGCGGAACTTCTCGAAGATGCCCTTGGTGCACACGCCCTATGGCATCTTCGGAAGTTCCGCCTCAGAAAATATTTTCCTGCTAGCCCGTAAAAGACTCCATCTCCGCCTCCCTGGGGTTAGAGGTATGGTGGAAGCCATGGGATAGAGTGGAGAGAGGCGGCAGATATGAGTCTAGATGTGCTAGGGTTTCGCCGAGGAAGACCACCGGAGCGTCGGAATTACATGAAAATGGCAAAATGGTTAATAGTTTGACTAGTTAGAATAATTATTTTATAAAATAGAAAATTGATTTGAATCACTTATTTAAAAATATGCAAAATATAATATTTAATGCATTTTTTAATTGAAAATGGCAAAATGGTTATTAGTTTCACTAGTTAGAATAATTATTTTGTAAAACAGAAAATAGATTTGGATTACTTATTCAAATTCAAGAACTTTTCATGTTGAAATTTTTCTCAAATTCATAAGTATGCAAAAACTATAAAATTCAAATGTTTAAATAATATGTTAATTGATTTTTTTTAAACAGGCGCACCCGAGGGTGATTTTTTTTGAAAAAGGGACCTTTAGTCCCGGTGCGTACTACACACCGGGACTAAAGGGTGGCGTTGGCGCGCGCCTGTTGGGCTGGGCCGAAAACCCTTTAGTCCCGGTGGTGATACGAACCGAGACTAAAGGCCTGCGTGATACGAACCGAGACTAAAGGTCCTTTAGTTCCGGTTCGTATCACGCACCGGGACTAAATACCTTTTAGTCCCGATGCGTGATACGAACCGGGACTAAAGGTACATCCCCTTTATATTCCCGCGCCCCTTCTTCTCCCAAAACCACCACACTCTGCTACAGAGACGAAGCGCGCGAGGACGACGACGCATAGGACGCTGGCAGGCTGCCCGACCACTACACGCCAGATCCGGCCGCCACCAGCGCGTCGTCCCCCCACTCCAACGCCGCCACCAGCTAACTAGATCCAGCCGCCGCGCGTGTGCCCCCGGCCAGCAGGTATCGCGCGCCCCTCCCCTTTCTCCCATCTGGCATAGGCAGCACGACAGCTGTACGTGCACGCCGGCCCGCGGCGGCGCCGGCCACTGTGGGCGAGCAGGTCGGCCGGGGCGGCAGCCGTGCACGCCGGCGGCGGTGCGGGCGAGCAGGCCAGGGCGGCACCCCCGGCCAATTAGTGTAGTATATTTTTTTATTTCTTAGTAGTATATAGTAGTGTAATATAGTGTATTTTTTAATATATATTAGTTTAGTATGTTAATTAGTGTAGTATATTTTTTTATTTTTTAGTAGTATATAGTAGTGTAATATAAAGTGTATTTTTTATTTTTTTAGTAGTATATATTAGTGTAGTATATTTTTTTATTTTTTAGTAGTATATAGTAGCGTAATATAAAGTGTATTTTTTATTTTTTTTATAGTATATATTAGTGTAGTATGTTAATTAGTGTAGTATATTTTTTTATTTTTTAGTAGTATATAGTAGTGTAATATAAAGTGTATTTTTTATTTTTTTAGTAGTATATATTAGTGTAGTATATTTTTTTATTTTTTAGTAGTATACAGTAGTGTAATATAAAGTGTATTTTTTATTTTTTTAGTAGTATATATTAGTGTAGTATGTTAATTAGTGTAGTATATTTTTTTATTTTTTAGTAGTATATAGTAGTGAAATATAAAGTGTATTTTTTATTTTTTTAGTGGTATATATTAGTGTAGTATGTTAATTAGTTTATTATATAATATGTTAGTGTAGCATATTGTATGGTGGTGCTCGCGGGCCCCCGCACTTAGGGTTAGGGTGGTAGTGCTCGCAGGCCCTGCACTTAGTGTTAGGGTGGTAGTGCTCGCGGGCCCCCGGACTCAGGGTTAGGGTGGTGGTGCTCGCAGGCCACCGGACTTAGGGTTAGGGTGGTAGTGCTCGCGGGGAGCCGGACTTAGAGTTAGGGTGGTGGTGCTCGCGGGCCCCCGGACTTAGGGTTAATGTGGTAGTGCTCGCAGGCCCCCGGACTTAGGGTGGTAGCAAATTGCGTGTTCATATTATTGTTTAGTATTATTTTATGCAGCAATATTGAATGAAAAATGTTATTGTGTGCATTTTGTAGAAAACTATGGATCCAATCCAGAGAGACCTGGCATAGGAAGAAATTCTCGAGGATATGATCAACGACACCCCCCATGTTGATCCACCCGAACCTCCGTCGATTTATCTGAACCCCTTCGGTGAGGGAGAGGAGGTCGACCGAAATGATCAAGGAGAAGCTGACGACTCCGGTGGTGGAGAAGCCGACGGCTCCGATGGTGGAGAAGCCGATGGCGAGGTATATATATGAAGTCTGGTGATCAGTAGATGCATTAACTGAGTTGTATATATATATATAAATTGACGAATGTTTTTTCTCTTAGGCCTCCACATCGAGCAAAAAATATTCCAAACGAGGCCTGGCCAAAAAGTTGGACGCATCTACGCATTATACAATTACGCGGGTATCACCACGGGGTGAACCGGTGGAACCCGAAAAGGCTAAAACTGTATTTAAACAACAATGCGGACTTATGGTTAGGGATCGCATCCCGATCACCGTTCGAGAGTGGAATAAGACCAAAGGGGCGAAACAGGGTGAGTATGTCTCCGACAGGTGCAAAGAGGGTCTTTGGAATGACCTCATGACACATTTCACCCTGCCAGAATGTGAGTATGATACCGACACAGCTATATTGAGGAAGAAAGTCAAGCAGTGGACTCTTACGAAGATGGCCGAACTATTCAAGAACTGGAAGAAAGCATTATGGCAAAAGTATCAGAAGACGAAGAAGACTCCTAAATTTGAATGCTATCTAACGAAGCAGCATGCTAACTGGGATGCATTTGTGAAGTACAAGGAGTCACAACCTGCTATGGAAATGTCGAAAAAAACAAGTAAAATGCCGCGATGAAGAAATATCACCATCACCTGGGGCCAGGGGGCTACGCGGCTGCCATGCCAAAGTGGGATGCTAAAGAGAATGAGTGAGTATGATGAAAGTACAGGGGACCTTATTTGCAGTGACGGGATTAGGATACCCCGGGATACATGGCAGAAAGTGGTGAAGGAGATTAAAGCGGGGACAACAAAGTTCCGTCCCGATAGAGAGAAAGACTTGATGACAAAGGTCCTCGGGAATGACGAACGTGGAGGACGTGTATGAGGCCTTGGCCCTAGTTATACGTGGGAGATGGGGTTTCCCAAAGACAGAGATACTTATAGGAGCCGAGAGAGAGCACAGAGGCGACGACAGGAGGAGGAGGGAGACAGGTTCACCGAGTTGCTAGGAACACTTCGAATGCATCAGCAACAGATTGACGAACTTCGAGGAGCAGCGCGCCTGCAAGATCCTGTACTCGATATTACCGCCGTCCCATCTCAGCGGAAAAGCAGCGTGGCTGAATCGGAGGTCCCTTCTAACGATGCACGTATGGTAGATGGCGGTCCCGGCTACCCCGTGGATGGAATCAAGGAGCAGGCATCTTGTGAGCTCCATCAGAAGGTGAAGAACCTATCCATCAAGGTGGCGGTCGGATGTGCTTTACCTTGTCCACCTGGCGCACGCTGGCATGGCCGTGAGATTCCAGCTAGCTATGCTAAAGTTGGTGTGGATGAAATCGCAATGGGGTGGGACTCAATGGAGCTTGACATCCCTGGACCTGAAGGTGAGAGGACACTCGGAGAAGTACTGGGTGGTATCATTCTATGGGACAAGAACAACATCAAGCTTCCAGGCTGGACGCCAAAGCCAACACCGCCTCCGAGTGGTCGCATGTCACCTTCACCTCCATCACCTCCAAGATGCCCACCCCATGACTACGACCACCACAGCCCGAGTCCATCTCGATCTCCGCCGCAGCCTCCGATTAGTACTAAACGACGCAGGAGCCCAAAACGACAAATGTCGCCCCTCCCAAGAGTACCTCATAAGAATCTTCCTATCAGACCTTACGATCGTACTGACGAGGCAACCGACATGATCGTAAAGGCCAAATGTGTTGCGCAGCTTCAAAAGAAGAAACCCGAGCCCGCCCCGGTATACACCGAGAAGCAAAAAGCGTATGCACTTTCTTTTCTGAACACAAAATCGCAATATGACTTGCACCATAAGCCAGATGACTATCGACGCACACTTCAGAAGGAAGTGAAGAAGAGCAAATCAAGTAGAAGTGCAAGCGCAAGCAAATCATCAAGTCAAAGTGCAACCGAGAAAAGAAAGGACATCCCCCAGCTCGGGGAACAGGCCAAAAAATCGAACCCACCCCTCAAGGTGGTATCCTATGACACTCCCTAGCAGGATATGGAAGAAGCTAAGAAGCTTGCAGCCGCTATGAATATGACTGTTGAGGAATTGCTAGGTTCCTAGGACGACAAGTTACCCAAGGCTCAGGTAGTCCCTACATATGTCCCAGGGAAGCCTCTGGTCAGCTTTGAGCAGTTCCAACAACTGCCAACACAAATGCGGAGTTTACATAAATGGTACTTGAAAGCCGTAAAGGAGGAGAGAATAATGATCGTGGCGAAAGTCCCACATGACTACTACTTCCGAGAATAAGAGGTCCATGTTGAGTTTCCAGAACTCTTCCGGTTATACACTTTCGACGCCCTCGACAAAAGTCTCATGAGTTGCTATTGTCTGTAAGTTGTTGAATTCATTGTCTGTATATAAGCTGTTCATTTTTTCACTTGTTCAGTTCATTGCATGTAATTATCCTAATTATATCCTTTTGTACTCTATTATAATGCAGAATGAAGATCATGGAATGTAAAAGAAGGTCAATCTTCAGTGTTGGGTTCATTGACCCAGATAAAATACATTGTCGGACGCTAAAGGATAAACCCGAGGACACACAGGAAAACCTTCTAAGGTTTCTAACGGAGCAAAATTTCTGTGACCACATACTGTTTCCTTACAATTTCGTGTGAGTGTCTTACTCTGTTGTACACATTCTCTTTTGCTTACTCGATATTAAGTGTAATTGATGAGTTACTGATGTATATATAAACGTGTACAGTTTTCACTGGATTCTCATGGACATTCAACTTGATAAGGGAAGAGTTGAAGTCATGGACCCATTAAAGAGACTCCTGGAATAGTTTAGTGACATGCAGTACATGCCCCAGAGGTAATTTTCGCGCTACAACGGTCTCTTTCGTTGATTTCCTGAGATATCACGTAATAAATAACTCATTTATTTTCTT
The DNA here is from genome assembly GCA_910589775.1 of Avena eriantha. Classification (NCBI taxonomy): domain Eukaryota; kingdom Viridiplantae; phylum Streptophyta; class Magnoliopsida; order Poales; family Poaceae; genus Avena; species Avena eriantha. The sequence goes on from OU342741.1 coordinate 30,920,356, forward strand.
TACCGGGTAGGGTTTGGGACCAGTTCAAGAGTGCGGTTACGGGTGACTTTACTGAGAAGCTGACGTTTAAGCCGATCTCGGTAAGTAGTAGGCGCATCTCTTTACTTCTAGTTTCAATACAATTATGATGCTGGATTATTATTTTGATTGAATTATATTCTCAAAAGTGCGCGAGGCAGCCACAGGGGACGAATCTATGTGGATTCTACGTTTGCGAGTTCATTCGCACGTTTACCAGTGAGCTGAATGATTATAGAGTCGATGTAAGCAATACATTCATAACATTATTTTTATTACCACTTTTTGTTATCATGATTGATATTCATATTGATCTCCTTTTCTTATATAGTTCGAGAAAATGCGGGATCAGCTCCTACCACAGCAACACGTAGTAGCAATTGCTGAAGAACTGACAGGATTCTTGATGAACGAGATGATAGATGACGCCGGAGAATTTAGTGTGAATAGGCGCCGATGATCTCCGACCGTGTAATTGAATAGACGGGCTCTAGTCCCGATAATTGTGATCTCCATGTGTAACTATCATGTATATATTCGTATGCTCGATCTTAAGAGAAGTTATCTTATATATGCACGAACATGTATGGTTTGTGGTAGCGTAGAAAACTATTTTGAAATGAAAAAAAAAATACAAATTAAATTCTCTACCGCCGCAGAGAAAGTGCCTAAAATTCTGTCGCGTCAGAGAACCATTTGTCCCGGTTCGTAATACGAACCGGGACTAATGGGGGACACCCAGCGCCCGCAGAGACAGCCACGTGGATGCCCATTGGTCTCAGCTGGTAAGAGGGCCAGGACTAATGGGTGAGCCTTTAGTCCCACCCCGCCAGTCCCAGTTACCAGTACCGGGACTACACCTTACGGGCCGGGACTGGAGGCCCATTTTCCACTAGTGCTACAGTGCCTCCTGGACTAGCAACGCCGGTGGAGGATTTTTAGCGGTGATGCTGCCTTGTAGCAGGGGTGACAGTCGTTGGCAGCAAAACAACTCGCGGTGGCAGGCCTAGAAGCACATACGACCGGCATTGGTAGCAAAACAACTCGCGTTGGCAGCACCTTTGACCGGCGTTGGTAGTAGCAATTCCACGCGTTGGCAGCAGCAATCCCGATCAGCGGCGACCGGCGTTCACATCAGCGGCGACCGGGGTTCGTAGAAGCGGCGACCGGGGTTCGTAGAAGCGATGGTCGATGTTGGAGGCATGCGGCTGTCGACTTGCAGCAGCAGGGCATCCATGGCAGACCACTTGTAGAAGACGTGGTCGTCGTCTATAGGAGCATTGGCCGGCCTTTACAACAAACGGTGAAACGGTAGCAGTGTTTGTAGAAGCAGCGGTGACGGCGATGAGTGCTTGCAGCAGCAGAATGGCCATGGCTCACGGCTTGCAGCAGATATGCCCATCTTCTATAGCAGCGACAGCCGACTTTTGTAGCAAAGATGAGCAGTTTTTATAGCAATGGCGGTGGCAGCGACGAGCGCTTGCAGCAGTGATAATGTCGGCTGCCACCAAGGGCGACCGGATTACAGAGTACTTGATTTCCCGCTGCATCTACAAAGTTCATGGGTCTAGGTTGCCTGAGAGAGGGAGGACATCGGGGACAGCGGTATGTGCTAGGACGACGGAGGCGCGGTGGCGGTATGGGCAACATGCCAGCAATAATGGTGGAGCGATTTCCTCGGAGAAGAGGAGGAGCAGAGAACTCTCAATCGCGGCCGCGAGAATATAAGAAAAAGGAAGAGGACGCAGACGCACTGGTGCGTCCATAGGAGCGCTGTCGCCCTTCCTTTTCGCCACAGAAGGAGGCACGTGGCAGCCGCACGAGGCAGACGATTGGAGACTACAGTCAGCCGGCTGAATTGAAGTGTTTCCCTTGTTCTCCATAGCCCACACGAATTTTAGAGCATCTACAGCACGCGCTGGAAAATTGCGCAACCTAGAACTTGCAGCACCGATTTTTCCTATAGAGCGTTGGCGTGTCACCGCATGTGCTATTTTGCTGCGCGCTGCAAAATCGTAAAAATGGTCCTTCAACGGAAGCGCTATTTTGCAGCGCGCGCTAGCGCCACAAATAGGTTCCACATACATGTCTACACGAACAAAGATTTAAAAACTAGAAAAAATAGACTAGAAAATAAAGTAGATGCAAATCGGTGTGCACACAATGACACTAGTTCGTAACGTCCGTGCTGATCGATGGTAGCAACGAAGCTAGACTACCTAACTTCATTACTATCACCTACGAGCTTCAACGTTGCGAACTAGAAATCAGCATCGTCCTCCTCCTCTGCCGACGATTCCACCGGTGTCAGGCAGCTTGGTGGCTGATACCTTGCCCTTTTGCTGCGCGGTTGGCGGCAGATACGGGGCACCAGCGCTTGTGTTTGTTTGTGGCGGCAGATGAGCGACGAAACTGCTCTCGACAGCGGCGACAACGCTAGGGTGTGGCGTAGGCGGTGGCGGAACTGCTTCACCGGCAGCGGCAATGGGGGACGGTGTATTCAGGGGTCGGGGGCGTGCTAGAGGTCCTATCCATTGCCGGATAGGCCGGCGGCCGCACGGGCGTGGGGGAATTTTCCAGGCGGCTGGCTGTTCACGCGCGTGTCTAGCGATAGCGTGCGATGTAGCTAGAGCACCAAATACCCGCGCCGGGAAGCGCAAACCGCCAAGCCGCGCTAAAATTTTACAGCGTGCTCGGATGCAGTGCCCACTGGAGGATCGCGCGCACGCTCCCGCACGCTATTCTGGCGTTTTATTTAGCGGAGCGCCAGTTTTGAGTCACTGCTGGAGATGATCTTAGTTAAAAGTAAGCTTTGGCCAGCTCTGATGATGGAGGAACGAGGACGACGATGCGTCTTCGGCTCGTGCTAATGTATATAGTCATCGCTAGGTGGTCCAGTTACCTACTTGTAATTTTAATTACTTTTAGAATTCTTTGTACTACCGTTGATGATTATTAATGGATGGTAGAATTTTTGCGAAAAAAGTATGTTCCGTTTCGTTTCCCTAAAAAAAATAAAAGTGTGTTCCGTTGTTGGGCCTAGGCCTTGGTTCGAGGAGGCTCCTCTGCTATTTTGTTTAATTACGATGTCTCTCTGCGGACTGGGCTTCTTATAAGTTAGAGCCCGTGTGAATAGAGGAACTTCGATTTTTTTATAACATCTAAAAATATTATTTTCCCGTCATTTTCGCATATGACCTTGAAACGAGATGATACAAAAATTAATTTGGTTCAACTCAAGGAGATTCATACTTTCATGTTCGAGAATTATTCATTTTATGTTATCTTGATTTCTTTTTATTTGTTATGGCGATTTCAAGATGCCATTAAAACGGAGGACATGATTGTTCTAGCGTAGTGTTGACTCTTGTGATACTCTTAGCAGATCTCTTATGAAATAGCTACTTGTGAACCTAAAATGATTTTTTTGAAAAAAATCATGAGCAAACTATGAAGCACATGTAGTTAAAATCCTACACTAGTAGAAAACAGACCTTTGGTCCAGGGGTATTAGCCCCGGTTTTGCTACAAACCGGGACTAATGCCTCGGTCCAACGGCTAGAACTGGCCTCAGGGGGTGATAGACACTAGCCCCGGTTCGAACGGGACCTTTAGCCCCGGGTCGTGTAACAAATCGGGCTAAAGAGTTTCAGGCAGGCCAGGTCGGGCACCAGACCCTTTAGTCCCGGTTTGTTATACGACCCGGGGCTAAAGGTGGACCTTTAGCCCCGGTTCTAGACACGAATCGGGGCTAAAGGGTCTGGCTATATCTTCTTCCCCTGCCCGAGCCACCATTCAAGCTGGTGACTCTCCTCTCTCTCTCTCCCTCTATCTTGCTTCAAGCTCGAGTTCATGCCCTTTTTTCCTCAAGATTTGTCTATATTTTATGGTGCCCCATCTATCCAAAGGTTCTAAAAGGTGAGCAACTTAATCCTTTGTACTCTCATTGCTATATTAGCTCATTTCATGCTCTATCTTATAAATGGATTTGTGGATTTAGTTTGGTAGTAATTTTTGCAATGATAGGATGAGATCGATGTTTAGATTCTATCTATATCTTGTATTAATGTAAGGAACTCTAAGGTAAATATTACAATATGTGGATTCTATCTATATATATCTTGTTTTGGCACATAGTCACGAAAATTGATTTTAGAAGCACACACATGCGTGAGTTCATCATTCTAACTAGCTAGCTGGGCAAAATATCCTTCTTCGTCTACCTGCGTTCAATAAACTAAAAAAATGTAACAAAGATAGGGTTAATTCATAAAAGCTTGATAAGAAGACATCACAATTCACATATTAGGGAGTGCCTCTATGGCAAGGTCCTCGAAATGTCTGAGGACGGGATCCTAAGACATCTTCGAGAAGCTCTGCCGTAGTGGTGTCCCTTCTCTCCCACACCATCTTTCGGTTTATATCTTCTCTAGCTAAATCAGTATGCCGGTGGAGCTAACTAATTTCACATATTAGAGAGTGCCTCTACGGCGAGCTCCTCGAAGATGTCTGTGGACGAGGTCCTAAGACATCTTTGAGAAGGTCCGCCGTAGTGGTGTCCCTAGTCTCGCACACCATCTTGCAGTTCTTCACAAGAATGCATACATATTTATAGATTAAGCAGCACAACATAGTGTCGGGCACTGATGACATAATGTCGACAGACTCATGCTGGCATAGTGCTGCCACCCACCCAAAATAGTGTCGGCATTTAATTTACTGGCTTAGTGTTGCCCACTGAGGACATAGTGTCGACATTTTGTCTCCACATCCACATTTATTCCCGGTTGGTGCCTCCAACCGGGACTAAAGGTTCATCATATCTTTAGTCCCGGTTGCTGGTTTTAGATTAGTACTAATTAATTATGATTATGTTCGATGTACTTAATTAATTATATATTGTAGATGAGCCGGCAATGGATGTACGCTGACCGACTCTCTAACGAGTTCATTAAAGGCGTGCATTCTTTTCTTCTTGTGGCCGAGGCAAACAAGCGGAGTGGTTTTATGTCTTGTCCATGTGGTGTCTGTCAGAATCATAAAGAATACTCTTCCTCAAGAGTCCTTCACAGCCACCTATTTCGGTCCGGTTTCATGATCGGCTATAATTGTTGGACTAAGCACGGAGAAAGAGGGGTTATGATGGAAGACAACGAAGAAGAAGAGAATGACAACGACTACCCTGAATACGATGGTACTACAATGGAAGACATTGATGAAGAAAAAGATGAAAAACGGGCATCAGATATGCCCGATGATGATCTTAGTCGGGCCATTTTTATGCCCAGGAAGAATGTGTAACTGAAAGGGAGAGGTTGAAGTTCAAGAAGATGTTAGAGGATCACAAAAAATTGTTGTACCCAAATTGTGAAGATGGGCACAAAAAACTGGGTAGCATACTGGAATTGCTGTAATGGAAGGCAGAGAACGGTGTGACTGATAAAGGATTTGAAAAGTTGCTGAGAATAATGAAGAAGTTGCTTCCAAAGGATAACGAACTGCCCGCCAGTACCTACGAAGCAAAGAAGGTTGTCTGCCCTCTAGGATTAGAGGTGCAGAAGATACATGCATGCATTAATGACTGCATCCTCTACCGCGGCGAGTGCGAGAATTTGGATGCATGCCCAGTATGCACTGCATTGCGGTATAAGATAAGACGAGATGACCCTGGTGATGTTGAGGGCGAGCGCCGCATGAAGAGGGTTCCTGCCAAGGTGATGTGGTATGCTCCTATAATACCACGGTTGAAACGTTTATTCAGGAACAAAGAGCATGCCAAGTTGTTGCGATGGTACATAGAAGACCGTAAGAAAGACGAGATGTTGAGACACTCCGCTGATGGGTCGTAGTGGAGAAAAACCGAGAGAGAGTTTCCGGACTTTGCAGGTGATGCGAGGAACTTATGGTTTGGTCTAAGTACAGATGGCATGAATCCTTTTGGGGAGTAGAGCTGCAGTCATAGCACCTGGCCTATGACTCTGTGTATCTATAACCTTCCTCCTTGGCTGTGCATGAAGCGGAAGTTTATTATGATGCCAGTGCTCATCCAAGGCCCGAAGCAACCCGGCAACGACATTGATGTGTACCTAAGGCCATTAGTTGAAGAACTCTGATAGTTTTGGCACGGACAAGGTGTACGTGTGTGGGATGAGAACAAGCAGGAGGAATTTGACCTACGAGCATTGTTGTTCATAACAATCAATGATTGGCCTGCTCTTAGTAACATTTCAGGACAGACAAACAAGGGATAATGCATGCACACACTGTTTAAACGATACTGAAAGTATATATTTGGATAAATGTAAGAAGAATGTGTACCAGGGGAATCGTCGTTTTCTTCCGCCCTCGCACATCCTAAGAAAGAAAGGTAAACATTCGAATGGTGAGGTAGATAGCCGGTGTAAGCCTATCTGTCGTACTGGTGATGATATATTTGACATGGTGAAGGATTTAAAAGTAATCTTTGGAAAGGGTCCTGGTAGACAATATGTTCCGAAGGACGATGTCGGACACACACCCATGTGGAAAAAGAAATCTATATTTTGGGAGCTACCCTATTCGAAAGTCCTAGAGGTCCACTCTGCAATTGACGTGATGCACCTGACGAAGAATCTTTGACGCTGCTAGGCTTCTTGGGCGTGTATGGGAAGAGCAAAGATACACCTGAAGCACGGCAGGACCAACAACGTATAAAAGACCAAGACGGCATGCATCCAGAGCTGTTTGAAGGTAATGCTAGCTACGCTCTTACCAAAGAAGAGAAGGAAATCTTTTTTGAAGTCCTTTACAGTATCAAGGTCCCATCTGGTTTCTCGTCTAACATAAAGGGAATAATAAATATGGCAGAGAAAAAATTTCAAAACCTAAAGTCTCATGACTACCACGTGCTTATGACCCAGCTGCTTCCGATTGCATTGAGGGGACTCCTGCCGGAAAATGTTCGAGTACCCATTGTGAAGCTATGTACGTTTCTCAATGCAATTTCTCAGAAGGTAATCAGTCTAGATAGTCTACTAAGGTTATAGAAAGATGTGCTCCAATGTCTTGTCAGCTTCACAGTTGGTGTTCCCACCATCCTTCTTCAATATTATGACTCACCTCCTAGTTCACCTAGTCGATGAGATTAACGTTCTTGGTCCTGTATTTCTACACAATATGTTCCCCTTTGAGAGGTTCATGGGAGTGTTAAAGAAATATGTTCATAACCGTGCTAGGCCAGAAGGAAGCATCTCAAAGGGATATGGAACAGAGGAGGTCATTGAGTTTTGTGTTGACTTTATTCCTGACCTTAAGCCCATCGATGTTCCTGAATCGCAGCATGAGGGTGGAATTAGTGGAAAAGGCACGCTAGGAAAGAAAGCAAGGATATATATGGACGAACATTCTCTCACTAAAGGACACTAAACAGTTCTGCAAAGTTCCACCTTGGCGGCTCCGTATATCGAGGAACACAAGAATATTGTACACTCCAACAACCCGGGGAAGCCTGGCTCCTGGATTAGAGATGAACATATGAGGACTTTTGGCGGTTGGTTGCAGACACATCTCATGAATGACATAAATGTTGGAGAGCAGTTGTACTTGTTGGCCAGGTCACCATCTTCGACTATATTGACTTTCCAAGGGTACGAGATGAATGGGAATACATTTTACACGATCGCCCAAGATAAAAAGAGCACCAATCAAAATAGTGGTGTACGATTTGATGCAACAGACGAGAATGGGCAAAAGGATACATATTATGGTTACATAGAGGAGATATGGGAACTTGACTATGGACCTTTTTTTAAGGTTCCTTTGTTTCAGTGCAAATGGGTCAAGCTGACAGGAGGCGGGGTTGAGGTAGACAAGAAATACGGAATGACAACAGTGGATCTCAACAACCTTGCGTATAGAGATGAACCATTTGTCCTAGACAATGATGTGGCTCAGGTTTTTTATGTGAAGGACATGTCTACCAAACCGAGAAAAAGGAAAGATAAGCAAAAGAATACAGCATCCGATGAGCCAAAGCGCCACATAGTTCTTTTAGGAAAAAGAAACATCGTGGGGGTGGAGGATAAGACAGACATGTCAGACGATTATGATAAGTTTCATGAAATTCTGCCCTTCGCTATGAAGGATGACCCAAGCATCCTGTTAAGTAAGGAAGATGCTCCATGGTTACGGATTAGAAGAAAACCCTACCATGTGTGGATGTGGGGGACCAGGTGGTGTGGGGGCTGAGGTGGCGGCCTGGGGTTGGAGAGAGAGAGGTGGCGGGGTGCCAGGGTGGTGGGGTGGGGTGATGTGGCGAGTTGTGAGTGGGTGGAGTGAGGTGGAGGGTAGAGGCAGATGGCGGCGGTGGGAGTGGGTCGGCTGGGTGTGGGTTGGTTTTAGCTTTAGGGTTTGGAGGTGGCCGGGCGGGCTTTCGGGCCTGGCTGGCTGTCTCCCAAAAATAATTAAATAATTTTATTCATTAAAAACAAGGCTTTTGCAAACCGTATTTAGACAAACCAAAATATTCTGGAGACTCGGGTTTTAATTTGAAATAAAGACAGGGCGTTTAGAAAACAAAAACAGACTTTTCGAAAATAGTTTTATGCGAACAAATGCAAGATGACATGACGATGCTCAAACGCAAGGTGGCATGATGACATGAGCATGCGGTCATGATGATGCAATGCACAAAAACACCGCGATTTTCTAGTAGTGGTTTTTGCGGGGCGCCACAATTCGACACCACTAACAAGGGATCTCGCCCTCGAGATCCGCCTCATGGTACCGAGGAAAAGGCTGATGATCGGATTCTTCTCGCTTTGTGTAGATGCTCGAGACACCACTAACAAAGATTCTTGATCCATCTTGAAATCGGCGACACCACCTACAAGGTGTCGTTGCTCCCATCCGTCAACAGAACACTCCGGATAAACAAAGGAGGAAGGTAAAGGTATCAACAAATAAAGCCACCTCTAACTTCCGTGGACAAAGTAAAATTGCTGGATCCACCGATTCAATGTACAAAGCGAATGATAAGAGTAGTGGTATGGTCATGACTCCATCCCGCACTCATATCATTACTCCGTACATGAATAGCAGAACTATGCAACCAACCCTCAGAATCAGACTGAAGATCTCGACAAGCGAGGTTCGGAAACAAAGGAGGGATGCAGACTCTGCATCGGATCTGGCATAGATGATGTCGTCGCGTCGGAAAACACCGGAAGGCACCACAAGGAACAGAGAGAAGTCCAACAGATGAAGGATTCCTCAGATAGCATGAAGACCGGAGGTAGAAACACTGTTGCCAAAAGAGGAAGCGAAACCCTGAAGGTACGACGGAAAACCCACCCACGAGAAATCCTGGACTAGAAGAAGGTAAGAGAGTAGATTTAAAACACGCAGAGGTAAGAGGAGAACAGCAGAGGGGTAAGGAGTAAAAGCAGACCTAATGAGATCTATCCAACCGATTTTGCAAAATAGTTTTGACTCTCTACTTCGGCCGTTAGCTAGGTTATCCTACAGGCTGGACTTGTGGGGTATCGCAACTGCTGAGCTCTGATACCACTCTGTAACACCCTCGAATCGGCCCTATGCAAGTTTTAGCATTCCCGCCAAACCCGCATAGAAACGATTGAAGGACGCCCACCAGGCACTTTCGTGCGGGTGGAAAACGAAGTAATAACACAACACAACAGTCCTCGATGGGACCCATAGAACAGATATATATACAACAGCGACTCCCTGAGTCAAGAATACAGATATACAATACAAAGATCCAAATCACCTTGAAAACGATAGAGCGTCCGACTACGGACAAGATGCAAATGGGGCTAAGAGCCCCGAAGAATAACCAATGGCGTCCATAACCCTGCCCAGGCCAAGCCGGAAGGGTAACCTTGCTAACGACGTCGATCTCAAACCTGCTAAAACAAAAGGGGTGCCGACAAAGGGCAAAGGAAAAAGAGGAGCGTCAGTATTGAGGCCGGTACACGGCGAGGCTAGAATTCGGCGGCTCTCGCCTACATAGGTATGGTGGGCTGAAGCAGCAGCGCAGCGGCACTAAACAACCTATAGAGACTCAGTAAAACTGGCGGCTATTAGAGAGGGATAAGAAAGACCTATTCGGATCCCACCTGAGACTACACCAAACATACCCATCCTGGTATTTCCCCCTCGAGATCAACCGAGGAAGTCGGACCAAGGAACTCACACAGTTGGCAGTTTTATTCATTCCATTATAATTGAAGCACTTACTAGTCAGATATAGATAGCGTGGGCCGTCCTGATAGCATAAGTAGTGGGCAGTTTAATTACCATTCTGTTGTAGTTGGGACATTTACTAGTCAGGTATAATTGTCCCGAGGAATCCCAAACCCAACAGTTGTTGACACTTTTATCACATTCCATTGGAGTTGCAATAGTTACTAGGCATGTATAGTAGGACACAGATCACCACAGATCCACCAGATGTTGGCATTTTTAATTTACATTCCGTTATAGTTGAATTTGATTACTAGTCATATATTAATTCAAGTTTATAGCACTACTTTAGTTATGCTTGTCTATGATCGAGATACTGTGCTCCAAGTCATCCAAAATCGCGGACACGGCTTTCAGAAAGTTTTACCCTGCAGGGGTGCACAAATAGCAACACACACTCGATCAACCTCGGAAAAACCAACTCAAAACCCAACGAGGCATTCACGACAAAGCGATCACAGGATTCATAAAATATTTCAGGGGGCCACCCCACTAAGCTACCCGCAACGAAGTTTGCCGGCTCCGGAACGGACCCAGGGTTTGTGTGGACGGCTGTAAACGACTGGGAACCCGAAAATGTGACTGGGCTTGTCGATACAGCAAAAACGTGTCACGATCCTAAACAGTACAGGTGCTCCACGCACAATCGTAAATAAAGCAGTAAGCATGGCATAAGTACATGATAGTAATAAAGCCCCCAACTACTTTGTGGCCCCAAGAAATAGAAATGAATCAAGCTCTGGCTCAGGGGGCTCCATAAGGCCTCCCGGATGTGGATACTGCAAAAAATCAAGGAACAGGTATCAAGTACTTGGGGTCCTACGGGACACAAGTGGGCGTGGAAGAACCAAATGACATCTATTGCCCACCGATGCCTCTGCATTAGTTATATCTAGCATTTTAATAGTTGTATTTAAAGTCATGATCGTCTCCACTATTAAGCATCTCCACCAATAAACATCTGCCAGCGTTCCAACAATTGTGGTACTTGACAACATGAGATCACACCTGAGCAAGCGACTACGACTCGCGAGGCCAGCTATCTACCAAACACAGGTAATAGGAGGTGTCCAAGGCAATATAGAGGCTGCACGGGGTATAACTGGTACACGGAAACTAAAGCATCGCGACACGGATAGCAATAGATCAACAGGAGGAAATAAAGACTATAAATGCAAAATAGGTAGAAGGGGGAGAGATGCTCGCCTGGGAAACACTGCCGACGGATCATATCCGGAGAACTTGTCGATACTCACATCCACTCATCGGCCTAATCCGCGAAGAAGCAAACACTAGAAGAAACACTGGATGCAATATTTAATACCACGACAGAAGATTCGGCATGCTTATGATATGATGTAGATGTGGTGCAATTAGGCAATATTAAGCGGAACCGGGGTCCCAACAATTAATTACACGGTTCAAGTTATTTAGAACCCCCGCAATTTAAATGTTGTATTAACAAGGCAAAACATGGCATCGGTTCGCTATGCCAATTTAAATGGAGTCCGGAATAAGACAAAGGTATCCCGCATATCGACTCCATATTTAATTATAGGTAAAACGATAAATTAACCCGGACCCACAAAATATGTATGCATGGGTGAACAATTTAATATGCAACAGATGAATGTCATATTTTATAAAGATAAGGGCTTAGGGTCACACATCTGGGTTCGAACGATCTTGGGTTCCAGGGGGTTCGGGGTTCGACAGGGTTCGACGGGGATCGGTCTCGGACAACGGAAGTAGATCTTGGCGTTCCGAGACGAAGGACATGGTTTGGCGTCGGGCCGCATCGGATTCGCCCTGGTCAGTGTCGATCTTGTCGTTGCGAAGATGTTGTCGGGTCCGCGTAACGGTCGGTCTTGGCGTTCGGGGTGAAGAACTTGGCGTATCCGTGTCGACGACCTTGGCTTGCCGAGAGACGATCTTGTCGCATCCGTGGTCTTCGGGTCCGGTGTCTCGACGGTTCCTTGTGGGAGATCTCCGGGTACCGCGGCGGAGTGCTCAGGGTTTCGAGGTAGATCTTGGCGACTGCTTTGTTGGCGGGAGGATCTTGTCGACGGAAGATCAGTGATACATGCTGATCGCCATGGCCTCACTTCACTAACTTTCGGTCACATGTGCAGAACAACAAAACACAGACGCAGGCACACACACACGTGCTCGCGGACGAGGAAAAGAGGCCTCAAACAGGAACAGAGACTACCATCTGCGGCACCCTGCACAGCACAAGGGCAGGCATCGTTTGACAGGGCAGAGCCGACCCGGGCTATGGCGGCATCGCACGCGAGGAGGACGGTGCTGGGGAAGAGCAGGACGGCAGGGCCGAGCGTGGTCGACGAGAGGGAGGCGGCTCGAGCTGCAGCGGGAGGAGAACCGGGGCGGCCGGAGCTCGGGGACGGAGGCGACAGCGACCGGAGCGAGGCGGCGACGTGGAGGAGGGGGCCGACGAGGACGGAGCCTCGTGGGGTGGCGAGCGTGCAGGCTCGGGGTCGGCGTGGCCGGAGCGGAGAGGAGGGCGACCGGCGCAGAGGTCGGCGGCGAGACGGAGCTCCTATGGTGGTGGACCGAGGCCGGCGGGAAAAAGGCGGCCGGGGTCAGGCCGGGGATCTGGCGGGTGGTTGCGTGGCTCGCCGGACGGTGGTGAGGAGGCCGAGGTGGGGAAGGAGGCGGCGGCGGGAGCACCAGGCGCTGGCGGCGGGGAAAGAGGAGAGGATGGAGGCGGGGACGGCTCGCTAGCGGGGAGGCGGCAGCGGGGCTCGGGGACACGACCGCGAGGAGGAGGACGCGAGGGGGAGGGGCGAACGGGGGAGAGAGAGAGGGTGAGCGGCGCGTGGATGGTGGAGGCGGACGTGCGCCTGGGGCGGGGTACCGAGGCGGCTGTCGGTCGCCAGGGTGGGACCCAGCACGCGGCAGGTGGGGGTGGGGATCGGTGCAGGTAGGAGCATGGGCGGGAGTTCCAGGGGGACCAGGTGGTGTGGGGGCTGAGGTGGCGGCCTGGGGTTGGAGAGAGAGAGGTGTCGGGGTGCTAGGGTGGCGGGGTGGGGTGATGTGGCGAGTTGTGAGTGGGTGGAGTGAGGTGGAGGGTAGAGGCAGATGGCGACGGTGGGAGTGGGTCGGCTGGGTGTGGGTTGGTTTTAGCTTTAGGGTTTGGAGGTGGCCGGCCGGGCTTTCGGGCCTGGCTGGCTTAGCCCGGCTGGCTGTCTCCCAAAAATAATTAAATAATTTTATTCATTAAAAACAAGGCTTTTGCAAACCGTATTTAGACAAACCAAAATATTCCGGAGACCCGGGTTTTAATTTGAAATAAAGACGGGGCGTTTAGAAAACAAAAACAGACTTTTTGAAAATAGTTTTATGCGAACAAATGCAAGATGACATGACGATGCTCAAACGCAAGGTGGCATGATGACATGAGCATGCGGTCATGATGATGCAATGCACAAAAACACCGCGATTTTCTAGTAGTGGTTTTTGCGGGGCGCCACAATTCGACACCACTAACAAGGGATCTCGCCCTCGAGATCCGCCTCATGGTACCGAGGAAAAGGCTAATGATCGGATTCTTCTCGCTTTGTGTAGATGCTCGCGACACCACTAACAAAGATTCTTGATCCATCTTCAAATCGGCGACACCACCAACAAGGTGCCGTTGCTCCCATCCGTCAACAGAACACTCCAGATAAACAAAGGAGGCAGGTAAAGGTATCAACAAATAAAGCCACCTCTAACTTCCGTGGACGGAGTAAAATTGCTGGATCCACCGATTCAATGTACAAAGCGAATGATAAGAGTAGTGGTATGGTCATGACTCCATCCCGCACTCATATCATTACTCCGTACATGAATAGCAGAACTATGCAACCAACCCTCAGAATCAGACTGAAGATCTCGACAAGCGAGGTTCGGAAACAAAGGAGGGATGCAGACTCTGCATCGGATCTGGCATAGATGATGTCGTCGCGTCGGAAAACACCGGAAGGCACCACAAGGAACAGAGAGAAGTCCAACAGATGAAAGATTCCTCAGATAGCATGAAGACTGGAGGTAGAAACACCGTTGCCAAAAGAGGAAGCGAAACCCTGAAGGTACGACGGAAAACCCACCCACGAGAAATCCTGGACTAGAAGAAGGTAAGAGAGTAGATTTAAAACACACAGAGGTAAGAGGAGAACAGCATAGGGGTGAGGAGTAAAAGCAGACCTAATCAGATCTATCCAACTGATTTTGCAAAATAGTTTTGACTCTCTACTTCGGCCGTTAGCTTGGTTATCCTACAGGCTGGACTTGTGGGGTATCGCAATTGCTGAGCTCTGATACCACTCTGTAACACCCTCGAATCGGTCCTATGTAAGTTTTAGCGATTCCCGCCAAACCCGCATAGAAACGATTCAAGGACGCCCACCAGGCACTTTCGTGCGGGTGGAAAACGAAGTAATAACATTACACAACAGTCCTCGATGGGACCCACAGAACAGATATATATATATATATACAACAGCGACTCCCTGAGTCAAGAATATAGATATACAATACAAAGATCCAAATCACCTTGAAAACGATAGAGCGTCCGACTATGGACAAGATGCAAATGGGGCTAAGAGCCCTGAAGAATAACCAATGGCGTCCATAACCCTGCCCAGGCCAAGCCGGAAGGGTAACCCTGCTAACGACGTCGATCTCAAACCTGCTAAAACAAAAGGGGTGCCGACAAAGGGCAAAGGAAAAAGAGGAGCGTCAGTATTGAGGCCAGTACACGGCGAGGCTAGAATTCAGCGGCTCTCGCCTACATAGGTATGGTGGGCTGAAGCGGCAGCGTAGCGGCACTAAACAACCTATAGAGACTCAGTAAAACTGGCAGCTATTAGAGAGGGATAAGAAAGACCTATTCGGATCCCACCTGAGACTACACCAAACATACCCATCCTGGTATTTCCCTCTCGAGATCAACCGAGGAAGTCGGACCAAGGAACTCACACAGTTGGCAGTTTTATTCATTCCATTATAATTGAAGCACTTACTAGTCATATATAGATAGCGTGGGCCGTCCTGATAACATAAGTAGTGGGCAGTTTAATTACCATTCTGTTGTAGTTGGGACATTTACTAGTCAGGTGTAATTGTCCCGAGGAATCCCAAACCCAACAGTTGTTGACACTTTTATCACATTCCATTGGAGTTGCAATACTTACTAGGCATGTATAGTAGGACACAGATCACCACAGATCCACCAGATGTTGGCATTTTTAATTTACATTCCGTTATAGTTGAATCTGATTACTAGTCATATATTAAGTCAAGTTTATAGCACTACTTTAGTTATGCTTGTCTATGATCGAGATACTGTGCTCCAAGTCGTCCATAACCGCGGACACGGCTTTCAGAAAGTTTTACCCTGCAGGGGTGCACAAATAGCAACACACACTCGATCAACCTCGGAAAAACCAACTCAAAACCCAACGAGGCATTCATGACAAAGCGGTCACAGGATTCATAAAATATTTCAGGGGCCACCCCACTAAGCTACCCGCAACGAAGTTGGCCGGCTCCGGCACGGACCCAGGGTTTGTGTGGACGGCTGTAAACGACTGGGAACCCGAAAATGTGACTGGGCTTGACGATACTGCGAAAACGTGTCACGATCCTAAACAGTACAGGTGCTCCACGCACAATCGTAAATAAAGCAGTAAGCATGGCATAAGTACATGATAGTAATAAAGCCCCAAACTACTTTGTGGCCCCAAGAAATAGAAATGAATCAAGCTCTGGCTCAGGGGGCTCCATAAGGCCTCTTGGATGTGGATAGTGCGAAAAATCAAGGAACAGGTATCAAGTACTCGGGGTCCTACGGGACACAAGTGGGCATGGAAGAACCAAATGACATCTATTGCCCACCGATGCCTTTGCATTAGTTATATCTAGCATTTTAATAGTTGTATTTAAAGTCATGATCGTCTCCACCATTAAGCATCTCCACCAATAAACATCTGCCAGCGTTCCAACAATTGTAGTACTTGACAACACGAGATCACAGCTGAGCAAGCGACTACGACTCGCGAGGCCAGCTATCTACCAAACACAGGTAATAGGAGGTGTCCAAGGCAATATAGAGGTTGCACGGGGTATAACTGGTTAAGCATCGCGACACAGATAGCAATAGATCAACAGGAGGAAATAAAGACTATAAATGCAAAATAGGTAGAAGGGGGAGAGATGCTCGCCTGGGAAACACTGCCGACGGATCATATCCGGAGAACTTGTCGATACTCGCATCCACTCATCGGCCTAATCCGCGAAGAAGCAAACACTAGAAGAAACACCGGATGCAATATTTAATACCACGACAGAAGATTCGGCATGCTTATGATATAATGCAGATGTGCTGCAATTAGGCAATATTAAGCGGAACCGTGGTCCCGTCCAATTCCGAGAATATTGATTTTCTGACTTTCCTAGAACCAAAAACAGCAAAAAACAGGCAACTGGCACTGTGGCTCTTGTTAATAGGTTAGTCCAAGAAATCATATGAAAAGTACTCCAAAGTTGGAACAAAACACAAGAAAGTAGATAAAACCAAGCATGGAACATCAAAAATTATAGATACATTTGCAATGTATCAGATATGCCAATACAAATGCGACGATTCCATGAATGGTACATGAAAGCATCAAAAGAACAGCGAAATTGGCTCATACTGAAAGTTCGAAAATCGCATTACTTCATCGAAGACGAGGTCTCTATTGAATTTACAGAATTATTTCAGTTATTCAATCTAAAGAAACTCGACAAAACTATCCTCAGTTCGTATTGTCTGTAAGTGATTACTTTATTTATGTAATTAGGTCTCTATCTCAGCTTGTTCAATTCATTGCCGGTAAGTATACTCACTATATTTTTTTATACGCTATATATAATGATGCAGAATGAAGATGCTCGATTGTAAAAGAAAGGCTATCAACGGATTTGGGTTCATTGACCCACATCGAGTTCATGGAGCTATACTAAAGGATAAACCACTGGAGACCGAGCACAACTTGTTGCGGTTTCTAACGAAACAGCATTTCTGTAACGAAATACTATTTCCTTATCACGACGGCAAGTGAGGTTTTGTACACATTAACTTTTGCTTACTCGATGTTCAGTGTAAATGATGAGTTACTGACGTATGTAAACCTTGCGTAGGTACCACTGGATTCTTCTAAGCATTTTACTTGACATGGGAAGAGTTCACATCATGGACTCACTAAACAAAGACATTGAAAACTACCGTATCATTATCGACGCGCTCCAGAGGTAATTTCAACCATTATCGCACTATATCGGTTTCTTTCGTTCATTTTCTGGGATATCAAGTAGTTATTAACTCATACATTAATTTTCTTTGTCGGGTAGGGTTTGGACACAGTTCAAGAAACATGTCCGCGGTCAATGGCGTGAGGAGCTATTTTTTAAATTACTCTCGATAAGTAGTACGAGCTAAGTCCGCGCATCTATTTAATTCTAGTTTATGTGCATTTATCATACTAGCATTATTATTTGATTGAATTCTATTCTTGTAAAGTGCACGAGGCAGCCACATGGAACTAATCTATGTGGATTCTACGTGTGCGAGTTCATTCGGATCAGTATTGAGAAGCCCTCGGAAAATGTTCGAGTAAGTAAATAATATATTCACCCTTTATTTTTATTACAAAAAGTCGTGTTGAGTCTAATTTATACGATCTCCTTTTTATATAGTTGGACGCGATGCGGGACAAGCTCCTACCAGAGGACCGCCTAATAGCAATCCAAGAGGAATTTGCTGTATTTTTTGTCGACGAGGTCATAGACCCATGCGGAGAATACTGTATAAGTAGACCCTAAAGCATCCATGTAATGATCTCCATGTAATCAAATAGACTGCTCTGGACCCGGTTGGGACTCCATATATGGTTGTAAGAGAAATTATATTATATATTGCGTCAATGTGTACAAGTACTGTGTAGTAGCGTTCTGTATGTATACAAGAGAAAACTTATTTCTAATGAAAACACAGAATGAAAAATAATTGAACACAAAATGAAAAGAAAAACACAAAACCCTAAAACCCCATCCTCTGTTGCGGCAGCCAAATGACCCAAAATGTTGCCGCGGCAGGGAATCTTTAGTCCCGGTTCGTAACACGACCCGGTGCTAAATGTCCTGCCGCCCAGCGCGCCTAGCAGGCCACGTGGTTGGACCTCTAGCCCTGATTCGTAACTGAACCGGGGCTAAAGCTCGAACCTTTAGTCCCGCTTTCGCAGCCCCGGTTCGCAATCCGGGGCTAAAGGCCCTTACGAACCGGGGCAAATGGCCCGGTTTCTACTAGTGCTACTGAATCGGCGAAAAAATGTCATGATGAGAGGTTGATGGAAAGCTTTTATGGTGCAACGAATTGGTGATTTGTGCTTAGCATGTGGTATAATAATTTCTATAAAACGAATTGGTGATTTGTGCTTAAAATGGATTTTCTATAAAACGAAAATAAAAGCTCTCTTGATAAACATTATTTGTCATGCCAAGATGCATACGTGTGCACCATTTAGGCATACTCGGGCGAGAACCTTGACCGCGGCGTTGAGGAAGGATTCTCATTGAAAACGATCGATGAAGACGGTGAGCCGCTCCTGGATGGAGCGCGACGCGGCAGTGGTGCTCCCTTGGCTACGACCGGCTCCATGAGATACAGTGCGCGAGCTAAGTGCGGCAAGGTGCTTGCCATAATGGTTGATATATTCTTGATGTCAGCCTTCACGGGTTGCCCCCTGTGCTCCGTGGTCGCAAACTTTCCCCGCACTACGTCCATCTCCCACTCCTCCAAGGCCATCCAGTCCGGCTTCGCCTTCGGTGTTGGCGTCTTGTGTGGCTGCTAGAAGGGTGCCTTCGGGCCAGCTGCCTTTTTCCCCTTCCCTTTCAGACCTTTCGGCGCCATGGCTTTGACGACGTTGCGACGAGGGTCGTCAAAAGTTGGCGACGGACGGAAAATAGTTGAGGACGGGTCCGATAGTCCTTTGGGTCACGCCTGTCACGGGGGCTGCTGGAGACGATGCTATTGGCTTCCGGCAAACAATTACAGTAGACGATTTATGTATAGCTGGTCGGGCCCGCGCATTGCCTTCTGGTCTCGTCGTGAGTCGTGACGTTTAAACCCTGAGTCCTGACTCCTTGTTGCATTTAATGACGACCATTTTTTTTCTGTCAAAAAAAGAAGATGACGAGAATTTCAATTAGCGCCAACTTAATCACCACATTTGACATATCAAAATTCGTTGGAGTACTTTTTCCTACAAAATTACCTTCTATTACTAGTACTTCCGAATATCTTGTTACATCTCCATCAGTTTCAAAATATAAAGATGTTTTAGCTTTTATTTCACAAAAACTAAAACATCTTATATTATAAAACAGGGGGAATATTTGAAACATCGTTTATCATGCAGCCCATGCAACAATTGGTCTGGTCAAAACGCCGAGAGAAAAATTCAGCGCACGCATGAAGCATACAAGTCGATACCTCCAACAAATGCAGAAAAAATACCAGTAGCATGAACACAACATTTCGCAGCAAATACCTAGAACCTGCGGCATTACCATACACAAGACCGCAACATTTGGAATGGATGCATCCATCGTAAAGAAAAAATAAATAATTAACATTCTCTTGACACGAACCTCGTTTTGGGCTGGTCATGAATCATGTTGTGCCATTCCCGAATGTCCTAACATCTCCGTGGAGCTCGGTGACGAGAATGGAGCAACATCCTAGGGCCTCACATGAGCGTTGCTTGAGGAGAAGGAGAAGCGTAGTAGGAACGGAGAGGAGATGAAGTAGCAAGGAGGGAAGGGGAGCTCCTATACACCGACAACCCACGCCGCACAGCCCTTATGGGCCTTTTTTGCATGGCCCATACACATAGTTCGGTTCTTCTATCATGTTTTTTTAGGTTTCTGTCCGGATTTCTGTTACTAAAAAGTATTCAATTTTTTGAACAAATTTAGAATCTGAACGTTTCTTAAATTTTATCTTTTTGAAATATAAACATTATTCAAAAAACTATTTTTTCGAAATCAAAACTATTCTCAATTTCAAAATTGAACAAATTTCAAATCTAAACAAATGTCAATTCTGAACATTTCTCAAAAAATATTTTAAAAATTAAAAATTAAAAATAAGAAAAAGTAAATCGTAAAAAGTAATATAAAAAATAAATAAAAAAGAAAAAGAAAACATAAAAAGGAGAAGCAGAACGGCTGACTAGACTGACTGGCTCATATCACGCGCACCGACCTAGTAGGCATATAGGATTCTACGGAGGGGAAGGCGCTCACGACCTTGGAGTGGAATCACTCGTCGACTGGGTGTGGATACACTCGGCTGAAGCAGGCATGGAGGATATGGACCACTAGAGATGGGGGCACAACGACAAGACGGATCTCAATCGGTTTGGAGAAACTGTTTTCAAACACTTGTCTAGGTCCTGTAGAAAAAACACACACACACCTTTCTTTAGGATAATTTCAGTTATTGGCTACAACCAAAAGAAATAACACATCGAATAGTACACTTTTTCCTTAATTACTACCTGTATAAGAACTCGATATTTTAGTTTTCTTCAAACGTGGGAGAAAGAAATTAAATTCTACTTAGTATCTCCAGAGGTGTGTTTTGGCACCCAGGAGCATATGCTCACATAATTTAAAATGCATTTTAAACACATTTAAAAAAAATCGAGGGAGAGTTTCATGCGTTTACCCTTCACGTGCTATGTGTTCATAAAGTTGTTCCATGAAATCTAACCTTTTGTTTTGACCAGTGTAAAGGAACAAAATTTGTTGCTAAAAAGCTCTTTATGAGGCATTTTCTATCCTCTTGAGAGGGAAAGGGCCTCGCCCAGTTCCATTAATAAAATGAAACCTCACTCAGCTTACAATGATACAAGTCCATGGAGGATCGGCATCATCTTGCCGCCTCAGTTTTAATAGTAGTGAAAAAAACATGTTTAGAAAAAAGCCAACATTACTTACTACCAGCACAACACCTGCGATTACAACTACCACTAAAGCCAACACCGAGAAGATCAAGCATTCTTGAGGTCGACCTTCAACCATGGTTCATCTTCCACCAGCTCTAGGGAGTTCATCTTTAGTCGGTTCGCCAAGGCATTTGTGGTGATCTTCCATTTCTCAGACCCATTCGCTTCAGCTAAGTGGGAATTCTTTGACAGCTTCAGGTCCGCGCCTATCAGTAGCTTGAGAGTCACCCAAGATACAGCCAGAGCAAGGGAGGTGGTACTCGAGCTAGATGCTCCACCTTCTCCGCAACATTGCCCATTTTTTCCTTTTACATCCTTTGAGAATAGCACCATTCATTGGGAGATCAAATAAGCTAGCTTTCTCCGGATCACATGCACTCTAGACCAAGGATTTTTGTTAAAATAGATATCATTCTTGGTAATTCATAGAATCCATAGCACGACTGCATAAACTGTATTGTATTTTTTCTTTATGCTCATTAACCCATAGCCCAACTAGCAAGTCAAAAGACATATTGCTATCTGCTCTATCAGTAATGAAGCATATATTAGACCAAATTAGTTTAGCAACAGCACAAAAGAACACATGTACATGTAAGGAATACTCAGGTTCAGAGCAGAAAATGCATGTTAAGTCATCAATTTTCTTCATTTTAACTAGGTTGTCTTTGGTCAGCAGTTTATTGTGTGCCAGCAACTAGAGAAAGAAATGAATTTTAGGTGGAACTATAATCTTTCACACAGCATGTACATGAACAGGAACGACTCCTCTAAAGTTAATTATTGTAATGTATATTCCATTTGGTTCAAGCTTCCAAACAATTGTATCCTCCTCTTCACAAAGGTGCATGGTCTAGGCAATCTCTAGCAGATCATACGACTTATGCAACATATCCCCACTAAATCATCTATGAAAAATAACTTTTTGTTAGTTATCTTCCCATACATCAGCAATAGTCATGATTTTTCATTAACAAACATATATAAATCCCAGTATTGCATTAGCAGCCCAGAGAACACCTTTACAGAAAGGGGATACATTTGTGGAAGAAGAGACAAATATATTGGGAACATTGACCTCATACTTATGGTTAATAATTTTCCTCGGGAGCTTATTTTTATATAGGTGATACCTCTTAACCCAAGAAGCTAGGAGGCAGAGATTCATGTCTACAAAATTAGGTATCCCTAATCCCCCATATATTTTTTTGTGCGACTAACACCCAATTGGCTAGATGATATTTAAAATGCCACTCATAATTATCCCACAAACAGTGAGCTAATTGAGAGTTGATCAAAGCAATGGTGCATTTAGGGAATTTAATCACACATAAAAGATAAATTGGGATACTAGCTAGAACACTTATCACCAATTCTAACTTGGCAGCATGAGTCAATAATTTGACTCTCCATCCAACCGCCTTTTTAAGAAGTTTATCTATAATAGGTTGTAGATCTTATTTTCTAATATTCTTATAATGTAAAGGAACCCCCTAAATATTTGATACGGAAAGTTCCCAATTTACAATTTAGAGTTTGAGCAAATAATTGGGCTTCTCCTTGCTCCACATTGATGAGCAGTACATCACATTTATGAAAATCTATCCTTAACTCAGAAATTTATTCAAAACATGAAAAAATCCATTTAAGTTTCATGCACTGAGCTATTTTTTTGCAAGAACAACAAGGTGCCATTAGCATACTGCACATTAATGACCCTATTTTGTCCAAAACCATGCAATAAGCCATTGAGTTGTCGATGGCTAGTGAAAACATTAGCTAGTCAATTAAGGAACAAAGGGGAAATAGGATCCCCTTGTCTAACTCCTCTACCAGCAATGAAATAATCACTATTGACTTCATTTATTCTAACCCCAATAGATCCATTATCCAGCAAAGTTTATACATCAAGATGCATTTAGGGCTAAATCCTCTAGCAGCTAGCTTCTTAAGCAAAAATTATCTATTGATCATATCATAGGCTTTCTCATGATCCAACTTGAAAAAAAACCTAAATGACCACTTCTAGTTACATCATGAATAATTTCATGGGAAGAAACTACACTCTCCAAAATGAAATGCCCTCTAATGAAAGTAGTTTGATTTGGGGAGATTGAACTCTCACATACAAGGCCAAGCCTATTGGTAGCACACTTAGAGAAAATTTTGAAGCTACAATTAGTCAAGGCAATGGGCCTATATTTCTAGATGGTGAATTTTTTTGTTCCTTTGGAATAAGAGTGAGCAGAGAGAAATTTAGCCTAAAAATATATAGTTCATCTGTATTCCATTCATTAAGGAGAGCCATTAAATCTTATTTAATGGGGTCCCAAAAATGCTGGTAAAAAATAAAGGAAACCCCATCAAGGTTAGGTGCACCCTCAGCATAAGAGCTGAAGACAACCTCCTTAACCTCTTTTCAGAGAAATCATCTTGTAAGAAGTGTTCTGAGTTTCAGTAACTTTCTAAGATTCCTCCCAAAAATCATGAGGAAGATTTATATATAATTTGGGTTGTAAACCAAGTAATTTTTATAATATTGAACTGCAATTTGAGAATACCTTTAGTGTCGTCAACATTTCCATCATGCCCCACCAAGAGGGTGATTTCCTTTTTCCTCCTCTGATTAGCAACAGAGTGGAAGTATGAAGTGTTCCTATCTCCCCTCAAGGATCTGTCTTTCCCTGGATATCTACCTGGCTTTCACCTCTTCTTTCTTCTATATATCTGTCAGTTTAGAAGAAATAATTTTCTGTCTGTCCTTCTATACTGGTTGCATGCATAGAGTTTCACACAAAATATCCAAAATATCATTCTCAACAACTAATTATTTCTTTGTATTCATGTTGGACAGACTCAACATTAGCACACCAACCTTTCACATATCTCCTAGTATTCCTAATTTTAAATTTCCATCTATTAATGGCTTTTTCAAGTGGGATGGTAAACACCAGGCCTTATAAACAATATGATCAAAACCATCCACTTGGAGCCACCATTTTTCAAATATAACTTGTTGTTTTGGGATTTTCAAAGCAATAATGTCTACCACTAAAGGAGTATGATTACTACCCAATCTAGGTAACTTTGAGTAAATTGGCATAGTACAAGCCATCCCAACAAGTGGAAATACAAATTCTATCAATATTAGCCATAACTAAGTTATCTTGGTTATTGGTCCATGTAAATTTCTTACCAGCAATGTGCAGTTCCATTAGACTAAATTTGTTAATCCAACTATTGAATAGATCTGCCCACCGCTGGTTAATGTTATCACTGCTTTTACCTATACTTTCCTAATTAGGTTGAAATCCCCCAATAAGTGTGGGTCCAACCTAACTACAGAAAACATTGTACAACTTATTGATAAATTCCGGTCTATGTTCATCATAAGTTGAACCATAGATTGTAATACATCTCCACACAACTGCATCTTTTGTATTTAATCAAAACATACACAGTATTTGTGTAAGTCACATGAAATGAAATCAAAAGTATCAGAATTGATACCCACTAAAATACATCTAGCAATATCATTAGAAGGGAGAAAATTCCAAATATAGATGGATGTTATATGGGTCAAAGATCCTTACTTGAGAAGTGTTAAAGTCAGACTTCTTAATTTCAGATATCCCAATAAAATGTGGGCAAACATCTCCAACGAGATCATATGATATAGGAAGTTTGTTAGTGAAGGGGTTCGTAGCAGAATACAATAATTTGTCATGACTAGCACAACACCAAATGACAGTATCTATCTGGGAGTATTGCTATAACGGAGAAGGTTTCGGTGACATACATTGGTAAATCAAAAGTGTTTAACGTTCACGATGAACGTGGATGATGTGGTTGAATGACG
The DNA here is from genome assembly GCA_910589775.1 of Avena eriantha. Taxonomy (NCBI): domain Eukaryota; kingdom Viridiplantae; phylum Streptophyta; class Magnoliopsida; order Poales; family Poaceae; genus Avena; species Avena eriantha. Next base: position 30,945,532 of record OU342741.1, read on the forward strand.
TAGCCAACCTTAAGGTCGCATTGCTCCTCGCACGATAGTCCATGTGCCATAATTGGTAGCACCCCGTGGTTTCGCATATGTCCGGTAGTCAACAATGACTCCTGGTCTCTCCGATCTAGCCGAGAGTGCGTAAGTAGATCTTTTGCAATGGGATCCAGCAACGCGACGACGTGCCAATGGTAAAGTCGTCCTCCACCTGCGCAGTTATTCTTGGAACTATGGGAGTGGAAGCCAACGAGAGAGAGGAGAGCCAACAGGGAGAGAACCCGAAGGCTCAAGAGAGATTGTGTCTATTTCCCTCCCCTCGTGGCCCTCCTTATATAGGGGAAGGGGAGGAACTCCCAATGGAGAATGGCCAAGGTGAGATTAAAAGAGGAGGCAGCAGCTAGGTGGGGAGGCGCCGGCGGCGGGGTGGACCCCCACCCCGCTTGCATGCCCTAGGCCGGCTGCGGCTCCTCCCTTGCCCCATAGGACGGCGGCCCCTCTTGGTCCACTTCCTCCGGGAATTGACCTATTAAGTGGGCTTCCTCAAAAATTAAATTTAAATTAGATTTTCCAATATTAATTCCACTATTTAATATTAAATCCATTTATTTAATTCCCTATGACCCAAAACACCTTTCAGATCACTCCGAACAACCTCCAGACTCTCGTAGAACGCTTCCGGCTTTCTATTTTCTTTATTTCGGTGATCCCAATGAATCCAAAACTCTATCTAAGCGTCATTGAGCCATGAAGTGTGTTACCCTACAGTTCAAGAACATCACATACATGATCAAAACACTTCTCGACTCAATGATCATCAGCGGGATCTGGATACCCATAATGACACCTATGCATTCCATGATTTAAATGTTGTTTGACCATCAATGTCGAGTCCAATGCCTTTTGTTTCTTTGATACATGACTTTTCTGAGGTATGATTATCGGTAGCATCATACCTAGTTCAATATCGTTGAAGCACTGCTTAACTCATTCCCGTGATATTCCATCCCCATGACTTAGTCATACACTGTGCAACTTATGGATGTAATCTCACCGAGTGGGCTCGGTGTATCTTCCCGTCACGCGTAAAAAATCCCGATCTTGATACATATGCCTCAACCTATCCCTTCGGAATACCTGAGAGACATCTTTATAATCATCCTGTTATGGTGTGACGGTTGATGCAACCAAGGCAGGCTCCGGTGATAGTGATTAGATATGATCTCACAGTCTAAGGAGTAGGTTACTACATTTCTAATTACTGCAACAATTAACTTTCTTGATCATGTTGTAGTACTTATATTGGGTATAGTTTCCATCGCATCATTCAACCAATGATGTGACCTATTTATCAATTGACATAAATGTCCATGATCAGAAAACCTTGATCATCAGTTGACCAATGAACTAGTTGAATAGATGCTACTAGGGACTTGGTTTTTTTACATACCACACATGAACCAATGTTTGCGATTGATACAGTTATAGCATGGTATAAAACCTATCATGGAATAACTGAGATATGATAAAACACTTTATTATTTGCCTCCAGGGCTTATCTCTTTCAGTTGGGTCTATTAAGACCTCACCATTCCAAATGAACCCTACTACCATTATAGAAAATTAATTTTTTCCTACTACTCTTATTTCTACTCACCTCAATCCAAGGTGAGTCAGGTGGCTTACCCTTAGGGAGCTACTTGTTGTTCATTTTTTTCCTCATCAGATTCTTCAAAATGTTGCAGCAAGTGAACAACAATGTTTTCCTTAGGACCTCTGTGAACTATATTAGTAGATGTATTAGTAGGAATATGGACATCAGGAATGTAACTCATAACACTAGCTTGAAAGCTCCTCTCAGGAAAAGGAATAATCACATTACCTACAGAAACAATCCTGGTACCATTTCTACGTACCAGATCTGGGATATGGAGTGTGATACTTCCATTTTGCATCACTATTCTATGTCTTAATTCACTATTATTCATTGATATATTTCGTATTGAGAGGTGATACTTATGATATTTCATCTATTTTTGCATGGTTGATGACTTTTGGAGAATGGACCGCTGCAGTCACGATTCTGATGGAAAAGGTGCTGTTTGTCAGCAAAATTCGCGAAGATCAGAAAATCCGGGAAAATATACAGAAAATCCTATTTTTCCAGAAGACTAAGGATGCCAGAAGATGGAGTGGAGGTGGGCCACAGGGGGCCCACACCACCCCATGGCGCGGGCAGGCCTAGGCCGTGCTTGGAGGTGGTGTGGCCACCCTGGCCCACTCCAGCCTCTCCCCTTTGGCGTATATCATCCTCCCGAAACCCTAAGACTCGGAGAGCGACCACAGAAAGATTTCGCCACCTCTGCGGGGCGGAAAACACCGAGAGAGAAAGATCTCTCCGGCAGATAGATTTCTGTCGGGGGAATTCCTTCCTGGAGAGGGGAGATCGTCGCCATCAACACCACCATCAAGCTGGACTTCATCGGGATCATCATCATCATCACCACCACCATCATCACCTTCAGCACCATCATCACCATCTCCATATTGCTGTAACAATTGTGTTGAATCTTGCATAGTTCATAGGGGAAACTTTCCTGGTGTTGATTACTCTTTGTAGTTGATGCTATTGAGTGAACCGTTGAATTATTGTTTATGTTCAGATTGTTATACATCATTATTCCATCTCTGATCATGATCCATATGATGTCTTGTGAGTAGTTCTTTTTGTTCTTGAGGACATGGGAGAAGTCTTGTTGTTAGTAGTGGAGTTGCGTTGAGAAAGATTCAATAGATTGTTATTTAAGTTGTGGTGTACTTATTCTAGTGGTGTCATGTGAACGTCGACTACATGACACTTCACCTATATGGGCCTAGGGGAATGCATTGTGTATTTGGCTACTAATCGTAGGGGTTGCCGGAGTGACAGAAACCTGAACCCCCGTTAGGAAACCATTGCACAAGGGACGTAAGGGTCTTAGAGTTTAAAGCTGTGGTTAGGTTTCTATCTTAATTACTTTCTTGTACTTACGGATGTTTGCAAGGGGTTTAATCACAAGTATGTATTAGTATTGGATGGGGTGGTACATTAGCACAGGTTCACCCACACAACACTTAGCAAGCTAGAGAAGATTAATCGACTATATGAAGCGAAAGCACTTGACAGTCTTCCCATGTGTCCTCGAGAACGTTTGGTCATATATAGAAATACAACCGGCTTGTCCTTTGCTGCATAAAGGATTGGGCCACTTGCTGCATTTATTCTTACTGTCTTTTATTTACTCGTACTTTGTTTACTTGCTTTATCGAAAACCCCTAAAAATCCGTTTGCTAAGTATTTGCAGAGAATTCCTAATCCATACCACTAGCCAGCACCTTCTGCTCCTCATTGGGTTCGACACTCTTACTTATCGAAAATACTGCGATACACCCCCTATACTTGTGGGTCATCAAGACTATTTTCTGGCGCCGTTGCCGGGGAGTGAAGCACTATTGGAGAGTGGAACTGGTAAAGGAAACTTCTACTATGAGTATTGTTTACTACTGTTAGTTTCTTTATTTTCGTTATGGATAATTCACTGAGTTTCTTATTTGGTAATGCTACTACCGCTGCTAAGGTAGTAGATAAGCCACCACCTGCTGAGAATGTTGTTTTCAAAATACCTACAAGAATTATTGATCGTTTATGGATAACTACTATGTTGGGGATGGAACTATCCATCCCAGTGATCATTTACTCTTTATACACGAATTATGTGGGTTGTTCAAGTGTGCAAGTATTACTACGGATCAAGTTAAGAAGAAGTTATTCTCATTATCACTGAAAGGAAGAGCTGAGGAATGGTATAAGCTGCTGAAGAATGGTCAAGCTCTGAATGGGAGGAAATAGTTCCTCTCTTTTATTCAAAGTTTTATCCTCCTAGTGAGATTCATAAAGATCGGAATCAAATATACAACTTTTGGCCTCTTGATGGAGAGAGTACAGCTCAAGCTTGGGGGAGATTGAAGTTACTAATGCTCAAATGTCCCATTCATGAGCTCCCCAACAATATTATTATCAATAACTTTTATGCAAGGCTCCCTCTACATGATAAAGATTTATTGGATGCTTCTTGTGCTGGATCATTCACTCGCATGGAAGAATAAGTTAAATGAGATCTTCTGGACCGTATTCAAGACAATGCTGAAGCTTGGGAAAATGACAAAGGTAGAAAGTCAGGTATAAATTATGATTATGATTGCATTGAATCTTTTATGGGAACTGATGACTTTCAAAATATTAAAAATGCTTATGGTCTAGACTCTCAAGCTATTGCTTCTTATTTTAAGGCCTTTGCTTCCTACATTGAAGTGCCTAAAAAGAAGTGGAATAAGTATCATGAACCTTATAAAGATATTGCTAAGAGTGTTCCTACAAGAAATACTGAAGTTTATACTGCTAATCATGTTTTACCTGAACCTTATATTGAGAAAATGCCTTTCCCAGTTAAGATAAGGGAACATTCTATGATTGCTAGTATGGTTAATGAAAGTATGAATAAGGCTGTTGAACCTGATAAACAAATGGTTGATGAACCTATAATAGCAAATGTGAAAGACTTTGTCACTAAGTATGAGGAAGAGGAACACACTATCCTTTGTAAGGATACCTCTAATTTTGTTTCACAAAGTAGTGTTATGAGAGCTAGTATTCCCGTGTTTTCTGTTAGAATAAGTGATCATTGCTATGATAGTCCTTGTGATAGCTATATTGTTAAGTTTATGCATGATACTGAAAGTTATTATGAGAGAGGGAAAAGTGTTCTTATGCATCTCAATAATATCAAGTTTCCCCGTTTTATGCTGAAAGTTTTTATGTTGCGCTTCTTTTGCCTTCTTATGCAAGTTGCCTCTGGTTTCAAAAACTTGTTTGTCTACAAAATCCCCTTGCACAGGAAGTGGGTTAGACTTAAATGTGTGTGTTTTTGCTTCTTAATGCTCTCTTTCACTTCAAATCATATCCCTATGAGAGCTTCTTCAAAATTATCATGCCCATCTTAATGGCTATAAAGAAAGAGCTTTATGAGAGACAACCCAATTTGTTTTATCTTTTAGTTTGTTTTTGTTTCTTTGAGTCTTGGAAGTTATTAATTCAGTAATAACCGCTCCTTATCCGTTTAGTTTAGTTTTTGTGTCAAGATCAACCTCTAATGAGAGAAAAGTAATATTTGGGGAAGTTGCTGTCCCGAAACAGATTTTTGTGCTTCATCGTAAATATTCGTGAGAGATCTCTGTATGTCGGTTTGAGCTGTAAATATTTGTGCTTGTGCCCCTGGTTGTTATTTAACTTTCGTTAGTTTTGCACTTTTTGATTTGAGCAACAGAAGATTTTCGAAAAAATTGATCTTTATCTGCTGGTCTGTTTTGATAGATTTTGCCACTATTGCATCTGCTTCTTTATTCGATTTCCTTTTTGAATTATTTTTGGGTTTTCGGAAGGAGTTGCTACGTTAGCTTATGTTTTGATGGTTTTCAGTTGAAGTTGGACTCAAAAGGTTCTATCACTTCACTTATACTAATGTTGCTAATGAGAACTGTGTGAAGTTTTGTGTGAAAGAAATTTCCAGGAAGTGGAGATAATGGTGTAATAAGGAAGAGAAAGGTTTTATGACTCAAGTAATAAGTGTATGCAGATGAAGATATTGATGTTATTCAAGTGATGACTCCAGAAGAATCTACTAGATACCAAATTCAGAGACCTGCAGAGTCCGTTTCCAACTAGGTAACAGTTCTGGTAATAAAAGTTCCGCGAAAATACAATCCAACTATATTTTTACAGTTTTCAGTTAATAAGGAAAGCTACGAAGCGAAAAAGGGACAGAAATGGAGCCAGGGTGTCTCACACCACCCTGTGGTGCGGGCCCACCCCTGGCCACGCCACCAGGTGGTGAGGCCACCTCGGACCCCGCCTCCGACTCGTTTTCTCCCAGTACCTTCCTTTTGACATGAAACTTCGTAATATATAACCCCCTGGATCCCCCGAGGTTCGTATATCGTGTTTTCGTCATGTTTTTGTTTCGATCTGTTTCTGCCAGGACATACTCTTTGAAGGTTTAGAAGCACAATGGTGTCTGCTTAACAACCAACGAACTGCAAGCACAGTTCTATGACGTTCAAAATCAAAACTGTGAGTATGAGGCTAGATTTAAACGCATAAGTGCTGCTGCAAGTTTCAGGATGTTGGAAACCACAATGTCCTTTGTTGATGGGAAGCCTTTACCCTGGAAGACGGATGAAGATGAGAGGATACCACCACTACCGAAGGAGTAATTCGTCATTAGGTTTGGCATCCCCTTGGTTTGTTCCAAGCTTGGGGGAGTGCCGCCGTATCACATCACTATCTTCTATCTTTTTACCTTATTAGTAGAGTCATATCATGAATAAAGGAGTTATTATGTAGTATGGTTTGCATTATGGAAGTGTCCCCTCTCTCGTTAGATATGTATCCCTTGGTGTGAGTTTCCGTTATGGAATATTAATGAGAAGTTCTATCATTTACTCTTTTGCATAACTTATATTAGTTTTCAGTTTGTGGTTATATGATTGATCTTGTTGTTAGTATTGGTATCACTTTGGGATCATTGAGTTAATTTAGTTGGTTTTGGCAAACCTGGCTCGGTCAGTAGCAACACCTTTTTGAGAGTTGAAAAGAAAAAGATAGAAGTACTCTAAATAAAAAATAATTTCATCATCTTTCTTTCTTGATTTGCTCATAAGTCTAGTATTCTCTAGTTAAGGTCTTTTGTGCTTCCAAGGAAGATTGCATGTTTGTTTTTATCACTTGTATGTTTGTTTGTTTCCTTCAACTCTTATACTTGCTACCCAGTCTAGCTAGCCAAAAACTTGCACTGAGAGAAATTCTTCTCGTGCATCCACTTCCTTAAACCAAAACCTTTGCCATTTGAGTCCACCATACCTACCTAGTAGCATTATTGCTATTACAAGTAAATTCTTGTTTTATCTACCTCCCAAATTAAACTTGTTATGTGAAAATTAGTGATTAAAGCTCTCACGAACTTGATGGCACACTTTACTTTCGTGCACTTAATAAACTTGAACCATTGTGCTCACCTATGTTGCATATATGCTTGCGCTTTGTAAGTTGTGAATTAGCAGAACCATGCTGTCATGGGGAACGCTTTCAACATTGCACTAGTACTTTGTACCAAGTTGATATCATGTTCTTTTGTCTATGAATGTCGTCGGTGTGAAATGAAAGGGGAGCTTGTAAGTCCATGGAGTTATGCATATGTGTTAGAGAAACGCCTGGGCCGCTGGTCTAATCCATGCTGACATGGTGGAAACCTGCAGCGTAACCATAACGAGTATCTATGAAGCATTCTTCTTATAAAAAAATAGATAGAGATTGAGAAAAAAGAAAAGAAAAAAAGGGATTATGAAAAGAGGAAAGAGAGAAAAAAGCACCATATTCCCATGGTAAATAAGAAGATTGCTGAGATACTTGTTGTCTGCTTGCCTTGTCATTTTGATATGGGGATTCTTCCGTATCATCGGGCAAGGGGTACCCCGTTGGCAGTTCTCAATGATACACATATGCTTACGATGACAAGAACTTACCGGTGACTAAACTTGAGTAGCATGAGGAGCGGCCCTCGTATTCAAGGGACATGAGATTCTCAATTTACAACTTGTCAATGCATATCCTCATTTTTGATCACTTTAACCTTAATCACCTAAAGATGCCTATGATAGGGGCAATGAGAGCTGAAAGCTAGTAAGTATCATAATTTTTGGGAGCTCTTTATGAGACTTGCAATCCATGCTTCCCTCTTTGAAGGGCCTTCCTTTTACTTTGTAGTTGAGTCAGTAAACCTATTCCCTTCTATCTCAGCAAGTATTTTGAGTTGATGTGTTTCATTCATATGATGATTTATTCAATCATGTTTCTTATATTCCTTGTTTTGCACATTGCTCTTATCTTGATGTTTACTACTTTGAAAGCTTTCATTGAAAACCAGCTATTTGTGAACTCCAGCAAATTATCAACTATTCTTCGGCCAAGAGCTAAGTTTGCCATTACCAATTATGATTCACTTTATGTATCTTTATTGTGTTTCCTTTACTCATTACAAGTTGAGTTATATAATAGTGAGTTGTCTTCTATTATGATCTATGTATTTGATGAATGTGATGCTTCTTGTCCGTATTCTTTTATCGACTCTTCACTCCATAAACCTGAGGTCATGTTTATTGAGCTCAGTTTTGCTTGGGGACAAGCGAAGTCTAAGCTTGGGGGGAGTTGATACTTCCATTTTGCATCACTATTCTATGTCTTAATTCACTATTATTCATTGATATATTTCGTATTGAGAGGTGATACTTATGTTATTTCATCTATTTTTGCATGGTTGATGACTTTTGGAGCATGGACCGTTGCAGTCAGGATTCTGATGGAAAAGGTGCTGTTTGGAGGCAAAATTCACGAAGATAAGAAAATCCGGGAAAATATACGGAAAATCCTTTTTTCTAGAAGACTAAGGATGCCAGAAGATGGAGTGGAGGTGGGCCACAGGGGGCCCACACCACCCCATGGCGCGGGCAGGCCTAGGCCGCGCTTGGAGGTGGTGTGGCCACCCTGGCCCACTCCAGCCTCTCCCCTTTGGCGTATATCATCCTCCCGAAACCCTAAGACTCGGAGAGCGACCACAGAAAGATTCCGCCGCCTCTGCGGGGCAGAAAACACCAAGAGAGAAAGATCTCTCCGGCAGACAGATTTCTGCCAAGGGAATTCCTTCCCGGAGAGGGGAGATCGTCGCCATCAACACCACCATCAAGCTGGACTTCATCGGGATCATCATCATCATCATCACCACCATCATCACCTTCAGAACCATCATCACCATCTCCATATTGCTGTAAAAATTGTGTTGAATCTTGCATAGTTCATAGGGGAAACTTGCCCGTTGTTGATTACTCTTTGTAGTTGATGCTATTGAGTGAACCATTGAATTATTGTTTCTGTTCAGATTGTTATACATCATTATTCCTTCTCTGATCATGATCCATATGATGTCTTGTGAGTAGTTTGTTTTGTTCATGAGGACATGTGAGAAGTCTTGTTGTTAGTAGTGGAGTTGCGTTGAGAAAGATTCAATAGATTGTTATTTAAGTTGTGGTGTACTTCTTCTAGTGGTGTCATGTGAATGTCGACTACATGACACTTCACCTATATGGGCCTAGGGAAATTCATTGTGTATTTGGCTACTAATCGTAGGGGTTGCCGGAGTGACAGAAACCTGAACCCCCATTAGGAAACCATTGCACAAGGGACGTAAGGGTCTTAGAGTTTAAAGCTGTGGTTAGGTTTCTACCTTAATTACTTTCTTGTACTTATGGATGTTTGCAAGGGGTTTAATCACAAGTATGTATTAGTCTTGGATGGAGTGGTACATTAGCACAGGTTCACCCACACAACACTTAGCAAGCTAGAGAAGATTAATCTACTATATGAAGCGAAAGCACTTGACAGTCTTCCCATGTGTCCTCGAGACCGTTTGGTCATCTATAGAAATACAACCGGCTTGTCCTTTGCTGCATAAAGGATTGGGCCACTTGCTGCATTTATTCTTACTGTCTTTTATTTACTCGTACTTTGTTTACTTTCTTTATCGAAAAACCCCTAAAAATCCGTTTGCTAAGTATTTGTAGAGAATTCCTGATCCATAACACTAGCCAGCATCTTCTGCTCCTCGTTGGGTTCGACACTCTTACTTATCAAAAATACTGCGATACACCCCCTATACTTGTGGGTCATCCGAGTGGAATTTCCATTAGTGTGTGCTTTCCTTTGTCATGTTCTTTCTCCATTTGTTCTCTAAAGTCACCACCAAGTTCTTCATCATTGTTACCATCATGACCATTCCCCCATTGTCATCCTTATCATCATCATCTACTCCCTCCGACCCATATTAGTTGACATGAATTTGTCTAGATTCGGATGTATCTAGACATGTTACAGTACTCGATACATTCGAATCTAGAAAAATCCAAGTCAACTAATATGAGTCGGAGGGAGTACTTTAATTTGGGATTCATCAACACTAAAGAATAAAAGATAAAGTTGTTGTTCAATCTCAAACAACCTATCCTTGAGAATTTTATCCACATCCCTTACAGAAACTTTCACTCTAACAATTATGTAGAAGTTTCTGAAAACAAAGTGCCAATCCACATTGGTCAACACACCCAATGAGGAGGAAATTTGACATATTGTCTTCCAAGTACATCATTTTTCTCGGATGACTTCAATATTCACCCAAACCTCATTTAAATCAGCAAACGTTTTTTCTTCTCCATTCCATTTGGAAAAGGATACACATAGCCCTTTTTTCTTCAAATTGATCGATGGGTATTCCACTAGGTCATTGATCTAATTTAAAGGAGGGAGTCTCACTAGGAAACTCTTGGAGGATAATTTCCTAATTTGCCAGTACCAATTGATCTTCCACATTTCCCTAAGATTATGCTCTAGCTCTTTGTGAGTCGCTTCTCCTTCCATCACTATGACCACTCACACATTATCAAAGTTCAACCGATTGTCATCTTCAGACCCATCTACCTCCACATGGAAAAATTCTAATGTTGCATTGGCACTCTCCCGATATTGTGCCATATGCATGGGTTTGTACCACTCAGCATAGGCATCCATATGATTGCATGCCTTACCATAGATAAAGCATCTCTTCTGTTTGGAGCATATCCCCATAGTTAAAACAGATGGCATCCTTATATTTTGGATCATACACCAGAGCAACATGATTCCTAGATTTATCACCAGAAGCAACATCACTATGTACACTAGTTTGTTGTTGCATTTGTTGATTTTGAGATCTGGGGTTACATTGCTTACCAACCTTCTTTCTTCCCGGATCCATCCCCATATGCTGCAACTGCCCTGATTCACCGAAACTGATTGAGATGGACCGGGAGCTGGAGACCGCTAGTTACCTTGCACCGTCGAAATACTAGGGGGTCAGATGCAGCTCTACCAAGTTGAATACCTCGTCCCCGTCCAACCCCATACCTTCCACCACCATCTTGCCCTCCTCATGCCATCAACACCTGAGCGTAAGTCTTTGGCCCAGATTTCCTACACCACTCTTTGGAGAAGCTAAATTGCTTCGGATGTGGAAGACGACCTCCACCGGTGGGAAAACAATCCGCCGTCGTGAATGAATTTGACTCGAAGAGGTCTTCCTGATCCATACCAGAGTCGATGATCTAGCAGACACGCTCCTCTTGTGAGCTTCGGTCTCTCCGTCGCCATCGTTAAGATGATAATAAGAAGGCCTACTATGAACAGTCGTCTTCCTCCTCTGGTAACACTGCCACCATAGATATCGCTAGATGGCTCGCATCGATGACTTGTAGTGGTTTGGCTCTAAGGATTCCCGACAAGTGGGCCTCGGCGATGTGAGACTCCCGAGCCCGCCACACTCCCTTCTCTCCGACGACACAGAGATGGGTGGTGTTGAGTCCGATCTTGCTCCGAAACCCTAGCAGCGTCTTTTGTCCACCCCGATCTGCTGTGCACGACCTCGACATATATGTGTCTACCGGTACCATCACCACGGGGTCTCGATCGGGTCGGACTTGGAAAGAAAGGTGGCGTGGGATTGCCGGGATGCGGAGGTGGGTGGTGACGGTGAACCATTGGCCAATCTTTTTACAAGGTCAGCAATTTTATTTTCTATCCCCCTTTAAGTGGGCTACAAAATATATCCATTTTTGGTGAAACTATTCATGTGTACATAGAAAGTGGAGATGCACCGTGTAAAAAATTTAGTCCGAAATTTGTTGACAACTCGCCTGCGTCCACCCGTTCTTTAAGAGCGATCTGTTCTCTATATATACTCCTCCCTACATGATATCGACAAAGGTTCCCAAACCGCCCAACCCCAGACGGAATTCCACCGACCACCGGCAGCAGAATGTGGCCGCGCCGCTGCGCTCCGGGTGGAGGCTGGCTGCCGCCACCAGCTCCGCGCCTCCGCGGGCGCCATGCCTCCTGGGGTGGCCGGACACCACGTCCCAACCCCACCGGCGGCCGCCGAGCTGCACCCGCCCCACCAGCTCCACCGCGGGCACCGTACTACGACCCCCGCGCGGCGGCGCCCCCGCCATTTCCACCTCGCCGCGGCGCACCTCCGCGCTCTCCTCCTCCTCACCGGGTTCGCGCGCCTACCGCGTTCCGAGCCCCGCCTCCTCAGTACGCCCCTGGCCCCGCGTACCTCCGGGGAGGATCTCGCCGTGGAGGCCCTCACCGCGGCGCACCTCCCCGCTCTCCTCCACCCCTCAGCGCAGGGAGGAGCCACCCTTCTCCTACCGCCCACAGAGCCCCGCTTCCTCGTCAGGTCCCCGGCCCCGCGCACCTCCGGGGAGGAGCTCTCCGCCGAGGCCCTCGCCGCGGTGGTCTCGGACGAGGGCTACCGGGCCAGGTTTGGGCGCCGAGGATCGGCCCTGAGAGCCGCGGCTACGCCTTCGCCCCCGTCGTCGACACGCGCTTCGGGAAGTTTATCGGCCACGTGGCGCTGGCTCGCGTGCGAGGACAGTTGAGCGGCGGCGGCGGCGGCGTCGAGGCCTTCGCCGGTGATTTCGGCGGAGGCGCGTCGTTCAACGTCAACGAATTTCTGCACCTGATCGTGGTACTGGGAGGCGTTATCGCAAGGGTGCCGCTCCGCGTCGTAGCGGAGCAGCTTCCTGAGGATGTGGCGCCGTTCCAGGGCCAGGAGGAGGCGGCGCTTGACATACAGGAGGCGGACGAGGTCGACTTCCAGGAGGAGGCTCTGCTTGAGGTCCAGGAGGAGGCCGCCCTCGAGGTCCAGGCCGCGGTCGCCGACCAGGGCGAGGCCGCAGCAGACGCCGGGGAGGAGGCCGCCCTCGAGGTCCACGTCCAGGCCGCAGCAGAGGCGGTAGCGGCCGCGGTCGCCGACCAGGGCGAGGCCGGCCTTGACATCCAGGAGGCGCACGAGCTCGTCTTCCAGGAGGAGGCTCCGCTGGACGCCGGGGAGGAGGCCGCCCTCGAGGTCCACGTCCAGGCCGCAGCAGAGGCGGCAGAGGCCGCGGTCGCCGACCAGGGCGAGCAGCAGCAGCAGCAGATAAGATCGCCCACCTGGTACGTTGTTGAATCCCCCCGGCCAATGTGACCTCTGCGTGAATGTCGATTCTGAAATCGAACCCATGCGCTGATGCGTCCTGCGTTCAGGAGGTTGCTCTGCTAGACATCTATGACAAGATGGAGACTAAGCGAGGCTTGGTTGGAGCCTGCGTCGACGACCTCCAGTTGCTGGAGGCGGATGCCAGAGAGCGCCAGGCGTGGAAGACTCCTGAGACCAAGCAGAGGAGAGCGGCGATCAGGTCGAAAGCAGATCAGCTACTCCGGAGCTACGATATTCTTTCAGAGATGGCACTGCTTAAGCGCCAAGAGCTTGCTGATGCGGGTGTGGCGGAGCCGATGGAGGCTCCCCAACCTCACCCCAGGTACATGCTGCCCTGACCTTGAGGTGGATTCTTCATTGGTTGGAACGATTCATAAAGTTTCAGCCCGAATTGTTGCTTGGAAATTTCAGTACCCTGTGACATGCCAGTGCTAAACTCAATTTTCGTGGTAGACTGGATGTTCCAGTCAGTTTTGCTAAACTGGATGCTCCGTGTAAACTGAATGTTGGCGTTGCTATGGTTTCGTTTGCTCTTAATTGGCAACTTCTTCTAGCACGGCTCCGGCTCACTGATTTCGTACACTAAACGTGCTTCTGTTGGAAAAAATGTATAGCACTGTTGAGAAGGTAGACTCACATCTAACAATTTGGAAGCTAAACACACGCCGGAATAGGAAGTTGGTATGTATGCAATATGTCAGTGCATACTTGTGCCATTCTGGAACGACAAAATGAGAACCTTAAGAAACTTCACTTGTGCTTTGGGACAAGATTGGTACACAGGTCAAAGATTGTGCAACTTCAAAGATTCCGGCTTGTTATAGATTGTGCAACTTCAAAGATCATAGCCGAAGCTGCACTACTGTTATAATGTGGTTGCAGTTTATTACAGTATATGTTATGCTACTGGAACAAGATTGATACACAACACAAGTCAAAGGTTGTGCAACATGAGCAGCTTCACTTGTGCTTTGGGCTCGATCAAGTTCAGTTTTTCTCTGGTTAGGCTGTACTCAGTAATTTTTCCTTGCCGACTCCAGTTCCCTTGAGTGTCTCTTGGAGAAAGCTGATGTGGGAGACCTTTCAGTTCCTTGTTTCTGTAACTTTAGTTTTAGGTCTGATCTGATATTCCTGGCTGACTCCAGTTCTATTGCGGCTTTCCTTTTTTGTTTACATTAAACTCATCTTTTTAATACTGCTTGCCGATCGCTCCCTCCATTGATAGCTTCTTCAGTTTCTTCAAGTCATGGGACACCTGTGTTACAGTTGGTTTCTTCTGAACTTTTTCACTCTTTGTCCTCTTGATATGCTTCAGAGCTGAAACTTGTACTAGTACTAATACTACAAGCCTGTAACACTGTAACTCATACTCTCTGACAGTAGCAGTCTACCTGAAGCGTGTACTTGTACCAGTAGTACAAGCCTGTAACAGTAGTTATCCTCTGACAGTAGCAGTCTACCTGACATCGTGAAGTTGGGGGCACGAACATAGCTGCAAGCCTGTAACTCAATTACTCAAACACGTTCACCACCTATATATGAAATTCTCCTTTTCAAGTAATAGGTATAGGAAATTTCAAAAAAAAATGTAATAGGTATAGGAGGCAATGTCAATGAGTTCAGTACTCGCTGTAGTTGGTTGAAGAACCAACTCAAGTAAACACAAGAGCTACTGATTGTGGGCCACGCTAAATGGCGAGACACCAAGCAATCCAGAGAGACACCATCGCTTGCTTGATGCCGTGACGCGGTCCAAGAGGCAGGCGCGCGCCGCAAGCCGCCACTTCCGAGAGGCAGATGCCACCTCACGTGCTGCCACCGCCGTCTCGCGCGCACAACATGGGAACGAGACGGGTACCCATCAGGGCTCGGAACCCGGCCAGGTCATGGGTCCGGTGGAAAATGAGACCCGACAAATTATAGGGGCGGGTATGGGTGGCCGGATCAGGGTATGGGTGGCCGGATCAGGGTCCGAACCTGGCAGGTGACACCCATAATCATGCCAATAAGTTGATGAGATCCTCGCAGGACTTCCGGTTGAACAATGTAGCTTTTTCCTGGAATACCTTGGCTTCCATTGTCAATTTGAGAGAGCGGATTTTAAAAACCTTGAAGACAAAGTCCCAGGCAAGATACCTACTCCCTCCGTCCTAAAATAAGTGATGTGGATTTGTCTAGATTCGGATGTACCACGTCACTTATTTTGGAACGGAGGGAGTACTTGGAATGGTAAATTTGTAACAACTGCTGGTAGAGGGGCTTTAGTCTACCACTTAACACCTCTCGTTGTCCCCAATGGCACGTTGCATAACATAAGAAAGTTGGGAGAGCCTTCCTTTCGGGCAGCCACCGACAAGGTCTCGGGTGCCAAATGTAAAGTGAGTTGGAAAATGGTTTGTAGGCCAAAAAACCTCGGAGGCCTTGGCATGCTTAACACCAACTCCTTTGCAAGAGCCCTTCGTTTGAGATGACCCTGGTCGGAGTGGAAAGATCGTTATAAGATTTTGGTGGGCTTGGGGAACCCATGCAACAAGACGGACATGAACCTTTTCTATGCTGCCACCAAAATAGTAAGTTCGAGATGGTGCAAAAAACGAA
Source organism: Avena eriantha (assembly GCA_910589775.1). NCBI lineage: Eukaryota > Viridiplantae > Streptophyta > Magnoliopsida > Poales > Poaceae > Avena > Avena eriantha. The sequence continues at coordinate 30,961,332 of OU342741.1, forward strand.
AGACACCACTCCCCTCATCTACAAGATCTCGTTGTGCAAAAAATGGAATGTGAAGTAAGAACTTAGCAATAACGCTTGGGTCTCGAAAATCAAGATGGATGCTAACCTTACCATGGAGCATTTGTGCTAATCCGTGAACCTTTGGACAACTCTTAGCCAAATCAACCTTAACGACGAGGTGGGGGGATACCATCTCTTGGTCCCTTACCGAGGATGGACAATATTCGGCCAAATCTGCATACAAGGCGCAATTATGTGGCTCAACTTCACTGCATATGAGCTCTTCGGTTTGGAAGATCTCCCCCTCCCCCGAGTTAAATTCTTCACTTGGATTGTTGTACAAAATGACTTTGGACCGTCAACCGCCTTCAAAAGAGGGGATGACCCAATTACTGGTGGTTTCCCTCTTTGTAAACAAGTTCCGGAGTCGGTGGACCACCTTTTCGTGCAATATAGATACACCACACGGATTTGAAGGCTAATCAAGGATTGGTTAGGATTTCATGACATCGACCCATCAACTTGGCCAACACAACCTATTAGTGGTTCTCCATGACAAGACGCAGAGACTTGGCCTCTATCACCCTCCTCGCCTCTTGGGAAATTTGGAACAAGCGTATACCCGAGGATTCCGCAACAATCATGCACCAGTTTATTTTTGGGAAGATCAAAGGAGACGCGGAGATTTGGGTGTTTGCGGGTGGGTGCTAGACGCATAAGTAATCTTATTTCGGGAGATTAATACTTTTATTGTATTTACAAGTTATATTTCTTGTTGAACTCTCTGCATAATTACTAGATTGGTGCAAAACTTTTGCCCCCCTTTCAAAAATAAAAACCGTTGATGAAGGCATAGTTCGACTAATCGCAGCCTCCAGCACTAATTTCTGGGCGTGCTAGCTATGATGCCCACCCACAGACGAGCATGCCGCCTTGCCTCGCTCGGGCATCAGACAACGCGCTACTGTCGAGTCCCGCCGCTGTGGTTTGAGTCCACAAATCACGGACCATCCACTTACACCAAGGACTAAGGGCATCTCCACCGGGTCGATCCATTCGACCACGGCATATCTGAATCGGTCAAAACGAACAAGCGCACCCCGAAAACCAACAAGTCAGCTAAACCCAAATAACCACGTGTGTCTGGATCGACCCATTCCTGGCCCAAATTTGGGGTGGGAATGTTTGTGAAATGGACGAGTCACGGAAGGGGCGCATGTCCAATTATGTTCGCTCGTAGCCGACCAGCCCTGCAAGTCAGTGGCATGCACATTAAATGTAGATTAGGACTAAGTTCAGTTATAACTGTTATATTGATTACACATCCCTAAACTACGACTACGGTGATCCAAAAACCTATTGGCCTTCCTACACCCTATTCCAACGACATCAATTGCCCAAAAAGGTGCTTGTTTGTCGTCCTTACGCCCTATGACAGCAGTGTCCTGCCGCCCTGCGCTCTAATGCTCGTTATCCTTGTCACGATGTTCAACGTGGCCTGATAGCTCAACCTCGTCCATGCGGCCCTTCCCAATTGCGAGACGCTCTGTCTCCATGGATGCTTTCATCAAGGCCACCCAATGCTGACCCCTCTCGATGTCGCGACGTGTCATCTGTTCTCCGTTGCTCCAGCGCCTCCTCCTCTCTGCTGCAGCGGGTGAGCGCCAGGTCCATCTCGTCCTTCCAGTGTGCCCGTGGACTTCTGTTTAGCCAGGATAGGGCGCCTAACTAACAAGCTTACTGGCTTCAATGTGAGTACCGCTCGGTGCTGTACATTGTTGGGTCACCAAATCATGCAAGAGGCTCTTGATCGTGGCAGCAGCTGACGTAATGTCTGTCCTCCCGACGAACGATCTTGTACAAAGCGATGTGGAAGATGCGCCTCTACCTCCGCAGACAGTTGAGTCTTGACCTTACGATCGCGTCGTCGAATAAATTGAGACTTCCAAATCACCCGACTGATGTAGTGACAAAGCCGCCGTGGTTGTAGACGATGAATTTCAGGGATATCTTCCAGAAGACAACTCCAATTATCGCTTGCCCCATGTGAGTCATATGTGTCGTGGTATTGTCGACGAGTCATAGATCGTCGAATCGTAGATCGTCAGAGATGAGACCGCTAAAGTCGCGACATCAACACGCGGTTTTCCCGCAGACGGCGCCAATTGATGTGGGGTGATCACGTCAATGTCCATGGTTAATAGACTTGGGTTTAAGGAAGAGCTGCACGCTAGAGACTTCATCGGCTAATAGACAAATAAATTGGGGACACGAGGTTTACCCATGTTCAGGCCTCTAGAGGGAAAACCCTACTCCTTGTTTGTTCTTGATTGATGGAGAAACTGAAGGTTACAATCTCACCGAGATGGCGGTGGATACGCAGATTGGATCTGGCATATGCTGCAGGTGTTGTGTTCTGAGATTTGGTGTCTATTGTGGAGGTGTCTAGATCTCTCCTCTACAGTGGCCCCTCCTAGCCTTTATATGAGAGGCTAGGTCCTAGGTACCGTGTCCGAGTAGGTTACAAGTTGGATTCGAACTCTAGTCCTGAGATTTTTTTGTCTTGCGCACTTGGAATCAATGTCCTTATAGGCTTCATGCCAGCTAAACTGTCTTGTGCTTTGTGGATCTTGGAAGATCGTCGAGTGGGCCTTCTGCTGAGCCAAGCCAGGTAGGCTGTAGTCATATGCCCGTTGGGCATACCTATATCAACTTTCTTCCACCATCATCTTCATTGAGAAACTGTTCTTGAGAAAACACAATATCTTTCGGGCAACAACATGTTTGTCATTTACAGTTGTGGAATATCTATTCCTAGTTTCCTAAGAATATAGTACAAAGATTTTCTTATTCTCCGTGACTTTGAATTATTGAAATCTCCAGAAACTCGAACATGCCATAGCTGTTGTGGTGTTATTTCCACAAATCTTTAGATGTTTCTTATATTTCAAATGAGTATTTGTTGTTTGACCTCTAACTCTAAACGATTATGGTAACACGGTAAGAGATAATTTTAAACCATATGTATCCAATACAATATGATTATGATGTTTAGACATATCAATACACCTTGAAGTGTCTAATTATCATAATTTATGGAACATCTTTCACAACTCTTTTATGCCAAAAATTAACTTAAATACTTAGTCATGTCGATCAAATTGTAGAGACTTTGTATTCCTGTTAATTCAATACCCTTCTTCATTCTGAAATTGTTTGAACAATTCAAATAGTTTCAGACTTGTGTTTCATTAAGTAAGTACACATATTTACTTATGAAATAATGATTCCAATATTTTGTTGAAATGAAATACATCATTATGTATGGTATCCAACAATTCTTCGCATATCACTATTTTATCAGAATGCTAGGTTTTAGTCATATTACCCAACGAGGCATGGTTTTGCACAAGTCAAAATATCAAATATCTAAAGACTTCACTTTTCATCAGAATGAAAATACTAATGTGACTTAAACGATAGTGTCATTCAAAATGATGTCATTTTTAAACTTTGAATATTTTTCAGCACTCTAATTCTTTATAAATGCTTAAACTATCATCATTTATATAATGATGAGAATAACTCATTCATAATCGTAATGTGACCATAAAGGATATGATTCATAGTAGTGGCACAACTGGCTTGATTCTCACTTATATGAATAATCGTATTGCCAAAGTAAGACACACTAATAAATTCACACGCTCGATCATTACAAAATGTTATTCAAATCTACTAATCTAAATGATAAATGTTGAGGGAAGGAGTGATGTCGGACATCAACTTGCTTGCCGCCACCATACCACATTTCCTCATTTCTTGCAGCAATTCTCAAGCAGCCCATCATGTTTTCATAAAACAGGATAAGTATCCAATACTTTGTAAACTGCAACAAGTTTTGCAAGAATAACATTTATAACTTGTATCACCAATATATACTTTCTTCATCTATGACATCCACTATGATCAAGACTGCTTTGAGAGTTCTCAACTCTGGCATGAACTCATGAAAGGTGAATGTTTCATCTCTCATGATATATCCTGTGACAACATCTTTGTAGCTGGGAGGAAGCAAGCGCAAACCCCAATATATCGCAAAGTTATCCATCATTCCATCCTATGTGAGGTGTTCATGAAGCTCATTGATACGTTGCTAATGTATCCATAATTTTTGATGTTCCATGCTTGGTTTTATCTACTTTCTTATGTTTTGTCCACACTTTAGAGTAATTTTCATATGATTTCTTGGACTAACCTATTAACAAGAGCCATAGTGCCAGCTGCCTGTTTTCTGTTGTTTTTGGTTTCAGGAAGTCAGAAAATGAATATTCTTGGAATTGGACGGGACAAAAGCTAAAGTCAGTTTTTCACCGAGGGACACACGGAGCCAGAATATGAGACGGAGAGGGGCCAGGGGGCCACCACACCACCTGGCCGTGTGGCCCAGCCTGGCCCGCGCCAGGGGGTGGTGTGGCCGCCTCCAGCACCCCCTCGGCCTCCCTTCCGACTATAAGATGCCTCCGATACAGAAACCCTAAGTATCCGATAAAAATTCCACAAAAGAGTCTGTAGACGCCGTCGTATCCATCCCTAGATCGAGAGGGATCTGAAGCTCTTCCCGGCCCCCTGCCGGAGAGGGGAATTCACCCTGGAGGCCTTCTTCATCATCATGCAAGCCTCCGGTGTGATGCGTGAGTAGTTCATCTCTGGACTACGGGTCCATGTAGTAGCTAGATGGCTGGTTCTCCTCCTTTGTGCTATCATGTTTAGATCTTGTGAGCTCTGTTCATGATCAAGATCATCTATTTGTTCCTACATGTTGTGTTTGCGAGAATCCGATGGATATTGAGATGCTATTTCAGATTGATTATTGATTCTATCATGTCTTTGTTATTTGTGATCTTGCATGCTTTCTGTTGTTAGTAGCTATCTTGGCCAAGTAGATGCTAGCAACTCCAAGAGTTAGTATTTATGCTCGATAGTGGGTTCATGCCTCTAGTAATCTAGGGAAGTGACAGAAATCTCTAAGGTACTAGATGTGTTGTTGCTACTAGGGTGAAAACAACAATCCTTTGTTCATAGAACAATCAGATTGTTTACTTTACATGCAATTCGTAATGCAATTATCTGTTGCTTGCAACTTAATACTGGAGGGGGTTCAGATGATAACCTGAAGGTGGATTATTAGTCATAGATGCAGTTGGATGGTGGTCTATGTATAATGTTGTAATGCCCAATCAAGTCCCAAAGGAGTCAAGGCGAGTAGTATATGCATGTATTGCTTTCTCGATGTTTGTCAATTGCCCTGCTGTAATTTGTTCACCCAACATGTTATGTATCTTAAGGAGAGCCACCACTAGTGAACTATGGACCCCGGTCCTTTCTTTTACAATCAATCTACAATCAACTGTTTACTGCTTTGTGTTTACTTTATGCAAACTATTACTTTCTTCCATTCGATATGTTTAATCCTTTGTTTTCAGCAAAACCAGTGAGATTGAAAACCTCATCGCAGGTTGGGGGAAAAGTTCTATGGTTGTGTTGTGCAGGTCTCCACATTGCTACTAGCACCGGTAGTGCGCTCTGCCAAGGCTCAGCTAGCAACTCCTTTGGGGTGTTTCTTTGCTCCTACTGGATTGATAACCGTGGTTTCATAACTGAGGGAAAACTTGCTGCTATGCTCATCATACCTTCCTCTTGGGGTTTGATGTCTATACACTTCTATTCTTGTAGACAGTTGTTGGGCATCCAAGTGCAGAAGTTTGTAGAACAGCGGCAAGTTTTCCCTTAAGTGGATTACCCAAGGTTTATCGAACTCAGGGAGGAAGTGGTCAAAGGTGTCCCCTCTCGAGCAACCCTGCAATCAAGATACAAGAAGTCTCTTGTGTCCCCAACACACCGAATACACTTGTCAGGTGTATAGGTGCACTAGTTCGGTGAAGAGATAGTGAAATACAAGTGGTATGGATAATTATAAGTGGTAACTATGATAGAAAATAGCTTGAAGGTGTGGAAAAGACTAAAGTAAAACTGAAATAAAGATAGAAGCAAGCAAACATGTAACAGATCTAGTAGCAAACGATGTTTCAATGCTTAGAAACAAGGCCTAGGGATCATACTTTCACTAGTGAACACTCTCATATAAATATATTTTCTTCATGATACTACTCTTAACTACTCTCCGGTTGGACACTCTAATCAACGGTAGGGCTATAACAACACACCTCAAAGTTCATCTTTCCCATCTAGAAAACCCCACACTCTCACCTTGAGTACTAGATGAGTCCAACAAACACCATAATTTCATAAAGACATCCAACTCCAAATATAACTCATAACAAGTATTTGTAATCTCTAGCCTAAGTGCCACCATGATGTGCACGCTGTCACTTTCACACACATGGGGAGAGCAGAGATCTATTAAAGCACTTGAGTAGCAAGGTAGATCTGTAGATTAGAAGCTCATGATCTCAATAAGATCATGCATAGAGAGAGAGATGAACACATAGCTACCGGTAGAACCCTTAGCCTCGAGAGAGAACTACTCCCTCCTCATCATGGGAATCAGCAACGGTGATGGAGTTGGTGGTGGAGATCGATGGAGATGGCTCCAGGGGCACTTCCCCGTCCTGATAGGGTGCCAGAAGAGACTTTCTGTCCCCCAAATCTCCCCTTCGGTGGCGGCGGCGCTGCGGAACTTTTCATGGATTTCTGATTGACTATCTAGGGTTTTGGTATCGGGAGGCTCTTATAGGCGAAAGAGGCAAGGTCAGTGGCCAGCCAGGGGGCCCACACCATGCCCTGGCGCGGCCTGGGCTAGCCTGCGCCAAGGGGGTGTGGGCACCCTATGGCCCCTCTCCGACTCTCCTTCTGGCTCCGTGAGTCTTCCGGGAAAATAGTAACTTTGGCTTTTGTCCTGTCCAATTCCGAGAATATTCATTTTCTGACTTCCTGGAACCAAAAACAGCAGAAAACAGGCAACTGGCACTGTGGCTCTTGTTAATAGGTTATTCCAAGAAATCATATGAAAAGTACTCCAAAGTGTGGACAAAACACAAGAAAGTAGATAAAACCAAGCATGGAACATCAAAAATTATAGATACATTTGCAATGTATCAACATCCCCAAGCATAACTCCTGCTCGTCCCCGAGTAGGTAAGTGATAAAAAGAAAGAATAATTTTTGAGGTGACATGCACCATAATAAACTTGATCAAAGTATTTTTTAAAAGATTCAAAGCTGGGATCATAGTACTTCAATCATAACATGAAAGACAAAGTTCTAGCAATAAGAAAAAGAAACTATGATGCAACATGAAAAGGCACAAACAAAAGATTAATGAATAACAATGCTTTGCAAGACGTTTGTTTGTTTCACATAAACAAAACATAGCATAGTGGCATTCAGCTTGTCCCTCATAGAGTAGCAAACATAAATGCATAGGACACCTTCAAAGTTCATAAGAGTGACTAGATACAAATAGTTTAAAACAAGCAATATCAACAAGTCTTGGGACAATGCACATAGAACTAAGAATGGCCACTATGCTCTCAAAGTAGGTGCATAAAGATAGAAGGTGGAGACTCAATATAATGGTGGAAGAAAGGCCTTCATAGAAGGAATTAGGGATTCAAGTCTCATAAATAGCTTCCAAAAATTATGGTACTTAATAGCTTTTAGCTCTCATTGCCCCTATCATAAGCATCTTGAAGTGATTAAGGTTAAAGTGAACAAACTATGGAGTATATGCTTGACAAGGTATAAGTTGGAAATCTCATGTCCCTTGAATACGAGGGCCGCTCCTCATGCTACTCAATTTTAGTCACCAGTAAGTTCTTGTCATCGTAAGTACATGTGTATCATAGAGAAACGCCAACGGGGTACCCCTTGCCCGATGATACGGAAGAATCCCCATATCAAAATGACAAGGCAAGTAGACAACGAGCATCTCAACAATCTTCTTATTTACCATGGGAAAATGGTGCTTTTTTCTATCTTTCCTCTTTTCTCGTAATATCTTTTTTTTCTTTTTCTCTTTGTTCTCAATATAGGACTCTTTTTTTTATAATAAGAATGCTTCATAGACAGCTCATTATGGTCTTCAGGTTTCCACCATGTCAGCATGGATTAGACCAGCGGCCTTACAAGCTCCCCTTTCATTTAACACCGACGACGTCAAACAAAAGAGCATGATATCAACTAGGTACAAGTACCAAGTGCAATGTTGAAAGCGTTCCCCATGAGAGCATGGTTCTGCTAATCGCCAACAAATAAGTGCAAGCATATACAACATAGACGACACAATGGTTCAAGTTTATTAAGGGCAATAAAAGTAAAGTGTGCCATCAAGTTCGTGAGAGCTTTAATCACTAGTTTTCTTATAACAAGTTTAATTTGGAAGGTAAAAAAAGCCTGAATATACTTGGAATAGCATATGCTAGTAGGTAGGTATGGTGGACTCTTTGGAATAACTTGGTTTAGGGAGTTGGATGCATCAGTGGAACTCATACTTGGTTGTGCAGGCTAGGAAAAGACTGGGAGCGACAAACTAAAAAAGCAATAATGGTCATAATCATGCAAAGCGACAAAACATCATTGATCAAAGCATAAAGTGATACTAAAAGTTGAAAACTAAAGGGTCATAAAGGCTATGGTGACTTGGATAGTCATAACATGGTGTGAGCATGCGCCAAGTCAACCCAAATAAAGCATCAAAGGAGAATACCACAATACTATGCTTTAATATGCTAAAACAACGCATGATTCTTCCAAGACACATTAAGCAATCTCAATTGTTTATAACAAGTCATTCTACAGCAAAGAATACTAAGCATAAAGCCAAAACTATATCGAGCATGGCATGACAAAGCATAGGCCACAGTCAAAAACAAGCTCCTTTTATCACTTAAGCATGAACTTTCCTACTCTTTTCCAAACCAAACCAAACTATTTGAAAACCAATGTATGAAAGAGGGGGTCCAACCAATTTATTCAGCAAGCTAAGCAAACAAAGCAAACGAAAACAAGAAAGAAGACGCTCCAAGAACAACACAACTGTGCATGAAACAATAAAAATGAAGTGTTTGGAAGAAACCTGGGATTTTTATTGATGAAGAAGGGATGCCTTGGGCATCCGCAGGCTTTGACGCTTGTAATTCTTGGATATTTCTTGGGGTGACACGCATGACATCCCCAAGCTTGAGGTTTAGTCCATCCTTCATCTCATTACTCATTCCTTCCATACACCTGGAATTTTTCCTTCATACAAAACTTCACACAATATTTTTATTAGCAACATTAGTGCACTCAAGATAATAAGTCTTTAGGTTCAGTTTCAACACCAATAAAACTTCCATTAAAACACTAGCTACTGTAGCACTTCCCTCAAAAAGCTCAATTCCCGAAAAGAACTCAAAAAGGAACCAACAAAAAGCAAATGCAAATAATGGCAGAAATCTGTCAAAACAGACCAGCAGATAAAGACGAAATTTTTAGAAGACCTTCTGTTACTCAAATCAAAAAGTGTTGAGCTAACGAAAGTTAGATAACAACCTGGGGAAGAAGCACAAAAATTCACGCCTCGAAAGGATGTACAGAAATTTTACACGAATTTTTACGGTGAAGCACAAAAATCTATTTCGGGACAGCAACTTTCCCAATCATTACTTCCCTCTCATTAGAGGTTACTCTTGGCACAAAAAGCAAATAAAAAGGATAAGGAGAGGTCCAAGACTCATCTAAAACTTTTGGGTTATCTTCCAATATGTACTTTTCTTTAACGCCTTTAAGTTAGGCATAATAGTTTGAGAAGATGCTCACATAGGAGATATGAATTGAAGTAAAAGAGAGCATCAAGAAGCAAATGCAAAACACATTTAAGTCTAACCCACTTACTATGCATAGGAATCTTGTAAAGAAACAAGTCATGAAAGCACAAAGCAGCAAGCATAGGAAAGCAAAACAAGTGCAACTTCAAAATTTTCAACATAAAGAGGGGAAACTTAATATTGTTGAGATGCATAAAACCATGCTTCCCTCTCTCATAGGAAAGCAAATCAAGCTTTGAATGTTTTACAAATACTTTGATCAAGTTTATGATGGAGCATGTCACCTCAAAAAATATTCTTTCTTTTTATCACTTACCTACTCGAGGACGAGCAGGAGTTAAGCTTGGGGATGTTGATACGTTGCTAACGTATCTATAATTTTTGATGTTCCATGCTTGTTTTATATCTACTTTCTTATGTTTTGTCCACACTTTGAAGTACTTTCATACATTTTCTAGAACTAACATATTAACAAGAGCCACAGTGCCAGCTGCCTGTTTTCTGCTGCTTTTGGTTCCAGGAAGTCAGAAAATGAATATTCTCGGAATTGGATGGGACAAAAGCCAAAGTTGATATTTTACCGGAAGACTCATGGAGCCAGAAGACGAGACAGAGAGGGGCCACAGGGCGGCCACACCATGTGGTGGCACAGGCTAGCCCTGGCCGCGCCACCAGGTGGTGTGGGCCCCCTGGCTGCCCACTGACCTTGCCTCTTCGCCTATAAGATGCCTCCCGATGCAAAAACCCTAAAAAGGCCAGCCTCCAGCCACGAAAAGTTCCGCAGCGCCGCCGCCACCGAAGGGGAGATTAGGGGGACAAAAAGTCTCTGTTCCGGCACCCTGCCGGGATGGGGAAGTGCCCCTGGAGCCATCTCCATCGATCTCCACCACCACCATCTCCACCACCGTTGCTAATTCCCATGATGATGAGGGAGTAGTTCTTCCTCGAGGCTAAGGGTTCTACCGGTAGCTATGTGTTCATCTCTCTCTCTCTATGCATGATCATATTGTGATCATGAGCTTTGTAATCAAGTAGATCTACCTTGCTACTCAAGTGCTTTAATAGATCTCTGCTCTCCCCATGTGTGTGAAAGTGACAGCGTGCACACCATGGTGGCACTTAGGCTAGAGATTACAAATACTTGTTATGAGTTAAATTTGGAGTTGGATGTCTCTATGAAATTGTGGTGTTTGTTGGAACCATCTAGTGCTCAAGGTGATAGTGTGGGGTTATCTAGATGGGAAAAGCGAACTTTGAGGTGTTCTGTTATAGCCCTACCATGGATTAGAGTGTCCAACCGGAGAGTAGTTCAGAGTAGTATCATAAAGAGATGATATTTATATGAGAGTGTTCACTAGCGAGAGTATGATCCCTAGGCCTTGTTTCTAAGCATTGAAACACCGTTTGCAATGAAATCCGTTACATGTTTACTTGGTTCCATCTTTATTTCAGTTTGCCTTTAGTCTCTTCCACGCCATCAAGCTATTTTCTGGCACCGTTGTCTTATATCCATACCACTTGTATTTTACTATCTCTTCACCAAACTAGTGCACCTATACACCTGACAAGTGTATTGGGTGTGTTGGGGACACAAGAGACTTCGTGTATCTTGATTGCAGGGTTGCTTGAGAGGGATACCTTTGACCACTTCCTCCCTGAGTTCGATAAACCTTGGGTGATCCACTTAAGGGAAAACTTGCTGCTGTTCTACAAACCTCTGCACTTGGAGGCCCAACAAGTGTCTACAAGAATAGAAGTGCGTAGACATAAATCATCTTATATAATGCTATCATTGTGTATCTAATAATAGCAAACAATAAGATGTAAGGTATCAACATCACATATATTTTAGTGATATGATATGATCCTTCTTCTTGCACCATGATCTCCATCATGCACTTCGGCATGATCTATATATTGCCACCGGTTTGGCGTCAAGTTCACAATGCCACCAGTGGTCGTCCATCAATATGATGACTATTACTATACTACCTAGTAACATAAAAGTAACTTACTTTACCTTAGTTTCAACCAAGACCATATCAAATCACAAGCACCTGCAAAATAAAGTTAGATGCCTCTACTTTATATTTTGTAAGTTTTACGCGGATGCTAGGGCTTTCACGATAGAACTATTTCCTACCTACGAACTTTCCAACCACAACATGGATTAAACAATTGTCTCTATTACACCTCTTTAGGGGACTTCCGTTGTAAATGCGATATCAACTATTGAATGAGAGACAGACAACCTTTAGAAACTTATACGATGCAAGTCATATGTTGAGCATGGAACCAGTCTCGTGTAAGATTACGCGTAAGGTCGGCCCGAGCCGCTTCATCAAACAATGTTGTGATATAATAAAGTACACTTGAGAGGGTAAAAACTATATGATCAATTCCCACACAATCCACATGTGTTCTGGCCATACAAGCATTACTATGCATAGATCGGCTCTGATACCACTGAAGGGGTTTAGGGTAGAAAATACAGTTTTTTCCTATGCAGAACACACCTAATGCCAGGATCTATTTAGGAGTAATGTTGTAGTAGAGGAGTTTTCGGTTACATACTCTTATAGACTAAACGCGGTTAATGTTCCGAGGGGAACGTGGATGACGTAGTCGTACTCATAGCCGACCTCAAAGTCGCGAAGCTCCTCGCAAGTCACCCCTTGGTCCATCGTGCAGCAATACGGGTTATGATAGTATGGGTGCGACTAGTGGAAGTACCTCGTGGTTTCTCACACATATGGTATATGATGACAACCTCCGATTCTCTGATCCCTACTGAGAGTGCGTAAGTAGATCTTCTGGCTAGAATCCCTGCAGCACACCGGTGTTCTGCATGTGCATCGTCTCTTGCGTATATAGTCCTTTTAGGGACTGCGCCATCGCAAAAGGCAACGTGAGGAAGTGAGATTTATTCTCTAAGTAAAATTCCTTAGAGCATTATTGGATTGATTATTCCCAACCCTATGCCCCCTTTTATATTGAAAATTTTTGGGCACACCCTCCCCTAAAGTCCCGGGATGGTACTAACGAAGGAGGTGGTGGGAGGCGCTATAAGGAGGGGTACCATCGGTAGGTGGGCTAGCCAGCTGGGTCCTATCCCCCGCGCACAGCCTAGGACGGCCGGGTTGGCCCCCCTTGGGCGGTGGCTTGGCTCCTAGCGCGGCTTGGCCTACCTTTTGGTGGCTTCCCTCTTGGGCCTTGTTCCCTCTGGGAACTTGGCCCATTAGTGAAAGTAGCCCTTCAAATTTAATTTTAAATATATATTTAATATTAATTCTAGTAATTAATATGAAATACATATTAATAAATCCCTTTTAACCCGAAACGCCTTTTGGTTCACTCTGAATAACTTCAGATCCTCCCGGAATGATTCTGGTTGTCTCACGGAACACTTCCGGTCTTCTCTCTCATCCTGTGATTCCGACAATTTCATAATGTTCTCCAAGCGTCATCGTACATATAAGTGTGTTACCCCAACAGTTCGGGAATGGCACAGACATGATCGAGACACCTCTCATATCAATGATCATTAGCGGGGCCGGGATGCCCATAATGACCCATGTGCATTCCACGATGTTTAATGTTATTTGAAATGTAAACATCGAGTCCAATTCCCTTTGTTACTTCGATACTAACTTGTCCGAGATTTTCTCATCGGTATCACTATACCTTGTTCAATCTCATTACCGACAAGTGATGTTTTACTCGTTTCGTGATATTCTATCCTCGTGACCTAGTCACATGTTGCAAAATTTACGGATGTAATCTCACCGAGTCGGCCTTTGTGTATCTTCCCATCACACGGGTGAACAAAACCCGATCTTTATACATAGGCCTCAACATATCCCTCTAGAATATCCAACATGCACTATTATGATCACCCAGTTACGGTCATGACGTTTGATGCAGTCAAAGAAGTCTTGGGTGATAGTGATTAGTATGATCTCACGGATAAAGGAGAAGGATACTCCACTTCTAACTATTGCAAAGATGAACCATGTGACTTGATCATGTTTCAATACTTATATTGGGTAATCTCCATCACATCATTCACTAATGACATGACTTCATTGTGAACTGGCATAAATGCTCCATGATCAGGAAACATTGACCATTGGTTGCCCAATGAACTAGTATAAATAGAGGCTACTAGGGACTTGGTTTGTTTACATACCACACATGTATCAATGTTTACACTTTAAAAGATATAGTTATAGCACGGCATGAAACTATTATAAACTAATTGAGATATGATAATAAAATCCATTTATTTTTTGCCTCTATGGCATATCTCCTTTAATAAATTTTGGAAGCGTTCTCTAGATAGCACAGTGCTATTAAAAAATTCCCTTTATGAGCACCTGACCTCTTTATTGCATACAAATTAATTCCTATCACCATCTATCAAATATCATTAAGGTACCATTATCACTCAACGTGAAAGCGAGTAGTCAGAACATATCACTCTATGCATATACTTTCAGAGCATCATAACATCATTTGTGTTTTGGACTCTCTATGAAAGGAACAATCCTTATAAATAATTATAGTGAACATTTTATATCCATTGACTTGGTTCCTGGTGGAAGAATAACAAAGCCCTACTGTTTTTTGTTCCATTCATCAGTTTACAAATCAGTTGCTAATGTATTATGCGTGTTTGAAGAAGGGGCAGTTGACTTAGTCCAGTTCAGTTGCTAGGAATAGCAGGGGATGCCAATGAAGATGATTTTGCACTGCAAGGTACTTCGTTTTCTACCTGCACATCAACAGTCTTAGATAGAGATCACTTTTTGTATGTATATGAACATATGGATCAATTTCAAGCTTGTTAGCATTCTAGCTAGGATTGAATCTCTATCTTGTTAGCATTCTAATATCTACAAGATCAAATGCATGTACCTAAGTGTAGCACCCCAATTGTCTAACAATTGTAATGCTACTTGTCCTAGTAAGATATTGGCTACTTTATATATATTATTGTTGCATCATAATGATATCATGCTCATGTCATCATTCCACCTTGCATTTGAGCATCATATAAAACCCTTTTTCTTTTGGCTCTTCTCTCACATGCATTATTAATTGTATTTGCCTCTTGATATTGTATTTGGCTATGGATATATTGTCTAAATGCCCAAGTTGAGTTGGGGGCATATCTTTTATTTCATTTCCATCACCTTTTTTTTCCACCACTTTATAATTCCACCATCCTACTAGACCATGAGCTTGTTTGTCTTTATTTTGGATTTCTCTAGCTCATGTGCAATAGGGTGGATCTAGTCCATTAAATTCCTTTGCTTGGTTTAATCTCCACTTCTTGGATAAGCATAGAGTAATGCCATAATATTAATATTGTTTTCACAAAATATATCATGGCATTATTATTTTGCATGGGCCATGCACAATTCTTCACCACCTTCCTCTCCTTTGGTTTTTGTTTGGTTTTATTGGTTCCTATCCTTGTGGAAAACATCTCCTACCACTCCACCACCCTCATAATCTCACCATCTCTTTTTCCTCTTATTTTTTTTTCAATTCTCCATGCATGCACCGTATGAGAGCTAGTCCCTCATTTTCTTTCTTTTTCTTTTCTTGCTATTCTCTTCCTCATCATCTCATGTGACTCCTAGCTATCATCATGTTCCACTTGGGGGTGATCTTTTGCTTAAGCCTTAAAAATCTAAACCCTAAACAAACCTACACCTAGTTTCTATTTTTAATTTTTCCTAACCCTAATTCTCTAAACCCTAACCCTAACCTTCTCCCATCTCTCTCACTTGCCCTCCCTCTCTCTCTAACCTGCTGAGCAACACCCTAGCTAACCCTAACCCTCTCCCTAACCTTAGCTAACCCTAACCCGAACCATGCCCCATCTAACCTAGCCTAGCTACCCCCTCCCTCTCTTCTCTCTCCCTGACCCGAGGGTCCCCCTCAAGCCGAGCCTCCCTGCCGTCCTCTCTCCCTGCCTTGGTCCACCTGCAGCCCAACCAGCTCGCCATGTGCTCGAAAAGGAGGAGGAGGAGGAAAAGGTGGCACCGAGGCCACCTTTATCTTGCCGTGCCCCAGCTGCCCTCCTCCCTCTCTCCCTCCTTTTTCCTCCCTCCACACGACTCTCTGGCATCTCCCAGATCTGCCAGAGCTGCCCCTCTTCTTCTCCTTCTTCCTCCCCGACGACAGCCCCTGCCGCCGCTCGCCGCCAGACCCACCTCGTCCCCGACGTTCCAGCCGGCGAGCTTGTCCTGGAGGTGGCCTGGAGGATCGTGGACGTCCCGCTGCACCACCCCGTACATGCTGACTTGGACGAGGAGCTCCCCAGCACTGCCAGTACCTCGCCGCGCTGCAGCAAACCCTAGATCTGGGCGCCAGCGATCTTGTCGCTCCGCCGCGTTTCTCCCCGATCCGTCCACACCAGGCAACCCGCGGTGAGCATCCCCTTCTCCCTGACATGCTCCGCCTCGCCGTACCGCCCTAGTGCCGCCGTTGTTTTTGTCGAGCGCTCTCAGTGCGCCAGAGCTCGCCACCGTTTGCCGTTTTCCCGCGCCGCAGCAAGCTTACCTAAGCCCCCGCCCCTTCCCTGGCAACTCCCCTCACCCTACCGCACCGGCTAGCACCCTCAGCGCGCTCGCCCGCGTCCCGGGATCGATCCTGGCTTGCGCAGCGCGTTGAATTGTCTCGCCAGACGAAGGAAAACGAAGAACAGTACCGGGCCGTGGTCAATTTGCAAAAAGCCCCCCACCTTTTTGATTCCCGCAACCCGTGCTCCTAGCGGCCCTACCTACCAGTCACCCTGACCACCTTGCAGAAAACCCCTCGGCTTTTCCCGGCCGCAACCCGCGCTCCAGCCTCAGCCCCACCTGTCAGCCCTTGTCTCGCTCACCGCTGACACGCGGGCGTGCGCCAGTTGGCCCACCCCGCAGCCTCAGTGGCTAGCCGAGCCCGCGGTGGCAAAAGTTTTTCCCGCGCGTGGTCTAGTCAGCACAAAGGCCCACCTGTCAGTGTCTGGGGCTGATTTTGCCTGGGTAACAAAAGTAATTCCGGCTGTCTGTTTTTATTTAAACATTTTCCAAATTGTTTTAAATTCAAATTCAATTCAGATTTAAATAATTTTTAAAATACAAATCCAAATAATACAAGTAATATATGTTTTGGAATCAGAAAAATGTGAGGAATTCAAATATGCCCTTCAAAAAATGCTTTGCACACTTTAAATTTTGAGATGATCAAAATTACAATAAAATGCCCTTTTCCTTAATTAATTAATAACTTTTGTTTATAACTCAAAATTTGACAAATAATATGTCTAAATCGATCAGCGCAACGGCCCGTTCTATCTATGCAGTCCTTGTTCTGAGTTGAAGCATGCATCATGTTGTAATTTAAAACCTGAACTGTTTATGACAATAAAACTTGGGTAAATAAACAATAAATTGCTTTATTTCTTGTATCCACCCCTCACCTTTGCCATGCTACTTTAATGCCATGTAATTGTGCATCATTCATCATGGCATGCTTGGTTGCTTGTTGCATTATAATTCATATGCTTGTGCACTTTATTTATGTTGGCCCTTGTTTGTTTGGTTCTTCTTCGAATAGACTCCCAGCAGGAGAATTACCAGGAATCACAGGAGTACTACCCCGATCCATCTCTCGCTTCAACTGAGCTGCCAGGCAAGCACAACCACATGCTTGCATACATACAGTACCTATTGCCTCTATCTTATTCTTGCATCATTGAGTCACGATTGCATTAAATTGAATCCCAAGTACTGCATGGCCTTTACTTTTAAACCACACCAAGCTTGTTCCGGTCCCATGAGCCATTACTACAGGAGTTGTTTGAGCCATGCGAGTCGTAGAAAAGCATGAGTAGGGTATGTGAGTGTCTGATGAATAACGAGGTACCTAAACAACATAATCTGAGTAGTAATGGGATAACTAATGAAAGAGGCACTGGTGAGCAATATCTGCTATTTGGTTTTTTATGCTCACTTGTGTCCCGTAGGACCCTGAGTACTTGATTCCTGTTCCTTGACTATTCGCACTATCCACATCCGGGAGGCCTTATGGACCCCCCTGAGCCAGAGCTTGATTCATTCTTATTTCTTGGGGCCACAAGTAGTTTGGGGCTTTATTACTATTCTGTACTTATGCCATGTTACTGCTTTATTTAAGATTGTGCGTGGAGCACCTGTACTGTTTTGGAGCGTGGAATGTTTTTGCGGTATAGACAAGCCCAGTCACACTTTCGGGTTCCCCGTCCTTTACAGCCATTGACACAAACCTTGGGTCCGTCTCGGAGCCGGCCAACTTCGTTACGGGTAGCTTAATGGGGTGGCCCCCTGAAATATTTCTGAATCCTGTGATTGCTTTGTCGTGAATGCCTCGTTGGGTTTTGATTTGGCTTTTCCAAGGTTGATCGAGTGTGTGTTGCTATTCGTGAACCCCTGGAGGGTAAATCTTTCTGAAAGCCGTGTCCGCGATTATGGACGACTTGGAGCACAGTTTCTCGATCATAGACAAGTATAACTAAAGTACCGCTTTTAAATTGACTAAGTACTTGACTAGTAAATAGTGCAATACTCATGGAATGGTTAATAAAACTACCAACGGATGATGGGGGTTGTTCGTCCGCTTCCTCGTTGGTAAGCGAGGAGGAGGATGGATCTGTTAATTATACTGTTATAACTGTTGTCCTTAATTCACGGACTTCCGTCTATCATTGGTTAGGCGGAAGGTTAGCGAGTATCTGTAGAATTGTTAGGTATTATCTTTTGCTGCAATTGCGTCACCCCAGGTTGTGTCCCCTTTAGTGGCATAAAGACTTGCTGAGTACCCCTAGGGTCTCACACGATAAATTGTTTGATTCAGATGAACAGGTGTACCCGCAAGATGGATACTGGGTGGAAGAGACAGATGATGTTGGCAACAATCATTCGGTGTAGAGATTCCGGGAACGGGGATCCGTGTGATCTGTGGGCGGGATGTGTTTATTTATGGGGCATCTTATGCCAATTTGCTTCTTATCCGTACTCGGATCTTGCTTTCCGCTTCCGCCTGATACTCTGATGTGTGATGTATGAGGAGCTATCCTGAATTATTATATCTATCTATGACATTTGGATCTTGCCGTATGGCATTGCAATATTTCTATTTCTTTTAGATGGAATGGCTCTGAGGACTGTTGTATGTGGCTTGCATACATACTCATTTGTGTATGTAGTTGATCCCTTCGCCTGCTGATTACGCCGCTCGTTCTTGTCCCGTTGTTTGAAAGTGGTTAGGACGGCCGAAAGGTCTACTGTGAGTGGCCCTGGGCCCCACCGTACTATTTTAACCACTTTCGTTCATCTAGGCATTAACTAAGAGCGTAATTCACCGAGGTAGTTACAATTGGTATCAGAGCCATCCCGCCCTTCAGGGTCTCAGCCAAAATGGTCGTTGTCAGTTTAGCAAATATTTTGGTAGTTATGTATACTAGGGAAAAACAAACATGAGAGTAGGACTGCTTCCATTTTTCTTCTTACCCACCCACCCACCCTTTTCTGGTAAGGAAGTGTAACGTTTTCAATCCTCTTCTAAACTTCAAACTAGGATTCACGTGTTCTGGGTTCTGTAGTACCATAGGTTATGTTTGTGTGTTTTTGTGTGTGTGTGTGTGTGTGTGTGAATTCCTTGTCTATCTATTGCATCCAAATGTTATCATCATCTGCCTTTTGGTTATCAACTGTTGGTACATTCCCTATCGACAGTCCTTTGTAAACCGACGCGATCTACTCTGATTCGTTGTACACCGATGCGATCTATCTTACTCTTTGTTATCCGACATTATCTTGTTGGGGTGTTCGTTTCCGTAGTTACCAATCTTTAGGTTCATCTTAAGAAGTTGTTGGGATATGTGTTTTACTGATTCATGTGCGGGGTAATGATTTGAGTGCGGGATGGAGTCGCGACCATACCACTACTTTTGTCATTTGCTTTTGTATATTGAACTAGTAGAGTTACTAATCTTGATTCGTTAAGTGGTTTTGCGCATATAGTGGTATTTTAATGCCGAAATTTGCGGAAATTTTTTCTTTGTTAGTTTGTATACCACACTCCTTGTTCAGTCGTGTGTGTTATGCTTAATATCTTCTAGTTGCCTTGAACTTTGTTGATATTTTAATATCACCTCAGTGAATTGCATTCCTTAATCTTGATTAATTCCATTTTGGTACTATTTTGGATTATAATCATTCTCCATTATAGTACTGACTTGTGTTTTATATCAATCACAGGATGGCACCACCACGCCGTTCTGGGGAGGATATACCACCTGAACTCGGGGCTGCTTTGGCAAGTATTGCAAATGCTTTGGGCACTATGCAGCAGAACCAGTAGCGCTTCGAGGAAAGCGTGAGGAGGAATGAGTTTGCTCCGCTACCTCCACCTCCCAAGCGAGGAGACATCAAGAGTTTTCTCAAGTTCAACCCACGTCAATTCGAAGTGTCTGATCAACCACTGGATGCGGATGATTGGCTTCGTGAAGTGTCAAGGTTGCTGATGACTGCGGATGTTCCCGAGCAAGAATGGGTCAAGTGTGCTACTCACCTTCTGAAGGGAGATGCAGCTCTCTGGTGGGAAAATTACCTCAAGGCAGATCTTTCTGGTTTTCAGCCTACTTGGGAGCGGTTCACTACTGCTTTCAAAGAGCAATATCTGTCAGAAATTGTCATGGAAAGGATGAAGGAAGTGTTTCTCAACCTCAAGCAGGGCACTGACAATGTCAACACCTACATCAGAAACTTCATGAACCTGTCTCGTTATGGTGGCGATGAGATCTCTGATGACAAGAAGAAACAAAAGAGGTTTCGGTAAGGCCTCAATGCTTCCATCAAATATGCAATCACTCATGCAAGGCCAGCATCTTTCCTGGAACTTCAGCACACAGCTCTGCAGGAAGAAGCAAGTAGGCAAGTGTTTGAGGAGTCAAAGAAACACAGCCGTGATACAGCAAGCTCTTCTGCTATGACAACTCCTTCTAAGCGTCGTGTCTGGGTTCCTAACACCCCACCGTCGCTTCCTTCTCCGCCAAGACCTTCAAGCTACGCACCAAGGCCACCAAACTCCTTCACTGCGGCTCCCAGGGGCTACAACCACAACTACCCTGGAGCGCCTGGCGGAGTCCCTGGCTACGTTGCTCCACGTCCACCTGGTGCTTGCTATACTTGTGGAAACACTGGGCATCAGCACTGGAATTGTCCAATGAACAACAAAGCTCTTCCACCACCACCTCCAAGACCTGCGGCAAGTGCTCCTATGATTCGTGCACCTCCACCTCGGGCTCTCAACATCAACACTAAGCCGGGGTCTACGGTTGCTCGTGCCAACTGTGTCAACGTCGCTCAAGCTGAGCATGCACCTGGAGTTGTCATGGGTATGCTTCCTGTTAACTCAGTTCCTGCACGAGCTTTGTTTGATTCTGGTGCTTCACATTCTTTCGTTTCTCACAAATTTGCAAATGAGCATGAGCTTGTTATAGACCAGCTGGATAAAAAGTTAATGGTTCTTTCTCCCGGGGCAAGATTGTTATCTACTAGGATCAGCCATGGCAATCAAATTGAGATTGGTGGTTCTTCTTTTCCGGCTTCCTTAATTGTTCTGGGCAATTCTGATATTGATGTTATCTTGGGCATGGATTGGTTGACAACAAATGCAGCTGTGATTGATTGTGCTGAACGTTCGGTTTCTCTGAAAATTCCTGAAGGCCATATAGTCTATTCTCCAAGTCTGACTCCTGTAATTCAGCTTTATTCTTTGGCGGCTCTGAATGATGATGCTATGGAAGGTATTCAGAGTGTTCCTGTAGTTTGTGAGTTTCCAGATGTTTTTCCTGAAGAGTTTCCAGGTATGCCTCCGGATCGTGAGGTTGAGTTTGTCATTGAACTTGAACCTGGCACCGCTCCTATCTCCAAGCGGCCATATAAAATGGGTCCTGCTGAGTTGGCTGAACTTAAGCGTCAGTTGGATGAACAAGAGAAGTTGGGTTTCATTCAGCACAGTACTTCTTCTTGGGGTAGTCCAACCATCTTTGTGAAGAAGCGAGACAAGACTGATAGACTTTGTGTTGACTATCGGGCACTCAATGCTAAAACCATCAAGAATAAATATCCCCTTCCGCGGATTAATGATCTCTTCGATCAGCTAGCTGGAGCTGTGGTATTCTCTAATCTTGATTTGAGAAGTGATTATCATCAAATCAAGATTCGCAAGGAAGATGTTCCCAAAACAGCTTTCACCACCCGTTATGGCCTGTATGAATACACGGTCATGTCTTTCGGTCTCACCAATGCACCTGCCACCTTCTCGAGGCTTATGAACTCGGTTTTCATGGAGTATCTTGATAAGTTCGTTGTGGTCTATCTGGATGACATTCTAGTCTATTCAAAGTCAAAAGAAGAACATGAAGAACACCTTCGGTGTGTCCTAAACAAGCTTCGTGAGAACCGCCTGTATGCAAAGTTCTCTAAGTGTGAGTTTTGGCTGCCTTAAGTCACCTACCTTGGTCACATCATCTCTGCCAAGGGCATCGCCGTTAACCCAGAAACTATTAAGACAATTATGGACTGGCTTCCACCCATAAATGTCAAAGAACTCCGGAGTTTCCTTGGTTTGGCCAGTTACTGTCGTCGCTTCGTTCAAAATTTCTCAAAGATTGCGAAGCCTCTTACCGATCTCCTCAAGAAAGGCAAGAAATATCTTTGGACTCCTGCATGTCAAGCAAGTTTTGAAACACTCAAAGAGAAGCTCACTTCCACACCAGTCTTGGTTCCTCCAGATACATCAAAGCCTTTCCAGATTTTCTGTGATGCTTCGTTGCAAGGATTGGGTGCGGTCCTTATGCAAGAAAAACAAGTTGTTGCTTATGCCTCTCGTCAGTTGAAGACGCATGAGATCAACTATCCTACACATGACCTCGAACTCGCAGCAGTTGTCTTTGCTTTGAAAGTATGGAGGCATTACTTGCTGGGCAACCGTTGTGAGATGTTTTCTGATCACAAGAGTCTGAAGTATATCTTCACACAGCCTGATCTCAACCTTCGTCAGAGGAGGTGGATTGAAACAATCAATGATTTCGATTTGACCATCAACTACACCCCGGGCAAAGCTAATGTCATGGCAGATGCTCTCAGCCGAAAAGCTTATGTCAACAACCTCATGGTGGAAGAACAACAACCTCTCTTGTGCGAGGAATTCTGCAAGCTCAACCTCCAAATTGTGGATCAAGGTTATCTTCTGAACCTTCTAGCAACACCTCTCTTGGAAGAAAAGGTCCGTTCCATTCAGCTTGGGGATCCTTACACTAAAAAGATCATCTCCAACATTCAACTTCCGAAGTATGAGTCTTTTCACGTAGATGACCAAGGCACTCTTTTCTTTGAACACCGGATGTTTGTTCTGAACTACCCGGGTTTAAGAGAGCAAGTTCTCAAGGAGGCGCATGATTCTGTTCTTTCTATCCACCCTGGCAGCACTAAGATGTACATGGACTTGAAAACACAATATTGGTGGCCTGGTTTGAAACGATATTGTGCCAAGTATGTCTCAGAGTGTGATGTTTGTCGCAGAGTTAAAGTTGTTCATCAGAAACCTTCCGGTCTTCTACAGCCATTGAAGCCTCCGGAATGGAAATGGGAGAAAGTAGAGATGGACTTCATCACTGGGTTTCCAAGGTCGCAGAAAGGCAACAATGCAATCTTTGTTGTCATTGACAGGCTTTCCAAAGTACCTCACTTCTTTCTAGTCAAGGAAACAATTTCTGCAATTCAGCTGGCTGAGCTCTATATCAACAGAATTGTCTCTCTGTATGGAGTTCCTCTTGAGATCAGTTCAGACCGTGGAAGCATCTTCACTTCCAAGTTCTGGGGAAGTTTCCAAAATGCTTTCGGGACAAAGCTAAACTTCAGCACAGCTTACCACCCTCAGTCGCAAGGACAAGTTGAAAGGATCAATCAGATTCTAGAAGATATGCTCCGTGCTTGCGTTATCTCTTTCGGCATGAAGTGGGAAGAATGTCTTCCTTATGCTGAATTCTCTTACAACAACAGTTTCCAGAAAAGTCTAAAGATGGCACCATTTGAGGCTCTCTATGGTCGCAAATGCAGAACTCCGATTGGTTGGTCGGGCGCAGGTGAAAGAATATTGTTTGGCCCCAACATTGTAACTCAAGCGGAGGAGAAAGTTCACATCATTCTTGAAAATCTGAAGATTGCTCAAAGTCACCAGAAGAGCAATTATGACAGGAAGCACACAGACATGGAGTATGTCCCTGGTGATCTCGTTTACCTTCGTGTCACTCCCATGAGAGGCACGCACCGCTTTGGTATCAAAGGAAAGCTGGCTCCTAGATACATCGGTCCTTTCAAAATTCGTGGAAGAAGAGGAGAAGTTGCTTATGCTCTTGAGCTCCCTGAACAACTCAAAGTCCATGATGTTTTTCACATCTCTCAACTCAAGAAGTTCTTCAAGGACCCCGGCAGGACCGTGGACCATGAACTCATTAATCTCCAAGAAGATCTGTCTTATCAAGAACACCCCACAAAAATTCTTGAAGTCGCAGAAAGAAGGACTCGCAACAAGTCCATCAAGTTCTGTAAGGTGCAGTGGTCGCACCATTCCGTGGATGAAGCCACCTGGGAACGTGAAGATGAGCTCCGTGCCAAGTATCCTACCCTCTTTGAGTCTTCTTCTTCCTAGAATCTTGGGGCGAGATTCCTGTTTAGTGGGAGAGAGTTGTAGCACCCCAATTGTCTAACAATTGTAATGCTACTTGTCCTAGTAAGATATTGGCTACTTTATATATATTATTGTTGCATCATAATGATATCATGCTCATGTCATCATGCCACCTTGCATTTGAGCATCATATAAAACCCTTTTTCTTTTGGCTCTTCTCTCACATGCATATATTGTCTATGGATATGGATATATTGTCTAAATGCCCAAGTTGAGTTGGGGGCATATCTTTTATTTCATTTCCATCACCTTTTTTTTCCACCACTTTATAATTCCACCATCCTACTAGACCATGAGCTTGTTTGTCTTTATTTTGGATTTCTCTAGCTCATGTGCAATAGGGTGGATCTAGTCCATTAAATTCCTTTGCTTGGTTTAATCTCCACTTCTTGGATAAGCATAGAGTAATGCCATAATATTAATATTGTTTTCACAAAATATATCATGGCATTATTATTTTGCATGGGCCATGCACAATTCTTCACCACCTTCCTCTCCTTTGGTTTTTGTTTGGTTTTATTGGTTCCTATCCTTGTGGAAAACATCTCCTACCACTCCACCACCCTCATAATCTCACCATCTCTTTTTCCTCTTATTTTTTTTTCAATTCTCCATGCATGCACCGTATGAGAGCTAGTCCCTCATTTTCTTTCTTTTTCTTTTCTTGCTATTCTCTTCCTCATCATCTCATGTGACTCCTAGCTATCATCATGTTCCACTTGGGGGTGATCTTTTGCTTAAGCCTTAAAAATCTAAACCCTAAACAAACCTACACCTAGTTTCTATTTTTAATTTTTCCTAACCCTAATTCTCTAAACCCTAACCCTAACCTTCTCCCATCTCTCTCACTTGCCCTCCCTCTCTCTCTAACCTGCTGAGCAACACCCTAGCTAACCCTAACCCTCTCCCTAACCTTAGCTAACCCTAACCCGAGCCATGCCCCATCTAACCTAGCCTAGCTACCCCCTCCCTCTCTTCTCTCTCCCTGACCCGAGGGTCCCCCTCAAGCCGAGCCTCCCTGCCGTCCTCTCTCCCTGCCTTGGTCCACCTGCAGCCCAGCCAGCTCGCCATGTGCTCGAAAAGGAGGAGGAGGAGGAAAAGGTGGCACCGAGGCCACCTTTATCTTGCCGTGCCCCAGCTGCCCTCCTCCCTCTCTCCCTCCTTTTTCCTCCCTCCACACGACTCTCTGGCATCTCCCAGATCTGCCAGAGCTGCCCCTCTTCTTCTCCTTCTTCCTCCCCGACGACAGCCCCTGCCGCCGCTCGCCGCCAGACCCACCTCGTCCCCGACGTTCCAGCCGGCGAGCTTGTCCTGGAGGTGGCCTGGAGGATCGTGGACGTCCCGCTGCACCACCCCGTACATGCTGACTTGGACGAGGAGCTCCCCAGCACTGCCAGTACCTCGCCGCGCTGCAGCAAACCCTAGATCTGGGCGCCAGCGATCTTGTCGCTCCGCCGCGTTTCTCCCCGATCCGTCCACACCAGGCAACCCGCGGTGAGCATCCCCTTCTCCCTGACATGCTCCGCCTCGCCGTACCGCCCTAGTGCCGCCGTTGTTTTTGTCGAGCGCTCTCAGTGCGCCAGAGCTCGCCACCGTTTGCCGTTTTCCCGCGCCGCAGCAAGCTTACCTAAGCCCCCGCCCCTTCCCTGGCAACTCCCCTCACCCTACCGCACCGGCTAGCACCCTCAGCGCGCTCGCCCGCGTCCCGGGATCGATCCCCGCTCGCGCCGCGCGTCGAATTCTCTCGCCAGACGAAGGAAAACGAAGAACAGTACCGGGCCGTGGTCAATTTGCAAAAAGCCCCCCACCTTTTTGATTCCCGCAACCCGCGCTCCTAGCGGCCCTACCTACCAGTCACCCTGACCACCTTGCAGAAAACCCCTCGGCTTTTCCCGGCCGCAACCCGCGCTCCAGCCTCAGCCCCACCTGTCAGCCCCTGTCTCGCTCACCGCTGACACGCGGGCCTGCGCCAGTTGGCCCACCCCGCAGCCTCAGTGGCTAGCCGAGCCCGCGGTGGCAAAAGTTTTTCCCGCGCGTGGTCCAGTCAGCACAAAGGCCCACCTGTCAGTGTCTGGCGCTGATTTAGCCTGGGTAACAAAAGTAATTCCGGCTGTCTGTTTTTATTTAAACATTCTCCAAATTGTTTTAAATTCAAATTCAATTCAGATTTAAATAATTTTTAAAATACAAATCCAAATAATACAAGTAATATATGTTTTGGAATCAAAAAAATGTGAGGAATTCAAATATGCCCTTCAAAATATGCTTTGCACACTTTAAATTTTGAGATGATCAAAATTACAATAAAATGCCCTTTTCCTTAATTAATTAATAACTTTTGTTTATAACTCCAAATTTGACAAATAATATGTCTAAATCGATCAGCGCAACGAGCCCGTTCTATCTATGCAGTCCTTGTTCTGAGTTGAAGCATGCATCATGTTGTAATTTAAAACCTGAACTGTTTATGACAATAAAACTTGGGTAAATAAACAATAAATTGCTTTATTTCTTGTATCCACCCCTCACCTTTGCCATGCTACTTTAATGCCATGTAATTGTGCATCATTCATCATGGCATGCTTGGTTGCTTGTTGCATTATAATTCATATGCTTGTGCACTTTATTTATGTTGGCCCTTGTTTGTTTGGTTCTTCTTCGAATAGACTCCCAGCAGGAGAATTACCAGGAATCACAGGAGTACTACCCCGATCCATCTCTCGCTTCAACTGAGCTGCCAGGCAAGCACTACCACATGCTTGCATACATACAGTACCTATTGCCTCTATCTTATTCTTGCATCATTGAGTCGCGATTGCATTAAATTGAATCCCAAGTACTGCATGGCCTTTACTTTTAAACCACACCAAGCTTGTTCCGGTCCCATGAGCCATTACTACAGGAGTTGTTTGAGCCATGCGAGTCGTAGAAAAGCATGAGTAGGGTATGTGAGTGTCTGATGAATAACGAGGTACCTAAACAACATAATCTGAGTAGTAATGGGATAACTAATGAAAGAGGCACCGGTGAGCAATATCTG
This sequence comes from Avena eriantha, assembly GCA_910589775.1. NCBI lineage: Eukaryota > Viridiplantae > Streptophyta > Magnoliopsida > Poales > Poaceae > Avena > Avena eriantha. Next base: position 30,988,992 of record OU342741.1, read on the forward strand.
CTATTTGGTTTTTCATGCTCACTTGTGTCCCGTAGGACCCCGAGTACTTGATTCTTGTTCCTTGACTATTCGCACTATCCACATCCGGGAGGCCTTATGGACCCCCCTGAGCCAGAGCTTGATTCATTCTTATTTCTTGGGGCCACAAGTAGTTTGGGGCTTTATTACTATTCTGTACTTATGCCATGTTACTGCTTTATTTAAGATTGTGCGTGGAGCACCTGTACTGTTTTGGAGCGTGGAATGTTTTCGCGGTATCGACAAGCCCAGTCACACTTTCGGGTTCCCCGTCGTTTACAGCCATTGACACAAACCTTGGGTCCGTCTCGGAGCCGGCCAACTTCGTTGCGGGTAGCTTAATGGGGTGCCCCCCTGAAATATTTCTGAATCCTGTGATTGCTTTGTCGTGAATGCCTCGCTGGGTTTTGATTTGGCTTTTCCGAGGTTGATCGAGTGTGTGTTGCTATTCGTGAACCCCTGCAGGGTAAATCTTTCTGAAATCCGTGTCCGCGGTTATGGACGACTTGGAGCACAGTTTCTCGATCATAGACAAGTATAACTAAAGTACCGCTTTTAAATTGACTAAGTACTTGACTAGTAAATAGTGCAATACTCATGGAATGGTTAATAAAACTACCAACGGATGATGGAGGTTGTTCGTCCGCTTCCTCGTTGGTAAGCGAGGAGGAGGATGGATCTGTTAATTATACTGTTATAACTGTTGTCCTTAATTCACGGACTTCCGTCTATCATTGGTTAGGCGGAAGGTTAGCGAGTATCTGTAGAATTGTTAGGTATTATCTTTTGCTGCAATTGCGTCACCCCAGGTTGTGTCCCCTTTAGTGGCATAAAGACTTGCTGAGTACCCCTAGGGTCTTACACGATAAATTGTTTGATTTAGATGAACAGGTGTACCCGCAAGATGGATACTGGGTGGAAGAGACAGATGATGTTGGCAACGATCATTCGGTGTAGAGATTCCGGGAACGGGGATCCGTGTGATCTGTGGGCGGGATGTGTTTATTTATGGGGCATCTTATGCCAATTTGCTTCTTATCCGTACTCGGATCTTGCTTTCCGCTTCCGCCTGATACTCTGATGTGTGATGTATGAGGAGCTATCCTGAATTATTATATCTATCTATGACATTTGGATCTTGCCGTATGGCATTGCAATATTTCTATTTCTTTTAGATGGAATGGCTCTGAGGACTGTTGTATGTGGCTTGCATACATACTCATTTGTGTATGTAGTTGATCCCTTCGCCTGCCGATTACGCCGCTCGTTCTTGTCCCGTTGTTTGAAAGTGGTTAGGACGGCCGAAAGGTCTACTGTGAGTGGCCCTGGGCCCCACCGTACTATTTTAACCACTTTCGTTCATCTAGGCATTAACTAAGAGCGTAATTCACCGATGTAGTTACACTAAGTGATATACTACTACTTGCTGCCTAAATGGAACTTGCATATTACTTGATGAAATGCATGTATGAGAGTGATCTAGTATCTACTAGATCAATAATTATATTTTTTGATTTAATAATCTGGTAAAATAATTCCCAGATTTTCTTGTAGCCTTTATGATTTAGAAAGAATAGTACAAGTATAGTTGATATATATTGGTTAGCTATAGCTACAATGCTCAATCTCATCTGTGAACACACATTGTAATCTACACTTGACATCCAGCTAGAGGAACGAAAATATCACTATTTTTGTCTAAGCTTTAAATCCACTGTTGTACATCAAGCATCAGCATATTCTTACTCCTGGTTTGACTCTCCTAGTACTTGACCGACTTTGAACTCACAAGACCTACCCTCCAGGCCAAAGTATCTTGTCACTTTCACTGTTGGAATTTCATAGAAGGATGACTTAAATAGAGTAGTCAAGAAAGTAATTATTTTCTATCATAGGTCATGTTTGTCACGTGTTATTTATTCATCTGTTAGGCACCGAGCATATTATTTGAACTATACATGTTTTCGTCTGTCATCTTTATATTTATTCATCTGTTAGGAACCAAGCATATTCCTTTATTTGAACTGTATAGTTTTCCTATCAGCAACTAAACGAAAACTTGACATACTTTAACATTTTCAATCAATTTGATGAAAGTTTAAAATGCCTTATTTTTCCTTTCTTTATTTTTGATCTGATAGAACCTGAGATACTCCAATAAATACTGTGAAAATGTTGCATACTAGTGCAGTCCCTAATTTACACTCTTATTTTTTCTATAGTCATGGTGTGGCCATGGTTGGCCATCACATCAGATGGATGATGGTGAGTTTATACTTCCAAGCATAGTTCTGACCACATCATGTATGACTCTCTACATCATTGTTCCCCTTTTGCACAAGTGTGTTTGATTGTGTAAATATTCAGATGAACTAGTGCCTTGATAGCCTAAGATGTTATGTTCTCAACAGAAAATTCTTGTAATATGTGCATCAGTGTGCTAGCCAAATGATAGAAAATCTAGAATATGAGTACTGTCATTTTTACTAATCCTACCTATCCCTGAATATAGCCCCTAAATATGAGCATAGTTGTTATTTTTCTATCATGGAAATTATTAATAGTTCATTAACCTTCCAATTTGCATTACAGACAACAACAAGCGAGAGCTTCAGAAGTATGGTTATCCACAAAGTTACTTCATCTTTTTGTACATCAATGCTGGTAGTGAGAGATAGAGAGATATAATCATTTTGTAATTGTTGTCATTGTAATTGTGAATTCATTGTTGATATAGTTGTTGGTTCATTGATCACTGTGAAGTTATTTCTGTGGGTAATTCAATGTAATATTAATTGGTATGTTATTACAGTAGTAATATAGTGTGTTTGCTGCGTCACTGTAATAATTATTACTGCCATTTTTAACCAAATATTATTGTGATATGCACATCATTTGAGGCACTGAACATTCAAAGCATTTTTGCAAATGGCTAACTTTTAGTGGCACTTGTGAGAGTGCCTCTAATGGTTAGATTTTAGAGGCACTATCAACAGTGTCTTAAATGGTAAGAATTTAGAGGCACTAGCCTAGTGCCTCAAATGGTTAGCTTTTAGAAACACTCTTGGGAGTATCTGAGGCACTACCAATAGTGTCTCAATTGGTTAGCTTGTTGAGGCAATCTTGAGGGTGTCTCAAATGGTCTTTCATTTGAGAGTGCCTTAAAAGGTTAACCTTTATAGGTATTTTTTAAAACTACCTCTAATGATTTTTAATTACACGACTACCCGCGACATTTTTATAATACCTTAAAAAATTATTTGAGGCAATAATTAAAATATTAGAGGCACTTTTGAGTGCCTCTGATTTTAGGACGCCATGTAGTGACATTACCTTGCCACGCATGCCATCATCGCTGCCACGATGCGAGACACCGACGCCTCCCTAGGCATGTCCATCATTACTCACCCTCTATTGAGACATATCGTCATTGACGCGGTAGATGCCATGCCGCACCTCCTCCTGATCCGCACCGTCAACATTTGTTCCAAAACAATTCCCATCGGAAGGGAGAACAACATCAGTAGCATCCCATTGCCCTCCATGACCAAAAGTCAAGGCTAGGTATTACCAGTAGCCTATCGGCTATCTCTATTGACTAACACCCTAGGTAAGCACCGTCGCATCCTTTCAATTACTGGTGGGTACTAAGGCCCGACACCACCAGGGCCCACACAGCGGCAAGGCGATGCTGCACTGGTTGTAGCATACAACTGTAGAGTCACGAATTAGAACCGACATATAAGTGAGATATGTTTTTTTTTGGAGAAGAGTATATATTAATATCAAGAGATACCAATTACACCCAACCTCTGCAACAACACATGCCCTAGCGGCCTTACGGATGCACACAACCCAGAAAAAAGAAGAATTAAAGAAAGGAAAAGTCCTGCTACAGAGAACGATTCCTCGAATCAACAACACTAACACCACCAGAAGTCCAACCGCTCCAATAGCGACGTCTTTAAGAAGAAAACAATGCACAAGCGCCTTCGTCGTCCGATCAAAGATCATATGTTTTCAGCCTAGAGAAAGTCATCACTCGCAAAACAATGCCTTCAACAAGGCCATTGCCATGCACAACCAATTAAGTCCAGACCTAGGATTTTCACCCTTCAAGGTAAGACTGGGAAATCCTCCGGTGTTGTCGCCCCCACAAATAGTCGCTGCTACGAGTCACAAATCACGCAGCCAGTTCCTCTTCACCACAAAGACTCAAATCACCATCGCGTCAGTGATGTTCCAGCTTTTCTGACATTCTCCGCATCTGACTTCACCATGGATCGTTGTAGACATGACACATGATGGTAACAGATACCAAAACTTCGCAACGCTCCCGCTAAAACCAAATAGCCAGAAAAAACATGGGTATGCCCGACCGAATTCAATCCGATCAACAATCTCCAGGCATAGTCGCCCATGGGAGTTCGCCGGTGGAGCTTTTCAGAACTTGCCGCTTCAGACCAGATCATCAAGCGTAGGTAGCAAGCAGATCTCCATCTTCGCACTGAAGGAACCCTAGGACCTCCACCCTTATTCGCATGACTGGCAGCCCCCACGTTGCGCGTCAAGATCCAGCAAGAAGGCAGCAAAAAATAAGGCAGTCGGTAGGCACTTTTGCAAAGATCGCATCACATGCGCAATTCGGCCTCCTCTAGCCCAGATCGCAATGCTGGAGGACCAGATCGCAGCCCAGGAGAAGAACCGTCTCGCACGCCGGAGACGGACAACGGCAGCGCTCCGCCTCCTCTTCTTCACCGCCCCGCCGGAAACTCAGGCCCCAGCCGCACCAGCTGAGCCACCCTACGTGGCCGCGCCGCCGCCATGCCCCTCCGCTTCGGCGCAAAGCAGGGCGCGTCCCCTCCTGGCCTCCGCCTTCAGCGGGATGGGCGCCGCCACCACCGCCGGAGACGGTGGCAGCAACTGCCAGGCGGGATTCGAGAGGGGAGGCTAGAAGGCGGCGATGGGGGACCTCCTGGATCGCCCAGCGGGAGCGACCCAGGAGGTTAGGTTTTCGGGCGATTTTACGCTCTTCCATAAGTGAGATATGTAGCACACGTATAGCACACGAGATAATTAACAAAACATATAATGCAAGCACAAGCTACTTAACGATGGATTAAAACATATTGTAGTGCTTCTATGACATAGAGACAACAACATAAGACAAAATCCAACAAAAGGAAACATAGAATAAGTAGACAAATAGGCTGCAAACAAAAAGATTATGTCACTCGACTATGACTCCTATACTGGACTATGACTCCTATGACATAGAGGCTCCCTTAAAACATATTGTACTCCTGCTCCTATACGAGTAGGATTGCAAGAGGCGACCCGCGTAAAAAAGCAAATTTAGTTTAAATTATATTACTATACTAATTTTATTGAAAAGTTTTAACTAGAGTACCAAATTTTGTCTAGGAAGCAGGGCGGGTGCCGCTTCGCGAAGTTCTAGTGGTCGACTGATTAGAGATCATCGGTGGCCGGCGGATGCCGCACGGGCTAAGTTCCAGGCGTGCATCTCCCGGATGAAGTGCTCGGCGTCGATGTCGAGAGCTGCCGACTGGGCGAGACCTGAACCCCAGCGCTGCACGTACTGCGCGTAGGCCGGGTCCTCCCAGTAGTTGCACTTGTACCGCTTGTGGAAAATCACGTCGGCCTTCTCCTCGTCCCGCTCGTATCTTCGCTTCGTCCCGACCGCCGGCGACTCGACTGCGTCATCCTCCTCCCAGTTGTACTTGTAGCGCTTCTCAAACATTACGGCGGGCGTCTCCCCGTCCCGCTCGTGGCTTCTCTTCGTGCCGACCGCCGCCATCGTCGTCGACTCGACTTGACGATCCACAATTCTGTCCACAAGATCGATCTAGTCTAGCTAGAGATACTCACTAGGTTTCCCAGCGTCGATGATTGATCGAGTTGCTCAGCTTGGCCTGCCGTGTCCTGGATCTTATAAGGCCAAGTTAGCCTCCTCGAAACCCCATGGCTTTTCTTGGACTCACTACCGGATACGGTGGGCTTGGGCCTCCGAGTCCGAGTCTGGGTCCGGCTGCTACTGCCCCCTCTCTCGGGCCAGGAACCTGCCTCGCAAAGCCAGGCAAACGAGCGCGCAGGCAATAACCAGAAATCCATTTTACTTTTTGAAAATATCCATCAGAGAATTCCAGTTTTACTACTTCATCCCTCTCAGAATAGATGTCCTGGATCTGCGACATTTATTTTAAAATGGAGGAAAATGGAGAGAGTACTATACGAATTTCTTATTTTAAATTTTGACCTCGTAGATGAAATCATAATTTGAACACTTATCTTTGGAATCCTGGATATTTGAACCTTGCCCCTCTGAAATCCCGCTGATTTCAACGGTGGTCATTACGGGCGAAAACCCGAACACACGGTCTTTGCGGTGTGTGAGGCTCGGCAATAGCCAGGAATTCAACGGCGAGTCCCTCTTACAGCCTAGCCTTCGAACAACAACGCCTGGTGCCATCTCTCTTCCCCTCTATGTCGTGGCAAGGCGGTGCTCTGCCACTGCCACGGTATCCCAGAGCACATCATCATGCAGTGGTCGTGGACTCGCATGTAGCGGTTCTAAAGGGCATCTCTAGCGGCCAATCCAAATCGGCGTCGTAAACCGTTCGATTTGGTTCGGATGGGTCGGCCTAGGGAGAAATTTGGGTCGCGGTCCAGACTGGCTGGCGTGCCCAGCGGCGCGATCCAACCTGTACGTCCTGGTCTTGCCCGCCATGGTTCCCGTCGCTTCTAGTGATTTCCCGCCACGCAATCCCAGCGTACAAGCTCCGGCGAATACTCGTCAGGCTCACGCCGCCGCCCGAGGAGGAGTTGGTCGAGCTCTCCGACTTCAACAAGTCGACGGACCCGCCAATCGAGCAGCATGGGATCTCCTGGAGACCCGAGGCCGCTCCATCCGTGTTGTGAACAGTTGTCAACCGCACGACCGGCCAACCCTTCAGTTGGGCTGTCCTCAACGATGTCATGTTGTCGGAGCACCTCCGACGATAATAACTAGAGTTGGCGTACACAGAGATACTCAGGCTATGTGATGGTTGTGAAAATAGCCATCTTTATCCGCATTTAAATCACATTTTAAGTCAAATAATTGACCAAGAATCTCTCTATCTTTGTTACTAATGACTAATTATTACAAAGAAGTGTAATTCTTTGTTTTAAATTGTGTTGTACAGGAAATCACACTTTTAAGCCGAATCATGAGCATTTATTGAAGATTATGACGTTGCCTACTCAACCAAGCTAACTGGGGTCGAAAAGTAGCATTCTGCAAGCTTAACGACCTACGGTACGGGCGAGGCCTGCCTGTATGGTCCGCTTGTACCATGTGGCAGTGACTCTGTTAGGTCAAATGCTACAACTTTCGTGAATACGCCTATATATCTCAAGACTCCAGACATCGCGCAAAGAGCTGTCATTCTCAGATTGCATCACAACACCACCGAAGGAGATCCACCACCATACTTCACCCTCTCCACCCTCAATACACTTCATAGCCATAGCCATCATCTTGTACTTGAGATCTCGTGAATTGGCGGTCAATGTAAGAATATTTGATTTCAATCTAAGTATTTTGCACAATGTTTTCTATCATTGATCTAATTGTTATGAGTGAGTAGATTCTCACGCGTTGCGGGTTGGGGTAAAACCTCACAGCGATTATGTGCATCTAATACATGTGAATATTGTGTGGTGATTGAATAGAGATTTGTATCTTTGTATCTTTGTCTCTTGTCTGGATCCATGGACTTGTAGGTACCAAATATCCCAAGGATTGGTAAATACTCGAGGTAATATGAGTGGTGAATGGTGACTTCACGCAAAACCCAGTTACAACAAGGGAAGTGCGGTCTTCGTTTAGGTATCAATTCGGGAGTAGCCCCAACATCACCATTCTTAATGCTTTGGTCTGTATTTTACTTAATAATCGTTATATCCTAGTGCTTCGTGGTATAACGATTGGATCAAAATACTACTGCTATGTATGTGGCTCGCATGGGCTTTAGTATATTTGGATGTGCTACCCACAACCTTATATTTGTTAAATCGTTTCAAATGAATGTGCATATTATTATCTTTATCTCATATGTCGTGTAGTTGCAGGTGAATATTCAACCTTGGTGTATTTCCATCCACTGCAACAATCAACGATTCAAAGTAAACTAGAAAGGTCTGGTAAACATAAGGTAAAATGAGTAAGCAAGTCTTGTAGATGTGCGTCATTTATTCTCCATTTAGCATCGTTTCCCAAGGTTCTATTAATCCTAGGTCTATGATAGTTGGCTTCTTGCGTCCAATAACAGGGTTATTGCAGTACTCATAGCGGCAACTATTTATTAGAAAGATCGATCCCAAAGGAGCTTTCCAAGATGGAAACCACACAACCCCACAACTGTGTTGTCAATGTAGCCACGTTCGCACCCAAAACGGTGTTTGGAAATAGTCTACACTATAAGTTGCTAGAGTAATAGTAAACAAGAGAGATTTAAAGTAACTAGTAACAAGGAGATAAATAAGAACAAAGTAAACTAAAACTGAAAGTAAACAAGAAGGGTTGTACTTGTAGGATTGAATGGAACGAGAGAGGGTTTCCAGGCTTTGGTCTCACTAGTACTAGATGGGAAAATATATGTGAGATCCATTATATACAAGAGATTCCTTGGACAAATAAGCGTTCCCCACTTGATTACCGGGTTGTCACACTGTGTATACTATGCATAATTCTCGCCTGTCACTCGTGAGGCAAACGTACACTTCCGGACCAAGGGATCCATGAACTCATCTTAGACTCATGTAATTAAATACTTGGATCACAAACACATTCTAACTTGGCACACTAGATCAAACATCAACCTAGAACCTAATCAATCACTCACACATGGATGAACAACAAAACATAGATGAATATATTAATGAAGTTACAACCATGTTTAATCTCACAAATACAAGATCTAAAACAAGGGGGAGAGAGGTGGAGACGTCGTTGGAGATGATGACGATGAACGGTGCGCGCGGTGAAGATGGGGATGTCTCCTTCTCCTTCCCTTGTTTGGATCTTGTGGAGGTGTTGGAGGAGATCTTGATCTTGGAGGTGTGTGGCGGCTATGGAGAGGGAGGAGCAGCAGGGCTCTGCCCCAAGAGCGTGGATGGATTCTCCTCCTTCATCTAGGGTTTTCCCCTCTTTAAATAGGCATTTGGAGGTCGATTTCACGATCTGACAGAGCTGGGGGCCGAATATGCCCATTGGGACTTCACAAATGTTGTTCCTTTTGACGAAACGGAGCCTTCATAGGGTGGTATGGCCGTACGGAACGGGCGGGATCTTCATGTACTATTGGTCGTTACACGCGCGGTACTACGTAGTGTTTTGGCCGCAATTTTTTCATACAGACTCCGATTGAGGTGTTATTTGGCTCGTTGGATTCGTATGGACGAGGGATACAACACCATAGCCTTGGATCATCATTTGGAGTTGATGGAAAAATCAACTTTTACTCCTCTCAAATGGCTAAGTCTGGTGCCTGCAACTCCTCCATATTGAATCCTCTTGGCTTCATTTATCCATGATTCTCCATAGCACCTACACACAAATCAAAGACAAGAAAAAGGTTACAAAATCCTAATAAAACTACTAATGTGCAAATTCCATGTGGAAATGAATGAAACTAGAAATCAACACATAATAGGCATAGTTGTAGATAGATGTATCAAGTAATGAGTGACAATATAAATAATTTATATACTTATATATGCATCCTTAAATCTGGATCAAAGGTATCAACCCTTTTTCTGCCGACATTGCCAGGGAAGTAATTCTCTATCATGGTGAGGTCACTAGAGACCATGTTTTTTGTTTTATTTTTGTTTTTCCTTTATTTCTTGTTATTAGTTTACTTTTTGTTATCTATTGAAAATCCAAAAAATTAGTTACTTACTTATTTGTTTCTCTTATTCCAAAAATACCAAAATAAAAGAGGCATGGCTCAGAAGAAACTTGGGGAGTATGCTATTCCTAATAATGATTTTATTCGTGCACCTATTACTCAGTCCACTATTGATGCGCAAACTTATGAAATTAAGTCTAACTTGTTGAGTTCGGTTCAACAAAATAATTTTGGAGGCTCAGCTAGTGAGGACTCAGGTTTTCTCCTAAACACATCTACTCAAATTTACAACATGATGTGCATTAAATATGTTAACCCCAATGAGGTGAAATTACGCTTATTCCCCTTCTCTTTAAGAGGAAAGGCTAAGGACTAGTTGCAAGCTTTGCCTAAAGGCACTATTAAATCTTCGGAGGAATGCACTAATATTTTAATGCTAAATGTTTTCCTCCACAGTGATCTATTCCTTGTAGCAACAGTAATAACACCACAATGAGAGTACCAAAAATCCAGCTCCTCCAAAAGCGACGCCTAGAAGAAGGAAACAATGCACAAGCATTGCTGTCACCCGATCATAGATCTTAGGTTTTCACCTTGGAGGAAGTCACCGCTCACAAAAAATGCCTTAAACAAGGCCATATCTAGGCATAACCAATTAAAGCTAGATCTTGTATTTTCACCCTGAAAGTTATGGCTTTGAATTTCTCATGTGCTATCGCCCCCACTTATGATGTCGCTGCTCCAACTCACGAATCAACAAGCCAATTCGTCATCGCTACAAAGACTCGAATCACCATTCCTACTCCATAGATCTTGGCTTCCATGATATACTCTGCCAACTGACTTCACCATGGAACGATAAAGCGTGCCCCATGATAGTAACATCTAGCAGAGCTTTGTAGCCCTCCCTATGAAACCAAATAGTTAGAGAAAAACATGAGTGCGCACGACCGAATCCTACCTAATTCGGAAATATCTTGGCATGAATAGCCTAGTGGAAATTCATCGACGGAGCTTTCTTGAACACGACATGCCAGCTAGATTGATGGCATCCGGCAGATCATCATCTTGGCGCGAGTTGAAATCCTAGTATCTCTACCTGTATTCAAGCCGAGCTAGTAGCCGCATGCCATCCACCGACACCCTGTTGTATCTCTTGCTCCGAACCTCACTAGTTGGGCCAGCATCGAGGAAGAAGACGACATAACATGTGTGATCTTTCACCGTATCTAGGTGAACCACTCAGCGTAGAGGACCTCCCGACACCGGTCAATGCACCACCGTGTAAGACCTCTGCCACCACCCTCGTTCCACATGCGCCACCCTGGTGATAGCCCGCCTCGTGCGTAGGAGACCGGCTAAGTTCTCCCTCACTGCCTCATGTGTAGGAGACCATCAAAGCTCTACCGCCCTTACCCTCATCTTTGACAGGCTAGGCGTGGCCGCAACCACCGGTGAAGACAACATGAACAAACGTGGGGAGTAGATCAAGCGACAACTCGCTAGGGTAGGAGAGGGGTCTTCGGATTTGCCCTGCGAGAGGCAACACAGGAGTAAGGGTAAGGGAAGGGAGCATTCACAATCACATGGTTCCATAGTTAGAGGGTCATATGCCTGATCTCACATCTATGCACATCATCTAAATACCGCCCAACAACAAGGTGGGAACAAACAAGTTCAATAGACACTCATCATGCATCGTGTGTGTGCTTTAGAAGCTTTCTTCCAACAACCCATCTTCTGGAGGGATCAACGCAATGACCTTGTCATGCATGTCATCGACACTGCCATGACGCAAGACAACGCATCTCCATGCACGAGTCCATAATCACTTGTCCGCTACCAAGACATGGCATCATTGATGCATTAGATGCCATGCCTAACCTTATCTTGATCGCCTTAGCCAACATCTACTCCAAAACAATGGCCTCTCGCAGAAATATGGCCTTGATAACATCACCATTGTTTGATGTGACTGAAGTTAGGGCTTGGTTTCATCGGCAGTGGGGGTTAGAGTATAACTTGTATCCATGCCAACCCCCAACCGGGTCGTGGTCTAGCCACATGTCATGCCAATGACAGATCTTTGCAGGTGCTTACACCCACACCACCCCTCTCCCTCCCACCCACCACGATCATCCCCCGCACAAAGATGACAATAGGGAGGTTACCGTCACATGACCATGGGCACCGCGATCGTCTCTCTCCATGCTCTTTGTCGGCTTGGTTCTATTCCTTGAGCTGTGCAATCTCGTTCTTCAGGCGCTGCATCTTGGCATCAGTAGACTCTTGCATAGCCTTCATTGCCTCCTCATGGCCCTTGATAGCTTTAGCCAGGTCTTTCTTCAAGATTTTACTTTCATTGTGGAGCTCCTGAATATGCTTGGATTGCTCAATGATTCTCTTGGCTTTGGCAATAGCATCTATAAGATGGAAAATGGAAAGCATTATGAGAAGTCGGCACAAATGGAACCATAAGGAAAGTAGTGAGCTATTAAAAGAAAACATACTCTGGCTAGTTTTGATAAGTTGCTTCAGGAAGGCTATTTTACCCTATTCAAGGTCCAGTTCCTTCCGCAACTTAGCAAACCTCTCATTGGTGGTTATCTTCCGTTTATTCTCATTCTGCAAAAGAAGATAACATGCTTAGTTACTCTAGAGAATATAGTCGGAATTATCAAGTTTCAACTAAACGCTCGGGGGCTAAAGTATCAGATTTTAATCGAGAAGTGTTCTCTTTTAGAGTGTCTAGTCGGAGTTATCATTTTAAACTAGAAACTCGGAGGCTACACGGACAAGTTCTACGGTTAGTTCTCTAGAGCACTCAGTCCAAAAGATGATGGTTTTCCGCCTAAGAGCTCGGGGGCTAAAGTGGGATACATTACAAAGTAAAAGAAGTGAAGTTCAAAAACTTACAATGGCAATAACCCTCAGATTGTTGGCCAAATGGGCATACGAGTCATGGAAGGTTAGAGCATTGTTATAGATAGCATTTGCTTGAAGGATGAGATCATCCAGGCACAATGTTGGAGGAGTCACAGCCAGAGGAGTTGTTGAAGCTGGAGGCATGGATGACGCCCTGGCCATCTGCTGCATGATAATGGCAGTTGATGACTGAGAGGCTCCTGCCTCCTCCGTTGTTACAGCTGCCTCCGCCTCCACTCCCTCCACTACTTGCTTCCCTTTCTCGATGGCATCCTTAGCCTGAGCTTCATCCATTTTTGAGGAGGTACTCTCCTATGTTGCCTGGCCACTAGGAGCAACATCCATGTCGGCCGAACCTAAGACATCAGTTGGTGCATTGATATTTGTCTCCATGGAGGAGATCTCAGGAACGACGAGGATGAAGGTCTAGTGGGGCCTATTACGGGTTTGGTGGTAGGAGTAGGGGAGAAGTAGCGGGAGAAGACTTGGCTGCCATGTCCTTGGTCAGCATGTCATGGATATTTTTAGACCCTCCAACATCTTTGGAGGTTCGCCTCAAACCAACACCAGATTTCTTCCTGAAACATGCTCATTATAAGTACATGAATTGAATGGGTGCAGTGAAACTTAAAGTCAGAGAATGAAGGCACTTAGACCATAGTAGGTGCCTTAGTCAAGGGGATGCTGGTGGATTTCTTCTTCTTCTCTGCCTCTAAGGAAGTAGTGGATTTCTTAGAGAATCCACTCTCCGTCTTCTTCTTCTTGCCCTTGGTAGCAGCGTCAGAGGTGGAGCTCTTCTGCTTTCGCGCTACCAGAGCCAGATGATCCTTGGAGGCCTCGTCACGAGACACCACTCAGATATCCTTTAGCTTGGGATCATAGACCTGGGAGGCCATTTGATCTGCCACCAAGGTCGCCAACTACAGGACAAAAGGAGTGTTAGTATGATGGATCCAAGACGGAAAAACCTTATAGTATATAACGCGCAACAAAGGAAATAGAAGCTACCTCTGGGCACTTTCCACATTCAAACATGTCAAAGGTGATTTTGAAGCCACGCTTCCTATCCTTCACCTTAAAATGTCCTTTAGCTAGAGCTTGATGGAGTCATTGGAGAAGTTATCCTGTGAGATGGGCATAGGATCCTTCTAGCTCTTCGAGTACTTGCACATCAGCTCAGCGTGGTCCTACAGAGGTTGGATCCGCCTAGTGAACCAGCACATGGCTAGGTCTAGGCAAGTCAGGCCCCCATCTACGAGCCATTCGATCCGCCTTACGGCACAATTGGCTTCTTTGTCGGACGGGAGGGAAGCATGGGACCTCTAGGTGGGTGCTTCGGCGATAGCTCCATCAACAAAGTCGGGATACATCTCTAGAAGGTTGGGAAGAGGAATGTCTGGGCCGTAAAAATATGTACATTGCTAGTTTTTACAAGACTCGTGGCCCATGATGTCGGGGAAGCACCGGATAGGACAGATCATAAAGCTAATAGTTCCACAGGTCCACAGTTCATCCATGGACTCTACAGACTTTCTCTTGACGGTAAAAAATTGACAAACAGATCTAATGTAGGCTTGATTCCTAGATATCCCTCACACAAAGCTACAAAGTTGCTAAGTAGAAGGATACTGTTGGGGGAGAGGTTGTGGGGAAGTACCCGGAAGTAGTTGAGAACATATAGGAAGAAGTCGGAAACTGGCAGGCTTATGCCATGTACCAGCTAGGATTTGAGATACACCTTCCCTTCGGCTTAGGGAGAAGGAGTCACCTAGTCGGCCGCCGCCGGCCGCTAGACCAAACCCTCCGCCATGGGGAGATACCCCTCAGCGATGAGTTCTTGCAAATCTTTGGCAGAGAGATTAGAGCCCCTCCACACTCCTTTGTGGGAGTCGCTTTCTTCTTCAGCAGCTTCTGGTGCTGCTTGTTTTGGGTCACTGCCCGTGGTTTCCACCACGGCGGAGACAGGGACGATGACCCCTCCGATGGGACAGTCACTCCCTGAGATGGCTTTGGAGAAGCCTCGGGAGTCCTCGTCTTCGAAGGAGTAGAGCTGCTGGAAGCCATTGTATGAGTGGAAGAGGATGGAGAAAGGGGAAGGCTCTGGTTAGGGTTTTTTTCATCGAGGAGCTCGAACGGACATGTGGCTGGAGGAAGACGAAGACGCAGGTGAGAATGCAGGTAGAAGAAAATAACCTGGTAAAATTTATAGACCCAGCGTTAAGATTCGTGCAAAGGGATCAAACCGACGGAGTGCTACCAATGTGGAGATGAACTTGTGCGGTAATTTTGCCACGTCCTCCGTCTTTGCCGCTTTACCATTTTGGATTTTGCGCATGTAAAAACAGCTAATTATTAATCCCCTACCTTCTGTGAGTTTCGAGGTAGCGTAGGCTGTACCCTACGTCATCCTCCTGACAGTTGCAGCGAAGAGGTTGATAAATTGCAAATGTATCTATAATTTTTGATGTTCCATGCTTGGTTTTATCAACTTTCTTGTGTTTTGTCCACACTTTGGAGTACTTTTCATATGATTTCTTGGACTAACCTATTAACAAGAGCCACAGTGCCAGCTGCCTGTTTTCTACTATTTTTGGTTCCAGGAAAGTCAGAAAATGAATATTCTCGGAATTGGACGGGACAAAAGCCAAGGTGCCTATTTTTCTGGAAGACATCTGAAGCCAGAATACGAGACGGAGAGGAGCCAGGGGGCGGCCACACCACCTGGCCGCGTGGGCTAGGCCTGGCCGCGCCAGGGGGTGGTGTTGCCAGCCCAGGCACTCCCTCGGCCACTCCTTCCGCCTATAAGATGCCTCCGGTACCAAAACCCTAAGTAGCTGATCAAAAAATCCATGAAAGAGTCTGTAGCCGCCGTCGTCTGTGTCCCTAGATCGAGAGGGATCTGAAGCTCTTCCCGGCACCCTGCCGATGAGGGGAATTCACCCTGGAGGCCTTCTTCATCATCATGCAATCCTCCGGTGTGATGCATGAGTAGTTCATCTCTGGACTGCGGGTCCATGTAGTAGCTAGATGGCTGGTTCTCCTCCTTTTTGCTTTCATGTCTAGATCTTGTGAGCTCCGTTCATGATAAAGATCATCTATTTGTAATTCTGCATGTTGTGTTTGCGGGGATCCGACGGATATTGAGATGCTATTTCAGATTGATTATTGATTCTATCATGTCTTTGTTATTTGTGATCTTGCATGCTTTTCGTTGTTAGTAGCTATCTTGGCCAAGTAGATGCTAGCAACTCCAATAGTTAGTATTTATTCTTGATAGTGGGTTCATGCCTCTAGTAATCTGGGGAAGTGACAGAAATCTCTAAGGTACTAGATGTGTTGTTGCTACTAGGGAGAAAACAACAATCCTTTGTTCATAGAATAGTCGTATTGTTTACATTACACGCAATTCATAAAGCAATAATCTGTTGCTTGCAACTTAATACTAGAGGGGGTTCGGATGATAACCTGAAGGTGGATTATTAGTCATATATGCAGTTGGATGGCGGTCTATGTATAATATTGTAATGCCCAATCGAATCTCAAAGGAGTCAAGATGATTAGTATATGCTTGTATGCTTTATCGATGTTTGTCAATTTCCCCGCTATAATTTGTTCACCTAGCATGTTTTCTATCTTAAGGAGAGCCACCTCTAGTGAACTAGAGACCCGTGTCCTTTCTTTTACATAAAATCTACAAAATGTTTACTTCTTTGTGTTTACTTTCTGCAAACTATTACTTCCATTCATTCGATACGTTTAATCCTTTGTTTTCAGCAAAACCGGTGAGATTGACAACCTCATCGCAAGTTGGGGGCAAAGTTATGTGGTTGTGTTGTGCAGGTCTCCACGTTGCTGCCGGCATCGGTAGTGCGCCCTGCCAACGTTCAGCTAGCTACACCTTTGGGGTGTTTCCTTGCTCCTACTGGATTGATAACCTTGGTTTCTTACTGAGGGAAAACTTGCCGCTGTGCTCATCATACCTTCCTCTTGGGGTTCCCCAACGAGCTCGATATATTTGGGCCATCAACAACTTTTTTGGCGGCATTGCCAGGGAGTCAAGGACATCTTCACAAGGGGTGTCCCTCATAACCAATCTCTTTACTTTGTTGTTTTTGTTTTGTTTAGTTTCTTTTTGCTTTGTTTGCTTGCTTTGTTATCAAAAACACAAAAAATTTAGTTTTACTAGTTTGCTTTCTTTATCAAAAACACACAAAAATTAAGTCTCCTTTAGTTGTTATCTCTTCCTTAGCTCACCATGTTGATCCCTAAATTCACCCTGAAAGACCTTTCAATAGGTAGTGGTTCTATAATTAGAAAAGATAATATTGAAGAATTCTTTAATCATGTTAGTAAACATGAGGTTGAGGATAGATCCCTTGCAGAACTTGCTCCAAACTATGAGATTGCTGCAGCTTCTTTAGTTCACATGTTGGAAGCTAGGTTTGTTAACCTCAACCCCTTAATGCAAGTAATGTTTCTTAAGCTTAAAGAAATTGAGGACCCTGAAAAGAGAGATTTTATTCTAGAAACTTTGTTTAAGGAATTCTATGATGTTGCCAAGGAAGCTAGAAAAGTCTTTGATCGTTTCAATATGCTAGGCTCATGCGTAGATGTTGTTGGTACACGAGAAAAGATGAGCAAAACTGAACCTAATGGGGAGGAAACTAAGGTACCAATACCCTTTAAACTGGTAGCAATACATGAAGCCATAGAAAAGAATCTTGATTGGATTGTTCCTGTAAACCCTTTTGATGAAAATAGTGAACCTAAGAGCATTGAGAGAGGATCCTCTAGAACTTATTTGGATGATATACCTTGCCTTGTTGAAGATATTTCTGGTATTGGTCTTAATGCTTCTTCATTTGAGAACACTTGATTCTTTCTTGCTTCTTATGCCTAACTTAAAGGCGTTAAAGAAAAGTACTTATTGGGAGATAACCCAAAAGTTTTAGATGAGTCTTGGAAGTTATTACTTCAGTAATAACCGCTCCTTATCCTTTTTATTTGCTTTTTGTGCCAAGAGTAACCTCTAATGAGAGAGAAGTAATGATTGGGAAAGTTGCTATCCCGAAACAGATTTCTGTGCTTCACCGTAAAAATCGTGTAAAATCTCTGTACGTCCTTTTGAGGCGTGAATTTTTTTGCTTCTGCCCCAGGTTGTTATATAACTTTCGTTAGTTCAACACTTTTTTATTTGAGCAATATAAGGTCTTCGAAAAAATTCGTCTTTACCTGCTGGTCTGTTTTGACAGATTTCTGCCATTTTCTGCATTTGCTTCTTGTTGGTTCCTTTTTGAGTTCTTCTGGGGCATTGAGGTTTTTGAGGGAAGTGCTTCAGTAGCTAGTGTCCTAATGGAAGTTTATTGGTGTTAGAACTGAACCTTAAGACTTATTATCTTGAGTGCACTAATGTTGCTAATAAAGATTGTGTGAAGTTTTGTATGAAGGAAAAATTTCAGGTGTATGGAAGGAATGAGTAATGAGATGAAGGATGGACTAAAGCTCAAGCTTGGGGATGCCACGTGTGTCACCCCAAGAAATATCCAATAAGTACAAGCATCAAAGCTTGGGGATGCCCAAGGCATCCCCTTCTTCATCAATAAAAATCCTAGGTTTGTTCCAAACGCTTCATTTTTATTGTTTCATGCACAGTTGTGTTGTTCTTGGAGCATCTTCTTTTTTGTTTTCGTTTTTGTTTTGGTTTTTCGTTTGCTTTGTTTGCTTAGTTTTCTGAATAAATTGGTTGGACCCCCTCTTTCATACATTGGTTTTCAAATAGTTTGGTTTGGTTTGGAAAAGAGTAGGAAAGCTCATGCTTAAGTGGTAAAGAGAGCTTATTTTTGACTGTGACCTATGCTTTGTCATGCCATGCTTGATATTGTTTTGGATTTATGCTTAGTGTTCTTTCCTGTAGCATGACTTGCTATAAACAATTGATATTTCTTAATGTGCCTTGGATGAATCATGCGTTGTTTTACCATATTAAAGCATAGTATAGTGGTATTCTCCTTTGATGTTTCGTTTGGGTTGACTTGGCGCATGATCACACCATGTTATGACTATCCAAAGTCACTATAGCCTTGATGATCCTTTAGTTTTCAACTTGTAGTATCACTTTATGCTTTGATTAATGATGTTTTGTCGCTTTTCATGATTATGGCCATTATTGCTCTCTTAGTTTGTCGCTCCCAGTCTTTTGCTAGCCTCCACAACCAAGTATGAGTTCCACTCATGCATCCAACTCCCTAAACCAAGTTATTCCAAAGAGTCCACCATACCTACCTACTAGATTATGCTATTCCAAGTATATTCATGCTTTTGTTTACCTTCCAAATTAAACTTGTTATGAGAAAACTAGTGATTAAAGCTCTCGCGAACTTGATGGCACACTTTACTTTTCTCGCCCTTAATAAACTTGAACCATTGTGTCGTATATGTTGTATATGCTTGCACTTATTTGTTGGGAATTAGCAGAACCATTCTATCATGGGGAACGCTTTCGACATTGCACTTGGTACTTTGTACCTAGTTGATATCATGCTCTTTTGTCTATGGATGTCGTCGGTGTGAAATGAAAGGGGAGCTTGTAAGTCCATGGAGTTATGTATATGTGTTAGAAAAACGCCCGGGCCGCTGGTCTAATCCATGCTGACATGGTGGAAACCTGCAACGTAACCACAATGAGCTGTCTATGAAGCATTCTTCTTATAAAAAAAGAGTCCTATATTGAGGAAAAGAGAAAAAGAGAAAAAAATGAGATTATGAAAGAGGAAAGAGAGAAAAAAGCACCATATTCCCATGGTAAATAAGAACATTGCTGAGATGCTTGTTGTCTGCTTGCCTTGTCATTTCGATATGGGGATTCTTCCGTATCATCGGGCAAGGGGTGCCCCGTTGGCGGTTCTCTATGATACACATATACTTACGATGACAAGAACTTACCGGTGACTAAACTTGAGTAGCATGAGGAGCGACCCTCGTATTCAAGGGACATGAGATTTCTAACTTATACTTCGTCAAGCATGTACACCATAGTTTGTTCACTTTAACTTTAATCACTTCAAGATGCTTATGATAGGGGCAATGAGAGCTGAAAGCTATAAGTACTATAATTTTTGGAAGCTCTTTATGAAACTTGAATCTCTACTTCCTTCTATGAAGGCCTTTCTTCCACCATTATATTGAGTCTCCACCTTCTATCTTTATGCACATACTTTGAGAGCATACTGGCCATTCTTAGTTCTATGTGCATTGTCCCAAGACTATTTGATTGATGCATAACTTGATATTGCTTGCTTTAAACTATTTGTATCTAGTCACTCTTATGAACTTTGAAGGTGTCCTATGCATTTATATTTGATACTCTATGAGGGACAAGCTGAATACTATTATGCTATGTTTTCTTTATGTGAAACAAACAAACGTCTTGCAAAGCATTGTTATTCATGAATCTTTTGTTTGTGCCTTTTCATGTTGCATCATAGTTTCTTTATCTTATTGCTAGAACTTTGTCTTTCATGTTATGATTGAAGTACTATGATCCTAGCCTTGAATGTTTTACAAATACTTTGATCAAGTCTTTGATGGTGCATGTCACCTCAAAAATTATTCTTTCTTTTTATCACTTACCTACTCGAGGACGAGCAGGAGTTAAGCTTGGGGATGTTGATACATTGCAAATGCATCTATAATTTTTGATATTCCATGCTTGGTTTTATCTACTTTCTTGTGTTTTGTCCACACTTTGGAGTACTTTTCATATGATTTCCTGAACTAACCTATTAACAAGAGCCATAGTGCCAGTTGCCTGTTTTCTACTGTTTTTGGTTCCAGGAAAGTCAGAAAATGAATATTCTCGGAATTGGACGGGACAAAAGCCAAAGTGCCTATTTTTCTGGAAGACATGTGAAGCCAGAATACGAGACGGAGAGGAGCCAAGGGGGCGGCCACACCACCTGGCCGTGCGGGCTAGGCCTGGCCACGCCAGGGGGTGGTGTGGCCAGCCCAGGCACCCCCTCGGCCTCTCCTTCCGCCTATTAGATGCCTTCGATACCAAAACCCTAAGTACCCGATCAAAAAATCCACGAAAGAGTCTGTAGCCACCGTCGTCTCTATCCCTAGATCGGGAGGGATCTAAAGCTCTTCCCAGCACCCTGCCGGAGAGGGGAATTCATCCTGGAGGCCTTCTTCATCATCATGCAAGCCTCTGGTGTGATGCGTGAGTAGTTCATCTCTGGACTACGGGTCCATGTAGTAGCTAGATGGCTGGTTCTCCTCCTTTGTGCTTTCATGTCTAGATCTTGTGAGCTCTGTTCATGATCAAGATCATCTATTTGTAATTCTACATGTTGTGTTTGCGGGGATCTGATGGATATTGAGATGTTATTTCAGATTGATTATTGATTCTATCATGTCTTTGTTATTTGTGATCTTACATGCTTTCCATTGTTAGTAGCTATCTTGGCCAAGTAGATGCTAGCAACTCAAAGAGTTAGTATTTATGCTCGATAGTGGGTTCATGCCTCTAGTAATCTGGGGAAGTGACATAAATCTCTAAGGTACTAGATGTGCTGTTGCTACTAGGGAGAAAACAACAATCCTTTATTCATAGAACAATCGTATTGTTTAAATTACATGTAATTCGTCAAGCAATAATCTGTTGCTTGCAACTTAATACTGGAGGGGGTTCGGATGATAACCTGAAGGTGGATTATTAGTCATAGATGCAGTTGGATGGCGGTCTATGTATAATATTGTAATGCCCAATCAAATCTCAAAGTAGTCAAGATGATTAGTATATGTTTGTATGCTTTCTCGATTTGTGTCAATTGCCCCGCTGTAATTTGTTCACCCAGCATGTTTTCTATCTTAAGGAGAGCCACCTCTAGTGAACTATGGACCCTAGTCCTTTCTTTTACATACAATCTATAAACTGTTTACTGCTTTGTGTTTACTTTCTACAAACTATTACTTCCTTCCATTCGATACGTTTAATCCTTTGTTTTCAGCAAAACTGGTGAGATTGACAACCTCATCGCAAGTTCGGGGCAAAGTTCTGTGGTTGTGTTGTGCCGGTCTCCACGTTGCTGCTGGCACCGGTAGTGCGCCCTGCCAACGTTCAGCTAGCTACACCTTTGTGGTGTTTCCTTGCTCCTACTGGGTTGATAATCTTGGTTTCTTACTGAGGGAAAACTTGCTGCTGTGCTCATCATACCTTCCTCTTGGGGTTCCCCAATGAACTCGATATATTTGGACCATCAGAGGTCACATCTGAAGATTCCATCAAAGACAGAAGTTATACGGCTCTAGAAATGAAAGACTCAAGAATCTCTGGCTACATTGCAAAGACAGAGAGGATTGCAGGGTTCTTTGGGAGACCTTTGAGATATTGCTTGATGGATTGCTAGCATCACATAGATAGAGCATTCAAGATCAATGAGCAAGACAACGCAAGATCTCAAAGTCCTCCGAGGACTGTTGTTGGGGATATGCTAAATGAGTATCACCATAACACGTCTATAATCCGGCTAACCCGGGTGGCCCACAGTTGTTAGCAAGGCCTATGGCCTGCTGGGTGGCCCAGTTAGATGGATCCATAAGGGAGGCCCATGCCGGATAAAGGAAGGCTACGCAGGAGTCACCGATGTACTCGGAGCCTTGGGGTGCAAGACACGAAAGAGTAGTTAGTATTAGTGTAGGACTCTTTACCTTGTCCGGCAAGGTCCTTTCCCTGTAACCCTAGGTTCTGGTGCCTTTCTAAACCAGAACTGTGGGAGCTTTTAGAGCACAATAACACTTATAACATGTACGATTATACAACACCTCGCACATCGAACCGATCTCGGTAACTCGACGTATTGCCATTATAGTGATTTATAGCAGGAGTAGAGTTTCGCCACCATTGTGGGACTTGAACCTGGGTAAGCAGTGTTACCTCGTACCTGTCAACTCTCCGCCTTACCCCATGTCTCTAAACATGCACTGTGAGGACCCCTCCATGGCGTACTCGTCGGCAATACCACGACAAAAAGTCTGAAATTTATGACTTGTTTGATGCATGATTGTCTTGAGAGTATACCCTTGAAGACACTTAATCCCATAGATATTTTTATTGTCTTTACGACACTCATGAAAGGAGTTGTTTTATTGAAATAAAGTCTAGTGGTAATTGTGATGCATGCCAAAGCTAACCTTGTGGATCAAACTGCGGTGCTAGCTCAAAAAAAGAGACAATTTTGTTTTATGTTTCTAATGCACACCTTTGGGATGCCAACAACTCCGCTTGAATGATCTATGGTATAACCCTGGATTTAGGCTATGAGTTGATGACATGAGTGGCATACGTGTCAATATATGGGAAAAAATATTGGTACTCTCAAAGGTTGTGCAAGCACTTGCAAAAGAAACAGCCAGCGATCCTTGAAAGAATAAAAAGAAAAAATATATCTATGAGGATCCACATAACAAGTCCTTGGCATGGTCTCATTAATACTCTACGGATTTTTCTTGAAAAACAATGATTGGATTAGGAGTGTTTTTGATAGACTTGATTTATTGATGTGGGTGTAAATAAGCCACTTCATTATTATACTACTTAGTACATGAAACACTCTTACTTAATTATGCTATTTAAACATCCTAGTGTTCCTTGGAAAACTGAGAGTTAACTAGAAGAATTGGATTGATTGCTACACTTCTAGTTATTTATACTTATATTAAGCTTTACTTTGATTGTCTTGACTTACCAAAGCTTGTATAGTACTCTTGTCATCTCTTTAACTTTGATAAGCCTCGCAAATGAATGAAGTGATGAGCACATATGACTACGAACCATAAGTGAATTCTCATTCTCGTTGTTTCAAGTTTAAAACACTGAATTCCTTACAGTTCTTTTGTTTCTTCTTGCTCGAGGGCGATCAAGGTTTGAGATTTGGGGAAGTTGACGGCTCCAAAATTAGCCATCTTACACCGTGTTTAAACATTGTTTTTGGTCAAGGAATTGACAAGAAACTCTCAATCCTTGCCACTAATGACTAACAATTGCAAAGATATGCAAAACCTTGATTTGAATTGTGTTGTGCAGGAAATCACGCTTTTTTATGCGAAATTAGGAGTCATAATGAAGGTTTTTGAGGAAGTCCACACGGCCAAGTAACTGGGGAATCATTCCTAGGCATCAGCAAGCTTAACAACCACTGGTACAGGCAGATCCCGCCTATACCTCCCGACTGTACCAAGTGGCGTTGGCCTCATCTCTTTAAACCCTACGACTTTCGTGAAGACGCCTATATATGTTGAGGCTCCAGCCGCCTGCTAGAGAGCCGCCATTCTCATATTACATCATAACACCACCAAAGGAGATCCACACCATTTTTCATCCATTGTTCATGACTTCCATCATCCATCGCCTCCATTAGCCACAGCCATTGCTTTGTACTTTAGATCTCCTTGTTATTTGACAACTATTGTAAGAATATTTGATTTCAATCTAAGTATTTATAAAATGTTTTCTATCTCCGATCTATTTGTTATGAGTGAGTAGTCCTCTCGGGCTGCGGGTTACGGAGAAACCTCATAGCAATTATGTGCATCTAATACATAGGAGTATTGTATTTTGTTTGCATTTGAGATTTGTATATTTTGTTTCTATGTCTGTTGTCTCGATCTGTGGACTTGTAGGTACCCAAGATCCCATAGATTGATAAAGGCTTGATGCGAGATACTTGGCTAGCGGCGATCTCATAGGAACCCCAATGACAGAAAGGGTAGTATGGTCTTTGCTTAGCGACCCATTCGGGATCACAACAACATCACCACTTAAAGCTTTGATCTGTGTTTGTCACTTAATAATCATTTGTAGCCCATTGCGTCGGTGTGCACTTGGTTGGATTAAAAGACTATTGCTATACCCACTGCATCACGAGGGCTCTACTATATTATGATGTGTTTCCCACAAGAGATTATCTCCGACCAAACATTACACATGACTATGCTTATTATTATCATTTATCCCATATGATGTGTAGCTGCAGGTGGATCTTCAACCCTGGCCTATCTCCATCCAGTGATTTAACCCATTATAAAATAAACTAAATTGGTTCTGTAAACTAAGGTAAAACGAAGAAATAATGTCTAGTAGACGTGTCCTTTTTATTTCCTTTTAGCATTGCTTTCCAAGGTTTGATTAAACCTAGGTCTTCTAGGGAAAAAGATATTATACTACATCAGTGAATCCGGCTGGAAGTTGTCAACAACTTATCCTTGAAGGTGTCGGTCGGCTATGCTTTATCCTGTGAACCTAGAGGAAGCTGGCATGGCAATGATATTCCAGATGGCTATGCTCGTGTCAAGGTGGATGATGTTGTAACGGCATATGAATCCTTAGATCTTGACATCCTTGGAGATGAAGATGAGAGGACACTAGGAGAAGTCAAGGGTGGTATCATTCTATGGCGCAAGAAATACATCGTGTTTCTAGGATCGGCGCCAAGGCCACCACCGTCTCCTCCGAGTAGCAGTTCACCACGTCCAAGTCCACATGATGAGGAGAGGGACGACCACCATAGCGTGAGTCTGCCACCACGTCAACCGATTTTTCCGCCTAGTTAGCCAACTCGGAAGGCCACCGCTCGCTCGACTAGTGCTACTACTCAGAAGAAAGGTAGTAGGGCAAAGGAAACCCCTCTGCCTCCTCCCAATTTACCTTACGAAATGACTGATGAGGAAACCAAAGCGATCAGCGATGCCCAAGTGATAGCCTTTTTGCACCAAAAGATCCCGAGCCGAAGCAGATATTTGATCCGAAAGTCAAAAAGTGGGCTAAGAATTTTATTGAGCAACCATCGCAATATGAGATAAATAAGGAAGATGACTACACATGTTGTCTGATGAGAGTTGGTAGGAAGAAGACAAGTAGTAGTGCAAGCGGGAAAAGAGATGTTGCCCAACTTGGAGAATAGAAAAATAATCAATCTCCCTGTTAAAGGTGTTATCCAGTGTTGATCAGGATATTAGTATTGATTAAGCGTCAGACTTTGCTAGAAATGCTGGTATTAGTGTTAATCAAGCGCTAGGCGCACATGTCCCCATGCAAACAGAAATAGCATGGAAATATGAATAAGAGAAGTCTCTAGTCAGACCTAATGTGGTCGAGCTTCTACCAACACAAATGTGAAGACTGCATGAGTGGTATATGAAAGTCACAAAGGAAGAAGAGCAACAATAAGTGGTACTTGTGAGAGTTACAAATGAGCATTTCATCGGTGAAGACCAGATCCAAATTTATCTTGAGGAATAGTATATGTTATACAAACAAGACGCTCTCGACTTGAGTCTCGCCAGTTCCTATTGTCTGTAAGTGATTCATTTATTTCTATG
Source organism: Avena eriantha (assembly GCA_910589775.1). Taxonomy (NCBI): domain Eukaryota; kingdom Viridiplantae; phylum Streptophyta; class Magnoliopsida; order Poales; family Poaceae; genus Avena; species Avena eriantha. The sequence continues at coordinate 31,015,226 of OU342741.1, forward strand.
ATAAATTCTCTAACTCGGCTTGTTCATTGCGTGTAATTATCCTCACTATGCTATTATGCAGAATGATGAGCGAGGAATGTGACCGAAGGGGAATCTTTGACACTGGGTTCATGGACCCACGCCGAGTTAATGAACTTTAAGGAGACGGAGCAGAACTTGCTAAGGTTCATATACAGAGGCAATATTACAAAAAGAGAATAATGTCGCCTTACAACTTCAGGTGAGAGTGTATTACTTTGGGGGTTACTGGAGGGCCTCGAAGGATAAACAAAAATACAAACTGGTCCTTGCATTTAGCAAACAAGCCCTCAAGAAGACAACCAAAAAAGAAAGAGATTTCTATTTTCGTGCCCTCGGTTCGTTAGTTGTACTTAGTGTCCCGAGCCGTTTAGTTTTTCCTCACTTTTGCTCATCTCCCTGTATGAAACTCTCACATGGTCTGAAACTCGCCGTCTGTTAGCCTTGCCATTACATGGAGACAAGTGGGGCCGTGTTCAGTCGGGTCCCGTAGTGGACCCTCGCCGTTACGTGCTGATGAGTAGGGCCGCGTTCTGTCAGGTCCCATAGTGTACCCTTGGCATTACATGCTGACAAGTGGGGCCGCGTTCAGTCGATTCCTGTAGTGGACACCTATCTCAATTTATCCAGATCAGCATCGGACCCACTTCTTCTCCACGTGAGCGCATGACCCACAGCTTATCCACGTGAGCGGCGGACCGACAGCTTACCCAGGTTGGCGTTGCAAGATGGGACCCCGAGCCAGCCCCGTGCTCGCGCCCATGCCGTTGCTTCATTTTCATATAGTGAAATATAATGCATATACGAAAATTATACACCTTTGAACCCTTTTAAATCGCACTTAGGACATGATAATGTTGTGCTAATAAAATCCTGATCATTTATTATTTTCATGGAGTGAAATATAATGCATAAACTTGCGTATACAAAAATTATACACCTTTGAACTCTTTGAAATCGCACTTAATATGTGATAATGTCGTACTAAGAAAATCTTGAGAGATTATCATTTTCATACAGTGAAATGTAATGCACAAACTTGCATATGCGAAAATTATAAACCTTTGAACACTTTTAAATCGCACTTACTACGTGATAATGATGGGCTAACAAAATTTTGAGAGATTATTATTTTCTCCCCCATTTTCATAGAGTGGAATGTAATGCAGAAAATTGCATATACGAAGTTCATACACATTTGAACTCTTTAAAATCGCACTTAATACGTGACAATGTTGTACTAAGAAAATCTTGAGAGATTATCATTTCCATGGAGTGAAATATAATGCATAAACATGCGTATACAAAAATTATACACCTTTGAACTCTTTAAAATAACACTTAATACGGGATAATGTTGTGCTAAGAAAATCTTGAGAGATTATCATTTTCATATAGTGGAATGTAATGCATAAACTGGCATATACGAAAATTATACACCTTTAGACTCTTTCAAATCGCACTTAGGTCATGATAATGTTGTGCTAATAAAATCCTCATCATTTATCATTTTCATGGAGTGAAATATAATGCATAAACTTGCGTATACGAAAATTTAAAACCTTTGAACACTATGAAATCGCACTTAATAACGAGATAATGATGTGCTAGAAATTTTTCCAGAGATTATCATTTTCTCCCCCCATTTTCATAGAGTGGAATGTAATGCATAAACTTGCATATGCAAAAATTATACACATTTGAACTCCTTGAAATCGCACTTAATACGTGATAATATTGTGCTAAGAAAATCTTGAGAGATTATCATTTCCATAGAGTGGAATGTAATGCACAAATTATACACCTTCGAACATGTTCCCTTCAAATTATATTCAAGTTCATTTGTTTATGAAGTTAAAGTACCGGTGGCATACTCGTTATTTTGCATGGATAGAGGGGTGCCCCCGACAGATATAGGGGTTATCCTGTCCGCTAGATCACAGAGGATCAACAATTGGTGGGCACGATCCATGTGACAACTGACTCGACCAATCAGAGCGTATCATCAAAGATGAGCACAGGTGCGAGAGATTGATACAAAGTGTCCACACCCGGATTTTAAAGTCCAGATGCCTGTTATGCCGTACATCGCAATCCCAGGATTACCATTTTTGCAAGACATAACAGAAGTGGTACCATAGTACATCATCCATTACAAACCATATTAAAGGTCTTACAAATAAAGGATCTCATGATCTAGTCTCAATACAATGAAAGCAGCGGAAAGTAAACGTAGTAGGCTCCATCTTCAGGGTCACAGGCAATGCTGACGATGGGAGATGATCCTAGTTGTCATAGACCTCCCGCTGTCCATCTTCCGAGTAATCCTCCTCATAGTCTGGCCATAGGAATAGCCAGGGACAAAGCCATGAGTACTCTTTAAGTACTCGCAAACTAACACTAGCATGAGTAGATAAAAGTTGGTAGGAACCTTAAGCTCTAGTTTTATTTACTAAAAGACAGGTTTATTTCATAAAGTCTTAAGGGTAAAGACCTAAGTTTAGTTCTCTACATTACTTAAGTGGGAACTTAGAATTCAGGTCCACAACTCTGTTGTGGTCAAGTCAAAGTCATCTTTCAAGTCACAAAGCATTTTGAAAACACGTGACAACGGAACAGTATGGCCACTCCAACTGTCCATAACCGCGGACGTAGCTATTCAAATAGTTTGACACTCTGCAGAGGTGGTACACTTTCACCACAAGATTTGATACATCCGTCAGGGATAACCCTCAATCATCATACTTGGTATGTGGATAATCAATCCTAACCTTTCAATTACACACCCTAGTATAGGCACCTTCCCTATGAGTTTGGCCTCCCAACCATGGCCATCTGCCATACTGGGCACTGCATAGGTGGATATTCATCACGAGGTAGCCTCAGCTCAACCTCTTCCACAAGGGAACCCATACTAAGACATATAAACTTCCAGTTAAGCCCTACCCAACTCAGGTAATGTGGTTGTACGATAAAATTGGAATGGTATCGCATCCGAACCCAACCATCAGTTTTTGTCGAAGTCAAGGCTCATGCCTCACTCATTTTCATCACCAAACCATTGTGTATCATAACCCATGTCAAAACATTTCAATAGAATGAATCCTCATTCAAAGGTTTTCATAATCATTTTCACCAAGTATTCCCATCTAAAGTAATCAAGTTTAGTTTTAGCACTAGCCACTAGCATTGAGGGTGTCACTATGGGGGGTTCTAATCAAGTATATGTATCAAAGGCTAGTTATATGATCTTGATGGTATCCATCCTATTTTCCACTACTCATAATTTATTAACTAAGTAAGAAACTTCGGTAAAAGGAAAAGTAAAGCTGGTAAGTAAAAACTAGGATTTGGTATAATCAAAGTTGCATAACCAAGCATGCCTAAGGCATCTGGTATAAGGGCTTGCACATATAGCATGCATAGTTCTAGCTTGCCTTGAGTAGTGCAGTCGTTGAAGTTTTCTTCCTCTTCCTTGAAGTACTCCTCCTCATTGTAGCCCGGGTCGATACTAGCGTATATAAATGCACACAAGGTACACAATCACCAAACAGCACTTCACTACTTCTATTTAGCATACAAGGACTAAGATTGGATGATCTAGTATCATCTCAATCATTACATGTACTAATGGCACATTTTTATTTATCTTATTTGAGAAATGTAATTTCTACTCATTGAATCTATTTAAGATTTAATATTCTCTAACTAGAATAATGGATCATGTTGACACTTGTCATCACCACATATTCCAATACTTGATAATGTGATTTAAAATGGTGGTAATGCATTACAAGATTTAATCATATTATATAATAATATTTAAGTGACTAGAAAATGCCTATATATCATCCTTTAATACTAGTCCATATTTCATATCTGTAAAACCAAATCTTTTTATATATTCACGTAGAGCATGGAAAATGTGATTTTTGAGAGTTGGAATCAACTCAAAAGAATTTATGGTTGATTTTCTAAAAATGTTTGAAGTGGTAAAAGTCTCTGTCTTGTTAATTTTAGTATAGGTGATCTATAGTTTCAATATCATCCTTTAATACTAGTCCATATTTCATATATGTAAAACCAAATCTTTTTATATATTCATGTAGAGCATGGCAAATGTGATTTTTGAGAGTTGGAATCAACTCAATAGCATTTATGGTTGATTTTCTAAAAATGTTTGAAGTGGTAAAAGTCTCTGTCTTGTTAATTTTAGTATAGGTGATCTATAGTTTCAATTGGTTTGAATCCAATGGGAGTGATTAGATATTTTCAATACCTTTCTATAAAAATTTGAATCATGCAATTTGGGTCAGTACAACTCCTTGAATTCAATTTTGAATCTACTGATAGAATAGGGTTTTAAACTAAATAGCAAAATTCTATTTGAACTGCTGGGCTCTGCGTGGGAAAAGAAATGGGCCGGCCCAACTGCACAGCGCGGGCGCAGTGGGCTGCTAACAGAACGATCCCACGCATCAGCGACTAATTCTAACTGAAGCGGTATCTTTCAATCTCAGTCCTACGATTAGAACATGATCTACGGCGGAGGTTCGTCGTCTCTGTCGAACTACTCCGACGAGACTCGAACCCTAACATGGCGGTGGGGGTCGCTAGGGACTTACCGAGGCTCCAGCTAAGGTCGGTGATGGGGGCGAATGGGGTTGTCGATGACGACGAGTCGATTGGCGGTCACGGCGTCTCCTGGGGTGGCTCCAATCGATGGCTTCCTTCCTCCACTGCAGCAGCGGACTCCAATCAAATTCCGGTGTCGTGGTGCTCGCCTTGCTCCGGGGAAGGGTCAGTGAGGTTCCTGGGTGAGTGGGGAGTGGAATGGTGTGTTGAATAAGGTCTAGGGTGGCCTCTATTTATACCCCAGCGTTGGAGGCAGGGCGGCATGGTCGGGCTTCTCCAGCGATGTTGCTACAGGTCGCGTTGAGCATGGCAAAGGGCATGGGTCAACACGGGGTACTACGACGATCGTCATGCACGTGACGGCACGGCAATGGGCGGTTTCTGTGGTCCGGCGATGTCGGCGCTCTGTTCAGGTACGCGGGTGTTCGTCACTAAGTACGGTGGTCATGGGGCGCGCAGTGATGAACCATCGTGTCTGGGAGGTCACTGGTGCCACGGCGACTGCGGGTGCGTGCGGAGAGAGCGAGGAGCTGCGTGTGCGCGCGAGGCGTGTGCGGCGCTCCGTCATGCTCTCGGCATGGCAGAGGCTTAAATGGGCGTGGCGATTCCAGTGTCTCCACTTCTGGCCATTGGTCAAGGGGTGGACAGGGGGTGGCAGTGAGGTCACGGCTATCCTCTAAGTGTCGTGGGAGAGGGCGGCACGGTGTGCAGCGACTGGTTCATGGTGGACCGGCATGGCTGGCTCGGTACGGGCATAACACTGGTGCAACGATGCAAAGCAAAGGCTCCACTGCACGGCCAAGTACCAGGAATGATCATGGGTAAGATATGGAGTTGATTGCAGTACATTTGGTGAGCAATTGATAGATCAAAATAGTGTATAGTGATTGAGGTTGTACTCTGTCTGCTAAGTGTTCGACTTAATGGCCACATGAAATTTACTTTGGAATTTTTGAATGATTTTTGGTGGGTGTACTAGTTACTTGCTTAGTAGTCTATGGTTGCTGGGAATTGTCAAGTGGAATTTGTTTGAGTGGTTTTTAAAAAGTGGTGATCTTGGTACATACACTTGATTCACTTTTGAATTTCCTCTTAAATAGATTTAAAATTAGTTTATGTGAATTTGTAAAGTTTTTTTGGATTCACTTTTACTTGGTATAGCAAGGGGTGAAAAGAATTGGAATGGTTTCTGTTAGAAATCTTTTACTAGAGACATCCAAAGTGGTCTAGTGGTTAAGTTTTGCCAAAATGACCATATGCTTATATGTACCATATTTGACTTTCTTTTTATCTTATTTTTCTTGGAAATGATCTAGATGATGTAGTATTCAGTTTTAAACTAATCCTTATCATTTGTAACAATCAATTATGGCAATTTCAAGCGTTCATGCATTAATGCAAATCACACATGCACTCATATCATGTTTAATAATAAAAGTTTTTGTTAACCCTAAACTTGGGTGATTAGATCTTGATAAGCTATATTAATATTTTTGGGATGTTACACAAATAGAGGGGAAAACTGAGTAGCGTTTAAGAACCAGCGGCACAGTTCCGGTTTAGAAAGGCACCAGAACCTAGGGTTACAGGGAAAGGACCTTGCCGGACAAGGTAAAGAGTCCTACACTAATACTAACTACTCTTTCGTGTCTTGCACTCCAAGGCTCCGAGTACATCGGTGACTCCTGCATAGCCTTCCTATATCCGGCATGGGCCTCCCTGATGGATCCATCTAACTGGGCCGCCCAGCAGGCCATAGGCCTTGCTAACAACTGTGGGCCACCCGGGTTAGCCGTATTATAGACGTGCTATGGTGATACTCATTTAGCATATCCCCAACAGCAGTCCTCGGAGGACTTTGAGATCTTGCCTTGTCTTGCTCATTGATCTTGAGTGCTCTATCTATGTGATGCTAGCAATCCATCAAGAAATATCTCAAAGGTCTCCCAAAGAACTCTGCAATCCTCTCTGTCTTTGCAATGTAGCCAGAGATTCTTGAGTCTTTCATTTCTAGAGCCGTATAACTTCTGTCTTTGATGGAATCTTCAGATGTGACCTCTGATGGCCCAAATATATCGAGTTCATTGGGGAACCCCAAGAGAAAGGTATGATGAGCATAGCAGCAAGTTTTCCCTCAGTAAGAAACCAAGGTTATCAATCCAGTAGGAGCAAGGAAACACCCCAAAGGTGTAGCTAGCTGAACGTTGGCAGGGCGCACTACCGGTGCCAGCAGCAACGTGGAGACCGGCACAACACAACCACAGAACTTTGCCCCGAACTTGCGATGAGGTTGTCAATCTCACCGGTTTTGCTGAAAACAAAGGATTAAATGTATCGAATGGAAGGAAGTAATAGTTTGCAGAAAGTAAACACAAAACAGTAAACCGTTTATAGATTGTATGTAAAAGAAAGGACTAGGGTGCATAGTTCACTAGAGGTGGCTCTCCTTAAGATAGAAAACATGCTGGGTGAACAAATTACAGCGGGGCAATTGACACAAATCGAGAAAGCATACAAGCATATACTAATCATCTTGACTCCTTTGAGATTCGGTTGGGCATTACAATATTATACATAGACCGCCATCCAACTGCATCTATGACTAATAATCCACCTTCAGGTTATCATCCGAACCCCCTCCAGTATTAAGTTGCAAGCAACAGATTATTGCTTGACGAATTACGTGTAATGTAAACAATACGATTGTTCTATGAATAAAGGATTGTTGTTTTCTCCCTAGTAGCAACATCACATCTAGTACCTTAGAGATTTATGTCACTTCCCCAGATTACTAGAGGCATGAACCCACTATCGAGCATAAATACTAACTCTTGGAGTTGCTAGCATCTACTTGGCCAAGATAGCTACTAACAATGGAAAGCATGTAAGATCACAAATAACGAAGACATGATAGAATCAATAATCAATCTGAAATAACATCTCAATATCCATCAGATCCCCGCAAACACAACATGTAGAATTACAAATAGATGATCTTGATCATGAACAGAGCTCACAAGATCTAGACATGAAAGCACAAAGGAGGAGAACCAGCCATCTAGCTACTACATGGACCCGTAGTCCAGAGATGAACTACTCACGCATCACACCAGAGGCTTGCATGATGATGAAGAAGGCCTCCAGGATGAATTCCCCTCTCCGGCAGGGTGCTGGGAAGAGCTTTAGATCCCTCCCCATCTAGGGATAGAGACGACGGTGGCTACAGACTCTTTCGTGGATTTTTTGATCGGGTACTTAGGGTTTTGGTATCGAAGGCATCTAATAGGCGGAAGGAGAGGCCGAGGGGGTGCCTGGGCTGGCCACACCACCCCCTGGCGTGGCCAGGCCTAGCCCGCACAGCCAGGTGGTGTGGCCGCCCCCTGGCTCCTCTCCGTCTCGTATTCTGGCTTCACATGTCTTCCAGAAAAATAGGCACTTTGGCTTTTGTCCCGTCCAATTCCGAGAATATTCATTTTCTGACTTTCCTGGAACCAAAAACAGTAGAAAACAGGCAACTGGCACTATGGCTCTTGTTAATAGGTTAGTTCAAGAAATCATATGAAAAGTACTCCAAAGTGTGGAAAAAACATAAGAAAGTAGATAAAACCAAGCATGGAACATCAAAAATTATGGATACGTTAGCAACGTATCAATATCCGGCATGATCAAAATTAGGGCTGAAATCCATCACTTCTTAAGATCTTGAAAACTGGCTTCACATTTGTCTGTCCATTCAAACTTCTAATCTTTCTTCAACAACTGGGTCATCGGTCTTGCGATGCTCGAAAATCCCTCAACGAACTTGCGGTAATATCCGGCTAATCCAAAAAATGCGCGGACTTCTGTTAGGGTGGTTGGGGCTTTCCATTCTCAACTATCCTTAATCTTCGCAGGATCGACAGCAACTCCTCCTGCCGATAAGATATGGCCTAGGAATCCTACTTCCTTTAACCAGAATTCACATTTGCTAAACTTGGCATACAACTTATGCTCCCTAAGTGTTTCAAGGATAGTTCTCAGATATTGCTCATGGTCCTCTTCTAACTTGGAGTAGACCAGAATGTCATAGATAAAAATAACGACAAAATTATCTAGGAAGTTCATAAAAATCTTATTCATGATATCCATGAAATAAGCGGGGGCATTGGTTAATCCAAAAGACATGAAATTGTACTCATACAATCCATATCTTGTCATGAAGGCTGTCTTTTGGATATCTGTTGCGCGGATTTTCAATTGATGATAACCAGTTCTAAGATCAATCTTAGAAAACACTCTGGCACTAGTCAGTTGATCAAATAAATCTTCTATCTTCGACAGTGGGTACTTTTTTTATGGTGACATCATTCAACTTCCGATAATTCGTACAAAGACGGTTGGCACCATCCTTCTTATCAACAAACAAAACAAGTGATATCCATGGCGATGCACTTGGTTGTATCAATCCTTTTCCCAGCATATCATCAAGTTGCTTCTTCAGCTCCACTAGTTCAGATGGGTTCATACTATAGGGTCTCTGAGCTATGGGTCCGGTTCCAGGAATTAGTTCAATGATAAACTCGATATCCCGATCGGGTGGCATACTGGGAAATTCATCTGGGAACACATCGGGGTATTCATAGACTACTCTGACTTGGTCAATGGTGGTTTTGGCTAAACTCTTGTTGCACTTGAATTGATGGGGCAATGTCTTAGATACATGTTCTACTGATACTCCGGTGCTACTGGTCATGGTTATGGCTTTCTTGGCACAGTCCATTAATCCTTGATGTTTCGACATCCAATCCATCCCTAGCACTACTTCCAAGCCTTTGGTTGCAAGTACTATTAGATTGGCATAAAAATCTATCCCATGGATTCTCGGACTTGCAAATTATTCTAGCATTGGTGGTTGAACCAGGTATTTGAACTATCATAACATGCTTCAGATTTGTTGGTTGAATCTTACTAGTGGATGCAAATTCTTCTGTAACAAACGAGTGCGATGCTCTAGAATACAACAACACTCTTGCTCTGAGTTAACAGAAAACATACCCAGCACGACATCTGGCGCTTCCTAGGCTTCCTCAGCATTCATGTGGAACAGACGGCCATTACGGTTGTGCGGGTTTCCTAGGGAAAATATCTTTCCAGGCTGGAAACAACATTGTTGTTGGGCAGGCGCATTTACATTGGTTGCTGTGGAAAGCTCCTTGGGGCACTCATTGGTGTAGTGACCCGTGACTCCACATTCAAAGCAAGTGATCATTGACTTGTCTTTTCCTGTGACAGGCACATCATTACTTCCAGTCCTTGGGGCAGTATTGTTGTTGTTGTTGGACTTTAGCAGTGCATGGTTGAAGTTATTGGGGTTGCCGGGGTTGTTGTTGTGGTTTCCTCAGGGCCTTGGGTTTCCTCCACCACAGTTGGGATATTTCGGATGGTCCATTGGTGGCCTATTGTTTCTAGGTGGATATCCTGCAGACGAGTTGGTGCAATACTTCTGGGTATGGTGGGGTCCTGGTTGGTGCATCATACGACGCTTACGGTTCTCACTGGCTTGGTTGATCTTGCCTTCCATCTAGATTGCAGAATCCACTAATGCTTCAAGGTCATCAAAGGGGATGTTGACTAGCACTGTCTGCATCTCATCATGTAGACCATTCAAGAATCTCTCCTTCTTCTTTGCTTCATTGTCAATCTCATTAGGGGCATACCAAGCTAGTGACAGAAATTTGTCACGATACTCAACCACAGTCATCCTTTCTTGCTTCAAATCTCTGAATTCATCCCTCATCCTCTTGATCAAACCCGGGGGCACATGGGTCCTGCTGAACTTGAGTTTGAACTCCTCCCAAGTCATCATCTGACCTCCGTTCATTGTATGAGTTCTATTCCACCATGATCTGGCATAGACGGACAGATAGTGGGTGTCAAACAACACCTTCTCATTAGCATCAACTCCTGCAACTTCTAGATTGTTTTCCATGGTTTACAGCCAATCATCATCATCTAAAGGTTCTTCTGACTTGCTAAACATGGGTGGGTTAGTATTCTGGAAGTTCTTGAGTTTGGATCCGTGGTGATCTTGGTTTCCATGGCCTTGATTATTGTGGGCCATCAGGACTGTCTGTTGAAGAGTGGCTAAGTTGGCTTGAGGTTCAGCTCTACCAGCTTCATGGTCAGAAACTAGCATTTGCAGAATTTGCAGCAATGGATCCTGAGATGAACTGCTTCCTCTGGGGTTTCCACTAGTCATCTGAAGGTTGAGATAGATAATGAGACAAGAGGGAAATTTCTAGGGTTCATGGGTTTGTTTCAAAAACTTTAAACTTTGAGTATGACTTAGGTTTTGAAAACTAACAACTTCTTCTCCTTCATTCCTTCCAAGCACACAATACAAACACACACCAACCCTAGAAAACATATGGTTTTAAGAACTATTCTGTGAAGCTATGATACAGTGGGACTGGGTACAACTCACACCTACGATAGTGCTCATGTGCGACTACTCATCATCGGGGGTGTCGGGCTCCTCATCATCAATGAAGTCAGCATCATCCTCATCAGTGTTGTCCTCCATGGCGACGTCCTCCAGGTAGTCATTGTCATCACTGAGGTAAGAGTGAATATTCCCACGGATGTCTTCACCTTCCTCCTCCTACTGCTCCTCTAGCTGGATCTCCTGGTCTTGGATAGTCTCCTCCAAGGTGGCTATCTTCTGACGAAGACGAGCGATGATGCGATCCTTTTTGTCATGCTGGCAATGAAGGGACTTGTGCTCCTTGGCGAGGATGGCGAGGGTTTTCTTCCTCTCAACAGCTTCAGCATGGTTCTGGTTGGCGTAAGCACGGGCATTGTCCAACTCTTTCTGCGTCTCATGCAGTGTGAAGGACATGTGGTCCACGTGATGCTTCAACTCTGGATGGGATGGCAATGATAGAGGTTGTCCATTAGAGTCACGTCTTGCATAGTGAGCAAAATAGGTGCCGAGGATTTGGTTGATGTTTTGAGCACACAAGCGAGCAAGAGCTTCTTGCATACTCCTAGCTAATCCGTCTAGCCAATTGTTTCCCGAACGCTGAACTGAATCTTATTAGAAAGAGGTGGCTCCATTTTACCTCTTAGGTTGGCAACAATCATCCACTATAGCTCCCCTCTGGATTGGTCGTTGAGCTGTGCTCCGAAGAACTCCGGGTCCGGGCGTCCAAGATACTCCGAAAGCTGATCCAAATCCCTCTCAAACATAAGCTGTCCTCCGTTGCCCAACTGGTAAAACTTGGTGTATTTGACCTCCATCTACAGAAATTAGGATGAGTAAGTTAGTGAGGTGATCAAGTGTGTCAAGTTTTATGTAGAATTGTAAGAATTTTGAGTAACAAGTGGACTCCTTTTTGAAAGAATCTCAAGGATAAGAATGAGAATAGGTTTTTGTAAATACTCACTTTCTTTGTTTTGAAACTAAGTTTTGTAGACGTCCATTCTAACTAGGGTCTCCTATGGTCAGGATGGCTCTGATACCAACTTGTCAACACCCAGATTTTTAAGTCCAGATGCCTGTTATGTCGTACATCGCAATCCCAGGATTACCATTTTTGCGAGACATAACAGAAGTGGTACCATAGTACATCATCCATTACAAACCATATTGAAGGTCTTACAAATAAAGGATCTCATGATCCAGTCTTAATACAATCAAAGTAGAGGAAAGTAAACGTAGTAGGCTCCATCTTCAGGGTCACAAGCAATGCTGACGATGGGAGATGATCCTAGTTGTCATAGACCTCCTGCTGTCCATCTTCTCGGTAATCCTCCTCATATTCTGGCCATGGGAATAGCTAGGGACAAAGCCATGAGTACTCTTTAGGTACTCGCAAACTAACACTAGCATGAGTAAGATAAAAGTTGGTAGGAACCTTAAGCTTTAGTTTTTTTGCTAAAAGCCAGGTTTATTTCATAAAGCCTTAAGGGTAAAGACCTAAGTTTAGTTGTCTACATTACTTAAGTGGGAACTCAGATTTCAGGTCCACAACTCTGTTGTGGTCAAGTCAAAGTCATCTTTCAAGTCACAAAGAATTTTGAAAACACCTGACAACGGAATAGTATGGCCACTCCAACTGTCCATAACCGCGGACGCGGCTATTCGAATAGTTTGACACTCTGCAGAGGTGGTACACTTTCACCAGAAGATTCGATACATCCGTTAGGGATAACCCTGAATGATCATACTTGATATGCGGATAATCAATCCTAACCTTTCAATTACACACCCTAGTATAGGCACCTCCCATACGAGTTTGGCCTCCCAACCATGGCCATCTTCCATCCTGGGCACTACATAGGTGGACAGTCATCACAAGGTAGCCTCAGCTCAACCTCTTCCGCAAGGAACCCATACTAAGACATATAAACTTCTATTTAAGCCCTACCCAACTCAGGTAATGTGGTTGTACGGTAAAATTGGAATGGTATCGCGTGCGAACGCAACCATCAGTTTTTGTCAAAGTCAAGGCTCATGCCTCACTCATTTTCATCACCAAACCATTGTGTATCATAACCCATGTCAAAACATTTCAATAGAATGAATCCTCATTCCAAGGTTTTCATAATCATTTTCACCAAGTATTCCCATCTAAAGTAATCAAGTTTAGTTTTAGCACTAGCCACTAGCATTGATGGTGTCACTATGGGGGGTTCTAAATAAGTATACGTATCCAAGTCTAGTTCTATGATCTTGATGGTATCCATCCTATTTTCCACTACTCACAATTTATTAAGTAAGTAAGAAACTTCGGTAAAAGGAAAAGTAAAGCTGGTAAGTAAAAACTAGGATTTGGTATAATCAAAGTTGCATAACCAAGCATGCATAAGGCATCTGGTATAAGGGCTTGCACATATAGCATGCATAGTTCTAGCTTGCCTTGAGTAGTGCAGTCATTGAAGTTTTCTTCCTCTTCCTCGAAGTACTCCTCCTCGTTGTAGCCCGGGTCGATACTAGCATCTATAAATGCACACAAGTTACACAATCACCAAACAACACTTCACTACTTCTATTTAGCACACAAGGACTCATATTAGATGATCTAGCATCATCTCAATCATTACATGTAATAATGGCACATTTTTATTTATCTTATTTGAGAAAAGTAATTTCTACTCATTCAATCTATTTAAGATTTTATATTATCCAACTAGAATAGTAGATCATGTTGACACATGTCATCACCACATATTCCAATACTTGAGAATGTGATTTAAAATGGTGGTCATGCATTACAAGATTTAATAATATTTTTTAATAATATTTAAGTGACTAGAAAATGCCTATATATCATCCTTTTAATACTAGTACATGTTTGATATATGTCAAACCAAATCTTTTTACATATTCATGTAGAGCATGGCAAATGTGATTTTGGAGAGTTGGAATCAACTCAAAAGCATTTATGGTTGATTTTCTAAAAATGTTTGAAGTGGTAAAAGTCTCTGTCTTGTTGTTTTTATTATAGGTGATTGATAGTTTCAATTGGTTTGAATCCAATGGGAGTGATTAGATATTTAGTATAGGTGATCTATAGTTTCACTTTTCAATTGCCTCTTAAATAGATTTAAAAATAGTTTATGTGAATTTGTTAAGTTTGTTTGGATTCACTTTTACTTGGTCTAGAAAGGGGTAAAAAGATTAGGAATTGTTTCCATTAGAAATCTTTTACTAGAGACATGCAAAGTGGTCTAGTGGTTAAGTTTTGCCAAAATGACCATATGCTTATATGATCCATATTTGACTTTCTTTTCATTTTATTTTTCTTGGAAATGATCTAGATGATGTAGTATTCAGTTTTAAATTAACCCTTATCATTTGTAACAATCAATTATGGCATTTTCAAACATTCATGCATTAATGCAAATCACACATGCACTCATATCAAGTTTAATAATAAAAGTTTTTGTTAACCCTAAACTTGGGTGATTAGATCTGGATAAGCTTGATTAATATTTTTGGGATGTTACACAAATAGAGGGGAAAACTGAGTAGCGCTTAAGAACCAGCGGCAAAACTAAGTAGAACTTAAAAACCAAGGGCAAGACTGAAAAATGGATTCAAATAGAAAATAAAAAACGATTTAAAAATGGAAAATGTGTCTTTTATACAATAAAATACATCTTGGCATACATCAAACTATTTGCAATTCAAATATACACTAGTTTGACAATTATTGCCTTATTCAGACAAACTATGTTTTGGGGAGGGATGTTTTGGGAAGAGGTTTGAGGAGAAAGACATGAACCTTCATAGATAGTAGGTGATTTGAGAAGTGGTGATTTAGGTTAAAACTTGGTTTATATACATTTATTATGGTGGCAGGTGACATAATAATACTTCCTGGGTAGAAGCCACTATGTTTTGCTCTTTTTGAATTTGTTGTGCATAAAATGACTCAATTAGCTAGCTAAAACCTATTCATTGACCCTCTGTTGACCAGCCACCGGAGGGTAAAACTGAGTATATTGCACACGGTAGTGTTAGTACTGGAGGGCAAAACTGAGTACAACCAAACTGCCAGTGTTACACTCGAGGGAGAAACTGAGTACAACTGAGCCACCAGGGTTAGACACGAGGAAAAAACATGACTCATGGTACGCGTGTGCGGTGCACGGGGCGGCAGCGGACACGTGTGGCCGTGCACGGTGCCGTAGCGTACGCGGTTATGCGATGCACGGTAGTGCAACGAAACATCGCTTCACTTCTCCTTTAATAGAGGCCTCCCCACTCTCACTCATCACTCAGTCGCTCACTCAACCGCCTCCACTATCCCTTCTGCAAACCCCCAAGAAAACCCCAACCATGCCGGCGATGGAGAAGAACGGCGCAGTGGCCATCAGTGCCTCCAAGGCCGCCGGCGAGGAGGCCTGATGACCCACAAGTATAGGGGGTGTATCACAGTATTTTCGAGGGAAGTGAAACCCAATTTATTGATTTGACACAAGGGGAGCCAAAGAATATTTATAAGCCTTAACAACTGAGTTGTCAATTTAGCTGCACCTGGAAACAATCTTGCTCACAGCAGTTTATTAGTAGCAATAGTTTTGTAGTAGGAATAGTTAAGTAGTAGCAGTAGTAAAGTAAAGACAGCAGGAACAATAGCAGTAAACAGTGGAATTCGAGTGCGGTAGGCAGAGGGATGGATGGACGGGCGTTGCATGGACAAGACAATTCACATGGCAATCGGAACATAGGGCAATTGCAGATAAATAAGATAAAGCATCCAAGTACTAGACAATCCTAGGCATGTGTCCCATATATAGTCATACGTGCTCGCAATGAGAACTTGCACAACATCTTTTGTCCTGCCAGCCCATTTGCAGCGGGGCCTCAAGGGAACTACTGGCAATTAAGGTGCTCCTTTTAATAGAGTACCGGAGCAAAGCATTAACACTCCGTGAACACATGTGATCCTCACATCAAAGCCATTCCCTCCGGTTATCCCGATTTCTGTCACTTCGGGGCCATTGGTTCCGGACAACAACGTGTGTATACAACTTGCAGGTAAGACCAAAAATAATACTATCATAATGAATCAATAACATGTTCAGATCTAAAATCATGGCACTCGGGCCCTAGTGACAAGCATTAAGCATAACAAGTCGCAACAAAGTCATAAAGCACTAATAAAAGATACTAGGCACCATGCCCTAACAATCTGATGCCATTACATGAACGATCTCATCCAATCCCTACCATCCCCATAGCCTACAGCGGGGGATTACTCACTTATAGATGGGGAAAACATGGATGGTCGATGGAGAAGCGATGGTGATGATCTCCTCCAATTCCCCGTCTCGGCAGGGTGCCAGAACAGAGTTTCTGGTGCTGTTTCGTGGAATCTGGTGGTGGCGGCGGAGCGGAACTCCTTCTAGAAAAACTTCGAACCCCGCGGAGATTTTTGGTCAGAAGGCTTCTTATAGGCGAAGAGGTAGACCGAGGGGGTGCCTGAGGGGCCCAGACCACCCCCTGGCGCGGCCTGGCGTGGCCCGCGCCACCAGGTGGTGTGGCCACCCCCTAGCTCTTCTCCGTCTCATATTCTGGCTCCTGGAGTCTTCGGGTGAAATAGGATTTTTGGCATATTTTCCAGGATTTTTCCTGATAGTTGATTTTCTGCACAAAAAGTAGACACCAAGGCAATTCTGCTGAAAACAGCGTCAGTCCATGTTAGTTGCATCCAAATCACACAAGTTTAGAGGAGAAACAATAGCAAAAGTGTTCGGGAAAGTAGATACGTTTTGGACGTATCAACTCCCCCCAAGCTTAGCTTATTACTTGTCCTCAAGCAATTCAGTTGAAAACTGAGTGCGATAAAAGAACTTTCACGAACACATTTGCTTCATATGATGTAAATATTCTCAACAATGTGGTCAACTTCTTAGACAGTTCATAATAAAGAGTATGCAACTAAGTTTACTCAATAGGCATTGCAAGCTATCAAGAGATTCCAACTCAAAAATAATAAGTAGCATGAAGCATAAACATAAGCAACATTACAATGCTCATAACAAGGTATGATAGAGTGGTATCTCGCTTGCCTTTGATTATGAATGCCAAGGCACCTCTGGAGTTGAAGTGGTGACTAGAAGTAAAGATATCAAAGATACAAGCATCAAAGTCATAACACAAATAATCAAGTAATGGGACAAGCACAAAGATGACAACTATGCTCTCAAGAAAGTGCTCGGAGAATGTGTGGAGACTCAACAAGTAAAATAAAAGGTTTTGAATAATTTGAAAGGCTTCCAAATACTAAAAGTATGGTACTTGTTAGCTTTGAGCTCTCATTGCCCCTATCATAAGCATCTTTAAATGGTTAAGGTTAAAGTGACACAACTAAGAGGATATGCTTGACAAGTTATAAATCAATGTCTCATGCCCCTTACCTACGAAGACCGATCCTCATGCTACTCAACTTCAGTCACAAGTAAGCTCTTGTCATTGTAAGTATATGCGTATCATAGAGAACCGCCAACGGGGTACCCCTTGCACATGACACGGGAGATGTCCCATAATCAAAATCACAAGGCAAGTAGACAATGAGCATCTCAGCGATCTTTTTATTTACTATGTGCATAGATTTTTATTGAGGATGCTTCATAGAATGCTCATTACGGTTATGCTGCAAGTTTCCACCATGATTAGGCATGGCTTAGGCTAGCGGCCCAGGCGTTTCTCTAACATACATACAAACTCCATGATCTTACAAGTTCCACATTTATTTCAGACCGCTAGGATCCATAAGTAAAAGAACATGATATCAACGAGGCACTAAGTACCATCGAAATGTTGAAAACGTTCCCCATGAAACATGGTTCTGCTAACTTCAAATTATAAAGCGCAAGCATATACGCAACAAAGAAGGACGCAATGGTTCAGGTTTATTAAATGCAAGAAAATAAAGTGTGCCATCAAGTTTGTAAGAGCCTTACTAACTAACTTTCTCATAACAAGCAAACATTTTATTCGGAAGAAAACAAGGCATATTGAATATGCACGGGAGTAGAAAATGATGCTAATAGGTAGGTATGGTGGACACTTTAGAAATATTTGGTTTAGGGAGTTGGAAACTTGAGTAAAACATACTCAGTGTAAGTGAAGGCTAGCAATAGTAAGGGAGCGACAAACGAGAGAGCAATAGCTGTCATAATCATACTTGTAACAAAATAGGACTAATCATGGCATGAAAGTGATTCAAGATCCTCAAGGCAAAATAATTCATCAAGGCTTAACTGATTATTACAGTCATGTGCATGCGTGAGCATGTGCCAAGTCAATTGAAATGAAACATTCAGAGGAGGATACCACGGTGCCATACCAAGTTATGAATAGAATAATGCAAGCAAACATTCATAAGACATGCTACAAACTATTAGCGAGCTGGAGCTAATCAAAAGAAAGCAAGAACTACTAAGCATCCAAAGATAACATACGCCCTACATGAACGGGCTAAGCAAGCCCACAATGATGAGTATATGTACAAAAATGAAAACAAATAGAGTTCGTTACCAGCCTCTTACCACGCCTCAAGTTGTCATTAATCCTCATTATTGCTCTTCACTTGTGTGGCTTGAATAATAATATGAAACCAAATCCCACTAAGGACTGCTGAACCCTGCAACAAACTCATAAACCCAAAGAAGAAAGAAAAATATTTTTGGTGTTTTCGATTTTTTTTAAAAACAAGAACCAAAGAGGAAAACAAGCAAAGAAAAAAGTTTTGGGGTTTTTCGAATAGTTCAAACAAAGCAAAAGGGAAAAACAAACCAAAGCAAAGAGAAAAAGAGGCAAACCAAAGAGAAACAACATAAATATTTTTGGTCTTTTTGTGTTTTAGAATGCAAAAGCAAAGAAGAATGAAAACTAAAAAGAGAATGAAAACATGAATATACAAAGTACCAACGCAACATGATATGGAGATGAGTGCGGTGTCGGCGTACCTCCCCCCAAGCTTAGGCTTTTGGCCTAAGTGGGTATCAATCCCAAGCTGGTCAGGATGAAGTGTCACCGTGGTACGACGAAGAGTTCCCCTCGTCTTGGTGCGATCTTGAGTACGTCCCTCCGTAATGTGCGGAGTAATCATAGGAGGGCACATCCTCCTGGTGTTGCTCGTGGAAACCCAGCAAGCGAAGCTACTCGTCCACCTCCTCCTTGGAGCACGACCATGGTCTCCTGTGAACACTAAACAAAGAAGGCTGTGGCAAAAGGATCTCCCTTTCATCCCCGTCAGTGAAAATCATCCTATATACTAGACTGTTCAAATCAGAAGTAGCAGTGACAAAGTGATGGGTTTTCATAGCAACAAGGTCAAGCCTCTGTGGTGCCAGTATGATCCACTAAGAGACCTAATGAATTGACTATACGCGAGGCAATGATGCCCCCATAGATAGGCCCCCTAGCAGCTAGGCGGCGAGTAATAAGCGAGCCAAGATTGTACCGAGTATCATTGTTAAGCGCAACAACAAGGAAGGCTAAATGATAGTTGGAGATATTACTTGTGTTCTCCCTACCAAGTATGCTAGTAGCAAGATAATATGCGAAGTATCTAAGAGCAGGGAGTTGGATATTTCTTATCTTTCCGCACTGCGCCACGCGGTCATCATCATTGGTCACCCCTCGGTAAAGCTCCAACAAATCAGCGGGTCGCCCTTGAATTTTCTTCATGGTCCCTGTCATGCGCACACCTACAATACTGCAAAATCTCTCCAAAGGCATGGTGAAGGGCAGATTATAAATTTTGAAAGAGACAGTCGACTGATAGGATGTGTTAGTAAACGTGAAGCTCTCAACGAAGGTTTTTGTGAGCATAGCGTATTTCTCACTATCATCTTGCATATATGAGGTCAAACCAACCCTCTCAATCAGTAGCAAGAAATCATCAAGAATACCTGCAACTTGTAAGAAAGTAAAACAAGGAAAAGTGGATGGGTGAGCATCCCCATCATCCCTTTCATTACCAATACGAGTTGCAATGAGATCTTCGTTGTATGATGGCCTAAACTGAGAGGCCGATCTTGAGGGCCTCGAGATCCTAGGTGCATCACTCTCAAATATCTCTCCAAAGGTATGGTTGTTCATGCTTGGTAATCTAAAATTTAAACACCTATTAAACAAGGGATTGCAAAGTAAATATAATGAAGGATTCTACTCATAGGGACTTGTAAGTGGCCTAAACATGCATCAAAACTATATCTCTAAGCATCAAACAAGCTTACAAGCTCTCATAACCAGTCACCTACAGCAGCAAAATACTCAATACATAATCCACTAAACACAAAACTACTTGGACAAGGGGAGGAGTCACATACCAAGGAACAAATGCTCCAAATTTCAGCAAGAAAGATGGGCTGAACAAGGAGATCGAAAAAATCGAGAGCAGCATAGCAAGAACGCTATTTTGAGCAATGAACTGGATCTTACTCGGGAGAGAGAAGAAACTGGTAGGTGAGAGAGTTAGTGGGGGCTAGGGGTGGCCCACACCAGGGAATGGCGCCACCCAGGGCAGCCCGCGCCACCAGGTGGTGTGCCTGCCTGGTGGGTCCCCCTGGTACCTCCCAGGTACTCATCTGCCCCTTTTTTCACGCAAAAATTTAATATGAATTTTCTGGAATTTTTCGAGACACTTTATTTTTGGGCATTTTCAGGCATAGAAGCATGATTTTCTGACAGACAGATTTTTTTGGATACATGATGCAAGGACAAAACAAAGCTATAACTACAGAAGTTCTAAGACACTCTAACATGCAAGCAACTAACAACAAAAAGAAAACTAAACGAAAACAAAAACTAAAAAGGATAGAACAGAAGTAAACGGAGATAATCATAGTGAAAACATTGTTTTGTTCAATGAAATCCTTTTGTTAACAAGGTTGATCAGGTCCCGTTACCAAAACAATTTCATATGAGGCAAAACTTTGTATTCCACTAATGATTATGTTACCTCAACCTTGATAGCAAATGGTCCCAATCATAATAGTTTCAAATTTTTCTCTTGGTATGGGACAATATATTTCTCCAACTTGAATGCCCTCAACATGTTCAATTGAATTCAAACCATAAGTCTTTTCAATCTTCTTGGGGAAATAGATAGTATGTTCCTTGTCATTAACATTGAAAGTTACCTTTCCTTGATTACAATTGATAACAGCTCTTGCAGTATTAAGAAAAGATCTCCCAAGAATAATAGACATATTATCATCTTCAGGCATTTCAAGCACAACAAAATCAGTTAATATCAAGCAATTATGAGCCACTTGAACATGTACATCCTCACATATACCAACTGGAATAGTGGTAGATTTATCAGCCATTTGCAAAGATATATCAGTTGGTATTAATTTTTCTAGTTCAAGCCTCTTATAGAGAGAGAAAGGCATAACGCTAACTCTAGCTCCCAAATCACACAAAGCAGTTCTAACATAACTGTTCTTAATAGAGAAAGGGATAGTTGGAATCCCTGGGTCTCCAAGTTTCTTAGGAACCTTACCATTGAAGGAATAATTAGCAAGCAAAGTAGAAATTTCTTCATTAGGGATCTTCATTTTACTCGAGACAATATCCTTCATATACTTTGAGTAAGGAGGCGATTTAATAGCATCAGTCAAAGGAATTTGACGGAATAAAGGTTTCATCCACGCACAAAACTTGTTATAATGTTCATCCTCCTTTGACTTGTGTTTCTTATCAGGGAAAGGCATAGGTTTTTGGACCGAAGGTTCTCTTTCACTACCATGTTTCTTAGCAATAAAATATTCTTTAGTGTATTTAGTATTCTTAGTGTGGTTTTCACGTTCTTCCTCAACTTTTTCCTCATTAGGAACTTCATTTTCTTCATTACCACTTTCGGTTTCAGCATCAGAGATAGATATAGTATTAGGATCTATAGCAGGTTCAGAGGGTTCTACAATAGTTTTATGTTTCTTTTTCCTTTTCTTACGAGTAGAACCACTATTTTCAGCTTGTTGAGAATCCTGCTCAATTTTTTGGGATGCCCCTTAGGATATAGTGGATCCTGGGTAGAAGCTCCACTTCTAGTTCTAATTTCGTAAGCATGTTTTTCTTTAGCAGCATTAACTAGCAAGTCGTTTTGCACTTTAACGAGTTGATCTATTTGAGTTTGAACCATTTGAAAGTGTTTAACAATAATTTTAACATCATTAGAGGTTCTTTCCATGTTGGGGGGATACCCCCAGGTAGGGTCACATCGGGGTTTAAAGGCCGAGTTAGCCGAGGTACGTCAACGTCAAAGCGAATGCTGGCCGAGTCACCCCAAGGCAGGCTGAATCACGAAGTAACCCGGACCGGAGGATGCCCGCCTAACTAAGTCCTGGCCGACGTATGTCGTATGCCGGCAGGATTTATGTAACTTGTATGCAGGTACCCGCGTGGTTGGATTAATCAGCTATGATCCAGGTTATGTCAGGCTTGCAAGAGAAGGAAGGTATCTCGCTGGTCAAAAGGTGGTCACTGTACGCTGAAGCATGAGCGAAGCGCACACAGGGAAGGACCACCGAGGCGTGGCCGACAAGGATGACGCGTCTTGTGTCGGATGACGCTGGCGCCGCAGAGGCTTACATAGCCTTTGCATGGCTTACGATGGCGAAACGTGATCCGGTCGGTTTGCTATTTTGGGAAGAGGCATATTCCTAGGAATATGCCTCCACGTATGCCCTAATTGGAGACCTAGCCTCCCCTTTATAAGGAGCGCTAGGGCCTCTATAGAAAGGGTTGGCATTTGAGTAGTTGGTTCCTCAGAGATAGGTAGTGGTGAGAGTAAGAGAGCTCCTTCTTCCTCCTCTCCCCAATACAGCTCAAGGAGCATTTGTAAACCTTGGGAACCTAGTGAATACAAAGCATCTACGTGTGGAATCACCACACTATCCCTCCCTGGATTCCTCTAGTGCATATTGGCCCCACCTTTAGCCTATCCATGGCATCTGTCGTGACACCACCACGACAGTTGGCACCCACCGTGGGGCTAGCGGCGCTAGCAGGAG
Organism: Avena eriantha; assembly: GCA_910589775.1. Classification (NCBI taxonomy): domain Eukaryota; kingdom Viridiplantae; phylum Streptophyta; class Magnoliopsida; order Poales; family Poaceae; genus Avena; species Avena eriantha. The sequence continues at coordinate 31,038,398 of OU342741.1, forward strand.
TGAAGATCCGGACGGGAAACCTCATCTGCAACGGCGAGCGCATCGTCTCCAGGCTCGTTCAGCGCTTTGGAGCGCTGGACTACGTCAGCGACAATGCTGGTTGCTTCGGCAAACGACCTCTTTCGCGCAACGACCTCTTCGTCAAGATTGGCGCTCACAAGATCTACGTCGCCGTCGATGTGTCATGCGTTCACCTGCGGCACGTCGTCGAGGGAGGCGAGCCACCCCTTAGCGCGGCTCGCGGGGCGCGTATCACTCGCTCCCCTGACCGTGCCGAGGAGATGATGACGGCGCCTGGCACTGGCGCGAGCAAGGATCCGGCACCAGACCCGGAGGTAACACCCAAGGCACCAAGGAAAAGTAGGGGTCCTCCACTAGAGAGGCAAAAGAATGTGCCGTAGTAGGCGATAGATAGCCTAGAGAGCCCCATAGCACATGCGGTAGATCCGGCTCAGGCACAGGCCGAGTTAGAGGAAACTAGGCAGAAAATACTAGAGGGTGCAATCGTTGAACATGACACTGCGCGAGTACGCAAAAGCAAATAAGGTAGATGCTGTAAAAGTGAAGGGGAGAAACCTCATTAGTGAAATGAACAAAGAGGGTACTAGAGTTGAGGAATCAGAGAACATTCTGTCCGTGGGGCTGCCGAAGTACAGTACCCCGGCAAAGAACCTCAGAGCAGCAGATGCAGCTGCGTCCGAGTTAGAGGGTTTGATGGGTGAAGCCCGGCAAAGACAGCAGGATAGGGTCAATGAGTTATCTCGGATCGCAAACAGACAAAATGAAGAGTTGCGCAGGGCTAATCCGGCAAGGGCTGGGGCTTCCAAAGTCGTTTATTCAGCAATAGGTAACCCGAAGAAATCTGCTGGAGCTGCATCGTCCCCTCATGGTGGCCCAAGAAGAGAGGAAGTGGTAACCTCGGCGAGGAGAAACAAACAGATAGTCCCATATGAACCGGCAAGGGAAGGGAAAAGAAAAGCAGTGCAGGGAAATGAGGATCGACGAAGTGTCAGCCGAGGTGAAGCTGGCCGAGGTAACCGCAACCAAGGCAATGCCGGTCAGAGAAACACTGTGAACGGCAATGCCGGACAGCGCAACTCGGCGGGTGCAGGGCAACCGCAGCAGCGGAATATACCACGGCAAGAGCGAAGTGCCGGCCAAGGTAAGCAACAGAGAGCCGCTCCACAAGAGCAAGACATATACAATGATGGTGATTCGGAAATAGTGAACGCAGAATATCCTAAGCAGGACTATCATGTGATAGGGTCAAGGTTGGGAAGCAGGAACTTGATGCTAGACGACGCCAGGTTGAAATTGGATCAGTTCTATAGGTCGGAGCAGATTGAGGGGCAAGGTCCTCCGGGTCCAGCATGCTTTGGGCCCTGGATCATGAAAGAACCTCTAGTACCTAACTTCCAGTTACCTAGAGGCACGAAAACATATGACGGTAGCACCAAGCCAGAAGATTGGTTGATCAACTACGCGACGGCGGTGGAAATTGCTACAGGCAACTTGAGATGGGCTGTGAGATATGTACCTCAGATGCTGGAAGGGCCAGTGAGGGTATGGCTAAACAATTTACCACCCGGTAGTATCAACTGTTGGATTGATTTTGAGGAAATGTTCGTCAATAACTTCTCAAGCACGTATCAGAGGCCCAATAGGCCACGGACCCTAGCAAGGTGTAAGCAGAGACCAAATGAGACATACCGGGAGTTCTTAACCCATTGGTGCACAGTGCGAAATTCATGCGAGGGCGTGATCGAATCACAAGCCATAGCTTGGTTTGCGCAAGGGTGTAGATATGCAAGCATGCTATGGCAAAGGTTACAAAGCGATATGCCAACTACACTAGCAGAGACAATCTGGATTGCTGATTCATATGCTTTGGGTGATCCGACTCAACCTAGGCTGGTGTCAAACGAGTCAAATGAGGAGTACTACCAGCGAGATGGAGCAGGGTCATCCCGGCGGAATGATTACCGGGGTAAGAGAAGGGATGATAGACCGGATTACAGGTACAGTTCGCAACAAGTTGCTGCTGTAAATCAAGATCAACCCGGAGCAGGGAGTAATCAGCATCAGAAAACTGGAGGGCAGCAGTGGAGCCCAAGAAATGATGGCAAGAAAACTTGGACACCCGAACAAAAGAAACAGTGGCAAGAAAAGAAGGACCGACCAAGGTATACGTATGAGGCAATGCTGGATCAGCCGTGCAAATTTCACACGCCAAATCCGAGTAACCCGGCGGGTCACACGACTTGGCAATGTGAGTGGATGAGGAAGATAGAACAAAGTGGTTCGGGGAATACATAGGCACCTCGGAATGATCAATCTCGGTAGGAGTTACCCCGGCAGCAATTACTCTCCAGAGAGAATACGCAACAGTTAATGTGGCCGCCACCTCCGTCGAGGTATGAAAACCATGAGAGAAGGGATGCAGTGCATCAGGTGGAAAATCAGCATCAGCCAGATCAAAGATATCCCGGCAATGAGGGGAGAAATGAATACAGAGAGCATCAGAGTTACTGTGTGTTTACAACGGAGGAGACAAATAGAAAAAGCTTGCAACGCTGACATATGGAGGTGAATGCAGTTATGCCGGCGGTGACGAGGTATATGGCTTGGTCGGATCAGGAAATTACGTGGAATATCAAGGACCATCCCAAGCTTATGCCTAGTCCTGGTTCGTATGCACTGGTGCTGGACCCAACGTTCATCGGGCCAAATATCAATGTAAGATTCTCTAAGGTGCTGATTGATAATGGCAGCAGCATCAATATTATGTACGTGGATACAATGCGCAAGTTTGGTATCTCGGAGAACATGCTCCAGGCCACGAGAACAACTTTCCATGGTATTGTGCCAGGCATTTCCTGTGAACCCATTGGCAAGGTCCGGGTATACGTGTTATTTGGCACAAGAGATAACTGCCGAACCGAAAATTTGGATTTTGAGGTGGTGAACCTAGAAAGCGCATATCACGCGTTGCTCAGCAGGCCTGCCCTGAACAAATTCATGGCAAGTTGTCACATCAGTTACCTAAAGTTGAAGTTGCCCGGGCCAAATGGAGTAATTACCATAGCAGGAGATTTCCAACGTTCCATTGAGTGCACGTCAGTCGGGTCTAACCTGGCCGAGTCACTCGTGATTGCACAAGAGAAAAGAAAGATCCAAGAAGTGGCGGCATTGGCTCAGTCCACACAGCAATATATGCCGGTGCTGAGCAACCCGCATGGGAGTGTCTCATTTCAAGCAATGAAAGATACAAAGAAGGTGCCTGTCGATGACCTGTTCCCAGAGCGCACCGTAATGATTGGTGCCAGGTTAAATGACAAATAGGAAAGCGAGCTCTTCAACTTCCTCCATGAGAATCGGGATATCTTTGCTTGGTCCACACAGGAATTGCAAGGTGTTCCGAGGGAGTTGGTCGAGCACTCTTTGAATGTGAGACTTGGAGCAAAGCCGGTGAAGCAACATCTCCACCGCTTCGCCGAAGATAGGAGAAAAGTCATTGGAGATGAGATAGCTCGGCTCCTAACAGCTGGGTTTATCATGGAAGTGCTTTACCCGGATTGGCTATCTAATCCGGTGCTGGTGGAAAAGAAGAAAGATGATCCAAATGTGGCAGTGGTTTGGCATATGTGCATCGATTACATGAACCTAAATAAGGCGTGCCCAAAAGATCCATTTCCACTGCCAAGGATAGATCAAGTCATAGATTCTACTGTTGGGTGTGAACTGTTGTCATTCATAGATGCATATTCTGGTTTCCACCAGATACGTCTGAACCTGAACGATCAAATAAAGACTGTATGTATCACCCCATATGGGGCTTATTGCTATCGCACCATGCCTTTTGGTTTACGTAATGCAGGGGCAACGTACCAAAGATGTATGCAAAAATGTTTACACCACCAAATCGGCCGAAATGTGCAAGTATATGTGGATGATGTGGTTATAAAATCCAAGGAAAGCAAAACGCTCCTTGATGATATCAGGCAAACATTTCCGAACCTAAGGAGGTTCCGAATGAAGCTTAATCCGGAAAAATCTACTTTTGGTGTCTCGGCCAGAAAATTACTTGGATTTCTTGTCTCCAGCCGAGGTATCGAAGCTAACCCAACTAAAATCCGAGCCATAGAGCGAATGGAACTACCGAAGTGTCTTAACGATGTCCAGAAGTTCACTAGTTGTCTGGCGTCTTTAATTCGGTTTGTGTGTCAGATGGGAGAAAAGGCATTGCCTCTCTATCAACTAATGAAAAAAAGGGACAAGTCCGCAGGCCAATGAAGCCTTCATCCAGTTAAAGAAAATGTTAGCCACTGCACCAGTGTTAGCCTCTCCACTATCAAAAGAGCCAATGTTGCTCTACATAGCCGCAACCAATCGAGTTGTAAGTGCAGTAATAGTGGTAGAGCGCGACGAAGAGGGTAAGTCAGTGCAAAGGCCAGTATATTACCTGAGCAAGGTATTATCAGCATCGAAGCAGAACTATCCTCACTATCAGAAGATGGCGTATGGTGTGTATATGGCAGCAAAGAAGCTAAAACACTACTTTGAAGAACACCCAATAAAAGTGATATGTGAAGCCCCCATATCTGAGATAATGAGCAACAAGGATGCGAGTGGACGAATCGCAAAATGGGCTATCGAGCTAGCCCCTTATGCTCCACAATACGACGGAAGAGATGCGATCAAGTCTTAGGCTGTGGCCGACTTTTTCATGGATTGGGCCGAGATGCAATATGAGCCACCCTTGCCAGATCCGAACTATTGAAGAATGCATTTTGATGGATCAAAAACAAAAACCGGGTTAGGCGCCTAAGTTGTACTTACCTCACCAAAGAACGACCAGTTGAAGTATGTGCTGCAGATCCATTTCGCAGCATCAAACAATGTCGCCGAGTATGAAGCACTTGTGCATGGGCTCAAAGTGGCAAAAGAAATTGGAATACGTCGGATCCAATGCTTTGGCGACTCGGATTTGGTAGTTCAGCAAGTCTCGGGGCAATGGGACGCTTTGGATCCAAACATGGCATTGTATAGATTTCATGTGCAAAATATATCAGGGTACTTTGAGGGATGCGAGTTTCACCATGTACCCCGGCTAGAAAACGAGGCTGCCGACGTATTGTCTAAGCTTGGATCAACCCGACAAGCAATTCCACCGGGTGTAGCACTAGAACACCTCAGAAAACCATCTATCAGGCCATCTCCAGAAACCGACTCAATATATATCCCGGCAGATCCGGAGTCCGGAGCTGTACCCATGAACATTGATGTGGGATGTGGTTCAGGAAACCCGGGGACTGCTTCGCAGAACCCGGGGACTGCGCAGCGTGATCTGGCCGAAGTTATGTCGATGGATCAAATGGAAATTGATAAAGATGTGTTTCCGATGCAAGCTATACCAGCTTGGGCACTGCCCATATTTCAATTCCTGAAGGATGGAACTTTGCCTAGTGAAGAGGTGCTTTCCAGGCAAATTCAGAGGCGCGAAAGGCATACACGATTATCAATGCCGAACTATACAAGAGGAGTGTCACAAACGTCCTCCAACGATGTGTTGACCCGGAAGAAGGGCTTGACATCCTCTGAGATATACATCAATGGGAATGTGGGCGTCATGCCTCATCTAGAGCTTTAGTGGTAAAAGCTTTCCGGCATGGATTCTACTGGACAAGTGCCTTGGAACAAGCAGAGTATCTAGTAAGAAAATGTAATGGTTGTCAAAGGTATGCCACCAAGACACACATGCCAATGTCGGAGCTCAAGACCATACCAATTACCTGGCCATTTGTTGCATGGTGTTTGGATATGGTTGGTCCATTTAAGCCCGCAAGAGGACATATGACCCAAATCTTGGTTCTGGTGGACAAGTTCACCAAATGGATTGAAGTGAAGCCAATAAGAAAATGTGATGGAGCTACAGCCGTGACATTCCTCAAAGATATCATTCTGAGATCTGGCTATCCTCACAGTATCATAACAGATAATGGCACGAATTTTGCTGAAGGAACATTCGCGCGATTCTGCCGAGATAAGAAGATCCGGCTGGACGTCGCCTCAGTAGCCCACCACGCATCAAACGGACAAGTCGAAAGATCCAACAGATTAGTTTTATCCGGGATAAAACCCCGGCTCATTGAGCCGCTGCAAAGATCAGTGGGGTGCTGGATAGAAGAACTACCAGTGGTACTGTGGAGTTTAAGAAAAACTCCGAATCGATCAACAGGCTATACACCATTTTTTTCTGGTATATGGGGCAGAAGCTGTATTACCAGCCGACATAGAGCATGATTCGCCTAGGGTCACCCAATACACAGAAGCTGAAGTGCGAGAAGCCCGGCAAAATGATGTTGATCTGCTGGAAGAAGCGAGAGAATTGGCATTGTCCAGATCCACCATATATCAGCAAAATCTCCGATGCTATCATAGCCAGAAAGTTAACCCCGGGTCTTCCGGGAAGGTGATATGGTACTCCGGTTGGTACAATGTACTGCTGGCATGCATAAGTTATCCCCCCCATGGGAAGGGCCATTCATTGTGAGCAAAGCATTGCACAATGACTCTTATTATCTCATCGATGCAAAACCATAGGAGAAGAACAAGGGGGACAGGTCCGGCGAGGAATCTTAGCGTCCATGGAATGTAGCTCTACTTCATCCCTTCTACACTTAACAAAGAAGTGTGTGTATCCGAGTATCTCATACGTCGGTATGTATGCCGGCAATGAGTTTATCAATGAAATCTTGGCACCTCGAGCAATAACTCGGGGACTGCCTTAATAGTATTTGTTATCTTCTATACTTGTAATTTATTTTTATGTCGGCTGGCTTAAGTTGCTTCTGCCTAAGCCGGTTCAGTAGTGTGTGAGCACCAAAAACTCAACTCTTCGATTTGCTGCTGTCCAACAAGATTTGGCTTCATGGCAAGCATGAGAATAAGTTTGGAATTGCGTAGCACACGAAAAACGACTAAGGAGAAGAACGTAATCGAGCCGACGTTTGTTATTCGGAGTAACTTTATGTTTACCTTGTTTTTACTATGCTGAGTTATTGTGAGTCAGTCCTAAAGTTTCCAAGTATTGTTAAGTCAATTTTTGAAACTCGGACTTGTAAGTCACAAAACCGAATCAAGGTAGACACGAGCCGAGCCAGGAAAATTGGAGAAACAAGAAAATGAAACTCGGGGACTACGCCCAAGTTAATCTGGCATGAGCAAGTTACTAGCAAAATATAATTTGTGTACTTAATACATCTGCACCCGGCATACCGGGGATCTGATAAATTTCAAAGTGTTTTTTTTCACGCTCAAGGAGCAGCAGCAGGTGGAACTCCAGCGTCAGCCTCATCATCGTCTTCATTCTCTTCAATATCCGAAGCTTCGTCCTCTTCCTCGTCTCCCGAACCATCTTCGACGTATTCGTCGTCAATAGCCCCAAGGAAACTTGGTCCTTCATTCCATTGATGGATGGGAGCAAACTGGATGAGGTTGTGGGCGCAAGCCTTGCGTCGGGCTACCCAATCCAGGTCATCCGACCACTTTGATCCGGTGCACAGGCGCTCAAGAAGCTTCAGATCCAACTTTTCATACCACGTGAGAACAAAATGCAGCACAGTTTCAGCTCCGGCGCGGACGGCGGATTCCCTCCACAGGTCAAGCTAGGTCTCGCAATCCATCAACTTGGTAATCAGAGCAGTGGACCCCTCTGGAGTATCTTCACCAGGCCAAAGGGAACGGAAGATCTGAACAGCTGCATCTAGGAGACCTGAACCATCGTTCTTCACGATCTCGATGTGAGAGGATAGGCTGACCAGCAAGTCCTCCATGTCATAGGGAATGTTTTCCGCGCCAGGACCAGTTGGGGTACCCCTCTGCTAGCAAAACTTGGTAACTGAAGCAACCGCAATAGCATCGCCCTCTGGAAATTTGCCTGAGAACAAGACAAGTGAAATAAGTAAAGGAGGTTGACCCGGAGAGATTCATGTCGGCTGAAAGAAAAGAACTTACGAGAAATATGACTGTGGGTCCGGGTCAGCTCTGTGGTGCAATCAGCACGTCTCTTCCGGAGTTTCTCAAGTTCAACATTTGCCGACTCAAGCTTGACGTCGGCCTCCTTCAGCTGCTCTTGATCTTTAGCAAGTTGAAGATTGAGACGTTCTCATTCCTCGGTGAAGTCTTGGCCAGATTTCTCCATTTCAGTCTGGTGGAGTGCCTTGAGCTTTTTCATTTCAGCCTTAAGTTTGGCAATGTCATCATCCTTGGCCCGGAGAATGGCAAGTTCATCGTCTTTGTTCTTGAGCTCGGCCTGATGTTGCCCTGCTTGTTCGAGAAAATGCAGCATCATATCAGGCACGGGCACACTATCTTTAAGGGATGCTGCAACAGTGTGTTAACCCAGCAGAGCCGACGCATAAATATTTGCCGAGCCAAGAAGAAAAGGAGAGAGCGCAAAAGAAGATTAACCAAAGTGACTTACCTTTTATCTGATCCAAGTTCTTCCTCATGATGGTGTTTTCGGCCTCCAGTCCGGCTGCGCAATCCAAATGATAAATTAATCCGGCGGGGAAAGACAAAGAAAGATGGGAAGAGAGGCAAAGAGAAAACTTACCCCTTTTCTCAAACTCAGCGAGAAGTACAGAATGTTTTGAGCACAGCCCCTTGTGTGTGTCCAAGAGGTGCTGAAACTCAGCGATCCGATGATTGGTGGTGACCTAAGAAAAGAAAAAATGATTTAACCATGTGCATATTCGAAGTGTATAAAAATCCGGGCCAAGTGGAACTTAACCCGGCTCTAGGTGTGTGCATATTCAAAGTGTATAAAATCCGTGCCAAGTGGAACTTAACCCGGCTCTAGGTGTGTGCATATTCGAAGTGTACAAAATCCAGGCGAAGTGGAACTTAACCCGGCTCTAGGTGTGTGCATATTCGAAGTGTACAAAATTCGGGCCAAGTGGAACTTAACCCAGCTCTAGGTGTGTGCATATTCGAAGTGTACAAAATACGGGCCAAGTGGAACTTAACCCGGCTCTAGGTGTGTGTGCATATTCGAAGTGTATAAATCCGGGCCAAGTGGAACTTAACCCGGCTCTAGGTGTGTGCATATCCGAAGTTACTAAGGAGCTACGCTAGTTCTCTAAGGAGCATCTGGCCGAGTAACAAGTTACTCCCCCGGAGGCTCGGGGACTAATGGATATATCTCTAAGCACTTGTGCATATTAAAGAAAAGACAAAGTAGCATCCCTCCATCATCCGGCCGGCAAGGTTGATAGCCTTGGCTGCTGTGTCCATTTGAACGCTAAACTCCGCATACCCAAATTTCTTCGGAAGATCGTCATTGGGATTGACGAACTTCGCTTTGTTCTAGTTATTAACATATTCAATTAGGGCCGGGGGATATCGCTCTCCGCTAAGCATGTGGGGTGCAATCAAACCCTTGGCATGGGCTTCCCTCCTTTCAACTTGGGCAGCAGCAGGGCTGGTGTGCAATGTAAGTTGCGTGCTAGCTGACCCGGGGGAGGCATCTTTCTTCGGTGGAGTTTTCTTCGGAAGCATGGACGCGAGCATGCGCTGTCCAGCCTCGATCGATGCTCCCCTGGCGGCGTCAGAAGTTTTCTTGGCCTTAGGCTGCTGCTGAGAGGTTGAGGTTTGAACTGTGGATTTTGGCTTGGGTGCAGCCTTGGTGCTAACAGGGCTTTCTTGCCGAGTCTTGGAAGACTCGGACGAGGCGGAAGGAGTTGGTGCAGCTGCTGGTACTTGTGGTGCTGCTATTGGTGCTGGCACTGGTGCTTGTGTTGGTGCTGGTCTTGGCGGGGGTGTTGTTGGTACCTCGGAGGTGGCAGGTTGTGGCTGAGCCGATGAGGAGCTGGGAGCATCCGATGTCTCGGCGGAGCCACTTCCCCCTGCTCCAAAGTTGCCCTCCTCTGGACGAGGTAGGCTAGATCCCGGAGAAGCCGCTAAACCCTCCTAAATAGGGTCAGCAGGCGTGTAACGTCGCCACGAGGGGGAGATGGGCTGTGCCGGAAGGAGGAGGAATTGCTCGAGCCGCTCTGAGGAACCTCCACCGCAGCCCTGCTGAATCAAACGACGGATAATAAGTTATAACAAAGGAAAAGCATATGAATAGCAAAGCACGAAGCAGAGAATTGGAAGAAGAAGAAGGTGACTTACTCATTAGAAGTCAATGGCTCCTTGGGCTTCCGAGCTCTTCAAGTCGTGGCCTTGGTCAAAGGCTTGGTGGCGGCTTTGTCTGCGGACTTCTTTCGCCTCTTGGTTGGTTTAGAAGGTCCGGAAGAAGCAGCAGAAGCGGCCACCCGTTTCTTTGACGCGGCTAGGACCGGCTCACCAATGGCAAGAGGAGGATCTTCGTGGATCTGCCCAGCCGGGTTAGCTGAAGCCGGAAAGGCGTAAGAAAGGGGTACAATGTCAAATGCTTCCATCACCTCAACGTCGGAATCATCTTCATCATCTGGCCAATCTCTTAAGGAAGAGAAGTTACCAGTGGGTCGCTTGGTTGCATCGGGGAACGACAGCAACATCTCCTGATCCAGCTCCTCCTCGTCCGAGACAAGTCGATCCTTCGCCCATTTGAGTGAAGGCTCGGTGCCATCTTCGAGGGTTTACTGAAGAAACAGCTAAGAAGGAAATACAAAAGGATCAGATAAACAACATACTCCGACATAGAATATAACTCGGAAAAAGATTGAATCACGAGATTTATCGTAGGAGGACGCTTGTCCTGGCAATAATGCTCCAATCCCCACTCCCAATCAGCGGAGAACTCCTTGGCAGTTGTAAAAAGGGCCTTGACCCAGCGGAATATCTCTGTGTTGTTCAGCTCAAAGGAAGAAGTCTGGTTGGGGTCAAGTCGCCAGCTCATATAGCAAATCTTGTGTGTGCGCTTCTGGAGAGGGGAGATCCGGCTGCGAACGAAAGTGATCTGGAAACCCGGTCCCACAAATCTTGATTAGGAGGACCCGGAGCATAGGAGCACAGCCAGATTAGGTCTTCATCCATGCCATTTCTGACATAGAAGAAAGTTCGGGCCCAGCCCTTGCAGGAATCAAGCCCCATGATCCGGGGAAAGACGGACAGTTTCCAGGGACAAATAGAGGCAGCACCGAATTGTGTCAGATGTTTGTCCTCCAGGTCAAGCAGTTTATTCGGAATCACGTTCCTTCATAGACCGAAGAACCGTATCCAAAGCTCTTTGGTGGGCCACAAACCGACATATCCTTCTATGGTGGAGGCGACGGAAGAAAGGGATGTGATGGTGTTCGCCGGGAGATGGTGAGGTTGAAGTTCATAGATCGCGCTGAAAATGGGAGAGGAACATGACGAACTCACCTGGATTGGGTGAGGGAGCGAGCTCCTCGGAGGCGAGGCGGGCAATCACACCCTCGGGGATGCGACGGGTGCGGTAGAGCTAGTCCAGGTCGTCCTGGCACACCTAGGAACTAGCCCAGGCACCGTGCTCTGCGTTTTCCGCCCCCTCCTCCATCTCCTCTTCCGCGACGGCGAGCTCCTCTTTAGTCATGTCTACATCGCTGTCCTCACCGGCCCTATCGGAGGTGGGGGGCAGAGCCTTGGCCTGGCGCGGACCCGTGGCGGTGGAGCTGTGCGGGAGCGGCAGCAACGCAGGTGCGAAAAAACACGGTGCGGTGGCGGCGGCGCTGTTGCTAGGGAGAAGAAGAGGCAGAGAGACGAAGGGGCGCAAGAAGGGGGAAATGGCCAAGGGGCGCTCCCCTCCCCTATTTAACCACGCCCCAGCAGGGGTAGTGGGATCGTGCAGTGCGTCGAGGCCATACGGTGTGCCCGTGTATCTGCCGGGTCAGCCAATCAAAGGCGAGCCACAGGAAGGGCCATAGGGCACAGGGGATCCCACGACGCGACGTGGTGATACAGTTAACGAGGAGACACACGCGACGTGACGTATGCAATAGTAACACCTGACATTAAGTGTAGTAACTGGCGCATGCCCTTAAAATGAGGCAACATAATGATTACCCTCTAGGTGGGACGTGGGGAAGCGTACGAGAGAAGGAAGGATAACCCGGAGAATTAGAGGGTGACCCGGCCAACGAGTGAAAACTCGGAATGTGCCAAGGGAAAAGCTAGCCAATGAAATCCAGGCTATGAGGTAACTCGAAATAGGGAGCAAAAGGCTCGGTAAATTGAACCTGTTGTGGCCTTAGCAGCTGGAGCTGCAAAGACCGCACCAGCTTCGGGGACTAACGTTGGGGGGATACCCCCGGGTAGGGTCATGCTGGGGTATAAAGGCCGAGTTAGCCGAGGTACGGCAAGGTCAAAGCGAATGCTGGCCGAGTCACCCCAAGGCAGGCCGAATCATGGAGTAACCCGGACCGGAGGATGCGCGCCTAACTAAGTCCCGGTCGACGTATGTCGTATGCCGGCAGGATTTATGTAACTTGTATGCAGGTACCCGTGTGGCCGGGTTAATAAGCTATGATACGGGTTATGTCAGGCTTGCAAGAGAAGGAAGGTATCTCGCTGGTCAAAAGGTGGTCACTGTATGCTGAAGCGTGAGCGAAGCACATAGAGGGAAGGACCACCGAGGCGTGGCCGACAAGGATGACGCGCCTTGCGTCGGATGACGCTGGCGCCGCAGAGGCTTACGTAGCCTCTGCATGGCTTACGATGGCGAAAAGTGATCCGGTCGGTTTGCTATTTTGGGAAGAGGCATATTCCTAGGAATATGCCTCCACGTATTCCCTAATTGGAGACCTAGCCTCCCCTTTATAAGGAGCGCTAGGTCCTCTATAGAAAGGGTTGGCATTTGACTAGTTGGTTCCTGGGAGATAGGTAGTGGTGAGAGTAAGAGAGCACCTTCTTCCTCCTCTCTCCAATACAGCTCAAGGAGCATTTGTAAACCTTGAGAACCTAGTGAATACAAAGCATCTGTGTGTGGAATCACCACACTATCCCTCCCTGGATTCCTCTAGTGCATATTGGCCCCACCTTTAGCCTATCCATGGCATCTTCCGTGACACACCACGGCATTCCACAATATCTTTCAACTCAACAATAGCTCTAGTGTTTTCCATTAGATGATTTTGCACCCTTTTATTAAAATTATCTTGCTTAACAATAAACTTATCAAATTCTTCTAAGAATTGATCAGGAGGTTTAGAGTAAGGGATATCACCTTCATCAACGTGTTGGAGAGAGTGTACCTCAATAGTGGATGAGTAGGAAATAGGCTTACATAATTCTTCAATAGGAGGTAAATTCTTGACATCTGCAGCTTTAATTCCCTTCTCCTTAAGACATTTCTTAGCTTCCTTCATCACTTCATCATTTAATTCAATAACTCCCCTCTTCTTTGATGTTGGAATAGGCACCGGAATAGTAGGTTCAGGTACAATAACTTCAGGTATAGATTTGTTTAGGAGCAGTCCAATCTTCATAGTTCTTGCTTATTTTAGCCATTAATTCCTCAGCTTCCTTAGGAGTCCTATTCCCGAAAAGACAATCAGCACAACTATCTAGGTATGTCCATATTCTTCAGTTAGTCCATTATAAAATATATCAAGAAGCTCATTCTTAGGTAATGGACTTCCATCTTGTGCATGAATCAAAGCACAAAACCTTGCCCAAGATTCAGGCACTACCTCTTTTTCTCCCTATTTAAAATCAAAAAGTTCCTGCAAAATAGCATGTCTAGCACTAGGAGGACAATATTTCTGCAGGAAAGTACTAATCAAGCACTCGGGGCTATCAATAGATCCAGGAGGTAAATTACTAAACCAAGTTTTAGCTTCTCCTTTGAGTGAAAAATGGAAAATCTTAGCAACAAAGTAAGTATGCATCTTAATATCATCAGAAAACAAGCCACTCATGGTAGACAGTTCATTCATATGTGCTACCGCACTTCCATTCTTAGTCCCACAAAAAGGTTCTTTCTCGACAATAGCTATGTAAGATTAATCGAGAGAGAAATCATAATCTTCATCTATAATGTTTATGGGAGAAGCAGCAAACTTAGCAATAGGAGACAATTTGGGTCTAATAGTACGACACTCAAGGAGACTCTTAGCATCGCTCCTATCATGGGTGTTTTTACATTCTTTAATAAATTCATCGTTCATCTCAACATAACCATCCTCAATATCATAACTTTCACTAGACTCAGGTGAACTAACAGGTGTGGTAGTGTCTTCATTAGGAGTTTCGGTATTTCCAGCTATAGTTCTAGCAATCGTATCATCTAGGAAAGGACCTAATGAACCACTCTTATCAATCACAGTAGAAGCAGCATCATAAGCATCAGAAGTTTCAGATTCAGCAGTAGTAGTAGTTTGTGTAGCATGCGTATGTGGTGGTGTAACGAGCTTACTTATAACAGATGGTGAATCAAGAGCAGCAGAGGTGTTCAGAACCGTACCTCTTCTTGTAGTGGATGGTAAAATAGGAAACTTGCCATCGTGAGATTTACCCATGATGGATGGATAGCAGAGAACAATAGAGAATCCAAGTGAACTTGATAAATAAAGCTATGCTCCCCGGCAACGGCGCCAGAAAATAGTCTTGATGACCCACAAGTATAGGGGTGTATCGCAGTATTTTCGAGGGAAGTGAAACCCAATTTATTGATTCGACACAAGGGGAGCCAAAGAATATTTATAAGCCTTAACAACTGAGTTGTCAATTCAGCTGCACCTGGAAACAATCTTGCTCACAGCAGTTTATCAGTAGCAACAGTTTTGTAGTAGGAATAGTAAAGTAGCAGCAGTAGTAAAGTAAAGACAGCAGGAACAATAGAAGTAAACAGTGGAATTCGAGTGCGGTAGGCATAGGGATGGATGGACGGGCGTTGGATGGACAAGACAATTCACATGGCAATCAGAACATAGGGCAATTGCAGATAAATAAGATAAAGCATCCAAGTACTAGATAATCCTAGGCATGTGTCCCATATATAGTCATACGTGCTCGCAATGAGAACTTGCATAACATCTTTTGTCCTGCCATGCTGTTTGCAGCAGGGATCTCAAGGGAACTACTGGAAATTAAGGTGCTCCTTTTAATAGAGCACCGGAGCAAAGCATTAACACTCCGTGAACACATGTGATCCTCACATCAAAGCCATTCCCTCCGGTTATCCCGATTTCTATCACTTCGGGGCCATTAGTTCCGGACAACAACGTGTGTATACAACTTGCAGGTAAGACCAAAAACAATACTATCATAATGAATCAATAACATGTTCAGATCTGAAATCATGGCACTCGGGCCCTAGTGACAAGCATTAAGCATAACAAGTCGCAACAAAGTCATAAAGCACTAATAAAAGATCACTAGTAGAAAATGGGCCTTTGGTTCGGGCCATTAGTCACGGGCGTGGCTGGGGCCGGGACTAATGGTCCGAAACAGACGGCCCGAGGAGGCCGAGGCACTTTATCCCAGTCCGTAAGGAACCATTAGTCCCGGTTTGAGATACAAACCGGGACAAATGGGTCTGGGCCGGCGCGCGTGCTCCTGGAAGTACCTTTAGTCCCGGTTTGTATCTCAAACCGGGACTAATGGCCTGGCCCTATATATATGCACCCAGCCCTCCACTCTCTCCTGTTTTTTTCCTATGTGAGAGGTGGGTATAACTTTGTGCTAACTTTTTTTCTTCATATGCACTAGAGGTGTTCGGTGAAATGCCTATTAGAGCGATGCCACTTGAGTTCACACAAGACAAAATATGATATGAGGTGCTAGAGCGACACTTAAGGTTTCTCCTCTTTGTGTTGAAGTGTCCTAAAAGGTTAGCAACTATTTTCTCGTTTTGACTCCGCGGTACTAATTTAAGCATCGTGATTGCGTTTGATATATATGCATGGTTGTATGATGCAGATGAGCCACAAATGGATGTACGGTGACCGACGCTCTGACGCTTGCAAAGAAGGCGTGCGTTCTGTTCGCCTTGTGGCCGAGGCGAACAAGCGGTGGGATGGTTTTATGTGTTGTCCATGTGTTGAATGTCGGAATGAGCAGGCTCACACTTCCTCAAGAGTCATTCAGAGCCACCTGCTTCGATCCGGTTTCATGTCCGGCTATAATGTTTGGACCAAGCACGGAGAAAGAGGGGTTATGATGGAAGACGACGATGAAGAAGAGAACGATGATGACAACTACCGATCTATGTTCCCTGAATACGATGATACCGCAGTTGAAGATAATGAAAAAGAAGGGGTTGAAGAACGGGAACCAGATGAGCCCGTTCATGATTTTGGTCGGTTCATTAGTGATGCAAGGCGAGACTACGACACAGAAAAGGAGAGGTTGCAGTTCGAGCAGATGTTACAGGACCACAACACATTGCTGTATCCAACTTGTGAAGATGGCTAGAAGAAGCTGGGTAGCACACTAGAATTGTTGAAGTGGAAGGCAGAGATCGGTATGACTGACTAGGGATTTGAAAAGTTGCTGGTAATAATGAAGAAGCTTCTTCCAAGAAATAACCAATTGCCCTCCAGTACGTACGAAGCAAAGAAACTTGTCTGCCCTCTAGGATTATGCAGAAGATACATGCATGCCCTAATGACTGCATCCTCTACCGCGGTGAGAAGTACGAGAATATAGATCACTGCATTGCGGTATAAGATCAGAAAAGATGACCCTGGTGATGTTGAGGGCGAGCAACCCAGGAAGAGGGTTCCTGCCAAGGTGATGTGGTATGCTCCTATAATACCACGGTTGAAATGTTTGTTCAGAAATAAAGAGCATGCCAAGTTGTTGCGGTGGCACATGGAAGACCGTAAGAAAGACAGGATGTTGGGGCACCCTGCTGATGGTCGGCAGTGGAGAAAAATCGAGAGAGACTTCCTGGACTTTGCTGGTGACGCAAGGAACTTATGGTTTGGTCTAAGTACCGATGGCATGAATCCTTTTGGGGAGCAGAACTGCAGTCACATCACCTGGCCCGTGACTCTATGTATCTACACCCTTCCTCCTTGGTTGTGCATGAAGCGAAAGTTCATTATGATGCCAGTGCTCATCCAAGGCCCGAAGCAACCCGGCAACGACATTGATGTGTACCTAAGGCCATTAGTTGATGAACTTCTATAGTTGTGGGCCAAACTAGGTGTATGTGTGTGGGATGAGCACAAACAGCAGGAATTTGACCTACAAGCGTTGCTGTTCGTAACCATTAATGATTGGCCTGCTCTTAGTAACATTTCAGGACATACGAACAAAGGATACAATGCATGCACGCACTGTTTAGATGAGAATGAAAGTATATATCTGGATAAATGTAGAAAGAATGTGTACCCGTACAATCGTCGTTTTCTTCCACCCAGTCATCCCTTAAAGAAGAAAGGCAAGCATTTCAATGGCAAGGTAGAAACCCCGACGAAGCCTGTCCCCCGTAGTGGTGCTGATGTATTTGGTATGGTCAAGGATTTGGATGTAATCTTTGGAAAGGGTCCTGGAGGAAAACCTGTTCCGAAAGACCCCATTACCGGACACGCACCCATGTGGAAGAAGAAATCTATATTTTGGGAGCTACCCTATTGGAAAGTGCATGAGGTCCACTCTGCAATCGACGTGATGCACCTGACGAAGAATCTTTGCGTGAATATTCTAGGCTTCCTGGGCTTGTATGGGAAGTCAAAAGATACCCCGGCAGCACGGGAGGACCAGCAACATCATAAAGGACGAGACGGCAAGCATCCAGGGCAGTTTCAAGGGCTTGCCAGCTACGCTCTTACCAAAGAAGAGAAGGAAATCTTTTTTGAAGTCCTTTTCAGTATCAAGGTCCCGTCTGGCTTCTCGTCGAATATAAAGGGAATAGTAAATATGAAAGAGAAAAAATTTCAAAACCTAAAGTCTCATGACTGCCATGTGCTTATGACGCAATTGCTTCCGGTTGCATTGAGGGGAATTCTACCAGAAAATGTTCGACTAGCCATTGTGAAGGTATGTGCATTCCTCAATGAAATTTCTCAGAAGGTAATCGATCGAGAAAGTCTACCAGGGTTACAGATTGATGTGGTCCAATGTCTGGTCAGCTTCGAGTTGTTGTTCCCGCCATCCTTCTTCAATATTATGACGCACCTCCTAGTTCACCTAGTCCAAGAGATTAGAATTCTCGGTCCTGTGTTTCTACACAATATGTTCCCCTTCGAGGGGTTCATGGGAGTCTTAAAGAAATATGTTCATAACCATGCTAGGCCAGAAGGAAGCATCTCTAAGGGCTATGGAACAGAGGAGGTCATTGAGTTTTGTGTTGACATTCTTCCTGACCTTAAGCCGATTGGTGTTCCTGAATCTCGGTATGAGGGGAGGATGACTGGAAAAGGCACACTAGGAAGGAAATCAATGGTATGTAGGGACGGGCATTCTTTCACTCAAGCACACTACACAGTTCTACACAATTCCACCGTGGTGGCTCCGTATATCGAGAAACACAAGAATATTCTACGCTCCGAAAACCCGGGGAAGCCTGAAACCTTGATTAAAGGGGAACACGAGAAGAATTTTGGCAATTGGTTGCAGACACATCTCATGAATAACACCACTGTTGGAGATGAGTTGTACTCGTTGGCCAGGTTACTATCTTCGACTATATGTACTATCCAAGGGTACGAGATAAATGGGAATACATTTTACACGATCGCCCAAGATAAAAAGAGCACCAACCAAAACAGTGGTGTCCGCTTTGATGCAACAGATGACAATGGGCAGATTGACACATATTATGGGTACATAGAGGATATATGGGAACTTGACTATGGACCTACTTTTAAGGTCCCTTTGTTTCGGTGCAAATGGGTCAAGCTAACAGGAGGCGGGGTACATGTAGACGAAAAGTACGGCATGACAACAGTGGATCTCAACAATCTTGCGTACATGGATGAGCCATTCGTCCTAGCCAACGATGTGGCTCAGGTTTTCTATGTGAAGGACATGGCTACCAAACCGAGAAAACGGAAAGATAAGAAAAAGAGTACATAATACGATGAGCCAAAGCGCCACATAGTTCTTTCAAGGATAAGAAACATCATGGGAGTGGATGACAAGACAGACATGTCAGAAGATTACAATAAGTTTCATGAAATTC
This sequence comes from Avena eriantha, assembly GCA_910589775.1. Classification (NCBI taxonomy): domain Eukaryota; kingdom Viridiplantae; phylum Streptophyta; class Magnoliopsida; order Poales; family Poaceae; genus Avena; species Avena eriantha. Next base: position 31,057,476 of record OU342741.1, read on the forward strand.
CGCCCTTCAAAGTGAAAACTGACCCAAGCATCCTGTTAAATGATGAAGATTCTCCATGGTTACGGTGCAGAAAAAAACCACAACACTAGATGTTGGTGATGTGTAATAATGTATTAAACCTTTTATTTGAGACATAAATCTATGTAATTAAACCTTTTATTTGAGACATAAATCTATGTAATGTATTAAACCTTTTATTTGAGACATAAAGGTCCCCTTTCATGTAATACATCTTGCTCAATCAAACTAGACGTTCTCAGCCGCGGTAGGTGATCACACAAAGAGAAGGAACCATCACAAAAGAAGGAACCCACAAACACTAAGGATACATAGCACAACTGAAAATTAAGAAACATGCCTAATGGTTGGAGTGATTCAGTCATGCTCCTGCCTAGCCCTATAATACGCGCCACTGTAGTCGTCGTAGTCGCTGGAGCCATCGTCGTTGTCGTCGTCGGGGTCGCCGTAGTCGAACCTTGAAGGTTCGGCACGCGTGGGCTGGATTTGAGGGTACCGCAGGCGGGGGTTATTGCCGGTCGTGTTGTAGGACATGACACTCTGGAGAGTCCGGCCGCACCACCACAGCCGACGGCCAGCCTCGTTGAAGTTCGAAGGAGGTGGACTGTCCTTCTCGTGCCTAGCGAGCGCCTTCTCATGTCGATTGATGAAGAAGGCTTCCCAAGTCGAGAAATAGTCGGGATGCCAGTTGGGATTCCTCCGCTGCTCTGGCGTGAGCTCGAGGTAGTAGTGGTTCGTGATGGCCATCCGGCGCTCCACACCTAGAGGTACAGGAGGGACCAGCACGCCTCCGGCGCTCAGCATCCAGCCGGTGGGGACGCGGTAGCCCGGTGGGCAGGGGTAGTTCGAGGCGCAAAGTGCCTCCGCCTCCCGGGTGGTTAGAGATACGATGGAAGCCATGGGAAGAGAATGATGAGTCTAGATATGATATGTAAATGGAGGCCAAGCGTACATATATATACTGAAAAAATGGTGGGAAGACAGAGGTGGGAACCGGTGGAAAGCGCGGGAACGCAGCGGCGCGGGAATCTTTCATCCCGGGTGGGGGCTCAAACCGGGACAAAAGATGGGGGGGCCTTATTTGGGGGAGGCATATCTGGGAGGGCCTTATCTAGGGGGTGGCTAACCTTTAGTACCGGCTGGTGGGTGCAACCGGCACTAAAGGTGGTTTTTGTGTCATCTAACAAAACTTTCGGTGGGATAAGGACGCGTGGGTAACCTTTAGTATCGGGTGGGGGCTCAAATCGGGACTAAAGCTGTCGGTAGGATAAGGACACGTTGGTGGACGCACTGCTCGATGAGATAAAGCATGTAGCGCACGACACCCTGTCGGAGGAAGAAGACAAAGTAGAAGCGGCGCCGTGCCTATAAAAGGAGCATCGATACGCCATGGCAAGCAACTCAACAAGCCAACATGGATGGAGAGTTTCATCCCCATGGATGGAGGAAAGGGTTGGGAAATCTCCCGTGGCGGAACTTCGGAAGATGCCCTTGGTGCACACGCCCTATGGCATCTTCGAAAGTTCCGCCTCGGAAAATATTTTCCTGCTAGCCCGTGAAAGACTCCATCTCCGCCTCCCTAGGGTTAGAGGTATGGTGGAAGCCATGGGATAGAGTGGAGAGAGGCGGCAGATATGAGTCTAGATGTGCTATGGAAACGACCAAGCCAACATGGATGGAGAGTTTCATCCCCATGGATGGAGGAAAGGGTTGGGAAATCTCCCGTGGCGGAACTTCTCGAAGATGCCCTTGGTGCACACGCCCTATGGCATCTTCGGAAGTTCCGCCTCGGAAAATATTTTCCTGCTAGCCCGTGAAAGACTCCATCTCCGGCTCCCTGGGGTTAGAGGTATGGTGGAAGCATGGGATAGAGTGGAGAGAGTTGGCAGATATGAGTCTAAACCCTAAACCCTAAGTCAGAGGAGGGAACTCTAAACCCTAAGTCAGAGGAGAGAACCCGAAACCCTAAACCCTAAACCCTAAACTAAAAACCCGAAACCCTAAACCCTAAACTAAAAACCCTAAACCCTAAACCAAAAACCCTAAACCCTAAACCCTAAACCCTAAACCAAAAACCAAAAACCAAAAACCCTAAACCCTAAACCAAAAACCCTAAACCCTAAACCCTAAACCAAAAACCCTAAACCGTAAACCCTAAACCCTAAAGGGGCTACGATCCGGAAGAGAACGGGCGGGAAAAAATAAGGCGGGGTAGACGATCCGGGGCCCCCGGTCTAGGGTTTCGCCGGAGGAAGACCACCGGAGCGTCAGAATTACATAAAAATGCCAAAATGGTTAATAGTTTGACTAGTTAGAATAATTATTTTACAAAACAGAAAATTGATTTGAATCACTTATTTAAAAATATGCAAAATATAATATTTAATGCATTTTTAAATTGAAAATGGCAAAATGGTTATTAGTTTCACTAGTTAGAATAATTATTTTATAAAACAGAAAATAGATTTGGATTACTTATTCAAATTCAAGAACTTTTCATGTTGAAATTTTTCTCAAATTCATAAGTATGCAAAAACTGTAAAATTCAAATGTTTAAATAATATGCTAATTGAATTTTTTTTAAACAGACGCGCCCCAGGGTGATTTTTTTTTGAAAAAGTGACCTTTAGTCCCAGTACGTGCTACACACCGGGACTAAAGGTGTGGCGTTGGCGCGCGCCTGTTGGGCTGGGCCGAAAAGACCTTTAGTCCCGGTTCGTATCACGCACCGGGACTAAAGGGTTTAGTCCCGGTGCGTGATACGAACCGGGACTAAAGGTACATCGCCTTTATATTCCCGCGCCCCTTCTTCTCCCCAAACCACCACACTCTGCTGCAGGGACGAAGCGCGCGAGGACGACGACGCACAGGACGCCGGCAGGCTGCCCGACCACTCCACCGCCAGGTCCGGCGGCCACCAGCGCGTCGTCCCCCCACTCCAACGCCGCCATCAGCTAGCCAGATCCAGCCGCCGCGCGTGTGCCCCCGGCCAGCAGGTATCGCGCCCCTCCCCTTTCTCCCATCCGGCATTGGCGGCGCGGCACCTGTACGTGCACGCCGGCACGCGGCGGCGCCGGCCACTGTGGGCGAGCAGGCCGGCCGGGGCAGCAGCCGTGCACGCCGACGGTGGTGCGCGCGAGCAGGCCGGGGCGGCACCCCAGGCCACTTCTAGCTACTAGCTAGTTAATTATATTTTTTATTTTTTATTTTTTATTAGTATATAGTAGTGTAATATAAAGTTTATTTTTTAATATATAGTAGTATATATTAGTGTAGTATGTTAATTAGCGTAGTATATTTTTTTATTTTTTAGTAGTATATAGTAGTGTAATATAGTGTATTTTTTTAATATATAGTAGTATATATTAGTGTAGTATGTTAATTAGTATAGTATATTTTTTTATTTTTTAGTAGTATATAGTAGTGTAATATAAAGTGTATTTTTTATTTTTTTAGTAGTATATATTAGTGTAGTATGTTAATTAGTGTAGTAGATTTTTTTATTTTTTAGTAGTATATAGTAGTGTAATATAAAGTGTATTTTTTATTTTTTTAGTAGTATATATTAGTGTAGTATGTTAATTAGTGTGGTATATTTTTTTATTTTTTAGTAGTATGTAGTAGTGTAATATAAAGTGTATTTTTTATTTTTTTAGTAGTATATATTAGTGTAGTATGTTAATTAGTTTATTATATAATATGTTAGTGTAGTATATAGTATGGTGGTGCTCGCGGGGCCCCGCACTTAGGGTTAGGGTGGTAGTGCTCGCGAGCCCCGCACTTAGGGTTAGGGTGGTAGTGCTCGCGGGCCCCGGGACTTAGGGTTAGGGTGGTAGTGCTCGTGGACAGCCAGACTTAGGGTTAGGGTGGTTGTGCTCGCGGGCCACCGGACTTAGGGTTAGGGTGGTAGTGCTCACGGGCAGCCGGACTTAGGGTTAGGGTGGTGGTGCTCGCGGGCCCCCGGACTTAGGGTTAATGTGGTAGTGCTCACGGGCCCCCGGACTTAGGGTGGTAGCAAATTGCGTGTTCATATTATTGTTTAGTATTATTTTATGCAGCAATATTGAATGAAAAATGTTATTGTGTGCATTTTGTAGAAAACTATGGATCCAATCCAGAGAGACCTAGCATAGGAAGAAATTCTCGAGGATATGATCAACGACACCCCCCATGTTGATCCACCCGAATCTCCGTCGATTTATCTGAACCCCTCCGGTGAGGGAGAGGAGGTCGACCGAAATGATCAAGGAGAAGCCGACGGCTCCGGTGGTGGAGAAGCCGACGGCGAGGTATATATATGAAGTCTGGTGATCAGTAGATGCATTAACTGAGTTGTATATATATATATATAAATTGACGAATGTTTCTTCTCTTAGGCCTCCACATCGAGCAACAAATATTCCAAACGAGGCCCGGCCAAAAATTTGGACGCATCTACGCGTTATACAATTACATTGGTGTCACCATGGGGTGAACCGGTGGAACCCGAAAAGGCTAAAACTGTATTTAAACAATAATGCGGAGTTATGGTTAGGGATCGCATCCCGATCACTGTTCGAGAGTGGAATAAGACCAAAGGGGCGAAAGAGGGTGAGTATGTCTCCGACAGGTGCAAAGAGGGTCTTTGGAATGACCTCATGACACATTTCACCCTGTCAGAATGTGAGGATGATGCCGACACAGCTGCATTGAGGAAGAAAGTCAAGCAGTGGACTCTTACGAAGATGGCCGAACTATTCAAGAACTTGAAGAAAGCATTATGGCCAAAGTATCAGAAGACGAAGAAGACTCCTAAATTTGAATAATATCTAACGAAGCAGCAGGCTAACTGGGATGCATTTGCGAAGTACAAGGAGTCACAACCTGCTATGGAAATGTCAGAAAAAAACAAGAAAAATGCCGCGATGAAGAAATATCACCATCACCTGGGGCCAGGGGGCTACACGGCTGCCATGCCAAAGTGGGATGCTAAAGAGAATGAGCTGCTTGCTAAAGGGATCACTCCGGAACCAATACGCGAAGAATGGGATCTGAGGGTAAGGAATTGGTTCCTTGGGCATGGGAGTGAGTATGACGAAAGTACAGGGGACCTTATTTGCAGTGACGGGATTAGGATACCCCGGGATACATGGCAGAAAGTGGTGAAGGAGATTAAAGCGGGGACAACAAAGTTCCGTCCCGATAGAGAGAAAGACTTGCTGACAAAGGTCCTCGGGAATGACGAACGCGGAGGACGTGTACGAGGCCTTGGCCCTAGTTATACGTGGGAGATGGGGTTTCCCAAAGACAGAGATACTTATAGGAGCCGAGAGAGAGCAAAGAGGCGACGGTAGGAGGAGGAGGGAGACAGGTTCACCGAGTTGCTAGGAACACTTCAAATGCATCAGCAACAGATTGACGAACTTCGAGGAGCAGCGCGCCTGCAAGATCCTGTACTCGATATTACCGCCGTCCCATCTCAGCGGAAAAGCAGCGTGGCTAAATCGGAGGTCCCTTCTGACGATGCACGTACGGTAGATGGCGGTCCCGGCTACCCCGTGGATGGAATCAAGGAGCAGGCATCTTGTGAGCTCCATCAGAAGGTGAAGAACCTATCCAGCAAGGTGGCGGTCGGATGTGCTTTACCTTGTCCACCTGGCGCACGCTGGCATGGCCGTGAGATTCCAGCTGGCTATGCTAAAGTTAGTGTGGATGAAATCGCAATGGGGTGGGACTCAATGGAGCTTGACATCCCTGGACCTGAAGGTGAGAGGACACTCGGAGAAGTACTGGGTGGTATCATTCTATGGGACAAGAACAACATCAAGCTTCCAGGCTGGACGCCAAAGCCAACACCGCCTCCGAGTGGTCGCATGTCACCTTCACCTCCATCACCTCCAAGATGCCCACCCCATGACTACGACCACCACAGCCCGAGTCCATCTCGATCTCCGCCGCAGCCTCCGATTAGTACTAAACGACGCAGGAGCCCAAAACGACAAATGTCGCCCCTCCCAAGAGTACCTCATAAGAATCTTCCTATCAGACCTTACGATCGTACTGACGAGGCAACCGACATGATCGTAAAGGCCAAATGTGTTGCGCAGCTTCAAAAGAAGAAACCCGAGCCCGCCCCGGTATACACCGAGAAGCAAAAAGCGTATGCACTTTCTTTTCTGAACACAAAATCGCAATATGACTTGCACCATAAGCCAGATGACTATCGACGCACACTTCAGAAGGAAGTGAAGAAGAGCAAATCAAGTAGAAGTGCAAGCGCAAGCAAATCATCAAGTCAAAGTGCAACCGAGAAAAGAAAGGACATCCCCCAGCTCGGGGAACAGGCCAAAAAATCGAACCCACCCCTCAAGGTGGTATCCTATGACACTCCCTAGCAGGATATGGAAGAAGCTAAGAAGCTTGCAGCCGCTATGAATATGACTGTTGAGGAATTGCTAGGTTCCTAGGACGACAAGTTACCCAAGGCTCAGGTAGTCCCTACATATGTCCCAGGGAAGCCTCTGGTCAGCTTTGAGCAGTTCCAACAACTGCCAACACAAATGCGGAGTTTACATAAATGGTACTTGAAAGCCGTAAAGGAGGAGAGAATAATGATCGTGGCGAAAGTCCCACATGACTACTACTTCCGAGAATAAGAGGTCCATGTTGAGTTTCCAGAACTCTTCCGGTTATACACTTTCGACGCCCTCGACAAAAGTGTCATGAGTTGCTATTGTCTGTAAGTTGTTGAATTCATTGTCTGTATATAAGCTGTTCATTTGTTCAGTTGTTCAGTTCATTGCATGTAATTATCCTAATTATATCCTTTTGTACTCTATTATAATGCAGAATGAAGATCATGGAATGTAAAAGAAGGTCAATCTTCAGTGTTGGGTTCATTGACCCAGATAAAATACATTGTCGGACGCTAAAGGATAAACCCGAGGACACACAGGAAAACCTTCTAAGGTTTCTAACGGAGCAAAATTTCTGTGACCACATACTGTTTCCTTACAATTTCGTGTGAGTGTCTTACTCTGTTGTACACATTCTCTTTTGCTTACTCGATATTAAGTGTAATTGATGAGTTACTGATGTATATATAAACGTGTACAGTTTTCACTGGATTCTCATGGACATTCAACTTGATAAGGGAAGAGTTGAAGTCATGGACCCATTAAAGAGACTCCTGGAATAGTTTAGTGACATGCAGTACATGCCCCAGAGGTAATTTTCGCGCTACAACGGTCTCTTTCGTTGATTTTCTGAGATATCACGTAATAAATAACTCATTCATTTTCTTTACCGGGTAGGGTTTGGAACCAGTTCAAGAGTGCGGCTACGGGTGACTTTACTGAGAAGCTGACGTTTAAGCCGGTCTCGGTAAGTAGTAGGCGCATCTCTTTACTTCTAGTTTCAATACAATTATGATGCTAGATTATTATTTTGATTGAATTCTATTCTCGTAAAGTGCACGAGGCAGCCACAGGGGACGAATCTATGTGGGTTCTACGTTTGCGAGTTTATTCACACGTTTACCAGTGAGCTGAATGATTATAGAGTCGATGTAAGCAATACATTCATAACATTATTTTTATTACCGTCACTTTTTGTTATCATGATTGATATTCATATTGATCTCCTTTTCTTATATAGTTCGAGAAAATACGGGATCAGCTCCTACCACAGCAACGCGTAGTAGCAATTGCTGAAGAACTGGCTGGATTCTTGATGAACGAGATGATAGATGACGCCGGAGAATTTAGTGTAAATAGGCGCCGATGATCCCCGACCGTGTAATTGAATAGACGGGCTCTAGTCCTGATAATTGTGATCTCCATGTGTAACTATCATGTATATATTTTTATGCTCGATCTTAAGAGAAGTTATCTTATGTATGCATGAACATGTACGGTATGTGGTAGCGTAGAAAACTATTTTGAAATGAAAAAAGAATACAAATTAAATTCTCTGCCGTGGCAGAGAAAGTGCCTAAAATTCTGCCGCGGCAGAGAACCATTTGTCCCGGTTCGTAATACGAACCGGGACTAATGGGGGGGCACCCAGCGCCCGCAGAGACAGCCACGTGGATGCCCATTGGTCCCGGCTGGTAAGAGGGCCGGGACTAATGGGTGGGCCTTTAGTCCCGCCCCTCCAGTCCCGGTTACCAGGACCGGGACTAAAGCCCCTTACGGGCCGGGACTGGACGCCCGTTTTCCACTAGTGGATACTAGGCACCATGCCCTAACAATCTGAACGATCTCATCCAATCCCTACCATCCCCATATCCTACAGCGCGGGATTACTCACTCATAGATGGGGGGAACATGGATGGTCGATGGAGAAGCGATGGTGATGATGATGGCGATGATCTCCTCCAATTCCCCGTCCCGGCAGGGTGCCAGAACGGAGATTCTGATGCTGTTTCGTGGAATCTAGTGGTGGCGGAGGAGCGGAACTCCTTCTGGAAAAACGTCGAACCCCCGGAGTTTTTAGGTCAGAAGGCTTCTTATAGGTGAAGAGGGAGACCGAGGGGGTGCCTGGGGGGCCCACACCACCCCCTAGCGCGGCCTAGCCTGGCCCGCGCCACCAGGTGATGTGGCCACCCCCTGGCTATTCTCCGTCTTGTAATCTGGCTCCTGGAGTCTTCGGGTGAAATAGGATTTTTGGCATATTTTCCGGGATTTTTCCTGATAGTTGATTTTCTGCAAAAAAGTAGACACCAAGGCAATTGTACTGAAAACAGCGTCAGTCCGTGTTAGTTGCATCCAAATCACACAAGTTTAGAGGAGAAACAATAACAAAAGTGTTCAAGAAAGTAGATACGTTTTGGACGTATCAAGTCCCCCATCCCCATCCCTGCATCCACCATAGCCGCTAGCGATGAGGCCTCCGCCGGTCTCGGGTAGATCCCACTCGGCTAGGACCCCTACGAGGAGGTAGTTTACATAAGGCCGGAGAACCCCTATGACACCAGCATCGCCGACCCATGGTCGGAGGTAACCAGGGTTTTCTCCCCTTCCCTTGTTCTTGCCCCGTTCCCATTGTTGGATGCTAGATCATATGTTATTAGGGCTTGGTTGTTCATATTTTTACAGTAGATAATCCTCTTGCGTTAGATCTCGTATTTCGATAAATCCTCGTGTTCGTATTTGAACCCCCCCCCCCCCCGTTCGTAGTTGGGATCAGTATTCGATTTGGTTTGAGATTTGGGGAATAATCAGGAGATCTCAATCGGTTAATTTATGCAAATAATCAATCATGATAATCAAAGCATCTCAATCATGTCCTTATTGCACTCTACATTTTTTCCAATAGGAGGATAGCAGTGACGTCCGCAACGACGACGAGTCCAAGGACACCAAGACTCGTCATGTGCTGAGGAGGCTGAAGTCCGGCCAGTACAACAACTTCTTCGCTGGCGACGTGTACATGTGCCCCTTCTGCCCCAGTAGGAGGCTCCACGTCACGGCCTTCAACTCCCTCGTGAAGCATGCCGAGGACGTGAGGACCTGCGGCGAGTCCGTGAACGTCCACGGCTTCATAGCCAAGCACCAGGCGCTCGGTCTTCACCTCCAGAACCTCCAGAAGGTGGCTATCGAGGAGGGTCGCACGCCCAAGGCGCCCAAGGTCAAGAGACTAGGCAGCCAGAAGTGCAGGAGGCACCAGAGGGAGGAGGCGGGGGCCCTCCTGGCAGAGGCCATGAGGGGCCACTGATCTGCTGCTGCTGCTGTAAAGTAGCTTCTTTTATCTTGTCTGTGTTGAACTTGTCCGCTGCTGCTGCTGAGCAGCCTAATTGTCGAACCTCGTTAAGTACCTTATTATATAACCTATATTAGCTGCTTTATCTACATCTACTCTGTATACTGAATTTATTCATGGTGCTGTTAGTTTTGTTGCTCTAGATTTGCTACCAGATTGGGAAAAAACGTGGGCAAAAGGAACAATGAATGAAGAAAGAAGCTGCTCTAGATTCACTACCTTTTTGGGCAAAAACAAACACAACTGTTAGCGAGAGAGAGGGAAAAATTGCTCTTAAAAGGCCAATCTTAAAAATAACAAAAAAGAAAACTTCCAATTTAGGTGACAGGGCGCACGTAACCACCAAACACGCCCCACATGGTCCCACATCATGTCCTCAATAATCAGCGAGAGATGGATGGCTGGCCCGCTGTGTATCATGGCCCCACCTGTCAGCATGTAACGGTCAAGGCGACGTAACGTAACGATCAACGCACGACCCGCCCCAACACGGTCTCAGCATGTAACGGTCAAGCCTTTGACTTGACGGCGCCCCCATACGAGCGCATGTGAGGGTTTTGGAATGGAGAAAGGGCAAAAGTGAGAAAAAACTAAGCGACTAGGGAAAACTGAGTACAACTAACGAACTAGGGGCACGAAAATAGAACTCCCAAAAAGAAATCGAGGGCTTCGGCTTCACTGCCGCTCACCACGACCTCAAGGCATGGGCACCGGTGACACTGTGGGACGAAACCACTTGGAGTGAAGCGAGCGAGAATTCGCACATTGAGATCCAAGATCTGCCAGCGAAGGAAGAAGCAGTAGCCCAGGCTAGACAAGCAACCGAGCACGGAGGGCCTCCTCTAGGCATGGCAACCCCGAGTATAGGAGGGCAGGACAGAACTGACAGGTGGCAGCCAATGCCTGACCTACGAGGCAGACTACAACTGCTGCGGGCACAACCCTACACTCCTAGGGCGCGGCATCCTCGAGCTACGTAGAAGCCACGCACGCCACGCTCGCCCCTCAACCCTTGTGGTGTCCCCTTGATTATATAAAATGAGGCCCAGGTCACCAGACATGGATGGGAGAGGGCTCTTAGCATGGGGAAGGAAGCATTGTAAGTGTAATCATTCAATAGATACTCAATAGTTGCACAACGTAGGGATCCTAACATCGAGAACCTGAACCTGGGTAAAAAAAACTGTGTCCCACTCTGTTTGTGTGTTCGTCTAGCTTGTCGATTGAGATCGCCAGATGTTGCACACTAATCCGAACTAACAAAAGGATCCTATCTCCGGTGTTGGAAATCAAGACACGACAATTTTAAAACGGTATTTTACATGTTTATGGGATAAATCATTGGCTATATCCCGGATTTTTTTCAGAATTTGTTGTAACTCAAAAATATATGATTTTGAATTTTATTTTAAGACTAGGATCACTTGTGGGCATGTGGACCAAATCTTCACTCGTTCAACTCGTGATTTCATCTAGGAGGCCAAGATTTAACAACGGGCGAGGCTTCTTCCTAATCCCTAGGCGGCTCGTTTCTTTGACTAGCGTTGCGGATGGAGTAGACTCCTGGCCCGGGAGAGTGGCAGTGGGACCCAGACTCGGACTGGAGGCCCAGGCCCACCGTGTCCGTTCAGGAGACGAACTAGTACGGCGACAGACAGGGTTGGAGGATTGGCCTTATAAAATCAAGGCCACGGCCGGCCTAGCTGAGCAACTCGATCAATCATCGACGGACATCCTGTGCGTCGCGGATTGTGCTAAGTACGGTACGACGATGGCGGGCGAGGTCGGGAGGAAGAGAAGCTACGAGCAGCCGGACAAGGAGAAGTCGGACGACGCGATCTGGGAGAAGCGGAAAAAGTGCAACTTCTGGGAGGAGGAGGCCGCCGTTGCTGTGCCTGTTGCGATCGGGACCAAGAGAAGCTACGAGCGGGACGAGCATGTGTCGGACGTGATTTTCGTGAAGCGGTACAAGTGCAACTACTGGGAGGACCCCGCCTACGCGTGGCAGCTACGGGGCTGGAGTTCACGTCTCGCCCAGATGGCCGCTCTCGACAACGACGAGGACCGCTTCACGGAGAAGATGCGCGCCTGGCGCACAGACCGTCACCCACCCGACCACCAATGATCACCTCTTTCCACAAACAAAAGTAGATTATACTGATGATGATATCATCTCGTAGGATTTTTAGTTTTTGCGGGGAATCATCTGGTAGGATTATGAGTACACGTTCTTTCTAAATCCATCATTAAGTAGCATGTGATTGAATTATATGTTTTGTTATTTTTCTTGTCTAGCACTGTAACCGTAAACGTGCTATTTGTGATGTGCTAAATATCTCACCTATATGTGTGGTGCTTTTATTTTCGAAAACATCGAGGTGATGCACACGGCCTTGTATATTATATTATGCAAAATCACCAAACGAGTTTGACACAGGAAAGAAAACCCAAGGCCTTATGCCTCGGTGTTCTGTGATTGATGACCGATCGGTTTCCTAAAAAATAAGTAACCGAGCGTTCGGTCTCGGTGTATTCTCGGTTCCCGGTTTGTTCGGGATCGATCTCGGTTTATTCGGGTGCGGTATTCGGTTCTCAGTTTTTTTGCCCACCCCTAGCTGCTGTAGAAGCGTTTCATCCCGCATGTGCGCATGAATTTGTGAAGCCCTCCTAAAGCCTCAGATCGATGCCGCTTGAAGCCGTGAGCCTAGGAGCGATGATCCTATTGGCCGGGGTTCGCATGTCGTGCACCGTCGCCATTGAAATTGCATTGGATCTTCATCGGAATTTTGGATCACGTAGATGTAGGGAACTTATTTGTGGCTAACTAGATCTAATCTATGAACGAGAAAGTTGAATCTAATGAACCGATCTAATCTTTGATTTCGATCGGGTGCCGCGCCCCCGAGGAAAAGATTAATCTCCCCAGGGGTGGTGCGTTGCGGAAGTGGTGGAAGAACCCCTAGGATCGGCGCCGTGAGACTAACCACTCCGATACCATGTGAAAAATATTGAATCCCTAATATTGCGTTGTATTGATTTAAGCCTCATTGGGAGTATATATAGACATACAAACATAGAGGGGTGAAATCTGCGGTCTGGTATTCCTAGGAGAAACTTTTTTTTCTCTAGTACTTAGCCTGGTGTTGTCATCTTTCGTTCTGCAGAGGTTGTAACAGACTAGTTCGCGGTGGCTAGCTGCTCTCCGTCTGTAATCTATCTAGTCCTGGGTTTGGTATCACCCGGTGGTGTTGCGTTTTGGTGCAGACTTTGCAGTAACTTGGTTTCTCTTAATATAAATCCGGGGGAAATCCCTTTTATCAGCCTGTTTCGAGGAAATCCCTTGTATAAAAAAGAAAAACTTTAGGTGCTGGGTATTACTGACCCAGGTTAGGGCTCAATTTTATCATGGTGTAGAGATACTGCGTAGCTGCTTACCATGCACTACAAGAAAATTTATTGAACGTGTAAAATATGCCAACTAGTAGTGTGGCAGACACAAAGATGTGTCCATAAGTATTCCCTCCGTTTCAAAGTTTTATTTTGTGAAAGAAGTGTATCTGTACTTCTTTTAGCGTGTAGATTTACTCAAGATCTAGATAAACCTATACATTAAAAGGGATCTAGATACACTCATTCTACAAAGCTAAAACATCTTATATTTTGAAACGGAAGGAGTATACAACATGAGAATCAAAGCCTAGGACTCCTGTCTTTACTTGGGGCGAAGATTAATATAATCACTGGGGCCATACACCTCAAACAATTCAGCGAAAATGCCGTTATTCCTTCTCGGGTTGCATCCCATGTCCTTGCATAGCAAATCATTCACTGGTGGAAAAATAGCCTCTAGTCCCGGTTCATAAGGGCCATTGGTCCCGGTTCCAGAACCGGGACCAATCACTCAGGACTACCAATGGGTCTCCATGTTGACAGGCGAGCTACGAGGGGAGGGGGGGTGGATCATTGGTCCCAGTTTGTGGAAAAAACCGGGACCAGTGGGTCCCCACGTGGCAGCACCAGAGACGGGCGGGGGGTGGATCATTGGTCCCGGTTCTTGGCACGAACCGGGATCGTTGGTCTCTGTGCCGCGGCAGGATTTTCGGGCTATTTTTCTGCCGCGGCAGGAGGGTTTTGTGCCGCGGCATGATTTCGGGCTATTTTCTGCCATGACAGGATTTTTTTTATAAATTTAATGGTACTACATATATACAGCAATAATGAAACCACAATATATATATTACACATCATGCATGATCACAAATATATACACCGTCTCATCCGTCTTCTTGGTCGAAACATATATATTATAATGACAAACAATACTCTCACACAAATTTGATCTAATTTACACTTCTTTTATACACTTCACCTTTCCAAATGAAGTGGGTAATAGTATTCTCCTTTCGGATCTATGACTTGTTCTAACAAGAATTCGGCAATTTCCTCTTGAATTGCTTGCACGCGTTCTTGTGATAGAAGACCGTCCTGCATCCGGTCGATCTAATATAAAGAAGGGGATCAATATATATGAATAAACTAAACACAATTGGTGGTAATAAAATAAGTTGTGATTATTGTTTATCGTACTTCAATTTTTTTGATGTTCCGGTCTGCCCCCTTCTCTTTGGTCGTCTGGCGAATGAACTCGCAGACATAGTATCCACATAAGTTATTCCCGGCTTCCTGCCTCAAGCACTTTACGAGAACGGAGTTCAATCAAAATAATAATCAAGCATGATAATGGTGGTATTGAAACTAGAATCAAAGAGATGCGTGGATCTAGCAAGTAGTACTTATAGGCAATGGTTGAAATGTAAGCTCTGGCTTCCAAACGCCCCTAGTTTTGGCGGTGAACCGTTTCCAAGCCCTCTGGAGGCATTCCTGCATGTCTGCCCACTTTTCTAATGGTGTGCTTTTCGAGTCCAGGACTTTTACTACTCCGGTGTCAACAGAAATGATTAAAAGAATATAGTGGAAGCTTGACACACTAACAAAATATAACACGAGTCAATTATACTCTTAACATCGAGTAATCGAAAATAAAATGTGTACAAGACAGTAACACTCACGCAGCGTTGTAAGGAAATAGTATTTCCCTTTTGTTGCTGAAATATTTCAACGCTTTGAACAAGTTATCCTCTGTCTCTTTGGGATTTGTTTTTAGAGTAACTTCATGAACGAAATTACAGTCAACAAACCCAAGGTCAAAGATTTGTCTTTTGTTGCATTCTTGAATCTTCATTCTGCATATATAATTAGTATAGTGATTAGTAAGATTATACAAGCAACGAATGAGATGAGCTAGAAAGACTTAATTATAGAAATTAATAATACTTACAAACAATAGGCACTGACGATAGCTTTGTCGAGGGTGTCTTGTTGGTAAAACTGAAATAATTCTAGAAATTCAATCAGTATGAAGCCATATCCATGACCATAATGGTGGTGTTTATATGCAGCATAGATCCAGTTTTTGGAATCAGCACAGGCTTGGATGTACCATTTATGCAATCTTCGCATTTTTGTTGGTAGATCTTTGACTAACTCGGGTTTGACGAGAGGAGCCCCGTACTGGTACACGTATGTTGTTTCTTGGTACCCCTCGAACTCATGCATACGGCTCATGTACTCAGTAATAGACAGTCCATATAATTGGGCTTTTTCTCCGTACAGTCGAACAAACTCCGGATCAATGATCGGATCATGCCGCTCCTGGATCATCCACTCATTGGTATCGTACACTTTGAGCGGTTCGATCGATTGATTTTTCTGTTGTCCGAGCTGGGCAACTTCTTTCCTGACTCTCCGCTCTTTTGCCTCAGCCGACTTGGTAATAGAGCGATTATAGTCTGATGTGAGCGCTATGGGTTGGTGAAGCTGAATCTTAAGCGTGGCTGCTTTGGCTTTATCTTCTGCGGTGACCGGGAAAAATGCCTCTATCGGCCTTTTCTTGTTAGCCATGTCAATCTTCCACTTTTCATAATGGGCAGCTGCGGCCGCATCAGTTTCCTCATCTGTCTTCTCGCAAGGTAGCTTCTTCATATTCTGATGAGGTACTCTTGGGAGGGGCAATTGCTTACGTTTCGGTGATCGGAACGTGCTCTTGCTGTTGCTGGTGGTGCTGCCCCCCCTTTGTATACTTCCGCTTTTGTCTCTGAGGCTCAGGGGACGGAGACGGCTGAGGTGGCGATGGAGACGGTTGCGCTGAGCGGTGAGGTGGTGAAGGCGACGGTTGCGCTGGAGAATGGTGAGGTGGCGGCGAAGTTGGATTGCTGCTCTGAGGAGTGGCTGGCCTTGGCGGCACATAATTTGGAAGCATGATGCGCTCCTTTAGCCATAGAATAGTCCCCCCTTTGGCTTCTCCTAGTTGAGTCAGCTCCATATCTTCCCCTGCAGGGTGGTCTAGCTTCAGCTCCTCAAAATCTTCCTTCACCTCATCCACCATGACGACAGCGTACCCTTTTGGAACCGGTCGCAATGCCAAGTTGGGTTAGGCCCAATTGGTACCGCCATGCCAATCGCCGCCGTCACCCTTAAGTTCATAACCTGCACCTTTAGCTCACAAGCTGTTGTCTCCGTGATATCATCCATTGGGTAGCATTTAGGAGGAGATGTCGTCGGTGCATCATCATCAACATCATGGAGCTGCGTGGAAGCGACGCTGCTTTTCTTATTCGATGGGGCGCCGGTACCCTCGAATGCAGCTTCTACCACGTGCCGCTGAGATTGGCCGCTAGTACCTTGCTGTCTAAGTATGTCGAGTTGATCCTGGTGCCGCTTTAATGCTTCTTCTACATTATGCAGCCGGTCTGCAGTGGCCGCTTTCTCAGCTGCCTCCCTTTCCTTTCTCCTCTGATGGATTTTATCAGGATATCTCTTCATTTCCATGGGGAAGGCAACCTTCCACGGCTTGGAGCCTGGTGTGCCTCGTGCTCGTCCGTCGTGTTCAGGATTTTTAAGGGCCCATGTGAGCTCGTCGTTCTCTCTATCAGGAACGAACCGTCCCGCTGCAACATCATCTACTGCATTTCTAATATCGTTGATGGGCAGTAGGGGATCATCTTTGTGTTTCTGATTATATATTGCCCTCCCTTCTTTGTCCAACGTGCCCCCATGGCCGTAAAACCAGTTTCTCGCTCGTGGTGTCCATGTTGCGGGCTCTGGTCTGATCCCGGCAGTTATGTAATTGACCTCAAGTGCATCCCACTTAGGCATGCAACCGGCGTAGCCAGCAGGTCCCATGTTATGATGGTATAGTTTCTTAGCAGCGTTCTCCATATTTATCCTAGACTTTTCCTTAGCTTTCTCCGATGTCTTGTAGTTCAAAAAATCCTCCCACTGGTGTCTTAACTTAGGATAGCCGGCTTCATCGAAATTCGGAGTCTTCTCTACCTTGACAAAGTTATGGTACAGTTTCTTCTTCCAGTTCTTGAATGCATCGGCCATCTTGCTGAGAGCAAACTTCTTGAATCTTTGCACAAGCTCCCTTCTTGCTCTCTCCTCCTCATCTGGAGTCACATCAGGTTCCGGCAGGAGGAAATTAGTCATGAGCTTGTCAAAAAGCTTATATTTGGTGTTGTCGCCGACATACGGGACTCCACCGCCGCTTGGCCGATTCCATTCTTGAACGGTGATCGGGATGTAGTCCCTCACAAGAACTCCGCATTTCTTGACAAATTTTCTTGCGACATCGACGGGAGCTTGCGGTTCGCTATCTACACCGACCACGTCGATCCTATACCTCACAGTGTCATCCAACTTTTTTGTTGGGCCTCGTTTCGTTCTTACGGAAGAAGTTCTCGATCCGGAGGCCTAAAATAAGAAAGAGTGTTAATATATGCATGTATATATAGACAA
This sequence comes from Avena eriantha, assembly GCA_910589775.1. NCBI lineage: Eukaryota > Viridiplantae > Streptophyta > Magnoliopsida > Poales > Poaceae > Avena > Avena eriantha. The sequence continues at coordinate 31,075,092 of OU342741.1, forward strand.
CAGCATTTTAATTACAAAAATAGATATATACACCTCGCCGGTGTTTGTGAGATTTAAGGTTCCGCCAGAGCCGTCGCCTTCTTCCTTATCGGCTTCTCCCTTGTCCCAGGCTTCGGCTTCTACCTCACCGGAGCCGTCTCCTCGGTTGAGAGACTCATCTCCCTGACCGGAATCGTTCAGAAACTCACTCGTGACATCGATATCGATATCTTTATTTTCGCAGATCATCCCTTGGAGGATGTTTTCCTGATGTGTTGGATCCATAGTATCTGCAAGTTAAACAATCAACACATGGCATCGATAATGATATGACAAGTTAAACATAGTTGAAATTTAACCCTAAGGCATGCTTGGCAATTTAAGTGGGATCCGAATGGTCCAAACCCTAGTACAGGAGAGACCCCGAAATCACCTACGAGGGGCTGATTTCAATCTCTTATTAAACTTGTAATTAAAGTTGTTGAACAATGCATGATTATGAGTCTATTGTGTAGATCTCATTTTTCTGAACATTTTGATATATTATACATATTTTTCTGACTTAAAAATAATTAGTTATTGAATTTATAAGATTAAACTCTTTTCTGAAATTATTTAAACAAATATTAAACTTTTACTGCGTCATTATAACGTCAGCTCGGGGTGGGGTTTTTTTTTCTCCACGGCTAAACTAGCCACAGAGACTGACGCGGGGGGTCCAAGCCACCTCAGATGCCACGCTGGCGGGGCTTGGTCAGCGCCCACGTCACGCACACGCGACGCCACGTCGACGCCACCGTGGCGCCACGTAGGCTCGCCGGCGAACTGCCAGGCGATGGTGGAAGACGGCGGAGAGAAGCGCGCGGGGTGACTCCACTGTCCCGGTTCGAACCAGCGCGTCGTGGGCTACCTAAAATGGGCGGCGCCGCTACGGGAGGTGCGCCGGAGCAAGCCGTTTGACGGGGGCCGGCGGCGGCAGGTGCTCGTGGGGAGGATGATACAGTGAGGGAGGGAGACGTAGGAGTGGTGCTGGAGCACCAGTGGCTCACCAGGAGGCCGAAGGAGGGTGCGGCGAGGCCGAAGGAGGCAGGGCGCTGCCGGAATCAGTGGAGAACGCAGCGGCCGGAGTCGGGGAAGGTGGGGTCGATTGCAGCAAGGCGTAGCTTCCTTGCCTGCTCGCGGCGGCGGCTAGTGGCGCTCGGCGACGGGTGTCGATGACGTGAAGCGGCCGCTCTGGATTTGGGCAGCCTGCCGGCGTGATTTTGCTCCGCCGCAAATTTTCCTTAGCCGCGCGTCGATGTGCTCTGTGACTTGGGGGAGTTGGGGAGGAGGAAGGCCGAGGCTGTTAACTGTACAGACCATTGGTCCCGGGTCATCCTAATAACCGGGACTAAAGGACCAACGGTCCCGGTTCGTGCCACCAACCGGGACCAAAGGTCTGGGGCACGAGCGTTGTTGTGCTGCCACGTGCACAACTTTTGGTCCCGGTTAGTCCAACCACCCGGGACCGAAGGATCAACGGTCCTGGCTCATGCCAATAGCCGGGACCAAAGGCGTGGTAATGGCAGCGCGCGCATCCAGGGATCATCGGTCCTGGTTCGTAGGACAAACCAGGATCGTTGACCTGTTTTTTCAGATTTTGGCAAACCTTTTGGTCTTCCCGCCATTCTCAAATTTGTTTCTTCTTTAATTAATAAAATGTTTCAATTTAAGATGATTATTTATTTGGAATTTTAAAAACTTTTAACAGGAAAAGTGCTTCAATTTAAATAACTAATCAAAAACCATTTTATGTTTTCAAATAATTTTATTTGAACTATACAATTGTACTATTTACAATTAAAATTGCATTAACAAAATATTTATTGCATAATTTGGAATTTTAAAAAACTTTTAACAGGAAAAGTGCTTCAATTTAAATAACTAATCAAAAACCATTTTCTGTTTTCAAATATTTTTATTTGAAATATACGATTGTACTATTTACAATTAAAATTGCATTAACAAAATATTTATTGCATAATTTGGAATTTTAAAAAACTTTTAACAGGAAAAGTGCTTCAATTTAAATAACAAATCAAAAACCATTTTCTGTTTTCAAATATTTTTATTTGAACTATACAATTGTACTATTTACAATTAAAATTGCATTAACAAAATATTTATTGCATAATTTGGAATTTTAAAAAACTTTTAAGAGAAAAACTACTTCAATTTAAATAACTACTCAAAAACCATTTTCTGTTTTCAAATATTTTTATTTGAACTATACAATTGTACTATTTACAATTAAAATTGCATTAACAAAATATTTATTGCATAATTTGGAATTTTAAAAAACTTTTCAAGATTTGAACTACAAGTACATGATATAATGCTTGTGAATTTTTTAAAAAAATCATTTATAGGTTCACAACATGCTATTTCATTAGAGATCCACTTCAAGTTCAGCGAGGCTCAACCCTGGGCTAAGAAGTTTCATGCCCGCCGTTTTGAATATAGTTTGAAACGGGCATAAGAAATTCAAAAATGATCCAAACAATGTGAAACCTTCGCGTGGTGTCATATTATGTGTCACAGTTGCAAGGAAAAATATTGAACTTGAAAAATTGCAAACATCATAAAAAATCCTTCACAAAATGACCTATCATGTTCGAGGTTTCATGGCATTTAGGTCAAACCACCAATGTTATGGCTAGAATCAGGGCATAGTTTGTGATAATGTGCCCATATTGTGCACACATGTGTATCTTAGGGATGGCTTACGATGTTGCAGGAGGAAGTTTTCCCTTTCGACACACGAAAAAGCTAATTTCCATTTTTGAGGTGCCGAAATCGGGGTGTTCTGTGAAGCAACCACCAAATTAAAGTTTGGCATTGGTACCAAACCATTTTTCAAAAATACTATACCACCTTATATGGACAATTTCCCAACCGGTGTATCTGGAACCCTTCTGTCCATCCCTCATGAAAAAGACAAATTCCTGCCGAATCAGGCACGAGGTTGCCAAGATTTGAACTACAAGTACATGATATAATGCTTGTGAATTTTTAAAAAAATCATTTATAGGTTCACAACATGCTATTTCATCAGAGATCCACTTCAAGTTCAGCGAGGCTCAGCCCCGGGCTAAGAAGCTTCATGCCCGTCGTTTTGAATATAGTTTGCAACGGGCATAAGAAATTCAATAATGATCCAAACAATGTGAAACCTTCACGTGGTGTAATATTATGTGTCACAGTTGCAAGGAAAAATATTGAACTTGAAAAATTGCAAACATCATAAAAAATCCTTCACAAAATGATCTATCATGTTCGAGGTTTCATGGCATTTAGGTCAAACCACCAATGTTATGGCTAGAATCGAGGCATAGTTTGTGATAATGTGCCCATATTGTGCACACATGTGCATCTTGGGATGGCTTACGATGTTGCAGGAGGAAGTTTTCCCTTTTGACACGCGAAAAAGCCAATTTCCATTTTTGAGGTGCCGAAATCGGGGTGTTCTGTGAAGCCACCACCAAATTAAAGTTTGGCATTGGTACCAAACCATTTTTCAAAAATACTATACCACCTTATATGAACAATTTCCCAACCGGTGTATCTGGAACCCTTCTGTCCATCCCTCATGAAAAAGAAAAATTCCTGCCGAATCGGTACGAGGTTGCCAAGATTTGAACTACAAGTACATGATATAATGCTTGTGAATTTTTAAAAAAATCATTTATAGGTTCACAACATGCTATTTCATCAGAGATCCACTTCAAGTTCAGCGAGGCTCAGCCCCGGGCTAAGAAGCTTCATGCCCGTCGTTTTGAATATAGTTTGCAACGGGCATAAGAAATTCAATAATGATCCAAACAATGTGAAACCTTCTCGTGGTGTCATATTATGTGTCACAGTTGCAAGGAAAAATACTGAACTTGAAAAATTGCAAACATCATAAAAAATCCTTCACAAAATGACCTATCATGTTCGAGGTTTCATGGCATTTAGGTCAAACCACCAATGTTATGGCTAGAATCAGGGCATAGTTTGTGATAATGTGCCCATATTGTGCAGACATGTGTATCTTGGGATGGCTTACGATGTTGCAGGAGGAAGTTTTCCCTTTCGACACACGAAAAAGCCAATTTCCATTTTTGAGGTGCCGAAATCGGGGTGTTCTGTGAAGCAACCACCAAATTAAAGTTTGGCATTGGTACCAAACCATTTTTCAAAAATACTATACCACCTTATATGGACAATTTCTCAACCGGTGTATCTGGAACCTTTCTGTCCATCCCTCATGAAAAAGACAAATTCCTGCTGAATCGGCACGAGGTTGCCAAGATTTGAACTACAAGTACATGATATAATGCTTGTGAATTTTAAAAAAAATCATTTATAGGTTCACAACATGCTATTTCATCAGAGATCCACTTCAAGTTCAGCGAGGCTCAGCCCCGGGCTAACAAGCTTCATGCCCGTCGTTTTGAATATAGTTTGAAACGGCATAAGAAATTCAAAAATGATCCAAACAATGTGAAACCTTCGCGTGGTGTAATATTATGTGTCACAGTTGCAAGGAAAAATATTGAACTTGAAAAATTGCAAACATCATAAAAAATCCTTCACAAAATGACCTATCATGTTCGAGGTTTCATGGCATTTAGGTCAAACCACCAATGTTATGGCTAGAATCATGGCATAGTTTGTGATAATGTGCCCATATTGTGCACAAATGTGTATCTTGGGATGGCTTACGATGTTGCAGGAGGAAGTTTTCCCTTTCGACACACGAAAAAGCCTATTTCCATTTTTGAGGTGCCGAAATCGGGGTGTTCTGTGAAGCCACCACCAAATTAAAGTTTGGCATTGGTACCAAACCATTTTTCAAAAATACTATACTACCTTATATGAACAATTTCCCAACCGGTGTATCTAGAACCCTTCTGTCCATCCCTCATGAAAAAGACAAATTCCTGCCGAATCGGCACGAGGTTGCCAAGATTTGAACTACAAGTACATGATATAATGCTTGTGAATTTTAAAAAAAATCATTTATAGGTTCACAACATGCTATTTCATCAGAGATCCACTTCAAGTTCAGCGAGGCTCAGCCCCGGGCTAAGAAGCTTCATGCCCGTCGTTTTGAATATAGTTTGCAACGGGCATAAGAAATTCAATAATGATCCAAACAATGTGAAACCTTCACGTGGTGTAATATTATGTGTCACAGTTGCAAGGAAAAATATTGAACTTGAAAAATTGCAAACATCATAAAAAATCCTTCACAAAATGATCTATCATGTTCGAGGTTTCATGGCATTTAGGTCAAACCACCAATGTTATGGCTAGAATCGAGGCATAGTTTGTGATAATGTGCCCATATTGTGCACACATGTGCATCTTGGGATGGCTTACGATGTTGCAGGAGGAAGTTTTCCCTTTTGACACGCGAAAAAGCCAATTTCCATTTTTGAGGTGCCGAAATCGGGGTGTTCTGTGAAGCCACCACCAAATTAAAGTTTGGCATTGGTACCAAACCATTTTTCAAAAATACTATACTACCTTATATGAACAATTTCCCAACCGGTGTATCTGGAACCCTTCTGTCCATCCCTCATGAAAAAGACAAATTCCTGCCGAATCGGTACGAGGTTGCCAAGATTTGAACTACAAGTACATGATATAATGCTTGTGAATTTTTAAAAAAATCATTTATAGGTTCACAACATGCTATTTCATCAGAGATCCACTTCAAGTTCAGCGAGGCTCAGCCCCGGGCTAAGAAGCTTCATGCCCGTCGTTTTGAATATAGTTTGCAACGGGCATAAGAAATTCAATAATGATCCAAACAATGTGAAACCTTCACGTGGTGTCATATTATGTGTCACAGTTGCAAGGAAAAATACTGAACTTGAAAAATTGCAAACATCATAAAAAATCCTTCACAAAATGATCTATCATGTTCGAGGTTTCATGGCATTTAGGTCAAACCACCAATGTTATGGCTAGAATCGAGGCATAGTTTGTGATAATGTGCCCATATTGTGCACACATGTGCATCTTGGGATGGCTTACGATGTTGCAGGAGGAAGTTTTCCCTTTCGACACGCGAAAAAGCCAATTTCCATTTTTGAGGTGCCGAAATCGGGGTGTTCTGTGAAGCAACCACCAAATTAAAGTTTGGCATTGGTACCAAACCATTTTTCAAAAATACTATACCACCTTATATGGAACAATTTCCCAACCGGTGTATCTGGAACCTTCTGTCCATCCCTCATGAAAAAGACAAATTCCTGCCGAATCGGCTATGAGGTTGCCAAGATTTGAACTACAAGTACATGATATAATGCTTGTGAATTTTAAAAAAAATGATTTATAGGTTCACAACATGCTATTTCATCAGAGATCCACTTCAAGTTCAGCGAGGCTCAGCCCCGGGCTAAGAAGCTTCATGCCCGTCGTTTTGAATATAGTTTGAAACGGGCATAAGAAATTCAATAATGATCCAAACAATGTGAAACCTTCTCGTGGTGTCATATTATGTGTCACAGTTGCAAGGAAAAATACTGAACTTGAAAAATTGCAAACATCATAAAAAATCCTTCACAAAATGACCTATCATGTTCGAGGTTTCATGGCATTTAGGTCAAACCACCAATGTTATGGCTAGAATCAGGGCATAGTTTGTGATAATGTGCCCATATTGTGCAGACATGTGTATCTTGGGATGGCTTACGATGTTGCAGGAGGAAGTTTTCCCTTTTGACACACGAAAAAGCCAATTTCCATTTTTGAGGTGCCGAAATCGTGGTGTTCTGTGAAGCAACCACCAAATTAAAGTTTGGCATTGGTACCAAACCATTTTTCAAAAATACTATACCACCTTATATGAACAATTTCCCAACCGGTGTATCTGGAACCCTTATGTCCATCCCTCATGAAAAAGAAAAATTCCTGCCGAATCTGTACGAGGTTGCCAAGATTTGAACTACAAGTACATGATATAATGCTTGTGAATTTTTTAAAAAATCATTTATAGGTTCACAACATGCTATTTCATCAGAGATCCACTTCAAGTTCAGCGAGGCTCAGCCCCGGGCTAAGAAGCTTCATGCCCGTCGTTTTGAATATAGTTTGCAACGGGCATAAGAAATTCAATAATGATCCAAACAATGTGAAACCTTCTCGTGGTGTCATATTATGTGTCACAGTTGCAAGGAAAAATACTGAACTTGAAAAATTGCAAACATCATAAAAAATCCTTCACAAAATGACCTATCATGTTCGAGGTTTCATGGCATTTAGGTCAAACCACCAATGTTATGGCTAGAATCAGGGCATAGTTTGTGATAATGTGCCCATATTGTGCACGACATGTGCATCTTGGGATGGCTTACGATGTTGCAGGAGGAAGTTTTCCCTTTTGACACACGAAAAAGCCAATTTCCATTTTTGAGGTGCCGAAATCGTGGTGTTCTGTGAAGCAACCACCAAATTAAAGTTTGGCATTGGTACCAAACCATTTTTCAAAAATACTATACCACCTTATATGAACAATTTCCCAACCGGTGTATCTAGAACCCTTATGTCCATCCCTCATGAAAAAGAAAAATTCCTGCCGAATCGGTACGAGGTTGCCAAGATTTGAACTACAAGTACATGATATAATGCTTTTGAATTTTTTAAAAAATCATTTATAGGTTCACAACATGCTATTTCATCAGAGATCCACTTCAAGTTCAGCGAGGCTCAGCCCCGGGCTAAGAAGCTTCATGCCCGTCGTTTTGAATATAGTTTGCAACGGGCATAAGAAATTCAATAATGATCCAAACAATGTGAAACCTTCTCGTGGTGTCATATTATGTGTCACAGTTGCAAGGAAAAATACTGAACTTGAAAAATTGCAAACATCATAAAAAATCCTTCACAAAATGACCTATCATGTTCGAGGTTTCATGGCATTTAGGTCAAACCACCAATGTTATGGCTAGAATCAGGGCATAGTTTGTGACAATGTGCCCATATTGTGCACACATGTGTATCTTGGGATGGCTTACGATGTTGCAGGAGGAAGTTTTCCCTTTTGACACACAAAAAGCCAATTTCCATTTTTGAGGTGCCGAAATCGGGGTGTTCTGTGAAGCAACCACCAAATTAAAGTTTGGCATTGGTACCAAACCATTTTTCGTGAAGGAACCACCAAATTAAAGTTTGGCATTGGTACCAAACCATTTGGCATTGGTACCAAACCATTAAAGTTTGGCCGGTGGGTGCAACCGAGACTAAAGATGCTGGTGGGATAAGGACGCGTGGGTAACCTTTAGTCCCGGCTGGTGGGTGCAACCGAGACTAAAGATGCCGGTGGGATAAGGACGCGTGGGTAACATTTAGTCCCGGCTGGTGGGTGCAACCGAGACTAAAGCTGTCGGTGGGATAAGGACGCGTGGGTAACCTTTAGTCCCGGCTGGTGGGTGCAACCGAGACTAAAGCTGTCGGTGGGATAAGGACGCGTGGGTAACCTTTAGTCCCGGCTGGTGGGTGCAACCGAGACAAAAGATGCCGGTGGGATAAGGATGCGTGGGTAACCTTTAGTCCCGGTTGGTGGGTGCAACCGAGACTAAAGCTGTCGGCGGGATAAGGACGTGTGGGTGGACGCACTGCTCGATGAGATAAAGCATGTAGCGCACGACGCCCTGTCGGAGGAACAAGACAAAGTAGAAGCGGCGTCGTGCCTATAAAAGGACCATCGATACGCCATGGCAAGGAGCTCAACAAGCCAACATAGGTAGAGAGAGTTTCATCCCCATGGATGGAGGGTTGGGAAATCTCCCGTGGTGGAGCTTCTCAAAGATGTCATTGGTGCACACGCCCTACGACATCTTCGGAAGCTCCGCCTCGGAAATTTTTTCCTGCAAGCCCGTGAAAGACTCCATCTCCTCTAACAGTGTTGGGGAAAGGGTTGGGAAATATCCCGTGGCGGACCTTCTCGAAGATTTCGTTGGTGCACACGCCCTACGGCATCTTCGGAAGCTCCGCCTCGGAAAAATTTCCCTGCAAGCCCGTGAGAGACTCCATCTCCTCTAACAGTGTTGGGGAAAGGGTTGAGAAATCTCCCGTGGTGGAGCTTCTCGAAGATGTCGTTGGTGCACACGCCCTACGGCATCTTCGAAAGCTCCGCTCGGAAAAATTTCTCTGCAAGCCCGTGAAAGACTCCATTACATAAAGTTTCGATACATCACATAAAGTTTCCATACATCACATAAAGTTTCCATACATTACATAGATTTACATAGGGTTTAGGGTTTAGGATATGAATCCTTCGTTGCGTATGTCGATCCCTTGCCTATGATCGCTTCTTAGGCCGTAACCATGGAGCATCTTCTTTGCTTAACGGGATGCTTGGGTCAGTTTTCACGGTGAAGGGCAGAATTTCATCAAACTTATCATAATCTGCTGACATGTCTGTCTTGTCCTCGACTCCCGCGATGTTTCTTTTCCCTGAAAGAACTATGTGACGCCGGGGCTCATCGTCTGATGTATTCGTTTCCTTATTTTTTCTTTTTTGCGGTCTAGAGGACATGTCCTTCACATAAAAAACCTGAGCCACATCATTGGCTAGGACGAATGGTTCGTCTCTGTAACCAAGATTCTTGAGATCCACTGTTGTCAATCCGTACAGCTGGTCTACCTTTACCCCTTCTCCATTCATGTTGACCCAACTGCACCAAAACAATGGGACCTTAAAAGTAGGTCCATAGTCAAGTTCCCATATCTCCTCTATGTAACCATAGTATGTGTCCGTTTTCCCATTCTCGCATGTTGCATCAAAGCGGACACCACTGTTTTGGTTGGTGCTCTTTTTATCTTGGGCTATCGTGTAAAATGTATTCCCATTTATCTCGTACCCTTGGAAAGTCAATATAGTCGCAGATGGTGTCGCGGCCAACAAGTAGAGCTGATCTCCAATAGTGGTGTCATTCATGAGATGTAATTGCAACCAAGTGTCGAAAGTTTCCATGTGATTTTTTTTAATCCAGTAGTCATCCTTCCCTGGGAATTTGGAGCGTACAGCATTCATGTGTTCCTCGATATACGGAGCCACGAAGGTAGAACTTTGGAGAACTATGTAGTGTGCTTGATTCAAAGAATGGTTGTCCCTAAATATCATTGCTTTCTTTCCTAGCGTGACATTTCCACTCAGTCTCCCCTCATACCGTGATTTAGGAACACCAATCGGCTTAAGGCCAGGAAGAAAGTCTACACAGAACCCAATGACCTCCTCTGTTCCATAGCCCTTGGAGATGCTTCCTTCTGGCCTAGCACGGTTACGAACATATTTCTTTAAGACTCCCATGAACCTCTCGAAGGGGAACGTATTGTGCATAAATACAAGGGCTAGAACCCAATGACCTCCTCTGTTCCATAGCCCTTGGAGATGCTTCTTTCTGGCCTAGCACGGTTACGAACATATTTCTTTAAGACTCCCATGAACCTCTCGAAGGGGAACATATTGTGCAGAAATACAGGACCGAGAATGTAAATCTCATCGACTAGGTGAACTAAGAGATGCATCATAATATTGAAGAAGGACGGGGGGAACACCAACTCAAAACTGACGAGACATTGGACCACATCCTTCTGTAGGCTTTCTAGACTTTTTCGATCGATTACCTTCTGAGATATTGCATTGAGGAATGCACATAGCTTCACAATGGCTAATCGAACATTTTCCGGTAGAAGCCCTCTCAATGCAACCAGAAGCAATTGTGTCATAATCACGTGGCAATCATGAGACTTCAGGTTCTGAATTTTTTCTCTGCCATATTTATTATTCCCTTTATATTTGACGAGAAGCCAGCCGGGACCTTGATACTGTAAAATACTTCAAAAAAGATTTCCTTCTCTGCTTTGGTAAGAGCGTAGCTACTTAAGTATTTACGTCCTTTATCAGTATGCTTGTTGTGTGGGTCTTTGATACATTGCTGGTCCTCCCGTGCTTCTGGTGTATCTTTTGTCTTCCCATACACACCCAGGAAGCCTAGCAGGTTCACACAAAGATTCTTCGTCACGTGCATCACGTCGATTGAAGAACGGACCTCTAGGTCTTTCCAATACTCAAGCTCCCAAAATATAGATTTCTTTTTCCACATGGCCGTGTGTCCGATAATAGGGTCTTTTGGAACAGATTGACCGCCATGACCCTTTCCAAAGATTACTTCTAGGTCCTTCACCATACCAAATACATCAGCACCTTTAGGGAGCTTAGGCTTCTTCCGGTAATCTGCCTCACCGTTGAAATTCTTGCCTTTCTTTCTTACTTGATGATTGGTCGGAAGAAATTTACGACACCCCAGGTACACAACCTTCTTACATTTATCCAAATATGTACCTTTAGTATTATCTAAACAGTACGTGCATGCATTGTATCCCTTGTTTGACTGTCCTGAAATGTTACTAAGAGCAGGCAAATCATTGGTGGTTACGAACAACAACGCTCGTAGGTCAAATGGCTCCTGTTTGTGCTCATCCCACACCTTTACACCTGGTTCTACCCACAACTGCAAAAGTTCATCGACTAATGGCCTTAGGTACACATCAATGTCGTTGCCGGGTTGCTTCGGTCCTTGGATGAGCACTGTCATCATAATGAACTTCCGCTTCATGCACAACCAAGGAGGAAGGTTGTAGATACATAGAGTCACTGGCCAGGTGCTGTGACTACAGCTCTGCTCCCCAAAAGGATTCATGCCGTCTGTACTTAGACCAAACCATAAGTTCCTCGCGTCACCTGCAAAGTTCGAGTACTTTCTCTTGATGTTTCTCCACTGCGACCCATCGGCAGGGTGTCTCAGTTTCCCGTCTTTCTTACGCTCTTCTTTGTGCCATTGCAACAACCTAGCATGCTCTTTATTTCTGAACAGACGTTTCAACCGTGGTATTATAGGAGCATACCACATAACCTTAGCAGGAACCCTCTTCCTCGAGGGCTCGTCATCGCCCTCAACATCACCAGGGTCATCTTGTCTGATCTTGTATCGACATGCATTGCATACCGGGCATTTATCCATATTCTCGTACTTCTCACCGCGGTACAGGATGCAGTCATTAATGCATACATGTATCTTCTCCACATCTAATCCTAGAGGGCAGATAGTCTTCTTTGCTTTGTACGTTGTCTCGGGCAGCTCGTTATCCTTTGAAAGCTTCGGCTTCATTATTTTCAATAACTTCTCAAATCCCTTGTCAGATAAGCCAGTCTCTGCCTTTCATTTCAGCAGTTCAAGTGTGGTACCGAGCTTTGTGCTGCCATCTTCGCAATTTGGGTACAACAACCTTTTGTGATCCTTTTGCATGGCCTCCAACTTAAGCTTCTCCCTTTCTGTATCACATTGTTGCTTTGCATCAGAAATGACCCGACCAAGACCATCAGCGGGCTCATCTGATGCCCGTTGTTCTTCTTCATTGCCGCCTCCCTCTTCTTCATTGTCTTCCATTGCAGTATCACCGTATTCTTCAGGGGACATAGGATAGCTGTCATCATCCTCCTCTTCTTCATTTTCTTTCATCCTAACCCCTCTTTCTCCGTGCATGGCCCCACAATAATATCCGGGCATGAAACCTCTCCGAAGCAGATGGCTTTGAAGGATTCTCGGGGCAGAGTGCTCCGCCACGTTCCGACAGTCGACACAGGGACAAGGCATAAAATTATCCACTTTGTTTGCCTTAGCCAAATCGAGAAATTTATGGAGACCTACAATAAAATCAGAATGGCGTCGGTCGCCATACATCCATCGCATCCGTGCATCGATCTGCGTCATAATAATTAACCATTACAATAACATCGTGAATAGTAAAATGACCACCCTCCATTGACAGATGCAATATTTTTGTATCAGTTACAGATAAAGAAGATAAGGTTGCTAACCTCAGCCGAGGATACCGTGTTGTGCGAACTAAAGTGTGGCTTGGACATTTCGTCGAACACCTTGTGTGCAATCAAAGAAAAAAAAAGCTAGCACCCACTCCTCACACACAATCCAGCAAAATTTGGTGGGCAAAGGGTTGGGCTTATATATAGCCAGGGGAGAGTTTTTGGTCCCGGTTATTGCCACGACCCAGGACCAAAGCCCCTCCCGCGCGACACGAGGCGGCCCAGCAGCTCGCACCCCACCCATGTCATTAGTCCCGGTTGATGGTACGACCCGGAACCAATGACTTTGGTGGGGGGCGCGCTGCTGGGCCGCCACGTGTCGCTTGGGAGGGGCTTTGGTCCCGGGTCGTGGCAATAACCGGGACCAATGCCTCCGTCGCTTCGTCGTCCCCGCGCATAAATATGAGGCCACATCGCTCGCTTTCGCCATCGCCTCTGCCTCTCTGCAGTCCCTCTCCACCCCACCACTTTGCCTCTCCACCGCGCCGTCGTTTCGCCTCCCCTCCCTCTCCAATCTCCACCGTGCCGTCATGGAGGTGCCCACGCTCAACCACTACGAGGCGGCGCAGTTTGCGATCTACGGCATCCTCGCGCCGCCGCGCGCGACCCTTCCCGCCGGATTTCGCATCAGCGAGGGGGGTGTGCCAGTGGCTCCGCTCCTCAACCCCCGCGGATACGAGATGGAGTACGTCATCGTGAAGCATCGCCGCCAACTGCCCGCGTGTATTAGGGCGTTGCCCCGGTAGGCGGCGGACAGCGAGTATTGGCCCCGGTTGTTCAAGAAGGAGCGGAAGGCCAAGCTTGGCAACCGTTTCGTGGACAGGTGCCTGGTGCACCCGGATCGCCGCAACCAAGAAGGGCGGGAGTTGTTCTGGTCCGTCCCTGGACGGACCATCTACATCGCCATCGACGCCACTATGCGCGCAGACGAGCTCCGTCTCCCGAACAACGCCAAAATCGTGGAGATTTTGTCCGACGACGACGAGGAAGCCGGCGGCACGGAGGACAACGGCTCGGAGGACAGCGGCAGCGGAAGTGTTGTCGACTAGAAATTTATAAAGTCACATCTTTATTTGTATGGTAAAATTTGTGGTCGAATAATAAAATGTCTCAATTTAGACCTTTGTCTCGATTAATTCATGAAAGATTTGTTCAAAAATAGTGATCAATTCAATTTCTACCTCGAATTAATTTCTGCGCCGAATTAATTTACATTAATTCCTTACCCGCAAAAAAAATTACATTAAATCCTGGACTGCTGACCGTCGCGGGGTTTTTGTCCCGGTTCTTGGCATGAACCGGGACCAATGCCTCGCAGAGAGCCACATGTGCGTCGCGGGGTCATTGGTCCCGGTCCGTGCCACAAACCGGGACCAATACTTATAGATGAACCGGGACCAATGCCCTGGCGGCATGAACCGGGACCGGTGTCTGGCATTGGTCCCGATTACAGAAACGAACCGGGATCAATGGAATTTGGGCGCTGGACCAAAGGCCCTCTTTCTACTAGTGATTATACCAGATATGAAGAATCCCAATACATAACCTATCGGAAGTAGCCGCGAGAGTAGCGTTTCATGAACTTTTCCCACTCGAGGACATCACTCTGTATTGCTTTAACACTTGGCAATCTAAATCCACCATCGAGGAAGTGCGCTATCCACTTTGCCTGAATTTCTGCAGTGTAGAGATTCGCCAAACTCTCAGTGTAACCAAGGGTCGCGAGCTGTGGAATCTTAGGATGTATGCACTCCCTAAAAATAACAAAGATCAAACTAACGACCTTTTCTAGATTTGAAAGTAGCACTATAAAGAAATGTTATATAGAGAAGTAACACCGACGGTTGCCTCTCTTGAGACTGCACCCGTACGTCCTTGGTGTGTTCCTCGGGAAAAAATATACACTGACGGAACCGTGCGCTATGATCCATGACGCCGAGCGTTCTTCGCTGCTCCGGTGTCACACCATGATGCCCTGCGTGAACCGGCCTGGCGTGCCGCTATGTCTGATGAGTTCTCTGCTCTCACTCAGACAAATACTTGGGTGTTGGTTCCGTGTCCCCTGGTATTAATATTGTTGGCAGCAAATTGGTCTTTAAGACTAAACATCGTCCCGATGATTCCATTAAGAAGCACAAGGCTCGTCTGGTTGCTCGTGGTTTTACTCAGCACCAGGGTATCGATTATGGTGACACGTCCAGTCCCGCTGTGAAGCCTCAGACTGTTCATGTGGTGCTCTCTATTGCTATTTCGCACGGATGGACACTTTGTCAGGTTGATGTCAACAATGCTTTTCTGCATGGATTTCTGTCTGGGGATGTTTATATGCAGCAGCCCTGGTTTTGAGGACTCTCGGCATCCGTCTCATGTCTGCAAGTTGCAACGTGCTGTCTGTGGTCTGGAGCAGTCTCCGAGAGTCTGGTATGCTCGTTTGAGTACTCGTCTTGTTCAGCTTGGTTTCGCCTCCTCCAAGGCCGATACGTCCCTCTTCATTGTTGATCCGGATGGCATCCATATATTCATGCTAGTATATGTTGATGATATTGTTATTGCTGGTTCTACTCCGGCAGCTATGGATTGTCTTGTGCATTCTCTTTCAGACACTTTTCCTATTAAGGATCTCGGTCCTCTGGAGTATTTTCTAGACTCAAAGCTTGTTACAATTCTGAGAACATGCATGACACTAACACAGCGCAAGTATGCGCTTGATCTTCTACTACGGGTCAACATGGAGAATTGCAACTCCACTCCGACTCCGCTGGCTCCTACAGAGCGTCTTGCATGTGATACTGGTACACCTCTGGGTACTGATGATGCTTTCCGGTACCGCAGTGTGGTTGGTGTTTTGCAGTATTTAACCCTCATGCGTCCTGATATTTCTTTTGCGGTGAATAAAGTGTGCCAGTTTCTCTCTCAGCCTACATAGGTACACTGGGAAGCTGTTAAACGCATTCTGCACTATATTAAAGGAAATTTGGACACTGGTTTGTGTTTTCGGAAGTCACTACAATTTGACATTAGTATTTTTAGTAATGCAGATTGGGCTGGATGTGCTGATGATCGACGGTCCACTGGAGGATTTGTTGTTTTTGTTGGTCCAAATCTAGTTTCTTGGAGTTCAAAGAAACAACCTACAGTTTCTAGATCAAGCACCGAGGCTGAATACAAGGCCCTTGCTAATGGAGTTGCTGAAGCAATACGGATCAATTCCTTGCTTGTGGAGCTTGGCATGTCTGAGCAGCGTGTTCCTATTTTATGGTGTGACAATCTAGGAGCAACCTATCTAACGCAAATCCAATCTTTCATGCTCGTACTAAACGCATGGAGATAGATTTTCATTTTGTGCGAAAGGGAGCGCAGAGGATACACTAGATGTTAGATTCATCTCTTCTAGTGATCAGCTAGCTGATGTATTTACTAAACCAGCTACTCGGCAGATGTTAGACCGTTTTAAGTCCAATCTAAATCTTGTATGTTTAGTTTGAGGGGAAGTATTAACATAGGTCGGTCACGGTTTTACCGTGGTACGTGTTGTACACGATTTGTACCGTAGCCTGCCGTACATATATACATATATATATATATATATATATATATATATATATATATATATATATATATATA
This sequence comes from Avena eriantha, assembly GCA_910589775.1. Taxonomy (NCBI): domain Eukaryota; kingdom Viridiplantae; phylum Streptophyta; class Magnoliopsida; order Poales; family Poaceae; genus Avena; species Avena eriantha. The sequence goes on from OU342741.1 coordinate 31,091,617, forward strand.
TATATATATATGTGTGTGTGTGTGTGTGTGTGTGTGTGTGTGACGCTCATATGGGATACCATGGTGTCCGGGCACCATACTTGTATTTCGTACATACCTAGGATGTACGTATTCAAACTTTACATAGCTAAGGTTTACATACCTAAGATATACCTATCCAAATTGTATATACCTAAGGTATCACATACCTAAGCTGTACATACCTAACTTGTATATATATACACGTATGTACACCTTAGGTATGTAATATGTTAGGTATATGTAACTTAAGTATGCATATTTTAGATATGTGATACCTAGGTATGTATAACTTAGATACGTATACCTTCAGATATGTGTGGTTCAAAGCAAAAATACGTATACCACGTATGGTGTTTGGGCACCATGGTGCCCTATATGTATATATATAGAAACCCTATTCAGCACACTGGATGCAGAATAGTTATTTTGCACCCCACATGCTTTTATGTTCTTATATTTGGAAATTTATGTTTTGTATACTAATAATTATGTTCATATTTATTAGAAACTCTAAAAAATCCACATAAAAATACAATTTATGAGTCATTTTAGTGTAAAAAATATAGAAAATACGCATTTTATGTCGTATTTTTATATGGCATGTAAACATTTTTTTACGATATGTCTAAATTTTCTTATGTTCTTCTTAACTTTCGAGGTAAGAGAAAATTTACGTGACGTAAAAATCATATACGGTTTGAAAGATAGAGGGTGGGTGTAGAATAGTTATTCTACACCCTGGGTGTCAAATAGCGCCTCTCTCTCTCTCTCTCTCTCTCTCTCTATATATATATATATATATATATCGATCCGGATTTGCTACACACAGGCGTAGCTGTGCATAGGCAGAGCACCGTTGGATTTAGGGATCAAATGCATGCAACCTCTAGATGGAAGTGGGGTGGAACATGGCTGAGATAACGGTGTTAGTTTTGTGCATGCATGCAAGAATCTAGGGTTTGCAATGGGTTCCAATTTAGCACACTGTTTTGACTACAAAACAACACTTATTTTGGTATATGCATGATGGCCGCATGCATCCATGAGGATACGAAGAAAATGAAATAAAGGTTATTTTGTTTATTGCGGCAGCCATAGGTATGGAAGCAAAACAAAGCTTGTTTTGATTAGGGTTGCTTCTTTCTACTATTTTTTGGCGGGAGAGAATTAATTCTCGCGCGGCCTGTTGGGTCATTTCGTGTTTTCGCGCGCGCTACATGTTACTATACTGCTCTATAAAAAATAGTTAGCCGACGGCAGCGGCGTGCACGACGACGGATAAAGTAGAACAAAGAAAGCAATCACCGATTCCACCTTGTTTATCCAATGATCAAGGAAATTTGATGAAAGAATGAATAAGTGATGCTATGGCCTTGCAGCTCGTAAAACAAGAGATAAAAATGAAAAGAAGTTGTTGTCTATATGCAGTAGCTAGTGCCCTTGTTTTAGGTTGTTGCTACTATAACTAAAGCAACGAAACCACCATAATATGAGAAGTTTAGTTTTCTGCATGCATGCAAGAATTTAGGGTTTGGCATGGGTTCCAATTTAGCACACTGTTTTGATTGCAAAAGTTTTAGCATTTAAAATAAGAAGGGATTGAGAACAAGGATTAAAACAGGTTTTGCATGCAAAGGCTTTAAACTATGTGCCACGCAAAAGAGTGCCCTAACAAAAGGTTGTTTTGATATGTGGCCCCATGTATCCATGAGAATATGAAGAAAACGAAACGAAGGTTGTTTCAGCAGCCATAGCTATGGGAGCAAAACAACGCTTGTTTAGGGTGGCTACTTTCTACGGTCCATCAACTAACGGAGCTAACAGCCGAACTAAATGATACACCGTTTTGGCTATGGAAATATGTGCTCTCTATATCAAAAGTGGAGAGAATCAACGGTGGATAGGCTATGCGCAGCTACGCCTGTGTGTAGCTGGCTATTTTGCATATATATATATATATATATGACCTAATTGTGGTGGTGTTGGGCACACCACTAAACCTCCCGACGCAAAGAACCACAAAATCTGCAACGTGGATATAGGAAACACTATCGTCAATTTTTTTTTTGCGAGAAAAGTATGTTGAGTTACAGAAAATATCGTATAGTAAAAATATGGCGGTGCTGCGGTGTAGGTATCGCATTATCTCTTGGGAGCATCACCTGTGGGCAGCGTTGGATGGAAGTGGCAGGAGAGGTGGAGCGGCTAGCGCGGGGGGTGGTGCTGCTTGGCACCGCGGTGGTGTCGGTAGCTGTTGTGGCAAGATTTGGCACATCGATCTACACGCCGAAGATGGTTTGTGGAAGATAGTGAAGGCAGCGACATCCGGAGCGTGTGGCAATAGTGTGAGTGACCATTGGGCGGGGACGAAACAGGTAGATAGGTGTTTGATAGATCTTGTTGGGAGGGCGGGCGATATGGTTATCGTTTTTGCTCGGTGTTTTGTTTTGGTGGTTCTGGTTTGTATGATCTTTGTAATGGCATTTGCCAAACATTGTGGTTCTAATAATAAATAAAGACTGTGTGCATCGCTCGATCCAGAGGCCGGGGCTCCGCTCCCCATTTTGGAAAAAAAAAGTAAAAATATGTTTTACGATAGTGTACTCCTTTTTGTAGCACTACTATTTAAAGTCATTGGCTTACTGGAGTAAAATGAAATTTTAGTTACTCGGGAACATGGTCCCAAACTTGACATGATACCATGATAACACTACTAAAAATAAAAGATACATGCTGAGAAAATTTTGGAATTTTTTTTGTGAGTGTTCACAAAAACAATGTGTTTACAATTAATCCATATAATTCCCAGAACCAAGTTCGAAATACACAAAGAGAAACAAAAACACAAATTGATATGTGAATAGTGCCATTTGTGCTTTTGTCCTTTTATGAGCCTGACCCCTTTATGCGTATTTCAAATTTGGCTCTACAAATTCTAGAGAGATTTGTAAACACATTTCTTATGAATATTCATAACATTTTTTGAAATTTTAAGAAACTTGTAATAAGTTTGAATCTTGAGAAGTGGTATTATGGCATCTTGTCTACAACTTGGTATCATGTGATACTTTCGTGTTCTCTCTCATGTGCACAAAAGGTCGATTCGTTACCTCAATGTGGAGAATATCATTTTGCGGCCCGAAAGTTGGGGTGTCCAGGCAACGCGGTACCCGAGTTCCCTGATATCATCCGCGATGACTATAGTTGGCGTGCCAAATACTCAGAGGGTCTTTTTCGGCACGAATTCAACTTTATGTTTCAATACAAAAAATCAGGCTAACGACCGTCAAGTTGGGCCCCCCTGTCAGTTCTCGTCGTTATGTCGCTCCTGCCGCTCCCGTCGCTTAGGTGTCAATTAGGCTTGCAGCGTTGGCGCCTGCATCCATTACGCGTCTTCTTCTTCCTCGAAGCAGCAATCTGTGGGGCGTCGCAGCCATGGCGTGGAGCTGGGACGTGGACGAACCTGCTTGGCCCAGCTCTCCTCCCTATAGGGTTGCAGCGTTGGTGCCTCCATTACTCGTCTTCTTCCCCGGAGCAGCAATCTGTGGTCGCGGCCATGGCGCAGAGCTGGGAAGTGATGAAGCTGCTCGGCCTCGCTCTCCTCCCCATCCCGAGTCGGAGCTCGCCCTCACCGTGGACGCACCCATGGCACGGTCGGGGACAAGAATTGGTTCCTGGTGAGATCTATCACCTTGTCGACCATGCTCGGTTCTGTTTTCCTCCTCTAGAATCTGAGCTCGCCGTCGCCGTGGTTGCACCCGCACCAATTCTACCACCTCTGCCGAGGTCTCTGTGGTAGCTCAAGTTCTGGGGCTCTCCAAGTTCTGCCATGTTGGGCCTGTAAGTGTTGTTGTATGTTAAACTAGCAAATCTCTTTTGTTCAAATCTCTTGGACTGTACCAACTTCATTGTGTTTAATTATGAAAGACAAAATATAAATGACTTCTCTCAATTTCTCGCATAGAAAAATGCACAACTAATTTCATATTCTCGCAGGAACTGGCCCCACTTGTTGAACCGGCGGCACTGCCACGATCTCCACGTAACCACGGTGGGTTCTCGAACCGAAAGTTGCAGTTACCACGTTTCTTCTACAGTCATTCCTCTTCCTCAGTCATTCCTCTGCAGTTTTTCCTAGGCGCTTCTTCTTCCTCTGTTCTGGAACCGTCAGTTCATCTTCTTCTTCCTCTCGAAGGTAGTTCCTTTCACCCATTTTCTTGCAGGCATGGACGATGGGAAACGCACAACAGAGACCCACTTGGTCCCTGCCCATGGCACCACGACTTTGACAGTGGTGTACACAAATGATGAAGCGACTGTGGAGATAACTCTCGCAAGGTTTGAACAATTGCTTGAGAAAGAGAAGCATAAGTTTGTGGGGCTAGACTTGGAGTACACCCGTGCAAATAAGCAAAAAAATCCTCCACAAGAGATCGCTGTCGTGCAAATCGCCATACATGAGGAGGTCCTCGTTTACCACTTCTGCAGGTATGTGAAATTTAAATTTGAGATCACCACTTCTGCATCCCTTGTTCCCTTACATCCCTAGAACCATCTAAGTGCAGGAGTAAACCAACTAAGATGTGTTGTCCGGCTCTGGTCGAGTTCTTGTGTAGGAAAGGGATAACTTTTACTAGCGTGGAAATCACAAATGACACAATTATACTTTCTCGTGCGTTGATAAAAATCCCAGAGGGGCACCACATCGACATCCAAAATCTGTACAAGATCAAATCATACACAGCGAAGGATGGCATGGGTGATCTGGCAGTGGAAATCATCGATAAATCCTATGAAAAACTGAAGAAATTGAAGCGACTCGATCACGACTACTGGAATGGAAGCCGATCAGCCAGGTGTGCCTCGAGTATGCAGCCAGAGACGCCTACATGGCGTACGAGTTGTACAGTAAGCTCATTACCATGAAAGATGGGATGGTTAAGGTGGGGTTTTTCGCGAGAGAGCTATGCCCTGGTTGCAAGCTAGCCCAGGAGAAGAAGCGCGAGGAGGACAAAAAGCGGTTTCAGGACGAGCAGGGATCTTGGGACGGTGGCGACATCAAGCGGCTGAAGGGGAAGCAACTCAGGGACGACAATAAGTTGTGGTGATACATTATATGTTTGAACTAGATTTTAGTTTCTAGTTTATTATGTGTGTGATACATTTAGTTACTTCAATACAAAATTTCGACCAATTTAACTTGTTGATGTTTTTCTTGACAATTATAATATAATCGAGCACTAGAAATATTTTGTATTGTGCATGAGCATGATCAGTAAATATAATTGAACACTAGAAACTTTAAGGCACTCCATATAAAAGAGTAGATTAATATATAAGGTTCACCAGAGACACCACGGATATATTGTCTTATATGCCACACACAGGTAATAATTAACTAGAACAAAATAAAAGCAGGGGCTACAGCAGGAGGCTGGGACACGGAGACGCCTAGCAGGGCAGGGGTTTATCCGCAGGAGGCAGCGACAGCCTAGTCGATGGGATACAGGCTAGTCCTGACATACTCCCGGAGGAATTTGCCGTAGGCTGCGTGCAGTGCCAAGGTAATCGGCCTATGCCTTCTGTCTCCGCCTCTGCCAACGCCCTCCGCGTGCTGTATCATGCTGTTGAGGTCCACGTTGATTGCTCTGCCACAGAATTGGCAAAACAGTCTCCCCCTACGGTGGAAACGGATTAGCCCACACCGTAACCGCCTCAACACGTAGCGGCTCTTGTTGTCCCTGGATTCCTTGCTATCGTCCACTTCATCATCATCCTCCTGTTGATTTTTAAGAATATAACTTAGAACTCATATATATGATTGAATTGTATAGAATTGACAACATGTATATGTAAGACGATATATCCGTGGATATCAAAGATAAAGCATCTCAGTAATAGTTTGATCGGTTCATATATCATTTCATCTAAACACAATGACGAATAATTGCATCAGAGTGAATGTAGAATAAATCTAGGGGCCTCATAAGTTTCTTCAGGGATGGAGTAGGTGAACCAAGTAACAATTGCACAACTTGTAATATTGTTGTACATCGTCCCAGGTTCACTAACTCATCCCTGAAAAAATCTGACACCAATGTGTCTACCTCTCTTTTGGGGCAAATTTGAATCATTGGCCACAATAAGAAATTGAAATGTAATCGTACAAAACATTATTCAGGGATATACATAGTCAGGTACAAAAACAAGCCTCAATATTGTAATTATAAATAAAAAACCAAACAATTAATCTTCAGGTATATGTTAAAAATACTTATGATCAAAACCATTCATATACATATGCATCATACCAATCATTAAAAGATCAGAAACAATTCAAGGATCATATATGTAGTTCCATATAAGAATATGAAATTGGGCCAAAGTACCAACAACACAACCTATATTGTTTGTGTGCATTGCTGTCTCAGGTTCACCAACCCATCCCTAAAACACGACACCATCATACGTGTCTTCCCTTGAACTCTTTTGGGGCAAATTTCAATCATCGGCGTCGGTGACAAACTAAAATGTAATTCTTATACACTAAATGCATTGAATAGGTAATTTGAATATCATAGTTCTATGAATGTAGAAGAAAGATTAAGGCCTCATAAGTTTCTACAGGGACGGCGTAAGTGAACCAAGTAACAATTGCACGGCCTATATTGTTCTTGTACATCGCCCCAGGTTCACTAACTCGTCCCTGAAAAAATCTAACACCGATGTGTCTGCCTCTCTTTTGGGGCAAATATGAATCATTGGCCACAATAAGAAATTGAAATGTAATCGTACAAAACATTATTCAGGGATATACATAGTCAGGTACAAAAACAAGCCTAAATATTGTAATTATAAATAAAAAACCAAACAATTAATCTTCAGGTATATGTTAAAAATACTTATGATCAAAACCATTCATATACATATGCATCATACCAATCATTAAAAGATCAGAAACAATTCAAGGATCATATATGTAGTTCCATATGAGAATAAATCAAGGGCCTCATAATTTGTTTTAGAGACGGAGTTGGGGAACCAAAGTACCAACAGCACAACCTATATTGTTTGTGTGCATTGCTGCCTCAGGTTCACCAACCCATCCCTAAAACACGACACCGTCATACGTGTCTCCCTTGAACTCTTTTGGGGCAAATTTCAATCATCGACCTCGGTGACAAACTAAAATGTAATTCTTATACACTATGATGCATGGAATAGATAATTCAAATATCATAGTTCTATGAATGTATAATAAAGATTGCAGCCTCATAAGTTTCTACGGAGATGGCGTAAGCGAACCAAGTAACAATTGCACAGCTTATATTGATCGTGTACATGGCCCCAGGTTTGCTCACTCATCCCTGTAAAAATTTGACACCAATGTATCTTCCTCTCTTTGGGGAAAATTTGAATCATTGGCCACAATAAGAAATTGAAATGTAATCGTACCAAACAATATTCAGGGATATACAAATGCATCATACAACGCATTCATAGATCAGAAACAATACAAATATTATATATTTAGGTTCCATATGAGAGAAAAAATTAGAGCCTCATTTTTTCCAGCGATGGAGTCGGAGAACCAAAATACCAACAGCACAACCTGTATTGTTTATGTTCATTGTTGCCTCAGGGCCACTAACCATCCCTAAGAAAACGACACCATCAGATGCTCTTGCACTATTTTGGGGCAAAATTGAATCATTGGGCTCAGTAAGGAATAGAAATGTAATGTTATAGGCCTGCTGTGTATCGAAATCAACACTCAACTAGCAAACTCAACTAGATGGCAGATGAGCAGATTGGGGTTTTGTGACTAGACGGATTGGGGTTTTGTGACTAGATGGCAGATGCATCAATCAACCAATCGAATCATATATTTACTACCCTACTTCAAGAGAAAAAGAATATGTACACGATTGAGCAAATCCTATGTATGAACAGTGAAAACTGCGGCTGTGACTAGAGAAGCTAGCAATGTAGTACCTCGGACTCCTCATCAGGGACCTCCTCCTCGAACTCATCATTCTCCGCGATTGCGTCAAAGATTGCTTGAACGGCGATGGGGTCGTCGATGTAGATCACCGTATTGCCTCCGCATGCCGCCTGCCCCCCATCCAAATCTGCCGCTGGCACCACGACGTTGTCGGCCACGACATTGTCGGCCACCTGCTGCTCGGTGGCGACGGCTACTACCGGCTGCTCGGCGGAGATGGCTACCACCTGCTGCTCGGCAGCGACGGCTACCAACTGCTGCTCGGCGGTGACGGCTACCACCTACTGCTCGGCGGTGACGGCTACTGGCTGGACGGATGAGTTCGCACCCTCGACGACGCGGCGACGAGCGGCGTTCGTGCCTGGAGAAGACGCCTCTGTCTGCTTGGAGACGATCGAGCCATCTGCTGTTTCGCCTTCAACTGGCTTCACCTTCGGAACCTCTCCACGCGTATGCTTCACGGCGCACCAAGGGAAGGAGGTAGTGCAAACAAGGGAGATTCAGCGTGCGTGGCAGGTGTAGATTGGGGTCTTGGGACTAGACAGACTGGGGGGAAATGACACGAGCTCATGGAAGAAGAAGGTCGAGGGGGGTTATAAACACCAGACCGTTTGTAGTCCTCGAGTGGACACGTGTGGTGGGCGGGGGGGTACCATGATCTCCACCCTTTTTTCGGTTCCCTTTTTTTGAAACAGCCACGATCTCCACTTTAGAGCTGCATTGAAAACACGCTCATGGCAGACCTCGATTCCACTGCATGCAAGTGGCACGGAACTAATTTCTAGCAACGTTAGATCTACTCGAGAGGGGCCCTTGACTCATGGAATTTACTAGCGGTAGGGCCCAGTTGGAAGTGAGATTGAGAGCGCTGCGTATAAATGGGATATGTCTGATTAAAATCAAGTGGCAATAAATTGCAGCGTCCCGTCGACAACCGTGCACTCGATGACCCTGTTGCCCTGTGCATGAGTTGTAGTAGTAGTAGTAGGCTTTTTAGACTTGATTAAACTTGACATGACCGCTCGACGACTTTTCCCATGGACGGCATCGTGTTCCTTCCTATAGAAGTCTCGTGGAGGGAGACGTCCGTGCTGTCTCACGCTGTACTGTGAAGGGCACGAGGTGTGCAACAATCATCGTTGGATCGCACAGAAACAACGGTTGGTGCGCACGATCCGCGTGACAACTGTGACAACCAATCAGGGAGTAGCAGACAGGGTGAGCACAGTTTTATGCTTCTACGAAAGATAGAGAGGGGTTAGGAAAAACTAAGTAGTACCACATAAAACCAAGGGCAAAACTGAGTAGTATAAAAATGGAAAGTGTCTTGTACAATGAAATACATCGTGGAATACATCAAATTATGGCAAGATAGATCCACTAGAGTTCATTGGATGTGTGTTCTTCTCATAAACCACGCATGGATCCACCGGTGGCATTGCATGTCCGTTCCTCTAAACAAACCACATAAGGATCCACCAGTGTCATTGCATGTCTGTTCTTTTCATGAACCACATAAGGATCTATCAGTGTCATTGCATGTCTGTTATTTTCATGAACCACACCCAGTGTCATTGCATGTGTGTTACTTCCATAAACCACATATGGATCCACCTAGTGTGATTGCATGTTTGTTCCTTCCATAAACCACATAAGGATCCACCAGTGTCATTGCCTGTCTGTTCTTTTCATGAACCACTCTTAGTGTCAATGCATGTCAGTTCTTTTCATGAACCACACCCAGTGTCACTGCATGTTAGTTCTTTTCATGAACCACATAAGGATCTACCAGAGTCATTGGATGTGTGTTCTTCTCATGAACCACACGTGGATCCACCGGTGTCATTGCATGTATGTTCCTCTAAATAAACCACATAAGGATCCACCAGTGTCATTGCGTGTGTGTTCTTTTCATGAACCACACCTAGTGTCATTGATGTCTGTTCCTCTAAACAAACCATATAAGGATCCACCAGTGTCATTGTGTGTGTGTTCTTCTCATGAACCACATAAGGATGGGCCCACCAGTGTCATTGCATGTCTGTTCTTTTCATGAACCACACCTAGTGTCAGTGCATGTATGTTCTATTCATGAACCACACCTAGTTTCACTGCATGTCTGTTCTTTTCATGAACCACACCCAGTGTCATTGCATGTGTGTTACTTTCATAAACCACATGTGGATCCACCGGTGTCATTGCATGTCTGTTTCTCTAAACAAATCACATAAGGATCCACCAGTGTCATTGCGTGTGTGTTCTTCTCATGAACCACATAAGGATGGGCCCACCAGTGTCATTGCATGTCTGTTCTTTTCATGAACCACACCCAGTGTCAGTGCATGTCTGTTCTATTCATGAACCACAGCCAGTTTCACTGCATGTCTGTTCTTTTCATGAACCACATAAGGATCTACCAGTGTCATTGCATGTCTTTTACTTCCATAATACACATCTATTTGCGTTGGACGTTTGGATATATCGGGTTGTACATACTTATGAGGAATTCTACCATGCTCTACAGACGGCAAGCTCAAGCGGGAGGCAGTCACCGGAGACATTACGAGGGTTCATGACCTTGTAGTAGGCTTTTTCTTTTTGAAGGCTTCGCCTACGATCTATGTAATCTCGTGTGTTTTTGTCTTTCATTGTGGGCACAATTGTAGGGTTAGTTGTTGCCCTGCAAGACATAAGGCCTCGGGTTTTCTTTCCTGTGTCAAACTCGTTTGGTGATTTTGCATTTTGGATAATATAATATACAAGGCCGTGTGCATCACCTCGATGTTTTCGAAAAAAAGCACCACACACATAGGTGAGATATTTAGCACATCACAAATAGCACGTTTACGGTTACAGTGCTAGACAAGAAAAATAACAAAACGTCCACCATCGCCTTGTCGCCCAGCACAATCCGCGACGGCGTACGTCCACGGACTGATCAATCACAAGATCGATCTAGCTTGGTTTCGCGCGCGGCGTCTGTCGATGATTGATCGAGTTGCTCAGCTAGGCCGGCCGTGGCCTTGATTTTATAAGGCCAATCCTCCAACCCTGTCTGTGGCCGTACTAGTTCGTCTCCTGAACGGACACGGTGGGCCTGGGCCTCCAGTCCGACTCTGGGTCCCACTGCCACTACATCCAGGCCTGAAAAAAAGACACACGCTCGCGTGCCTGACGGAGATGCAACGCCGCCTACGCGCGCCCAGCTTCCTACAATTAGCCAACTCCCAGCCTTGGCACCCACGGCCCCCAGCTTCCTCTTGCCTTGTAGACTTCAGTTCCGACCCGTTCCAGGATTCTTGCGAATCATTGCAGCAACTCCTTTGCGTCCTCATTCCCCGGTAATTTACCAGCAGCTAAAGTAAAGTTAAATGTCAAAGAAAAACTGCCAAACAGTATTCATAGCATTGGAATATACGAGAGGCCAAAAATAACACATCTGAGCCTCTGTTAGTCTAGCAAGACGCTTTGTGCAATCAGGGAGTCAATGTCAGAGATAATGCGCTTATGTGTTGTACTGTGTTTTGTATGCAGAAATATGTTGACCTAAAATGACATGAGTATTCACCGGAGTTTCAGAGACTCATACGGTCCTTCAGTTTCATGACCATAAGAAAAGCAGCTGTTGAATAACATGATTTATCAGAAAAGAATAAACCAGAAGCATGTAAGCGATATCACCTAATTTGGCACACCATTTTCAGTACGAATGATAGTACAGTCTATCCAACATGCTTTCAGAACATGTTCAGTAACTGACACAGCAGTGATATGACCAAAAGTTCAGACTTGCCAAGACATTGGTATGACCGTAGCTAACAAATGAGCCATCTGCTTAAGAAATTCATCAATACTCCCTACGCAAACAAGGATAAGTGATCGTCAAACTATCCTTCACTTATAAGGTAGGCAATAGCGTAGTGGTTGGTTCGCAGTTGGCGCATCCTAACGACCGGAGTTCGATCCCTGTTAGTTAGGGACGGATTTTTTCCGGAATTCTCCCGCCGACCCACTTCTACTATATTAAAAAAGTGTCTAGTTCTTCCTAGCACTGTTTTATCTTTTTCTTGAAAAGTTTAGGTTGCTCGTGAATGGCCGTCCTTGCGCTGTAAAGGTGTATACCATCCTCGCTACGCTAGAAGATCATACTCCCTCCGTCTCGCTTCCAATTTTTGATAAATCTGCAACATCTATTTTGAGACGGAGGGAGTATCTACACGCTCCTCGTTGATGTCCTCACATGTACTTTTTTCTTCCAAGATGGGGGCAAGGCTTAGTTCGGTGTTGTCTTCCAATCCTAACTAACTAGCTCCAACATACATGGGGAGATGAAAATTGAATTTGATGCCATTGCTAGCATGAAAGTAAATACGATCTATGATTCATGGACTTTGGGTTTAATCGAACGTAGAAATGTTTCTCTAGGTTTTCATACTAGCATATCCTCTGCAATTTATAGAGCTGCAGCGTTCATGCGCCTTGCGTGCAGAGCCGAGAGTGTGATCTATTTTATTAATTATCTACAAACCCTCCAGACTCCGGTTACTTCTTTTCTCTCTTGTGTCCTTAAACTTTACAATACCTCTACTCGGGACCTTGGACTCGTCCCCTCCCCCGCTACAGTGTCGGAGTGTCGGAGTGCCGGAAGCCTCTGCCGTCGGAGCTCACCGCGTCTCTCCTTGCTCTCCAGTTTCGACGACCGAGACGGCCAACCTCCATCTCCGGCGATGGCATTGACGACTGCGACGGTGGTCCTCCATATCCGTCTCCTGCTAATGTCCCCACGGGTTTGCTACATGCGGCGCCGGGAGTGCTACCCAAGACCACCGACTCTGCTACATACAATGTCGAGATATGCTACATGAAGTCGATGACGGTGCTACATGCGGGTGCTGGCGGTGCTACAAACGACGTCGAGTTTTTCTACCAGCGGTCTGTGATAGTGCTACAAGTGGGCATTGGGTTTGCTACCCGGGTGAAAGTCTCCGGCGATATCTCCGGCAAAGCCTTTTTTTGCTACAGATGCTAAACTTTTTTTCCACATCTCTTTTCTAGTTTTGCTACAATAGCGCAAAGTTTCTGCTACAATGTCTCCGGTGAGGTCTCCCGACGAAAGTCTCCGGCGAGATCTCCGACGAGGTCCGGCTTTTACTACATTTGCTGAAATTTTTTGCTACAATTGTATCATGATTCTCCTACAACAGGTTAAAATTTCTGCTACTATCTCCGGCGAGGTTCTCCCGGCGAAAGTCTCTGGGGCGAAGTCGGTTTTGCCATATTAGAATATATTTTTTGCTACAAGTGTCCGGAGAGGTCTCCGGCGAGGCCTCAGACGAGATCTGTCTTTTTATTTTTTGTTTCGTGGCCAGACCTTTTTTACTACATGTAGCAAAAGTGGGTTTTTTTGCAGCAAAAATAGGTGGTTTGTAGCAAAAGCAAGATTGGGGTGTTTTTCTAGGACATGTGGCGGGCAGGGGATCCGTGGGATCGGGGGGAGTTATCCCCGGGGATGCGTAGCGCTACCCTCTGTAAAAGAAGTGTATCTAGATTTCTTTTAGTTACAAAGCTAAAATATTTTATATTTTCAAATGGAGGAAGTACCTGCCAACCACCATAAAAGAACTCTTCATTAATTATACATTAATGTATGATGATTATGCATGTATACTAATTCCTGATTTGTTTCTTGTTTGTTAACATGTGTTGTGTACTCCACAAAAATCGACCTCGGATGAGAGCATCAATCGATCAACCGGCGGACCAGGAGACTGGTGGGGAACCGACCAGCTCAAGCAGATATCCATCGGCCGACACCACGGGGCACGTGTCCAAAACGACCGAGTACTCGAAAGTCCAACGTGCAGGTTGCAAACAGGGCCGTATCCGATAAAATGGAGGCCCGGTGCGAAACAAAAAAATTGGCCCACAATGTAACCATTGGATATTAGTGAATCGTGAAACATGATTTTATGTTATATTTATTTTTAGTTTGGTGGTACAATGAAGAATTACATCTTATCGAAAAGTGATAATAGAATTCAAAAGAACGCCTTAAGATAAAATCTTTACCGGAAACATTCCATCCTTCTAGCATTTCCTGTGATGAAATATTCAATTAGTTCTTCATAAGAGTTTTCAATTGTTATCCTTAATGAATCGGTGATCAAGCACTCTCGCTGGGCCTCCAACTCGAATCGATGCGGCCAGATCACGGGAAAAGGGGATCGAAAGAAGCAGAGCACTTGAGTAGAATTGAGAGATGAGGAATTGAGAAAAAAACATGAAATAAATAGAAGGTGGATTGAGAGGTGCATACTACAACGGATATTGCATTTATTCATTGCATCAACGGATTTGTTCTAGAAAATCGCGACGTAATTAAATCCACGAAGGAGCTGCGATTGAGGCCATGGAAGAACTATGCTAGCTGGATGAGAAAGAGAAGAAAAAAATGAGAAAGAGAAAGAAGAGAGAGAAGGGAGGCGTGGGTAACTTGGGGGTTATGGAGTTAATTCTATGCAAATTACTAAATGGTTGAATGGTTCAATGGATTTATTAGACCCAAATAAATATGTCATTAGTAGCACTAAATAATATTAATTTAACATAAAAAGTTAGGCCGATATGGGCCCTGTGCGGTAGAACCTCATGAACATGTGTGCGATACGGTCTTGGTTGCAAACTCTCGCCAATGCAACAGTCTTGTGGGTCGGCGCCCATTACATTACCAGGACGACACGGGTGCCAGATGAAGTCATAGAAGAAGGAGCTTCTTAGCGACCTTGGTTTACTCCTATTAGATTTAGTGGTGCCTCTTAGTGCACCGTCCTGTATACTCATAGTTGTATGCGGTTCAAATTCTCAACAGTGAATCTTAATATGTTTATCTATAGATATCTGAATGGATACCCAAGTGAGTTATCTGATCCTATAGACTGTTTAATCAGTAGTAGCTAAAAAGGTATAAGCAAGCTAAAGATTGGCAACCAGATTCAAATTCCTAGTTAATTTATGAATATTGGTTTCTATCTTCGGGAGATGTAATCGACGAGTATTGTTTGCGAACTTAATAGTATAACATGTCTGCGAACTTAAGAACAACCGCCACAGAGGGTTCAATGTGCGAGAACCATGCATCGCCTAGGAGTTCCTCCATGAGCTCATTATACATGTTTGCCAGCAGATATAACATTAGTCAAAGGAATAATTCCTTCGAAGTGCAATCTTGGAAGCTCACAACTATGATGGGGGCGCTTTTACCTGTATGAGACCAAGCTCAGAACCCCAGTGGCTACTGCTGAAGATCCATTTTCCACATCTACCTACAGAAGAAGGGCTGACTAGAAAAAATGCAATGTTCATGCCCGTCTTATAACTTCAACCGTGGCACGTTAAACGGTCTTTGATTTTTTCAATGAAAATGATTTTTGCTTTTGCTGCGAGTAAAATACGTGTCTTACTTCCATGTACTCTGGACCACAAATATAGCTGCAATCAACAACCTTTCCCAATAAGAAAGGGGTACTTCCAACACTTTGCCGCAATATGTAAGATCCATGAGAAAACCAATATTTTAGAGTGAGAAAAGCTAACAACTATCCACTCGACATGATTGTACATTACAGAATAACACACCTTTGGAACATAGGGGATAATCGTCAATCTGACATGATTTCGCGTTGCGGAATAACACCTTTGTAACATAGGGGATAAGCTTCAATTTGCTGTTTCGGAAATCATCATCACCATCAGCAAAACGCTGCAAGAGCGACCCTTTCTTTGAGGATTTTGTGGACAATTGTCGTGGTATTGCCGACGAGTATGCCATGGAGGGGTCCTCAAAGTGTGTGTTTAGAGACGTGGGGTAAGGCGGAGAGTTGGCGGGTACGAGGTAACATAGCTTACCCAGGTTCAGGTCCCACAATGGTGGCGGAACTCTACTCCTGCTATAAATCACTATAATGACAATACGCCGAGTTACAGAGATAGTTTCGCTGTGCGAGGTGTTGCGTGTTGTACGCAGCAATCAGAGAAGTTGTCTGCCCTAAAGGCTCCAACATGCCGTCTTATAAAGGCGCCAAGACCTAGGGTTTATAGGGAAAGGTCCTTGCCGGACAAGATAAAGAGTCCTACACCTACACGAACTAGTCTTCCGTGTCTTGTACTCCAAGGTTCCGAGTATGTCGGTGACTTCTGCGTAGCCTTCCTTTATCCGGTATGGGCATCCCTTTAGGATCCGTCTAACTGGGCCGCCTAGCAGGCCATAGGACTTGATACCAACTATGGGCCACCTGGGCTAGGCGGATTGGTGATATGCTATGAGGATACCCATATAGCATATCCCCAACAGTAGCCCCCGGAGGACTTTGAAATCTTGCGCTGTCTTGCTCGTTGATCTCTGAATATCCCGTCTAAGTGATGCCGGCAATCCGTCAAGAAATATCTTAAAGGTCTCCCAAAGAACCCTGCAATCCTCCTCGGCTTCGCAATGTAGCCGGAGATTCCTTGAGTCTTCATTTCTAGAGCCGGATGCTCTCCATCTTCGATGGAATCTTCGGACGTGACCCTTCACTGCAACTGTCAGGAGGATGACGTAGGGTACAGCCTACGCTGCCTCGAAACTCACAGAAGCAAAGAATTAATCATTAGCTATTTTCACGCGCGCTAAATCCGAAACGGCGGAGGAGCAAATGACGGAGGACGTGGCGAAATTACCGCGCACGTTCACTTCCACGTCGGCAACGTTCCATCCATTAGATCTTTTTGCACGAATCTTGATGCGTGGCTTATATATTTCCACCGTGGTCAATTTTTTTTACCCGCATTCGCTCTCTAGTATTCGTCTTCCTCCAGCCGCGCGAATGTTCGAGCTCTCCTGCGAAAACCCTAACCAGAGCCCTTCCTTCCTCCACACACTCCTTGTCGTAATGGCCTCCAGCGGCTCTTCTCCCTCCACGACGACGATTCCCGAGACTACGACAGAGCCATCCCAGGGAGTGATCGTTCCGCCGGAGGGGGTGGTCGTTCCCGTCTCCGCCATGACGGAGTCCGCCGGCGATGACCAAGAATGAGCGGAGCCCAAAGCCGCTGAAGAAGAAAGTGACTCCCACAAGGGGGTGTGGAGAGGCTCCGATCTCTCCGCCGAACACCTCCAAGAGCTGGTCGACAAGGGGTACCTCCCCACGGCGGAGAAGTTTGTCTATCGGGCTGCGCCGGCCGACGAGGTAGTCCCTTCTCCCCAACCCGGAGAAATGGTGTACCTCAAATCTCAGCTGGTACGCGGCGTAAGCCTACCAGTCTCTGACTTCTTTCTAGATGTCCTTCGACACTTCCGGGTACTTCCCCACAACCTCTCTCCCAATAGCATCCTAGTCCTTAGAAACTTTGGAGCTCTGTGCGAAGGATATCTAGGAATCAAACCTAGATTAGATCTGTTTGTATTTTTTTTCACCGTCAAGAGATAGTCCGTAAAGTCCAAGAATGAACTGCGGATCTGCGGAACCATTAGCTTTAAGATCCGGCCTAGCCGGCGCTTCCCCGACATCGTAGCGCACAAGTCTTGCAAGAATTGGCAGCGCATGTATTTCTACGGGCCAGATGTCCCTCTGCCAGACCGTCTTGAGCCCTACCCCGACTTCATCGCTGGGGCTGCCACCGAAGTGCCCATATGGCGGACCCTAGCCTCTCTTTCCTCCGATGATGAAGCCAATCGTGCCGTAAGGCAGATCGAATGGCTCGTAGACAGAGGTCTAGCGGGCTTGGACCTTGCCATTGTTGGTACGTTAGGCGGAACCAACCTCTGCAGTACCGCGCCGAGCTGATGTGCAAGTATAACCAAGATAGGAGGGATCCCATGTGAATTTCGCGGGATAACTTCTCTACTGTCTCCATCAAGCTCCGTCTTAAGGACATCATCAAGGTAAAGGACAAGAAGCGAGGCTTCAAGATCACCTTCGACATGTTCGATTGCGGCAAGTGCTCAGAGGTAGCTTCTGTTTCCTTTGTTGCTGGTTACATACTCTAAGGTTTTTCTGACTTTGAAGTTGTCCGTTTAACACTCTTCTGTATCCCAGCTGGCGACCTTGGTGGTGGACGAAATGGCCTCCCAGGTCTACGACAAAAGCCGAAGGATATCCACGTGGTGTCCGACGATGACGCCTCCAAGGATCAACCAGCTGCGGCTGCATGAAAGAGCAAGAGCTCCACCTCTAACGTTGTTGCCGAGGCCAAGAAGAAGACATCAGAGAGTGAAGTCTCCAAACGTTCCACTGCCGCCTTAGAGGCGGAGAAGAAGAAGAAGTCCACCGGCATTCCCCTTTCCAAGGCTCCTGCCCGTGGAGTAAGTACTTTTTATTCTCCGGCTTGTATTTTTCTGCTCGTACCTTTTTTCAACACTTCTACTTATACCTTGTACATTTTAGGAGGAAAGCCGGTGTTAGTTTGAAGCGATCCTCCAAAGATGTTGGAGGGTCAAAAAACATTCATGACGTGTTGACCAAGGGTCCATCCGTGAATCCCTCTCCCGCCACCGCTCCCTCTACTGCCGCCGCCATAGCCTCAACTAGTCCTGCTGGGCCGTCATCCCCCATCATCCTTGAGACATCCGCCATGGAGATAGATATCA
Organism: Avena eriantha; assembly: GCA_910589775.1. Lineage (NCBI taxonomy): Eukaryota > Viridiplantae > Streptophyta > Magnoliopsida > Poales > Poaceae > Avena > Avena eriantha. The sequence continues at coordinate 31,110,267 of OU342741.1, forward strand.
ATCCAAACCTTGATGTCTCAGGCTCTGCCGAGGCAGACGTTGCTCCCAGCAGCCAAGCGACATAGGAAAGCACCTCCTCTAAAGTGGCTAAAGATCTGGCTAAGGATCCCACCGAGAAGGGGAAGGAGGTGGAAGAGGTGGACGTGGAAGCAACGATTGAGGCGGGACCTCTGCGCCATCAACTGCATTAAAGGTGCAGGAGGTAGCTAGGGCTTCATCCATGCCTCCGGCTTCAACCTCTCCATTGGCTGCGACTTCTTCGACGTTGAGCTTGGATGATATTATCAAGCAGGCCGTTGCAATCTATAAGAATGCCCGGACCTTCCATGACTCCTATGCTCATCTAGCCAACAATCTCAGGATCATTGCCATCATAAGTTTTTTGAACTTCACTTGCTTTACTTTGTGTAGTATATCCCATTGTAGCCCCCGAGATCTTAGGCGGATAATTCAATAGTTATTGGCATGAGTTCTCCAAAGAACTAAGTGTAGAACTTGTCCGTGTAGCCCCTGAGCGTTTAGTTGAAACTACAAAGTTCTGACTAGATGCTCTAGAGAAACTAGTTTACTTTAAAGTCATGTACTGTAGCCCCCGAGCATGCAGTTGAAACTGAATAGTTCCGACTAGATGCTCTATAGAAACTAAGCATGCTTGTATCATGTGCAGAATGAGAATAAACGGAGGATCACCGCTAATGAGAGGTTTTCTGCTCTTCGGAAGGAGATGGACCTTGAGCAGGGTAAAACCAAATTCCTGAAGGAACATATCAAAAATAGCCAGAGTCTGTTTCCTACGACAGCTCCTTGCGATCCCATTGAGGCATTTCTTCCGTCTTCTGATAGCACTTTCTGATTTCTGTCTTACAGAAGCCATTGCTAAGGCCAAGAGCATCGTCGAGCAATCCAAACATATCCAGGAGCTTGATGATGAAAACAAGATTCTGAAGAAGGACCTGGCCGAGGCCGTCAAGGGCCATGAGGCAACGATGAAGGCTATGCAAGAGTCTGTGGACGTCGAGATGCAGCACCTGAAGGATGAGATTGCACAACTCAAAGACCAGAACCAAGCTGCCAAAGAGCAAAATGCTAGGAGTCTTGAGATGTTCAAGTCAGTCTAGAAGGAGCACGATTTCTTGGTGGAGACATGCATGCAAGGGGAAAGGCGCATCTTTGGTAACCTTCACTCCGTCTTGGTCTTTTTCTTTAAGTTAGATAACCATTTGACTTGTTTATACTCATGGTCCTTGTATGCTTGTGCAAATCGCAGCTCCCATTGGCTTAGCCAACTTTGGAGAGGGTGCTCCAAGTTCCAAGGAACGCATGATTCTTACCGGCAACTTCGTCAGCACCGCCATCGCCCAAGCCAAGGAGATAGCTCAACCTCTGGGCATAAATATCAAGGCGACAGACTCAGTAGCCAAGTTCACGGAAATCCTGTGCCGAGCCCCTGAGAAAATCAAAGACTGGAAATCATCTTGCATCCGGGCTGGCGCTAGGATGACCCTGTCCCTGGTCAAGGCTCACTATGACAATGCCGACATTGACTTGGTGACCTCCGGCATGCCCAAGCTGGACGAGGCAGGACAAGAGATTGATAGCGATGCTATTTGGAATTCTCTTGCCGGCTTTGATATTAGGGTTGCCAAGATGGTCAAGGCTAAATTCTTCATGCCTGCCGAGATCCTGGATGACGACATGGCCTCTTCTGAGTCTAGCCCCTCTCCTTCCGAGTTTGATGAGCTATCCCGGCCTGTCTCTCCTGATGATGCCACCACGAAGCCCCCTGCAGTAAAGCCATGAAAAACAATTTCTGTATAAATGTGTCTCTACAAAAATGTATGCGGAAAAACTTATGTTTGTCTAAGGAAGAAAAACTTGTATTCAAGCTTCCTGCAACTTATCTGTTTCCAGCATGTGTATATATTTTTAAGCAAGTGTTGGCTTATCCATTATTCTGGTTCGTATGCTTGACCTTTTGTGAGACGGAAGACTCGCAGCACAGAACTATGCTCTCTGGTGATGATGCTTAATAGCACCGTCTAGAACCTAAGAACAAAATCGCCAGCTTTGAGTGCCGAAAAGTCACTACTCCGGAATCCACATAAAAACTTCAGAAAACGTGTAGACTAGAAAACTTAAGCTAGCCCCTAGGCGGAATTTTCACAAGGGAAAATGCAACTTTGCGCATAAAGGTTTATATAATCCAAAAATGAACAACTAAAGGAGGTAAAAGACTCAGAGAATATGAGTGAACCAAATGCTTTGTTTCATTGATCATATAAGAAACTTATTACATAATATATATGTGCTAAGTGTAAAAGGGACATAGTTGTGCTATGTTCCATGGCCGATCTATCTCCGGGTAATCATCATCGGAGTCACGTTGCCTGCGGTTGCAATTTTTTGGCCTATCTTTCAACTCGTTAATATCGACGAGGTAATAGGAACCATTGAGCAGTGCTTTGCTTATGACGAACGGTCCTTCCCAAGGCGGGGATAATTTGTGTGATTTCTCCTGCTTGATTCTAAGCACCAGATCCCCTTCTTTAAACGAGCGATGCTTTACACGGCGACTATGGTAGCCGTGTAGCTTCTACTGGTAGATGGCAGATCTCTGTCATGCCAGCATGTGCTCTTCTTCAAGTAGGTCCACAGATAGTCACCTGGATTTTTCAACGTCATCCTCCTTGTAGGTGGAAATTGTATGGGAGAACTTCTTCTGCTCCATAAACCATGAAGAAAGGAGTCAAGCCGGTGGATCTGTTGGGTGTTGTTCTTAAACTCCACAAGATATACTATAGTTCCTCCGCCTAGGCTCCAGCTGCTCTACGTAGCGGTGCCTCTAAGCGTGGCTTAATTCCGTGCAGAATTAGTCCATTGGCCCTTTCAACTTGCCCATTTTACTGCGGATGTGCCACATATGCTAGGTCAAGGCGGATGCCTTTCTTATGATAGTACTCCTCAACTTCTCCGAGAGATAAATTTCTGCCATTGTCGGTGATCATGCTATGTGGGAGACCAAATCTCACCACTAGATCCAAGACAAACTTTAGGGTTGTTGCCCCATCAAGCTTTCTAATGGGTTTAGCTTCAATCCATTTTGTGAATTTGTCCACTTCTACTACCAAGTGTGTGAATCCATAGGGTGCTGTCTGCAGAGGTCCCACCATGGCCAGCTCCCAGGCTGCAAACGGCCAAGTTATTGGTATTGCTTGCAATTCTTCAGCTGGAACATTTGGTGGTCTTGCATAAAACTGACACCCAAGGCATGTTTGTACCAACTTGTCAGCGTCCGCCTTGGCAGTTATCCAGTAGAATCCTTGTCGGAAGGCCTTGGCCACCAACGATCGGGGAGCGGTGTTATGCCCGCAATCTCCGAGATGTATTTCTCTAAAGATTTCAATACCTTGTTGCTGGGAGATGCACCATAGGAAAACTCATATGGTACTTCTTTTGTATAGCTGGCCGTCAATGATGACGTAGCCTTTTGCTCTGCGTACTATTTGCCAGCTTTCGACTTTGTCGGTGGGCAAAGTTCCGTCTTGTAGATAATCTGTGAACGGCTTCATCCAAGCCAGAGAGGTCACTGTTACTGTGTTAACAAATGAGTCCACTCTATCCGGGTTGTCGGGGTCCGCTCCTTTCACGGATGGATTCCGTAAATGCTCCAGTAAAACACCTAGCAGGATTGGTCGACAAGCTGATCCAAGCTTTGACAGCAGATCTGCTGCCTCATTGTCGTCCTTTTTGACGTACTTGACATCGAAGCACTTGGCTATTTCGTCCACTTCATCTCGATATGCCGCCATCATAGGGTTCCGCGCGTTCCAGGTGCCAGCTACTTGCTGGGCAACCAAGTCGAAATCTCCACAGCAAACTATGTGCTTGATTCCAATATCCTTCGCTACGTGAAGCCCGTGAATGAGGGCCTCATACTCCGCCATATTATTGGCAGCGTTGAAGTGCATCTGCGGGACGTATTGCAACTTCTCTCTTGTTGGTGATTGTAATAATACACAAGCCCACGAGCCATTGAGAAATTTGAATCTGTCAAAGTGCATGACCCGATACTCTGGCTCTAGTACAGGAGTGTCTTCTGGCAGTTCTGTCCAATCCGCAAGGAAATCCGCCAATGCTTGTGATTTGACAGTGTCGCGTCGCGTGTAGGTGATGTCGAAGGTGGCAAGTTCAATGCCCCACTTTGCCACTCTCCCTGTAGTGTCGCTATTGTTAATGATGTCGGACATTGGATCTTTGCTCACTACTATGATGGGGTGCTCCTGGAAATAATGCCTTAGCTTGCGGGAAGCAAGGAAAACTCCATAAGCTATCTTCTGGTAGTGCGGCTAATGCTGCTTAGATTCCGTCAAGACCTCGCTTACATAGTAAATGGGCCACTGAACTCTGTATTCGTGCGTCGGTTCCTTGCGCTCCAGCACGATGACAATGCTGATTACTCGGTTGGTCGCCGCCATGTATACCAGCATAGGCTCCCTTGGCACCAGTGCTGCAAGTATAGGTGGGGAGGAAAGTATTCTCTTCAACTCCTGAAGTTCTCCGTCAGCCTCGTCCGTCCATGTAAATTTGTCCGCCTTCTTGAGCAACTTGTAGAGCGGCATAGCCTTCTCTCTAAGTCGGCTGATGAACTGGCTTACTGCTGCAACGCAGCCTGTGAGCCTTTGTACGTCCTTCAGGCATGTCGGGCGTTTGATGTCAAGGATGGCCTTGATTCTAACTCGATTCCGCGATGCGAAACAATGAAGCCCAACAATTTGCCGGATGGTACCCCGAAGACACACTTCTTTGGGTTCAACGTCAAGTTGTATTTCCGGAGATTGTCAAAGGTTTCCTGCAACTCAGTGATAAGATCATTTGATTTCTTTGACATTACCACGATGTCGTCCATGTAAGCGTGTACGTTGTGACCTATTTGGTCATGTAGGCAACGTTGCATCGTCCGCTGGTACGTAGCACCAGCGTTTTGCAACCCAAAGGGCATCGTGACGTAGCAATACGTGTTGTAGGGTGTGGTGAATGAAGTGGCCAGTTGGTCCGACTTTCGCATTCGGATCTGGTGGTATCCTGAATAGGCATCGAGAAAACACAGAAGTTCCGAGCCAGCCGTCGAGTCAATGACTTGGTCAATGCGAGGCAAAGCAAATGGATCCTTCGTACACGCTTTGTTCAAGCCGGTGTAATCAACACACATTCTTAATTCATTGGTTCCCTTTTTGGGGACAAGTACATGATTTGCCACCCATCGGGTGTGAATAACTTCTCGGATAAAGCCAACCTTAAGTAACCTAGCTATTTCTTTGCCTATATCCCTTCGTCTTTCATCACCAAAGCGTCGTAGAGGTCGTTTCACTGGTTTGGCATTAGGATCAATATTCAAGCTGTGCTCGGCAAGTTCCCTAGGTACACCTTTCATGTCGGGAGGTTGCCAGGCAAAGATGTCCCTATTCTCACGGAGGAACTCGACGAGCGCTTTGCTATTTGGGATCCAGGTCCGTGCCAGTGGCGGTGGTCTTGGAGGAATCACCTTTGACAAGTTCCACCTGCTTGGTCTTGATGGCGGCCTTGAAGGCGGGTTCGGCGGCAGTGATCTGCTTCTTCGAAGCCGGCATCTCCGAGGCATCGACCTGCTTCTGGATCTCCTTGAATACCTAACCGTAGAGGACTGCTTCGGCGAAGGCGGCTTCGCTGATCTCTCACTCCCGTGCCTTGGTGAAGCTTCCGTCAATGGTGATGATGCCATTTGGTCCGGGAATCTTGAGTTTTTTGTAGACAAAGAATGGCCTTGTGAGGTAGGAGTGCAAGATATCGCGTCCGAAGATGATGTAGTACACGCTCTTGAAAGGCACCACTTCAAAGGTCATGTGTGCTTGGCGGTAATTGTTGACATCGCCAAAAGCGACCGAAGGGTGATGCAGCCTAGGGAATTTGCTTGTCAGCCAGGGACAACTCCATGGAACATGGTGTTGCTCTTCCTTAGCTGGGTCTCCGTCAAGTTCATCTTGTGAAGTGTATCCAGGTACATGATGTTGATGCTGCTTCCACTATCCACGAGGCACTTGGTGAACTCCGTTCCGTCAATTGATGACCTAGTATAGGGGGTGTATCGCAGTATTTTCGATAAGTAAGAGTGTCGAACCCAACGAGGAGCAGAAGGTGTTGACGAGTGGCTTGGAGCAGTAATTCTCTGTAAATACTTAGCAAACAGATTTTTTAGGGGTTTTTGATAATGCAGATAAATAAAGTGCGAGTAAATAAAAGACAATAATAATAAATGCAGCAAGTGGCCCAATCCTTTCTTTAGCAAAGGACAAGCCGGTTGTATTACTTAAGATGACCAAACATTCTCGGGAGCACACGGGAATATCGTCAAGTGCTTTCACTTCATATAGTTGATTAAGTGTTGTGTGGGTGAACCTGTGCTAATGTACTGACCTTCCTAGGACTAATACATACTTGTGATTATACCCCTTGCAAGCATCCGCAAGTACAAGAAAGTAATTAAGATAAAAACCTAACCACGGCTTTAAACTCTGAGATCCTACACTGCCTTGTGTAAAGGTTTCCTAACAGGGGTTTAGGTTTCTGTCACTCCGGCAACCCCTACGATTAGTAGCCAAATACACAATGCATTCCCCTAGGCCCATAAAGGTGAAGTGTCATGTAGTCGACATTCACATGACACAACTAGAAGAATAACACCACAACTTAATTAACAAACTATTGAATCTTCCTCGACACAATTCCACTACTAACAACATGACTTCTCCCATGTCCTCAAGAACTAAACAAACTACTCAGAAGACAACATATGGATCAAGATTAGAGATGAAATAATAATAAGTTACAATCTGAACATGAACGATAATTCGATGGTTCCACTCAATAGCATCAACTACAACAAGTAATCAACACCGGGAAAGTTTCCCCTAAGAACTATGCAAGACTCAACCCAATTGTTATAGCGGTATGGAGTGGTGATGATGGTGCTGGTGGAGATGATGATGATGATCCCGATGAAGTCTACCTTGATGGTGGTGTTGATGGCGACGATCTCCCCTCTCCGGGAAGGAATTTCCCTAGCAGATTTCTGCCTGCTGGAGAGCTCTTTCTCTCTCTGCAGTTTTTCGCCCCGCGGAGGCGGCGGAATCTTTCTGTGGTTGCTCCCTGAGTCTTAGGGTTTCGTGGGGATAATATACGCCAAAGGGGAGAGATAGAGGTGGGCCAGGGTGGCCACACCACCTGGTGGCACGACCTAGGGTAGCCCGCGCCAAGGGGTGGTGTGGGCCCCCTGTGGCCCATCTCTGCTCCCCCTTCTGGCATCCTTCGTCTTCTAGAAAAATAGGATTTTCCATGTATTTTCTGGAATTTTCTGATCTTCACGAATTTTGCCTCAAAACAGTGCCTTTTCCATCAGAATCCTGACTTCAGCGGTCCATCCTCCAAAAGTCATCAACCATGCAAAAACAGATGAAATAACATAAGTATCATCTCTTAATATGAAATATATCAATAAATAACAGTAAATTATGATATAGAATAGTGATGCAAAATGGACGTATCAACTCCCCCAAGCTTAGACTTCGCTTGTCCCCAAGCAAAAACTGAGCTCAATAAACATGACCTCAGGTTTATGGAGTGAAGAATCGATAAAAGAATATAGACAAGAAGCATCACATTCATCAATACACAAATCATAATAAAAGACAACTCACTATTATATAACTTAACTTGTAATAAGTAAAAGAAACACAATAAAGATACATAAATTATATCATAATTGGTAATGGCAAACTTTGCTCTTGGTCAAAGAATAGTTAACAATTTGCAGGAGTTCAAACATGATGGGGTTTTCAATGATAGCTTTCAAAGTAATACTCACTGAGATAAGAGCAATGTGCAAAAAAAGGAACATAAGAAACATGATTGAATAAATCATCATATGAGTGAATGAAACACAACAACTCAAAATACTTGCTAAGATAGAAAGGAATAGGTTTACTGACTCAACTAAAAAGTAAAAGATAGGCCGTTCGCAGAGGGAAGTAGGGATTTCAAGTTTCATAAAGAGCTTCCAAAAATTATGGTACTTATTAGCTTTTAGCTCTCATTGCCCCTACCATAAGCATCTTTAGGTGATTAAGGTTAAAGTGATCAAATATGAGGATATGCTTGACAAGTTATAAGCTGAAAATCGCATGCCCCTTACTTACGAGTACCGTTCCTCATGCTACTCAAGTTTAGTCATAGGTAAGTTCTTGTCATTGTAAGTACATCTGTATCATAGAGAACCGCCAACAGGGTACCCCTTGCCCGATGATACGAAAGATTCCCCATATCAAAATGACAAGGCAAGCAGACAATGACCATCTCAACAATCCTTTTATTTCCAATTTGCATAGGCTCTTTTTTTTATTTTCTATTTTTTTCTTTCCTATTTGCATAGGCTTCTTTTTTTATAGAGGATGCTTCATCTATTGCTCACTATGGTTATGCTGTAGGTTTCCACCATGATTACGCACGGCTTAGACCAGCCGCCCAGGCGTTTCTCTAACACATATACGAACTCCATGAGCCTTACAAGCTCCCCTTTCATTTCACACCGCCAGGATCCAAAAGCAAAAGAACATGATATCAACTAAATAAAATGCAACGTTGAAAGCGTTCCCCATGGTAACATGGTTTTGCTAATTCACAACTTACAAAGTGCAAGCATATACGCAACATAGATGGGCACAATGGTTCAAGTTCATTAAGTGCAAGAAAGTAAAGTGTGCCATCAAGTTCGTGAGAGCTTTAATCACTAATTTTCACATAACAAGTTTAATTCGAAAGGTAGATAAAAATATGAATTTACTTGGAATAGCAAAAATGTTAATAGGTAGGTATGGTGGACACGAATGGCATAGGTTTTGGTTTAAGGATTGGATGCACGAGAATCATTCCCTCTCAGTAGAGGTTTTTGGCTAGCAAGGCTGGGTAGCAAGCATAAGAGTTGAAGGAAACAAACAAACATACAAGTGATAAAAACAAACATGCAATCTTCCTTGGAAGCACAAAAGATCTTAACTAGAGAATACTAAGCTTATGAGCCAATCAAAAAGAAAGATGATGAAATTATATATCTGAAGAGTACTTTTATCCTTTTCATTCAATTCTCATAATAGTGTTGCTACTAACCGAGCCAGGTTTGCCAAAACCAACTAAATTTACTTAATCATCCCAAAGTGATACCAATACTAACAACAAGTTCAATCATATAACAGAAATTGAAAACTAATATAAGATGTGCAAAAGAGTAAATGATAGAACTTCTCATTAATATTCCATAACGGCAACTCACACCAAGGGATACATACATATGTAACAAGAGGGGAGACACTTCCATAATGCAAACCATCCTATATGATAAATTCTCTATTCATGATATGACTCTACTTAAAAAGGTAAAAAGATAAAAGATAGTGATATGCTATCGCGGCACTCCCCCAAGCTTGGAACAAACCAAGGGGATGCCAAAACCCGATGACAGATTACTCCTTCGGTGGTGGTGGTGTTCTCTCGATGAGCTTTTCAATCAATTCCCTCAAGTCCTCAATCTCGAAGGTGAGAGTATGAATCAACCCGAATTGTGCTCAATGCGGTTCATGATCATGTCGGGTTGTAAATCCCAGCACTCGCGATTCTTTCCCCATTCTTCGTCCTTGAAGTATTCTTTTCCTGCATGGTTAGAACGAGGCATATCGCAATTGGAGGGTAATTTTTCCTTGGGCACAGTTTGGAATTGATGCTCATGTATAAGGGCATGGAAGGGATTCTTGGTGCATGGAGAAGGTGACTATGAAGCCAAGCTGACGCAGAGTCTTCCCTCGAGTGGACATCCGTGCAGTCCTTTTGAACCTGGAAGTGTTTTCCACCACTCCAATGCTTGCAATGGTGGTGCTGGTGTGCGGATGCTGGTATTCCTTTGCCTCCTCTTCAAATTCACTCTCGACCTCCTCCTCCTGCTCAAGGTCTTGGAGATCCTCCTCCACAGGCTCCTTGCCCTTATCATTGGCGGAGACCATTGTGCTTCTAAACTTTAAGAATAGTTCCTGGCAGAAATAGATCGAAACGAAAGAACGACGAGAACATGATATACGAACCTCAGGGGATCCGGGGGATTATATATTATGAAGTTTTACAACAAAAGTAAGGTACTGGTAGAAAATGGGTCAGAGACTGGCTCCAGGGTGGCCACACCCCCTGGTGGCGCGGCCTGGTGGGCCCGCGCCGCGGGGTGGTGTGAGCCACCCGGGCTCCATTTCCGTCCCTTTTTCGACTCATTACTTTCCATGTTAGATAAAAAGTGCAAAAATATAAATTGACAGGTTTTTCACGAACCTTTTCTTACCAGAATGTTACCTATTCGAAAACAAACTTTGTAGGTCTCTGAATTTGGTCATTGATAAATTTTTCCAGAGTCACCATTTGAATAGCATCAATATCTTCATTGTAAGAATCTCTAGAAATATAGTGCTTGAGTCTCAGACCATTCACCACTTGTGTAGTGTTATCTTTTAAGGAAGAAAATTTTAATCTGAGACGAGACCTATACAATAGAACCTTCTCACCAACATGGAACTCTCTCTTAAGAATTCTCCTGTCATGCCATTTTTTAACTTTTTCTTTAAATAGTCTAGCATTTTCATATGCTTCACTCCTCCACTCATCTAACAAACTTAAATCAAATAATCTTTTCTCCCCAGCAAGTTTGAAGTCTCTATTGGGTTCTTTCACTGCCCAATAAGATTTGTGTTCTAATTCTAAAGGTATGTCCAAGCTTTCCCATAAACCATTTTGTAAGGAGACATCTCCATAGGATTTTTATAAGCAGTTCTATAAGCCCATAAAGCATCATCCAACTTTTTAGCCCAATTTTTTCTAGATCTATTAATAGTCTTTTGCAAGATGGATTTAATTTCTCTATTTGATAGTTCTACTTGCCCACTAGTTTGGGGGTGATAAGCTGAAGCAATACTATGATTAACATCATATTTAGCAAGGGTGTTTCTAAAACCACCATGAATGAAATGAGAACCTCCATCAGTCATAAGATATCTAGGTACTCGAAACCTAGGAAAGATAATATCCTTAAGCATTTTCAAAGAGGTCTCACCATCAACACTTTTCGTAGGTATGGCTTCTACCCACTTAGTAACATAGTCAACAACAACAAGAATATGAGTATAACCTTTTGAAGGGGGAAAGGACCCATAAAGTCAAACCCCCAAAAATCAAATGGTTCAATAACAATAGAGTAATTCATGGGCATTTCATTGCGTCTAGAAAATATTACCAACTCGTTGACATTCATCCCATGATAAGACAAATTTCCTTGCATCTTTAAAAAGGGTAGGCCAGTAAAAACCTGATTGTAGAACCTTTTGTATGGTTCTATCTCCCGCATGATGTCCTACGTAGGCACTACCATGAAATTTCCGCAATATCTCCTTCTGCTCATATTCTGGAACACATCTTCGCATAATACCATCTACTCCCTCTTTGTATAAATGTGGGTCATCCCAAAAATAATGCCTCACATAGTAAAATAATTTCCTTCTCTGCTGTGCTGTAAAGGTTGGAGGCAAATACTTGGAAACAATAATGTTAGCATATAATCAATGTACCAAGGACTCCCTCGCGATCTTACCCCTACTGCAGCCAACTGTTCATTTGGGAAACTATCATTAACATGCATAGGATCAAAGGAGATGTTTTCCAAACGAGATAAATTATCAGCAACAGGATTTTCAGCACCTTTCCTATCTACTATATGTAGGTCAAATTCTTGTAAAAGCAACACCCATCTAATAAGCCTAGGCTTAGCATCTTTCTTTTTCATAAGGTACTTAATAGAAGCATGATCAGTATGAATGGTAACTTTTGAACCAACAATATAAGGTCTAAACTTATCACAAGCAAACACAATAGCTAATAACTATTTCTCAGTAGTATCATAATTCTTTTGAGCAGCGTCAAGAGTCTTACTAGCATAATGGATAACATTTAACTTTTTATCTATTCGTTGCCCAAGAACAGCACCTACAGCAAAATCACTAGCATCACACATGATCTCAAAGGGTAAATTCCAATCAGGTGGTTGGACAATAGGAGCGGTAGTTAAATCTTTCTTTAGAGTTTCAAAAGCTTCCTTACAATCATCATCAAAAATAAAGGGTACAACTTTTTGGAGAAGATTAGTAAGGGGTTTTGATATCTTGGACAAATCTTTAATAAACCTTCTATAGAAACCAACATGACCAAGGATACTATGAATACCTTTGACGTCCCTAGGACAGGGAATTTTCTCAATTGCTTCAACTTTGGCTCTGTCAAGTTCAATGCCTCTTTCAGAAATTTTATGGCCAAGGATAATTCCTTCGTTAACCATGAAGTGGCATTTCTCCTAATTAATAACAAGATTAGTTTCTTCACATCTCTGCAAAACTTTATCAAGGTTGTGTAGACAATTATCAAAAGAAGTTCGATAGACGAAAAAAATTTCCATGAATACTTCCACAATTTCTTCACAAAAACCATGAAAGATAGCAGACATGCACCTTTGAAAAGTAGCAGGAGCATTACACAAACCAAAAGGCACACGCCTATAAGCATAGGTTCCATAAGGACACGTAAAAGTAGTTTTTTTTATTGATCTTGTTGTTTAACAGTAATTTGAGAGAACCTCGAGTATCCATCAAGAAAGCAAAAATGGGTCTTTTTAGACAATCTTTCTAACATTTGATCAATAAAAGGTAGTGGGTAATGATCTTTCTTAGTAACTTTGTTAACCTTTCTGAAGTCAATGCACATCCTATAACCTACTACTAGTCTTTGGGGGATAAGCTCATTATTCTCATTAGGCACAACAATAATTCCCCCTTTCTTAGGGACACAATGAACAGGACTAACCCATTCACTATCAGCAATAGGATAAATAATGCCAGCATCAAGGAGTTTTAATACCTCTTTGCTTACCACTTCCTTCATCTTAGGATTTAAACGATGTTGATGTTCTACCACTGGTTTTGCATCTGTCTCTATATTGATAGCATGATGACATTGTTGGGGGGATACCCTGGGTAGGGTCACGCCGGGGTATAGAGGCCAAGTTAGCCGAGGTATGGCAAGGTCAAAGCGAAAGCTGGCCGGGTCACCTCAAGGTAGGCCGACTTACGGAGTAACCCGGACCGGAGGATGTTCACCTGACTGTGTCCTGGCCGACGTATGTCGTATGCCGGTGGGCTATTTGTAACTTGTATGCAGGTACCCACGGGGCCGGGTTATACCAGGCTTGTAAGAGAAGGAAGGTATCTCGCTGGTCAAAAGGTGGTCTCTATGCGCTGGAGCGTGAGCGAAGCGAACAGAGGCAGGGACCAGCAGGGCGTGGCCGACAAAGGTGACGCAGCCTATGTCGGCTGATGCTAGCGCCGCAGAGGCTTACGTAGCCTCTGCATGGCTTACGATGGCAAAAGGTGACCCGGTCAGTTTGCTATTTTGGGAAGAGGCATATTCCGAGGAATATGCCTCCATGTAGGCCCTAACTAGTGACCTAGCCTCCCCTTTATAAGGGGCGCTAGGGCCTCTGTAGTGGGGGCTGGCGGTTGAGGAGTAGGTTCATTGGGAGTTAGGTTGTGAGAGTAAGAGAGCTTCTTCTTCCTCCTCTCCCCAATACAGCTCAAGGAGCATCTGTAAACCTAGTGAACTTGGAGAATACAAAGCATCTGTGTGTGGAATCACCACACTATCCCTCCCTGGATTCCTATAGTGCATATTGGCCCCACCTTTAGCCTATCCATGGCATCTGCCGTGACACCACCACGATAGTTGGCGCCCACTATGGGGCTAGCGGCGCTAGCAGGAGTGAAGATCCGGACGGGAAGCATCATCGGCAACGGCGAGCGCATCGTCTCTAGGCTCGTTCAGCGCTTTGGAGCGCTGGACTATGTAAGCGACAATGCTGGTTGCTTCGGCAAGCGACCTCCACCGCACAATGGCCTCTTCGTCAAACTTGGCGCCCACAGGATCTACGTCGGCATCGATGTGTCTTGCGTTCACCCGCGGCATGTTGTCGAGGGAGGTGATCCACCCCTTAGTGCGGCTCACGGTGCGCGTATTACTCGCTCCCTGATACGTCCATTTTGCATCACTATTATATATCATAATTCACTATTATTCATTGATATATTTCATATTGAGAGGTGATACTTATGTTATTCATCTGTTTTTGCATGGTTAATGACTTTTGGAGCATGGACCGCTGTAGTTAGGATTCTGATGGAAAAGGTATTGTTTGGAGGAAAAATTCGCGAAGATCAGAAAATCCAGGAAAATATACGGAAAATTCTATTTTTCCAGAAGACTCAGGATGCCAGAAGATGGAGTGGAGGTGGGCCACAGGGGGCCCACACCACCCCATGGCGCGGGCAGGCCTAGGCCGTGCCTGAGAGTGGTGTGGCCGCCCTGGCCCACTCCAGCCTCTCTCCTCTGGCGTATATCATCGCCACGAAACCCTAAGACTCAGGGAGCGACCACAGAAAGATTCCACCGCCTCTGCGGGGCGGAAAACACCGAGAGAGAAATATCTCTCCGGCAGACAGATTTCTGCTGGGGGAATTCCTTCCCGGAGAGGGAAGATCCTCACCATCAACACCACCATCAAGCCGAACTTCATCGGGATCATCATCATCATCAGCACCATAATCACCATCAGCACCCTCATCACCATCTCCATATTGCTGTAACAATTGAGTTGAATCTTGCATAGTTCATAGGGGAAACTTTCCCGGTGTTGATTACTCTTTGTAGTTGATGCTATTTAGTGAACCATTGAATTATTGTTTATGTTCAGATTATTATACATCATTATTCCATCTCTGATCATGATCCATATGATGTCTGGTGAGTAGTTCGTTTTGTTCTTGAGGACATGGGAGAAGTCTTGTTGTTAGTAGTGGAGTTGCGTTGAGAAAGATTCAATAGATTGTTATTTAAGTTGTGGTGTACTTCTTCTAGTTTTGTCATGTGAACATCGACTACATGACACTTCACCTATATGGGCCTAGGGGAATGCATTGTGTATTTGGCTACTAATCGTAGAGGTTTCCGGAGTGACAGAAACCTGAACCACCGTTAGAAAACCATTGCACAAGGTACGTAAGGGTCTTAGAGTTTAAAGATGTGGTTAGGTTTCTACCTTAATTACTTTATTGTACTTACGGATGTTTGCAAGGGGTATAATCACAAGTATGTATTTGTCTTGGATGGGGCGGTACATTAGCACAGGTTCACCCACACAACACTTACCAAGCTAAAGAAGATTAATCGACTATATGAAGCGAAAGCACTTGACAGTCTTCCCATGTGTCCTCGAGAACGTTTGGTCATCTTAAGAAATACAACCGGCTTGTCCTTTGCTGCATAAAGGATTGGGCCACTTGCTGCATTCATTCTTACTGTCTTTTATTTACTCGTACTTTGTTTACTTGCTTTATCGAAAACCCCTAAAAATCCGTTTGCTAAGTATTCGCAGAGAATTCTGGATCCATACCACTAGCCAGCACCTTCTGCTCCTCGTTGGGTTCGACACTCTTACTTATCGAAAATACTGCGATACACCCGCTATACTTGTGGGTCATCAAGACTATTTTCTGGCGCCGTTGCCGGGGAGTGAAGCACTATTGGAGAGTGGAACTGGTAAAGGAAACTTCTACTGTGAGTATTGTTTACTTCTGCTAGTTGCTTTATTTTCGTTATGGATAATTAGCTGAGTTTCTTATTTGGTAATGCTACTACCACTTCTAGGGTAGTAGATAAGCCACCACCTGCTGAGAAAGATGTTTTCAAAATACATACAAGAATTATTGATCGTGTTATGGATAACTACTATGTTGGGGATGGAACTGTCCATCCCGGTGATCATTTACTCTTAATACACGAATTATGCGGGTTGTTCAAGTGTGCAGGTATTACTACAGATCAAGTTAAGAAGAAGTTATTCTCATTATCGCTGAAAGGAAGAGCTAAAGAATGGTATAAGCTGCTGAAGAATGGTCAAGCTCTAGAATGGGAGGAAATAGTGCCTCTCTTTTATTCAAAGTTTTATCCTCCTAGTGAGATTCATAAAGACCGGAATCAAATATACAACTTTTGGCCTCTTGATGGAGAGAGTACAGCTCAAGCTTGGGGGAGATTGAAGTTACTAATGCTCAAATGTCCCATTCATGAGCTCCCCAACAATATTATTATCAAAAACTTTTATGCAAGGCTCCCTCTACATGACAAGGATTTATTGGATGCTTCTTGTGCTGGATCATTCACTCACATGGAAGAAGAAGCTAAATGGGACCTTCTAGACCGTATTCAAGACAATGCTGAAGCCTGGGAGAATGACAAAGGTAGAAAGTCAGGTATAAATTATGATTATGAATGCATTGAATCTTTTATGGGAACTGATGACTTTCAAAATATTAAAAATGCTTATGGTCTAGACTCTCAAGCTATTGCTTCTTATTTTAAGGCTTTTGCTTCCTACATTGAAGTGCCTAAAAAGAAGTGGAATAAGTATCATGAACCTTATAAAGATGTTGCTAAGAGTGTTCCTGCAAGAAATACAGAAGTTTATACTACTAATCATGTCTTACCCAAACCTTATATTGAGAAAATGCCTTTCCCAGTTAAGGTAAAGGAACATTCTATGATGGCTAGTATGGTAGATGAAAGTATGAATAAGGCTGTTGAACCTGATAAACAAATGGTTAATGAACATATTAGAGCAAATGTGAAAGACTTTGTTGCTAAGTATGAAAAAGAGGGACACACTATCCTTTGTAAGGATACCTCTAATTTTGTTTCACAAAGTGGTGTTATGAGAGCTAGTATTCCCGTGTTTTCAGTTAGAATAAGTGATCATTGCTATGATGGTCCTTGTGATAGCTATATTGTTAAGTTTATGCATGATACTGAAAGTTATTATGAGATAGGGAAACGTGTTCTTATGCATCTCAATAATATCAAGTTTCCTCGTTTTATGCTGAAAGTTCTTATGTTGCACTTCTTTTGCCTTCTTATGCAAGTTGCCTCTGGTTTCAATAACTTGTTTGTTTATATAATCCCCTTGCATAGGAAGTGAGTTAGACTTAAATGTGTGTGTGTTTTTGCTTCTTAATGCTCTCTTTCACTTCAAATCATATCCCTGTGAGAGCTTCTTCAAAATTATCATGCCCATCTTAATGGCTATAAAGAAAGAGCTTTATGGGAGACAACCCAATTTGTTTTTGCTTTTAGTTTGTTTTTTTTTCTTTGAGTCTTGTAATTTATTACTTCGGTAATAACCGCTCCTTATCCGTTTTGTTTGGTTTTGTGTCAAGATCAACCTCTAATGAGAGAGAAGTAAGATTTGGGGAAGCTGCTGTCCCGAAACATATTTTTGTGCTTCACCGTAAAAATTCGTGAGAGATCTATGTATATCGGATTGAGCTGTAATGTTTTTTGCTTATTCCCCAGGTTGTTATTTAACTTTCTTTAGTTTTGCACTTTTTGATTTGAGCAACAGATGATTTTCGAAAAAATTGATCTCTACCTGCTGGTCTGTTTTGACAGATTTTGCCAATCTTGCATTTGCTTCTTTATTTGATTTCCTTTTCGAATTCTTTTTGGGTTTTCGAAAGGAGTTGCTACAGTAACTTTTGTTTTTATGGTTTTCAGTCGAAGTTGGACTCAAAAGGTTTTATCACTTCACTTATACTAATATTGCTAATGAGAACTGTGTGAAGTTATGTGTGAATGAAATTTCCAGGAAATGGAGACAATGGTGTAATAAGGAAGAGAAGGGTTTTATGACTCAAGTAATAAGTATATGAAGATGAAGATATCGATGAAATTCAAGATATGACTCAGGAAGAATCTACTAAATACCAAATTCAGGACCTGCATATCGATGAGAAGGGTTTTATGACTCATCTAGGTAACAGTTCTAGTAATAAAAGTTCTGCAAAAATACAATACAACTATATTTTTGCAGTTTTCAGTCAATAAGGAAAGCTACAAAGCGAAAAAGAGACGGCAACAGAGCCAGGGTGACCCACACCACCCCATGGCACGGGCCCACCCCTAGCCGCGCCACCAGGTGGTGAGGCCACCCAGGACTCCGCCTCTGACTCGTTTTCTCCCAGTACCTTCCTTTTGATATGAAACTTCGTAATATATAACCCCCCGGATCTCCCGAGGTTCGTATATCGTGTTTTCGCCGTGTTTTTGTTCCAATCTGTTTTTGCCAGGTAGAATCCCAGATTTGGAGCCACAATGTCTTCCTCTGGATCATCCAAGGGAGATTCCTTAGAAGATATCATCAACCCATACATGAGAGAATTGAAGATTCATCCTAAGGAGTTGTTGCTCGAAGGTGGAGAGGTCTGGATTAAAGAGGTTCAAGGCCCTAAAGGTGAAGGAAGTCTGGAGGACAGGATGGAAGCACTTGAGTATGAAGTCTTTAGGTACAGGAAGATGGTGGAGCGCGAAGTGGATATCATCCATAAGATTTGCTCCAAACTCATCACCGAGCACCAAAAGGAGACTTCTGAACTCAAAGACGAAGTCCTCTCACTCTGCCAAACAACCAACGAACTGCAAGCACTGTTCTATGACGTTCAAAATCAAAACTGTGAGTATGAGGCTAGATTTAAATGCATAAGTGCTGCTGCAAGTTTCAGGATGGTGGAAACCACGATGTCCTTTGTTGATGGGAAGCCTTTACCCTGGAAGACGGACCAAGATGAGAGGATACCACCACCACCTAAGGAGTAATTCGTCATCAGGTTTGGCATCCCCTTGGTTTGTTCCAAGCTTGGGGGAGTGCCGCAGTATCATATCACTATCTTCTATCTTTTTACTTTATTAGTAGAGTCATATCATGAATAGAGGAGTTATTTTGTAGTATGGTTTGCATTATGGAAGTGTCCCCTCTCTCGTTAGATTTGTATCCCTTGATGTGAATTTCCGTTATGGAATATTAATGAGAAGTTCTATCATTCACTCTTTTGCATAGCTTATATTAGTTTTCAATTCGTGGTTATATGATTGATCTTGTTGATAGTATTGGTATCACCTTGGGATCATTGAGTTAATTTAGTTGGTTTTGGCAAACCTGGCTCGGTCAGTAGCAACACCTTTTTGAGAGTTGAAAAGAAAAAGATAGAAGTACTCTAAAGAAAAATAATTTCATCATCTTTCTTTCTTGATTTGCTCACAATTCTACTATTCTCTAGTTAAGATCTTTTGTGCTTCAAAGGAAGATTGCATGTTTGTATTTATCATTTGTATGTTTGTTTGTTTCCTTCAACTCTTGTACTTTCTACCCAGCCTTGCTAGCCAAAAACCTGTACTGAGAGGGAATTCTTCTTGTGCATCCACCTCCTTTAAACCAAAACCTTTGCCATTTGTGTCCACCATACCTACCTAGTAGCATTATTGCTATTCCAAGTAAATTCTTGTTTTGTCTACCTCCCAAATTAAACTTGTTATGCGAAAATTAGTGATTAAAGCTCTCACGAACTTGATGGCAGACTTTACTTTCTTCCACTTAATAAACCTGAACCATTGTGAACTCTCCATGAAAGTTATATGCTTGCAAATTATAGGTGGGGGATTAGCAGAACCGTGCTGTCACAGGGAACGGTTTCAACACTTGTAAATATATACCCAGTTGATACCTTGCTCTTTTGTTTGCGGATGTCGTCGGTGTGAAATAAAAGGGGAGCTTGTAAGTCCATGGAGTTATGTATGTGTGTTAGAGAAACGCCTGGGCCGCTGGTCTAATCCATGCTGACATGGTGGAAACCTGCAGCGTAACCATAATGATATCTATGAAGCATTCTTCAAAAAAAAGATAGCTATTGAGAAAAAGGAAAGAAAAAAAGAGATACTATGAAAAGAGGAAAGAGAGAAAAAAGCACCATTTTCCCATGGTAAATAAGAAGATTGCTGAGATACTCATTGTCTACTTGCCTTGTCATTTTGATATGGGGATTCTTCCATATCATCAGGCAAGGGGTACCCCGTTGGCGGTTCTCAATGATACGCACATACTTACGATGACAAGAACTTACCGGTAACTAAAATTGAGTAGCATGAGGAGCGGCCCTCGTACTCAAGGGACTTGGGATCTTCAGTTTATAGTCTGTCAAGCATATGACTCAGATTGGACCTCACTTTCACCTTCATCACCTAAAGATGCCTATGGTAGTGGCAATGAGAGCTGAAAGCTAGTAAGTACCATAATTTTTGGGAGCTCTTTATGAGACTTGCAATCACTGTTTCCCTCTTGGAAGGGCCCTTTCTTTTACTTTGTAGTTGAGTTAGTAAACCTATTCCCTTCTATATCAGCAAGTACTTTGAGTTGATGTGTTTCATTCATTCATATGATGATTTATGCATTCATGTTTCTTATGTTCCTTGCTTTGCACGTTGCTCTTATCTTGAAGTTTACTACTTTGAAAGCTTTCTTTGAAAACCGGCTATTTGTGAACTCCAGAAAATTAACAACTATTCTTCGACCAAGAGCTAAGTTTGCCATTACCATTTATGATTTACTCTATGTATAATTATTGTGTTTCCTTTACTCATTGCAAGTTGAGTTATATAATAGTGAGTTGTCTTCTATTATGATCTATGTATTTGATGAATGAGATGCTTCTTGTCCGTATTCTTTTATCGACTCTTCACTCCATAAACTTGAGGTCATGTTTATTGAGCCCAGTTTCGCTTGAGGACAAGCGAAGTCTAAGCTTGGGGGGGAGTTGATACGTCCATTTTGCATCACTATTCTATATCTTAATTCACTATTATTCATTGATATATTTCGTATTGAGAGGTGATACTTATGTTATTTCATCTGTTTTTGCATGGTTGATGACTTTTGGAGCATGGACCGCTGCAGTCAGGATTCTGATGGAAAAGGTGCTATTTGGAGGCAAAATTCGCGAAGATCAGAAAATCCGGGAAACTATACGGAAAATTCTATTTTTCCAGAAGATGGAGTGGAGGTGGGCCACAGGGGGCCCACACCACCCCATTGCGCGGGCAGGCCTAGGCCACGCCTGGGAGAACCGTTGGCGGTTCTCAATGATACACATATGCTTACGATGACAAGAACTTACCGACGACTAAACTTGAGTAGCATGAGGAGCAGCCCTCGTATTCAAGGGACATGAGATTCTCAACTTACAACTTGTCAATGCATATCCTCATATTTGATCACTTTAACCTTAATCACCTAAAGATGCCTATGATAGGGGCAATGAGAGCTGAATGCTAGTAAGTATCATAATTTTTGGGAGCTCTTTATGAGACTTGCAATCCCTGCTTCCCTCTTTGAAGGGCCTTTCGTTTTACTTTGCAGTTGAGTCAGTAAACCTATTCCCTTCTATCTCAGCAAGTATTTTGAGTTGTTGTGTTTCATTCATTCATATGATGATTTATTCAATCATGTTTCTTATGTTCCTTGTTTTGCACATTGCTCTTATCTTGATGTTTACTACTTTGAAAGCTATCATTGAAAACCAGTTAATTGTGAACTCCAGCAAATTATCAACTATTCTTCGACCAAGAGCTAAGTTTGCCATTACCAATTATGATTCACTTTATGTATCCTTATTGTGTTTCCTTTACTCATTAAAAGTTGAGTTATATAATAGTGAGTTGTATTCTCTTATGGTCTGTGTATTTGATGAATGTGATGCTTCTTGTTCGTATTCTTTTATCGACTCTTCACTCCATAAACCTGAGGCCATGTTTATTGAGCTCAGTTTTGCTTGGGGACAAGCGAAGTCTAAGCTTGGGGGGAGTTGATACGTCCATTTTTCATCACTATTGTATGTCTTAATTCACTATTATTCATTGATACATTTCGTATTGAGAGGTGATACTTATGTTATTTCATCTGTTTTTGCATGGTTGATGACTTTTGGAGCATGGACCGCTGCAGTCAGGATTCTAATGGAAAAGGTGTTGTTTGGAGGCAAAATTCGCGAAGATCAGAAAATCCGGGAAAATATACGGAAAATCCTATTTTTCCAGAAGACTAAGGATGCCAGAAGACGGAGTGGAGATGGGCCACAGGGGGCCCACACCACCCCTTGGCGCGGGCAGCCCTAGGCCGCGCCAGCAGGTGGTGTGGCCACCCTGGCCCACTCCAGCCACTCTCCTCTGGCGTATATCATCCCCACGAAACCCTAAGACTCAGGGAGCGACCACAGAAAGATTCCGCCGCCTCTGCGGGGCGGAAAACACCGAGAGAGAAATATCTCTCCGGTAGACAGATTTCTGCCGGGGGAATTCCTTCCCGGAGAGGGAAGATCGTCACCATCAACACCACCATCAAGCTGGACTTCGTCGGGATCATCATCATCATCACCACCATCATCACCATCAGCGCCCTCATCACCATCTCCATATTGCTGTAATAATTGAGTTGAATCTTGCATAGTTCATAGGGGAAACTTTCCCGGTGTTAATTACTCTTTGTAGTTGATGCTATTGAGTGAACCATTGAATTATTGTTTATGTTCAGATTGTTACACATCATTATTCCATCTCTGATCATGATCCATATGATGTCTTGTGAGTAGTTTGTTTTGTTCTTGAGGACATGGGAGAAGTCTTGTTGTTAGTATTGGAGTTGCGTTGAGAAAGATTCAATAGATTGTTATTTAAGTTGTGGTGTACTTCTTCTAGTGGTGTCATGTGAACGTCGACTACATGACACTTCACCTATATGGGCCTAGGGGAATGCATTGTGTATTTGGCTACTAATCGTAGGGGTTGCCGGAGTGACAGAAACCTGAACCCCCGTTAGGAAACCATTGCACAAGGGACATAAGGGTCTTAGAGTTTAAAGCCGTGGTTAGGTTTCTACCTTAATTGCTTTCTTGTACTTATGGATGTTTGCAAGGGGTATAATCACAAGTATGTATTAGTCTTGGATGGGGCGGTACATTAGCACAGGTTCACCCACAGAACACTTAGCAAGCTAAAGAAGATTAATCGACTATATGAAGCGAAAGCACTTGACAGTCTTCCCATGTGTCCTCGAGAACGTTTGGTCATCTTAAGAAATACAACCGGCTTGTCCTTTGCTGCATAAAGGATTGGGCCACTTGCTGCATTCATTCTTACTGTCTTTTATTTACTCGTACTTTGTTTACTTGCTTTATCGAAAACCCCTAAAAATCCGTTTGCTAAGTATTCGTAGAGAATTCCGGATCCATACCACTAGCCATCACCTTCTGCTCCTCGTTGGGTTCGACACTCTTACTTATCGAAAATACTGCGATACACCCCCTATACTTGTGGGTCATCACTCCCCTGACCGCGCTGAGGTGATGATGACAGTGCCTGACGCTGTCGCGAGCAAAGACCCGGCACCAGATCCGGAGGTAACACCCAAGGCGCCCAGGAAAAGTAGAGGTCCTCCGCTAGAGAAGCCAGAAAATGTGCTGCAGCAGGCAATAGATAGCTTGGCAAACCCCATAGCACCTGTGGTAGATCCGACTCAGGCACAGGCCGAGTTAGAGGAAACTAGGCAGAAAATACTAGAGGGTGCAAAAAAGATAGCCGCGGCTCAGCAGTCGTTGAACATGACGATGCGCGAGTACGCAAGAGCAAATAAGGTAGATGCAGTAAAAGTAAAAGGGAGAAACCTGATCAGTGAAATGAACAAAGATGGTGAAACTAGAGTTGAGGAATCAGAGAACCTGTTGTCCATGGGGCTGCCGAAGTACAGCACCCCGGCAAAGAACCTCAGAGCAGCGGATGCAGCTACATCCGAGTTAGAAGGTTTGACGGGTGAAGCCCGGCAAAGACAGCAAGAGAGGGTCAATGAGTTAGTGCGAATCACTAACAGACAGAATGAAGAGTTGCTCAGGGCCAACCCGGCGAGAGCAGGGGCTTCCAAGGTCGTTTACTCGGCAGTGGGTAACCCAGAGAAATTTGCTGGGGCTGCATCCTCCCCTCATGATGGCCCTAGAAGAGAGGAAGTCGTAACCTCGGCAAGGAGAAACAAACAGATAGTCCCATATGACCCGGCAAGGGTAGGGAAAGGAAAGGAAGTGCAAGGAAATGAGTATTGACAAAGTGTCAGCCGAGGTAACCGTGACCAAGGCAATGCCGGTCAGAGAAACACTGAAAACGGCAATGCCGGATAGCGTAACTCGGCGGGTGCAGGGCAGAACCTACCTCGGCAACAACAGCAGCGGAATGTATCTCGGCAAGAGCAGAATGCCGACCAGGGTATGCGGCAAAATTGTGCTCAACAAGAGCAAGACAGATACAATGATGGTGATTTGGAAATGGTGAACGCGGGATACCATAGGCCGGATCATCATGTGATAGGGTCAAGGTTGGGAAGCAGGAACTTGCTGGCTAATGATGCCAGGCTGAAGCTGGATCAGCTCTATAGGTCGGAGTTAATTGAGGGGCAAGGTCCTCCGGGTCTAGCGTGCTTTGGGCCCCAGATCATGAAAGAGCCTCCGGTACCTAACTTCTAGTTACCCAGAGGCACGAAAACATATGACGGCAGCACCAAGCCGGAGGATTGGTTAATCAACTATGCAACGATAGTGAAAATTGCGACAGGCAATTTGAGATGGGCAGTGAGATACGTACCTCAGATGCTGGAGGTGCCAGCGAGGGTATGGTTAAACAATTTACCACCCGGTAGTATCAACTGCTGGATTGATTTTGAGGAAATGTTCGTCAGTAACTTCTCGAGCACGTATTAGAGGCCGAATAGGCCACATACCTTAGCAATGTGCAAGCAGAGACCAAATGAAACAGACCGGGAGCTCCTAACTCGCTGGTGCAACATGAGAAACTCATGTGAAGGCGTGATTGAGTCTCAGGCCATAGCTTGGTTTGCACAAGGGTGTAGATATGCAAGCATGCTGTGGCAAAGCTTACAAAGGGATATGCCAACTACGCTGGCAGAAACAATCCGGATTGCTGATTCGTATGCTTTGGGTGATCCGACTCAACCCCAACAAACGAGTCAAATGAGGAGTACTACCAGTGAGATGGAGCCGGATCATCCCGACGAAATGATTACCGGGGTAAGAGAAGAGATGATATACCGGATTACAAGTACAGTTCGCAACAAGTTGCTGCTGTAAATCAAGATCAACCCGGAGCAGGGAGTAATCAGCGCCAGAAAACTGGAGGGCAACAGTGGACTCCAAGAAATGATGGAAAGAAAACTTGGACGCCCGAGCAAAAGAGACAGTGGCAAGAAAAGAAAGACCGGCCGAGGTATACGTATGAGGCAATGCTGGATCAGCCGTGCAAATTTCACACGTCAAATCCGAGTAACCCGGCGGATCATACAACCTAGCAATGTGACTGGATGAGGAAGATAGAGCAAAGTGGCTCGGGGAATGCTCAGGCACCTCGGAATGATCAACCTCGGCAGGGGTTACCTCAGCAGCAGTTGCTCTCCGTAGCAAATACACAACAGTTAATGTTACCACTACCTCCGCCGAGGTATGAGAATCATGAGAGAAGGGATGCAGTGCATCAGGTGGAAAACCAACATCAGCCAGATCAAAGGTATCTCGACAATGAGGGGAGAAATGAATACAGAGAGCATCACCAGAGTTACTGTGTGTTTACCACGGAGGAAACAGATAGAAAGAGCTTGCAACGCCGACATATGGAAGTGAATGCGGTTATGCCGGCAGTGATGAGGTATATGCCTTGGTTGGATCAGGAAATTACTTAGAGTATCAAGGACCATCCCAAGCTCATGTCGAGTCCTGGTTCGTATGCATTAGTGCTAGACCCAACGTTCATCGGGCCAAATATCAATGTGAGGTTCTCTAAGGTACTGATTGACAATGGCAGCAACATCAATATTATGTACGTGGACACAATGCGCAAGTTAGGTATCCCGGAGAACATGCTCCAAGCTACAAGGACAACTTTCCATGGCATTGTGCCAGGTATTTCCTGTGAACCTATTGGCAAAGTCCGGGTTGACGTGTTATTTGGCACAAGAGACAACTGCCGAACTGAAAATTTGGAGTTTGAGGTTGTGAACTTAGAAAGCGCATATCACGCGTTACTCGGCAGGCCAGCCCTGAACAAATTCATGGAAAGTACTCACATCAGTTACGTGAAGATGAAGTTGCCTGGGACAAATGGAGTAATTACCATAGTTGGAGATTTCCGACGTTCCATTGAGTGTGCATCAGCCGAGTCTAACCTGGCTGAATCACTCGTGATTGCACAAGAAAAGAGAAAGATCCAGGAAGTAGCGGCATTGGCTCAGTCCGCGTAGCAGTATATATCGGCGCTGAGTAACCCGCATGGAAGTGTCTCATTTCAAGCAACAAAGGATACAAAGAAAGTACATGTTGATGATCTGTTCCCAGAGTGGCACCTTAACATTTGGTGCCGGGTTAAATGAGAAATAGGAAAGCGAGCTCGTCAACTTCCTTCGTGAGAATCGGGATATCTTCGCTTGGTCCACATAGGACTTGCAAGGTGTTCCGAGGGAGTTGGCCGAGCACTCTTTAAATGTGAGACTCGGGGCAAAGCCGGGGAAGAAACCTCTCCGCCGCTTCGCCGAAGATAGGAGAAAAGTCATTGGAGATGAGATAGCTCGGCTCCTAGCAGCTGGGTTCATCATGGAAGTGCTTTACCCAGATTGGCTATCTAATCCGGTGCTGGTGAAAAATAAGAAAGATGATCCGAATGTGGCGTATGTGCATCGATTACACGAACCTAAATAAGGGATGCCCAAAAGATCCATTCCCACTGCCAAGGATAGATCAAGTCATAGATTCTACTGCTGGGTGTGAACTGTTGTCATTCATAGACGCGTTTTCTGGTTTCCACCAGGGAGTGGTGTGGCCACCCTGGCCCACTCCAGCCTCTCCCCTCTAGCGTATATCTTCCTCCCGAAACCCTAAGACTCGGGGAGCAACCACAGAAAGATTCCGCCGCCTCTGCAGGGCGGAAAACACCGAGAGAGAAAAGATCTGTCCGGCAGACAGATTTCTGCCGGGGGAATTCTTTCCCGGAGAGGGGAGATCATCGCCATCAACACCACCATCAAGCTGTACTTCATCGGGATCATCATCATCACCACCATCATCACCATCAGCACCCTCATCACCATCTCCATATTGCTGTAACAATTGCGTTGAATCTTGCTATAGTTCATAGGGAAAACTTTCCCGGTGTTGATTACTCTTTGTAGTTGATGCTATTGAGTGAACCATTGAATTATTGTTTATGTTCAGATTGTTATACATCATTATTCCATCTCTGATCATGATCCATATGATGTCTTTTGAGTAGTTCGTTTTGTTCCTGAGGACATGGGAGAAGTCTTGTTGTTAGTAGTGGAGTTGCGTTGAGAAAGATTCAATAGATTGTTATTTAAGTTGTGGTGTACTTCTTCTAGTTGTGTCATGTGAACATCGACTACATGACACTTCACCTATATGGGCCTAGGGGAATGCATTGTGTATTTGGCTACTAATCGTAGGGGTTGCCGGAGTGACAGAAACCTGAACCCCCGTTAGGAAACCATTGCACAAGGGACATAAGGGTCTTAGAGTTTAAAGCCGTGGTTAGGTTTCTACCTTAATTACTTTCTTGTACTTACAGATGTTTGCAAGGGGATTTAATCACAAGTATGTATTAAGTCTTGGATGGGACAGTACATTAGCACAGGTTCACCCACACAACACTTAGCAAGCTAGAGAAGATTAATCGATTATATGAAGCGAAAGCACATGACAGTCTTCCCATGTGTCCTCGAGAATGTTTGGTCATCTATAGAAATACAACCGGCTTGTCCTTTGCTGCATAAAGGATTGGGCCACTTGCTGCATTTATTCCTACTGTCTTTTATTTACTCGTACTTTGTTTACTTGCTTTATCAAAAACCCCTAAAAATCCGTTTACTAAGTATTTGCAGAGAATTCCTGATCCATACCACTAGCCAGCACCTTCTGCTCCTCGTTGGGTTTGACACTCTTACTTATCGAAAATACTGTGATACACCCCCTATACTTGTGGGTCATCAAGACTATTTTCTGGCGCCGTTGCCGGGGAGTGAAGCGCTATTGGAGAGTGGAACTGGTAAAAGAAACTTCTACTGTGAGTATTGTTTACTTCTGCTAGTTGCTTTATTTTCGTTATGGATAATTCGCTGAGTTTCTTGTTTGGTAATGCTACTACCACTGCTAAGGTAGTAGATAAGCCACCCCCTGCTGTGAAAGATGTTTTGAAAATACCTACAAGAATTATTGATCGTGTTATGGATAACTACTATGTTGGGGATGGAACTGTCCATCCCGGTGATCATTTACTCTTTATACACGAATTATGCGGGTTGTTCAAGTGTGCAGGTATTACTACAGATCAAGTTAAGATGAAGTTATTTTCATTATCACTGGAAGGAAGAGCTGATGAATGGTATAAGCTGTTGAAGAATGGTCAAGCTCTGGAATGGGAGGAAATAGTGCCTCTCTTTTATTCAAAGTTTTATCCTCCTAGTGAAATTCATAAAGATCGGAATCAAATATACAACTTTTGGCCTCTTGATGGAGAGAGTACTGCTCAACCTTGGGGGAGATTGAAGTTACTTATGCTCAAATGTCCCATTCATGAGCTCCCCAACAATATTATTATCAATAACTTTTATGCAAGGCTCCCTCTACATGACAAGGATTTATTGGACGCTTCTTGTGCTGGATCATTCACTCGTATGGAAGAAGAAGTTAAATGGGACCTTCTAGACCGTATTCTAGACAATGCTGAAGCTTGGGAAAATGACAAAGGTAGAAAGTCAGGTATAAATTATGATTATGAATGCATTGAATCTTTTATGGGAACTGATGACTTTCAAAATATTAAAAATGCTTATGGTCTAGACTCTCAAGCTATTGCTTCTTATTTTAAGGCTTTTTCTTCTTATATTGAAGTACCTAAAAAGAAGTGGAATAAGTATCATGAACCTTATAAAGATATTGCTAAAAGTGTTCCTGCAAGAAATAGTGAAGTTTATACTGCTAGTCATGTTTCACCTAAACCTTATATTGAGAAAATGCCTTTCCCAGTTAAGGTAAAGGAGCATTCTATGATAGCTAGTATGGTAAATGAAAGTATGAGTAGGGATGCTGAACCTGATAAACAAATGATTGATGAACCTATTGTAGCAAATGTGAAAGACTTTGTTGCTAAATATGAAAAAGAGGGACACACTATCCTTTGTAAGGATACCTCTAATATTGTTTCGCATAGTAGTGTTATGAGAGCTAGTATTCCTATGTTTTCTGTTAGAATAAGTGATCATTGCTATGATAGTCCTTGTGATAGCTATATTGTTAAGTTTATGCATGATACTGAAAGCTATTATGAGACACGGGAAGGTGTTCTTGTGCATCTCAATAATATCAAGTTTCCTCGGTTTATGCTGAAAGTTTTTATGTTGCACTTCTTTTGCCTTCTTATACAAGTTGCCTTTGGTTCCAATAAATTGTTTGTTTACAAAATTCCCTTGCATAGGAAGTGGGTTAGACTTAAATGTGCGTGTTTTTTTGCTTCTTAATGCTCTCTTTCACTTCAAATCATATCCCCATGAGAGCTTCTTCAAAATTATCATGCCCATCTTAATGGCTATAAAGAAAGAGTTTTATGGGAGACAACCCAATTTGTTTTTGCTTTCAGTTTGTTTTTGTTTCTTTGAGTCTTGGAAGTTATTACTTCGGTAATAACCGCTCCTTGTCCGTTTTGTTTGGTTTTGTGTCAAGATCAACCTCTAATGAGAGAGAAGTAAGATTTGGGGAAGTTGCTGTCCCGAAACAGATTTTTGTGCTTCACTGTAAAAATTCGTGGGAGATCTATGTATATCGGATTGATTTGTAATGTTTTGTGCTTATTCCCCAGGTTGTCATTTAACTTTCTTTAGTTTTGCACTTTTTGATTTGAGCAACAGATGATTTTCGAAAAAATTGATCTTTACCTGCTGGTCTGTTTTGACAGATTTTGCCAATCTTGCATTTGCTTCTTTATTCGATTTCCTTTTTGAATTCTTTTTGGGTTTTCGAAAGGAGTTGCTACAGTAACTTTTGTTTTTATGGTTTTCAGTCGATGTTGGACTCAAAAGGTTTTATCACTTCACTTATACTAATGTTGCTAATAAGAACTGTGTGAAGTTTTCTGTGAAAGAAATTTCCAGGAAGTGGAGATAATGGTGTAACAAGGAAGAGAAAGGTTTTATGACTCGAGTAATAAGTATATGAAGATGAAGATATCGATGATATTCAAGTGATGACTCCGGAAGGATCCACTCAATACCAAATTCAGAGACCTGCAGAGTCCATTTCCAACTAGGTAATAGTTCTGGTAAGAAACGTTCCGCGAAAATACAATCCAACTATATTTTTGTAGTTTTCAGTCAATAAGGAAAGCTATGAAGCGAAAAAGGGACGGAACCGGAGCCAGGCTGGCCCACAGCACCCCATGGCGCGGGCCCACCCCTGGCCGCGCCACCAGGTGGTGAGGCCGCCTAGGACTCCGTCTCCGACCCGTTTTCTCCCAGTACCTTCCTTTTGAAGTGAAACTTCGTAATATATAACCCCCGGATCCTCCGAGGTTCGTATATTGTGTTTTCGTCGTGTTTTTGTTCCAATCTGTTTCTGCCAGGACATACTCTTTGAAGGTTCAGAAGCACAATGGTGTCCGCCAAGGATAAAGGGAAGGAACCTATGGAGGAAGACCTCCAAGACACCGGGAAGGAGAAAGAGATCAAGAGTGAAAGTGAAGAGGAGGCAAAACACACCAGCACTACCATTGCAAGCATTGGAGTGGTGGTGAACCCTGCCAGGATCAGAAGGACTGCACGGATGCAGACTTGGGGGAAAGCTCCTCATCACTGTTTGGCACCAATGGCACCTTCTCCGAACACCAAGAGTACCTTCCATACCTTTGCTCATAACCATGCAGGAAAAGAAGACTCCAAGTGGGAAGAATGGAAGAAGAAGCACAAGAGCTGGGATCCACAAACTGAGATGATTATGGGCTGTATTGAGCATAACTCGGAATTGATTCGCACTCTCACCTTCGAGATTGAGGACCTTGGGAAACTGATCAAGGAGCTCATCAAGAGGATACCACCACCACCGAAGGAGTAATTCATCATCAGGTTTGGCATCCCCTTGGTTTGTTCCGAGCTTGGGGGAGTGCCGCGGTATCATATCACTATCTTCTATCTTTTTACCTTGTTTGTAGAGTCATATCATGAATAGAGGAGTTATTTTGTAGTATGGTTTGCATTATGGAAGTGTCCCCTCTCTCGTTAGATTTGTATCCCTTGGTGTGAGTTTCCATTATGGAGTACTAATGAGAAGTTCTATCATTCACTCTTTTGCTTAGCTTATGATAGTTTTCAATTCGTGGTTATATGATTGATATTGTTGTTAGTATTGGTAGCACTTTGGGATCATTGAGTTAATTCAGTTTGTTTTGGCAAACCTGGCTCGGTCAGTAGCAACACCCTTTTTGAGAGTTGAAAATAAAAAGATAGAAGTACTCTAGAGGAAAATAATTTCATCATCTTTCTTTCTTGATTTGCTCATAAGTCTAGTTTTCTCTAGTTAAGACCTTTTGTGCTTCCAAGGAAGATTGCATGTTTGTCTTTACCATTTGTATGTTTGTTTGTTTCCTTCAACTCGTGCATTGAGAGGAAATTCTTCTCGTGCATCCGCCTCCTTTAAACCAAAACCTTCGCCATTTGTGTCCACCATACCTACCTAGTAGCATTATTGCTATTCCAAGTAAATTCTTTTTTTATCTACCTCCCAAATTAAACTTGTTATGTGAAAATTAGTGATTAAAGCTCTCACGAACATGATGGCACACTTTACTTTCTCGCATTTAATAAACTTGAACCGTTGGGTCCTTCTTTGTTGCGTATATGCTTGCGCTTTATGAGTTGAAGTTAGCCGAACCATGTATCATGGGGAACGCTTTCAACACATCATTGGTACTTGTACCTAGTTTATATCATGTTCTTTTGCTTATGGATCCCGGCGGTGTGAAATAAATGTGGAACTTGTAAGATCATGGAGTTTATATGTGTGTTAGAGAAACGCCTAGGCCGCTAGCCTAATCCATGCCTAATCATGGTGGAAACTTGCAGCATAACTATAGTGAGCATTCTATGAAGCATCCTCAATAAAAACCTATGCAAATAGCAAATAAAAAGATCGCTGAGATGCTCACTGTCTGCTTGCCTTGTCATTTTGATTATGGGATAGCTCCTGTGTCATGTGCAAGGGGTACCCCGTTGGCGGTTCTCAATGATACGCATGTATTTACAATGACAAGAGCTTGCTTGTGACTGAAGTTGAGAAGCATGAGGATCGGTACTCATAAGTAAGGGGCTTGAGATTTCAACTTATAACTTGTCAAGCATATCCTCTTAGTTGTGTCATTTTAACCTTAATCACCTAAAGATGCCTATGATAGGGGCAATGAGAGCTGAAAGCTAGTAAGTATCATAATTTTTGGAAGCTCTTTATGAGACTTGTAATCCCTGCTTCCCTCTTTGAAGGGCCTTTTCTTTTACTTTGTAGTTGAGTCAGTAAACCTATTCCCTTCTATCTCGGCAAGTATTTTGAGTTGATGTGTTTCATTCATTCATACGATGATTTATGCATTCATGTTTCTTATGTTCCTTGTTTTGCACATTGCTCTTATCTTGATGTTTACTACTTTGAAAGCTTTCGTTTAAAAACCAGCTATTTGTGAAATACAGTAGATTATCAACTATTCTTCGACCAATAGCTAAGTTTGCCATTACCAATTATGATTTACTTTATGTATCTTTATTGTGTTTCCTTTACTCATTGCAAGTTGAGTTGTATAATAGTGAGTTCTCTTCTATTATGATCCATGTATTTGATGAATGTGATGCTTCTTGTCCATATTGTTTTATCGACTCTTCACTCCATAAACTTGAGGTCATGTTTATTGAGCTCAGTTTCGCTTGGGGACAAGCGAAGTCTAAGCTTGGGGGGAGTTGATACGTCCATTTTGCATCACTATTCTATGTCTTAATTCACTATTATTCATTGATATATTTCGTATTGAGAGGTGATACTTATGTTATTTCATCTATTTTTGCATGGTTGATGACTTTTGGAGCATGGACCGCTGTAGTCAGGATTCTGATGGAAAAGGTACTGTTTGGAGGCAAAATTCGCGAAGATCAGAAAATTCGGGAAAATATACGGAAAATTCTATTTTTCCAGAAGACTCAAGATGCCAGAAGATGGAGTGGAGGTGGGCCACAGGGGGCCCACACCACCCCATGGTGTGGGCAGGCCTAGGCCGCGCCAGGGAGTGGTGTGGCCACCCTGGCCCACCCCAGCCTCTCCCCTCTGGCGTATATCTTCCTCCCGAAACCCTAAGACTCGGGGAGCGACCATAGAAAGATCCCGCCGCCTCTGCGGGGCAGAAAACACCGAGAGAGAAATATCTCTCCGGCAGACAGATTTTTGCCGGGGGAATTCCTTCCCGGAGAGGGGAGATCGTCGCCATCAACACCACCATCAAGCTGGACTTCATCGGGATCATCATCATCATCATCACCACCACCATCATCACCATCAGCACCCTCATCACCATCTCCATATTGCTGTAACAATTGCGTTGAATCTTGCTATAGTTCATAGGGGAAACTTTCCCGGTGTTGATTACTCTTTGTAGTTGATGCTATTGAGTGAACCATTGAATTATTGTTTATGTTCAGATTGTTATACATCATTATTCCATCTCTGATCATGATCCATATGATGTCTTGTGAGTAGTTCGTTTCGTTCTTGAGGACATGGGAGAAGTCTTGTTGTTAGTAGTGGAGTTGCGTTGAGAAAGATTCAATAGATTGTTATTTAAGTTGTGGTGTACTTCTTCTAGTGGTGTCATGTGAACGTCGACTACATGACACTTCACCTATATGGGCCTAGGGGATTGCATTGTGTATTTGGCTACTAATAGTAGGGGTTGCCAGAGTGACAGAAACCTGAACCCCCGTTAGGAAACCATTGCACAAGGGACGTAAGGGTCTTAGAGTTTAAAGCTGTGGTTAGGTTTCTACCTTAATTACTTTCTTGTACTTACGGATGTTTGCAAGGGGGTTTAATCACAAGTATGTATTAAGTGTTGGATGGGACGGTACATTAGCACAGGTTCACCCACACAACACTTAGCAAGCTAGAGAAGATTAATCGACTGTATGAAGCGAAAGCACTTGAAAGTCTTCCCATGTGTCCTCGAGAACGTTTGGTCATCTATAGAAATACAACCGGCTTGTCCTTTGCTGCATAAAGGATTGGGACACTTGCTGCATTTATGCCTACTGTCTTTTATTTACTCGTACTTTGTTTACTTGCTTTATCGAAAACCCCTAAAAATCCGTTTGCTAAGTATTTGCAGAGAATTCCTGATCCATACCACTAGCGAACACCTTCTGCTCCTCGTTGGGTTTGACACTCTTACTTATCGAAAATACTGCGATACACCCCCTATACTTGTGGGTCATCAGAAAGCAAAATGCTCCTTGATGATATCAGGCAAACATTCACGAATCTAAGGAGGTTCCGAATGAAGCTTAACCCGGAGAAGTGTACCTTTGGTATCCCGGATCGAAGATTACTCGGATTTCTTGTCTCTAGCCGAGGTATCGAAGCTAACCCAACTAAAATCCGAGCCATAGAGCGAATGGAATTGCCGAAGTGTCTTAACGATGTCCAGAAGTTTACTGGTTGCCTAGCATCCTTAAGTCCGTTTGTATGTCGGTTGGGAGAAAAGGCACTGCCTCTCTATCAACTAATGAAAAAGTCGGACAAGTTCGTATGGACAACACAGGCCAATGAAGCCTTCATCCAGTTAAAGAAAATGAATGTTAGCCACTGCACCAGTGTTAGCCTCTCCACTATCAAAAGAGCCAATGTTTCTCTACATAGCCGCAACCAATCGAGTTGTAAGTGCAATAGTAGTGGTAGAGCGCGACGAAGAGGGCAAGTCGGTGCAAAGGCCAGTCTACTACCTGAGTGAGGTATTATCAGCGTCAAAACAAAACTACCCTCACTATCAGAAGATGGCATATGGTGTGTATATGGCGGCTAAGAAGGTAAAGCATTATTTTGAAGAGCACCCCATAAAAGTGATATGTGAAGCCCCCATATCAGAGATAATAAGCAACAAGGATGCAAGCGGCCGGATCGCAAAATGGGCAATCGAGCTAGCCCCTTATGCTCCACAATATGACATGAGAGATGCGATCAAGTCTTAGGCTGTGGCCTACTTTTTCGTGGATTGGGCCGAGATGCAATATGAGCCACCGTTGTCAGATCCGAACTACTGGAGAATGCATTTTGACGGATCAAAAACGAAAACCGGGTTAGGCGCCAGAGTTGTGCTTACCTCGCCCAAGAAAGACCAGCTAAAGTATGTGCTGCAGATCCACTTCGCAGCATCAAATAATGTTGCAGAGTATGAAGCACTTGTGCATGGGCTCAAAGTGGCAAAGGAAATTGGAATACGTCGGATCTAGTGCTTTGGTGACTCGGATCTATTAGTTAAGCAGGTCTCGGGGCAATGGGATGCTTTGGATGCAAACATGGAATTGTACAGATTTCATGTGCAGAAGATATCAGGATACTTCGAGGGATGCGAGTTTCACCATGTACCCCTGCTGGAAAATGAGGCTGTCGACGTACTGTCGAAACTCGGGTCAACCCGACAAGCGATTCCACCGGGTTTAGCACTAGAGCACCTCAGAAAGCCATCTATCAGGCCATCCCCAGAATCCGAGTCAATCTATATCCCGGCAAATCTGGAGTCGGAAGTTGCGCCCATGGACATTGATGTGGGAAGTGGTTCAGGAAACCCGGGGACTGCTTCGAAAAACCTGGCGGAGGTTATGTCGGTGGATCAAATGGAAATTGACGAGGTTGTGTTTCCGGTGCGAGCTATACCAGCTTGGGCACTGCCCATATTCCAGTTCCTGAAGGATGGATCCTTGCCCAATGAAGAAGTGCTTTCAAGGCAAATTCAGAGGTGCGAAAGGCATACACGATTATCAATGCCGAGCTATACAAGAGGAGTGTCACGAATGTCCTACAACGGTGTGTTGACCCGGAAGAAGAGCTTGACATCCTCCGAGATATACATCAAGGGGAATGTGGGCATCACGCCTCATCTAGAGCCTTAGTAGCAAAAGCTTTCCGGCATGGGTTTTACTGGCCAAGTGCCTTGGAGCAAGCAGAGGATCTAGTAAGAAAATGCAATGGTTGTCAGAGGTATGCTACCAAGACACACATGCCAATGTCGGAGCTCAAGACCATACCAATTACCTGGCCGTTTGCTGTATGGTGTTTGGATATGGTTGGTCCATTTAAGTTGGCGAGAGGAAATAAGACCCATATCTTGGTTATGGTTGACAAGTTTACAAAATGGATTGAAGTAAAGCCGATAAAAAAATATGATGGAGCTACAGCCGTGACATTCCTCAAAGATATAATCCTAAGATATGGCTACCCTCACAGTATCATAACAGATAACGGCACTAATTTTGGTGAAGGAGCATTTGCGCGATTCTGCCGAGATAAGAAGATCCGGCTAGACGTTGCTTCAGTAGCCCACCCCGCATCAAACAGACAAGTGGAAAGATCCAACGGACTAGTTTTATTCGGGATAAAACCCTGGCTCATTGAGCCG
Source organism: Avena eriantha (assembly GCA_910589775.1). Taxonomy (NCBI): domain Eukaryota; kingdom Viridiplantae; phylum Streptophyta; class Magnoliopsida; order Poales; family Poaceae; genus Avena; species Avena eriantha. Next base: position 31,147,110 of record OU342741.1, read on the forward strand.
CTGCAAAGATCAACGGGGTGCTGGATAGAAGAACTACCAGCGGTACTGTGGAGTTTAAGAACAACTCCGAATCGATCAACATGCTATACGCCATTTTTCTGGTATATGGGGCAGAAGCTGTATTACTAGCCGACATTGAGCATGATTCTCCTAGGGTCACCCAATACACAGAAGCCGAAGTGCGAGAATCCCGGCAAAATGATGTTGATCTGCTGGAAGAGGCGAGGGACTTGGCATTGTCCAGATCCGCCATATATCAGCAAAATCTCCGACGCTATCATAGCTAGAAAGTAAACCCCCGAGTCTTCCGGGAAGGTGATCTGGTACTCCGGCTGGTACAACGTACTTCCGGGGAGGGCCATTCATTGTGAGAAAAGCATTGCACAATGACTCTTATTATCTCATTGATGCACAACCAGAGGAGAAGAACAAGGCAGATAGGTCTGGCAAGGAATCTAAGCGTCCATGGAATGTAGCCCTACTTCATCCATTCTACACTTAACAAAGAAGTGTGTGTATCCAAGTTTCTCATATGTCGGTATGTATGCCGGCAATGAGTTTATCAAGGAAATCTAGGCACCCCGAGCATTAACTCGGGGACTGCCTTAGTAATATTTGTTGTCTTCTATGTTTGTTATTTATTTTTATGTCGGCTGGCTTAAGTTGCTTCTGCCTACGCCGGATTAGTAGTGTGTGAGCACCGAAAGCTCAACTCTTCGACTTGATGCTATCCAACAAGAATTGGCTTCATGGCAAGCCAGAGAACAAGTTTGGAATTAGAAAGTACACGAAAAGTGACTAAGGAAAAGAATGTAATCGAGCCGACATTTGTTTATTTGGACTAACTCTATGTTTACTTAATCTTTACTATGCTGGATTATTTTGAGCTAATCCTAAAGTTTCTAAGTATTGTTAAGTCAATTTTTGAAACTTGGACTCGTAAGTCACAAAACCGAATGAAGGTAGACACGAGCCGAGCCATGAAATTGAAGAAACAAGAAAATGAAACTCGGGGACTACGCCCAAATTAATCCGGTGTGAACAACTTAGTAGCAAAACATAATCAGTATGCTTAATACATCTGCAGCCGTCATACCGGGGATCTGATAAATTTCAAAGTGTTTTTTGGTGCTCAAGGAGCAGCAGCAGGAGGAGGTAACTCGGCGCCAACAGGTGGAACTCCGGCTTCAGTCTTGTCATCATCTTCATTATCTTTGAGATCCGAGGATTCGTCCTCTTCCTCGTCACCCGAATCATCTTCAACATATTCGTCGTCAGCGACACCAAGAAATCTTGGTCCTTCATTCCATTGATGGACAGGGGCAAACTGGATGAGGTTGTGGGCACAAGCCTTGCACCGAGCAACCCAATCTGGATCATTCGACCACTTGGACCCGGTACGCAAGCGCCTGAGGAGCTTCAAGTCCAATTTTTCATACCAAGTAAGCACGAAATGGAGGACAGTATCAGCTCCAGCACGAGCGGCGGATTCCCTCTAGAGGTCGAGCTGGGTCTCGCAATCCATTAGCTTGTTGATCAAAGAAGTGGATCCCTCCGGAACATTGTCACCAGGCCAAAGGGCACGGAAGATCCGGATGGCTGAATCCAGGAGACCCGAGCCATAGTTCTTCACAATTTCAATCCGGGCGGATAGGCTGACTAGCAGATCCTCCATGTCATAGGGAATGGGTTCAGAGCCAGGATCAGTTGGGGTACCCCTTGATACGTCTAAAACGTATCTAATTTCCCGAACACTTTTGCTATTGTTTCTCCTCTAAACTTATGTGATTTGGATGCAACTAATACGGACTGATGCTGTTTTCAGCAGAATTGCCTTGGTGTCTACTTTTTGTGCAAAAAATCAACTATCAGGAAAAATCCCAAAAAATATGCCAAAAATCCTATTTCACCCGAAGACTCCAGGAGCCAGAACACGAGACGGAGAGGAGCCATGGGGTGGCCACACCACCTGGTGGCGCGGGCCAGGCCAGGCCACGCCAGGGGGTGGTGTGGGGCCCCCAGGCACCCCCTCGGCCTCTCTCTTCGCCTATAAGGAGCCTTCTGACCTAAAAACTTCGGGGGGTTCGACGTTTTTCGAGAAGGAGTTCCGCTCCGCCGCCACCACCAGATTCCACGAAACAGCACCAGAAACTCCGTTCTGGCACCCTGCCGGGATGGGGAATTGGAGGAGATCATCGCCATCATCATCACCATCACTTCTCCATCGACCATCCATGCTTCCCTCATCTATGAGTGAGTAATCCCCTGATGTAGGCTATGGGGATGGTAGGGATTGGATGAGATCGTTCATGTAATGGCATCAGATTGTTAGGGCATGGTGCCTAGTATCTTTTATTAGTGCTTTATGACTTTGTTGCGACTTGTTGTGCTTAATGCTTGTCACTAGGGCCCGAGTGCCATGATTTCAGATCTGAACTTATTATTGATTCATTATGATAGTATTGTTCTTGGTCTTATCTGCAAGTTGTATACACACGTTGCTGTCCGGAACCTATGGCCCCGAAGTGACAGAAATCGGGATAACCGGAAGGGAAAGGCTTTTATGTGAGGATCACATGTGTTCACGGAGTGTTAATGCTTTGCTCTGGTGCTGTATTAAAAGGAGCACCTTAATTGCCAGTAGTTCCCTTGAGGCCCCGCTGCAAACGGGCTGGCAGGACAAAAGATGTTGTACAAGTTCTCATTGCGAGCATGTATGACTATATATGGAACACATGCCTATGATTGTTTAGTACTTGGGTGCTTTATCTTATTTATCTGCAATTGCCCTATGTGAATTGTCTTGTCCATGCAACTCCCGCCCATCCATCCATATGCCTACCGCACTCGAATCCCACTATTTACTGCTTTTGTTACTACTGTGTTTGCTTTGCTACTACTGTTACTTTACTATTCCTACTACAAAACTGTAGCTACTGATAAACTGCTGTGAGCAAGATTGTTTCCAGGTGCAGCTGAATTGACAACTCAGTTGTTAAGGCTGATAAATATTCTTTGGCTCCCCTTGTGTCGAATCAATAAATTGGGTTTCACTTCCCTCGAAAATACTGCGATACACACCCTATACTTGTGGGTCATCAAGACTATTTTCTGGCGCCGTTGCCGGGGAGCATAGCTTTATTTATCAAGTTCACTTGGATTCTCTATTGTTCGCTGCTATCCATCCATCATGGGTAAGTCTCATGATGCAAAGGTTCCTATTTTACCATCCACTACAAGAAGAGGTATTGTTCTAAACACCTCCACCGCTCTTGATTCACCGTCTGTTTTGAGTAAGTTCCTTACACCACCACATACACATGCTACACACACTGCTACTACTGCTGAATCTGAAACTTCTGATGCTTATGATGCTGCTTCTACTATGCTTGATAAGAGTGGTTCATTAGGTCCTTTCCTAGATGCTACGATTGCTAAAACTATAGCTGGAAATACCGAAACTCCTAATGAAGACACTACCACACCTGTTAGCTCACCTGAGTTTAGTGAGAGGTATGATACTGAAGAAAATTATGTTGAGATGACTGATGAGTTTATTGAAGAATGTAAGAACACCCATGATAGGAGCACTGCTAAGAGTCTCCTTGAGAGGCGTACTATTAGACCCAAATTATCTCTTGATGTTAAGTTTGCTGCTTCTCCCATAAACATTATAGATGAAGATTATGATTTCTCTCTCGATCTATCTTACATAGCTATTGTCGAGAAAGAACCTTTTTGTGGGACTAAGAATGAAAGTGCGGTAGCACATATGAATGAACTTTCTACTATGAGTGGCTTGTTTTCTGATGATATTAAGATGTGTACTTACTTTGTTGCTAAGATTTTTCCTTTTTCACTGAAAGGAGAAGCTAAAACTTGGTTTAGTAATTTACCTCATGGATCTATTGATAGCCTTAGTGCTTGATTAGTACTTTCCTGCAGAAATATTTTCCTCCCAGTGCTAGACATGCTATTTTGCAGGAACTTTTTGATTTCAAATAGGGAGAAAAAGAGGTATTGCCTGAATCTTGGGCAAGGTTTTGTGCTTTGATTTATGCACAGGCTGGAAGTCCATTACCTAAGAATGAGCTTCTTGATATATTTTATAATGGACTAACCGAGGAATGTAGGACATACCTAGATAGTTGTGCTAATTGTGTTTTTAGGAATAAGACTCCAAAGGAAGCTAGGGAATTAATTGCTAAAATAAGCAAGAATTATGAAGATTGGACTCCTCCTAAACAAGCTATACCTAAAGTAATTGTACGTCAACCATCTATTCCTGTGCCTATTCCAACATCAAAGAAGAGGGGAGTTATTGAATTAAATGATGAAGTGATGAAGGAAGCTAAGAAATGTCTTAAGGAGAAGGGAATTAAAGCTGCAGATGTCAAGAATTTACCTCCTATAGAAGAATTATGTAAGCCTATTCCCTACTCATCCACTATTGAGGTACACTCTCTCCAACACTTTGATGAAGGTGATATCCCTTATGCTAAACCTCCTAATCAATGCTTAGAAGAATTTGATATCTTTATTGTTAAGCAGGATAACTTTAATAAGAGGGTGCAAAATCATCTAATGGAAAACACTAGAGCTATTGTTGAGTTGAAAGATATCGTGGAAAGAACCTCTAATGATGTTAAAATGATTGTTAAACACTTTCAAATGGTTCAAACTCAAATAGATCAACTCGTTAAAGTGCAAAACGACTTGCTAGTTAATGCTGCTAAAGAAAAACATGCTTATAAAATTAGAACTAGAAGTGGAGCTGCTACCCAGGATCCTCTATATCCTGAGGGGCATCCCAAAAGGATTGAGCAGGATTCCCAACAAGCTGAAAATAGTGGTTCTACTCGTAAGAAAAGGAAAAAAGAAACATAAAACTGTTGTAGAACCCTCTGAACCTGCTATAGATCCTAATAGTATATCTATCTCTGATGCTGAAACTGAAAGTGGTAATGAAGAAAATGAAGTTCCTAATGAAGAAAAAGTTGAAGAAGAACCTGGAAACCACACTAAGAATACTAAATACACTAAAGAAGATTTTATTTCTAAGAAACATGGTAGTGAAAGAGAACCTTGGGTCCAAAAACCTATGCCTTTCCCTGATAAGAAACATAAGTCAAAGGAAGATGAACATTATAATAAGTTTTGTGAGTGGATGAAGCCTTTATTCTTGCAAATTCCTTTGATTGATGCTATTAAATTGCCTCCTTACTCAAAGTATATGAAGGACATTGTCTCGAATAAAAGGAAGATCCCTAATGAAGAAATTTCCACTTTGCTTGCTAATTATTCCTTCAATGGTAAGGTTCCTAAGAAACTTGGAGACCCAGGGATTCCAACTATCCCTTGCTCTATTAAGAACAGTTATGTTAGAACTTCATTGTGTGATTTGGGAGCTGGAGTTAGTGTTATGCCTTTCTCTCTCTATAAGAGGCTTCAGCTTGAAAAATCGATACCAACTGATATATCTTTGCAAATGGCTGATAAATCTACCACTATTCCTATGGGTATATGTGAGGATGTACCTGTTCAGGTGGCTCACAATTGCTTGATATTAACTGATTTTGTTGTGCTTGAAATGCCTGAAGTTGATAATATGTCTATTATTCTTGGGAGACCTTTTCTTAATACTGCAGGAGTTGTTATTAATTGTAATCAAGGAAAGGTGACCTTCAATGTTAATGACAAGGAACATACTGTCTATTTCCCCAAGAAGATTGAAAGGACTTATGGTTTAAATTCAATTGAACATGTTGAAGGCATTCAAGTTGGAGAAATATATTATCCCATACCAAGAGAAAATTGAAACTATTATGATTGGGACTATTGCTATCAAGGTTAAGGTAACATAATCATTATTGGAGTACAAAGTTTTGTCTCATATGCAATTGGTTTGGTCGCAAGACTTGATCAAACTTGCTAACAAAAGGATTCCATTGAACAAAACAATGTTTTCATTATGATTATCTTCGTTCATTTCTATCCTTTGCATTTTAGTTTTCGTATAGTTTGTTGTGTTGTTAGTTGCTTGCATGTTAGAACTTCTGTAGTTCTAGCCTTGTTTTGTCCTTGCATCATGTTTCCAAAAGAAAAAAATCTGTCTGTCAGAAAAATCATTCTTCTATTTCTGAAAATTGCCCAAAAATAAAGTGTCTCGAAAAAATCCAGAAAATTCTTATTAAATTTTTACGTGAAAAAAGGGGCAGAGGAGTACCTGGTAGGTACTAGGGGGCCCAAGAGGGAGGCACACCATGTGGTGGCGTGGCCAGCCCTGGGTGGCGCCATGCCCTGGTGTGGGCCACCCCTGGCCCCCCACTACTTCTCTCACCTGCCACTTTCTTCTCTCTCCCGAGGAAGCTCTAGTTCATAGCTCAAAATCGCGTTCTTTCTGTGGTTGCTCTCGATTTCTTTGATCTCCTTGCTCAGCCCATCTTTCTTGCTAAAAGTTGGAGCAATTGTTCCTTGGTATGTGACTCCTCCCCTTGTCCAAGTAGATTTGTGTTTAGTAGATTATATGTTGAGTATTTTGCTGCTGTAGGTGACTGGTTATGAGAGCTTGTAAGCTTGTCTGATGCTTAGAGATATAGTTTTGATGCATGTTTAGGCCTCTTGCAAGTCCCTACGAGTAGAATCCTTCATTATATTTACTTTGCAATCACTTGTTTAATAGGTGTTTAAATTTCAGATTACCAAGCATGAATAATCACACTTTTGGAGAGATATTTGAGAGTGATGCACCTAGGAGGTCGAGGCCCTCAAGAACAGCCTCTCAAGCTAGGCCATCATACAATGAAGACCTCATTGCAACACGCATTGGCAGTGAAAGGGATGATGGAGACGCTCACCCATCTTCTTTTCCTTGTTTTACTTTCTTGCAAGCTGCAGGTATTCTTGATGATTTCTTGCTATTGATTGAGAGGGTTGGTTTGACCTCTTATATGCAAGATGAGAGTGCACAATACTCTATCCTCACAAAAACTTTTGTTGAGAGCTTCTCATTTACTAACACACCCTATCAATATACTGTCTCTTTTAAAATCTATGATATGCCCTTCACCATGCCTTTGGAGAGATTTTGCAGTATTGTAGGTGTGCGTATGACAGGGACCGTGCAGAAAATTCAAGGGTGACCCGCTAATTTGTTGGAGCTTTACCGAGGGGTGACCAATGATCATGACCGCGTGGCGCAGCGCTGAAAGATAAGAAATATCCAACTCTCTGCTCTTAGATACTTTGCATACTATCTTGCCACTAGTGTATTGGGTAGGGAGAACACTAGTAATATCTCCAACTATCATTTAGCATTCCTTGCTGCTGCGCTTAACAACGATACTCGGTACAATCTTGGTTCGCTTATTGCTCGCCGCCTAGCTGCTAGGGGGCCTATCTATGGGGGCATCATTGCCTCGCGTGTAGTCAATGCATTAGGTCTTTCAGTGGATCCCGATGATGCTATGCTAGCACCACAGAGGCTCGACCTTGTTGCCATGAAAACTCATCACTTTGTCACTGCTACCTCTGATTTTAACAATCTAGTATATAGGATGCTTTTCACTGACGGGGATGAAAGGGAGATCCTTTTGCCACAGCCTACTTTGTTTAGTGTTCATAGGAGACCGTGGTCGTGCTCCAAGGAGGAGGTGGATGAGCAGTTGCGCTTGCTGGGTTTCCACGAGCAGCACTAGGAGGATGTGCCCTCCTATGATTACTCCGCACACTACGGAGGGGCGTACTCGAGCTCGCACCAGGACGAGGGAACCTCCTCGTCGTACCCCGGTGACACTTCATCCTGGCCAGCTTGGGATTGATACCCACTTAGGCCAAAAGCCTAAGCTTGGGGGGAGTTACGCCGACACCGCACTCATCTCCATATCATGTTGCGTCGGTACTTTGTATATTCATGTTTTCGTTCTCTTTTTATTTTTTGTTCTTCTTTGCTTTTGCTTTCTAAAAACACAAAAAGACCAAAACTATTTTTGTTGTTTCTCTTTGGTTTGCTTCTTCTATTTGCCTTGGTTTGCTTTTCCCTTTTTGCTTTGATTGAACTATTCGAAAAACCCAAAAAGATTTTGCTTTGCTTGTTTTTCTCTTTTGGTTCTTGTTTAAAAATCGAAAACACCAAAAATATTTGTCGTTCTTCTTTGGTTTTTGTGAGTTTGCTACAGGGTTTGGCAGTTCTCAGTGGACTATTGGTTTCATCTTATTATTCAAGCCACATAAGTGAAGAGAAATAATAAGGATTAATGACAACTCGAGGCGTGGTAAGAGGCTGGTAACGAACTCTATTTGTCTTCATTTTTGTACATATACTCATCACTGTGGGCTTGCTTAGTCCGTTCATGTAGGGTGTGTGTTATATTTGGGTGCTTAGTAGTTCTTGCTTTCTTGTGATTAGCTCCAGCCCGCTAATAGTTTGTAGCATGTCATGAACGTTTGCTTGCATTACTCTATTCATAAATTGGTATGACACCGTGGTATCCTCCTCTGATTGTTTCATTTGATTGACTTGGCACATGCTCACGCATGCACATGACTTTAATAATCATTTGAGCCTTGATGAATTATTTTGCCTTGAGGATCTTGAATCACTTTCATGCCATGAGTAGTCCTGTTTTGTTGCAAGCATGATAATGACAGCTATCACTCTCTCGTTTGTCGCTCCCTTACTATTGCTAGCCTTCACTTTCACCGAGTATGTTTTACTCAAGTTCCCAACTCCCTAAACCAAATATTTCCAAAGTGTCCACCCTACCTACCCATTAGCATCATTTGCTACCTCCGTGCGTATTCAACATGCCTTGTTTTCTTCCGAATAAAATGTTTGCTTATTATGAGCAAGTTAGTTAGTAAAGCTCTCACGAACTTGATGGCACACTTTACTTTATTGCCTCTAATAAACTTGAACCATTGGGTCCTTCTTTGTTGCGTATATGCTTGAACTTTATAAGTTGAAATTAGTAGAACCATGTTTCATGGGGAACGCTTTCAGCATTGCACTTGTACTTTGTACCCCGTTGATATCATGTTCTTTTGCTTACGGATCCCGACGGTGTGAAATAAAAGTGGAACTTGTAAGATCATGGAGTTTGTATGTGTGTTAGAGAAACTCCTGGGCCACTAGCCTAAGCCATGCCTAATAATGGTGGAAACTTGCAGCATCACCATAATGAGCACTCTATGAAGCATCCTCAATAAAAACCTATGCAAATAGCAAATAAAAAGATTGTTGAGATGCTCATTGTCTGCTTGCCTTGTCATTTTGATTATGGGAAAGCTCCCGTATCATGTGCAAGGGGTACCCCGTTGGCGGTTCTTAATGATACACACATACTTACAATGACAAGATCTTACTCGTGACTGAAGTTGAGTAGCATGAGGATCGGTCTTCGTAAGTAAGGGGCATGAGGTTTTGGTTTATAACTTGTCAAGCATATCCTCTTAGTTGTGTCACTTTAACCTTAATCACCTTCAAGATGCTTATGATAGGGGCAATGAGAGCTCAAAGCTAACGAGTACCATACTTTCAGCATTTGGAAGCCTTTCAAATTATTCAAAACTTTTTCTTCTACTTGTTGAGTCTCCACACATTCTTTGAGCACCTTCTTGAGAGCATAGTTGTCATTCTTTGTGTTTGTTTCATTACTTGATTATTTGTGTTATGACTTTGACGCTTGTATTGTTGATATCTTTACTTCTAGTCATCACTTGAACTTCAGAGGTGCCTTGACATTCATAATCAAAGGCAAGCGAGATACCACTCTATCATACCTTTCTATGAGCATTGTAATGTTGCTTATGTTCCTGCTTCATGCTGCTTATTATTCTTGAGTTGGAATCTCTTCATAGCTTGCAATGACTATTAAGTAGACTCAGTTGCATACTCTTTATTATGAGTTGTCTAAGTAGTTGATCACATTGCTGAGAATATTTACATCATATGAAGCAAATGTGTTCGTGAAAGTTCTTTTATCGCACTCAGTTTTCAACTGAATTTCTTGAGGACAAGTAATAAGCTAAGCTTGGAGGGAGTTGATACGTCCAAAACGTGTCTACTTTCCCGAACACTTTTGCTATTGTTTCTCCTCTGAACTTATGTGATTTGGATGCAACTAATACGGACTGACGCTGTTTTCAGTAGAATTGCCTTGGTGTCTACTTTTTGTGCAGAAAATCAACTATCAGGAAAAATCCCAGAAAATATGCCAAAAATCCTATTTCACCCGAAGACTCCAGGAGCCAGAATACGAGACAGAGAGGAGCCCTGGGGTGGCCACACCACCTGGTGGCGCGGGCCAGGGGTGGTGTGGGCCCCCCAGGCACCCCTCGGCCTCTCTCTTCACCTATAAGGAGCCTTCTGACCTAAAAACTTCGGGGGGTTCGACGTTTTTCCAAAAGGAGTTCCGCTCCGCCGTCACCACCAGATTCCATGAAACAACACCAGAAAATCCGTTCTGGCACCCTGTCGAGACGGGGAATTGGAGGAGATCATCGCCATCATCATCACCATCGCCTCCATCGACCATCCATGTTTCCCCCATCTATGAGTGAGTAATCCCCCACTGTAGGCTATGGGGATGGTAGGGATTGGATGAGATCGTTCATGTAATGGCATCAGATTGTTAGGGCATGGTGCCTAGTATCTTTTATTAGTGCTTTATGACTTTGTTGCGACTTGTTGTGCTTAATGCTTGTCACTATGGCCCGAGTGCCATGATTTCAGATCTGAACTTATTATTGATTCATTATGATAGTATTGTTCTTGGTCTTATCTGCAAGTTGTATACACGCGTTGCTGTCGAGAACCTATGGCCCCGAAGTGATAGAAATCGGGATAACCGGAAGGGAAAGGCTTTTATGTGAGGATCACATGTGTTCACGGAGTGTTAATGCTTTGCTCAAGTGCTCTATTAAAAGGAGCACCTTAATTACCAGTAGTTCCCTAGAGGCCCCGCTGCAAACGGGCTGGCAGGACAAAAGATGTTGTGCAAGTTCTCATTGCGAGCACGTTTGACTATATATGGAACACATGGCTAGGATTGTGTAGTACTTGGGTGCTTTATCTTATTTATCTGCAATTGCCCTATGTTCTGATTGCTATGTGAATTGTCTTGTCCATGCAACGCATGTCCGTCCATCCCTATGCCTACCGCACTCGAATCCCACTGTTTACTGCTTTTGTTACTACTATCTTTGCTTTGCTACTGCTGTTACTTTACTATTCCTACTACAAAACTATTGCTACTGATAAACTGCTGTGAGCAAGACTGTTTCCATGTGCAGCTGAATTGACAACTCAGTTGTTAAGGCTGATAAATATTCTTTGGCTCCCCTTGTGTCGAATCAATAAATTGGGTTTCACTTCCCTCGAAAATACTGCGATACACCCCCTATACTTGTGGGTCATCACCCCTCTGCCGGCGGAACTTGGCAACGGTAGTAGCCGCAATGGCATCGCCCTCTAGAAATTTGCCTGAAAACAAAACAAGTGAAATAAGTAAAAGAGTTTAACCCAGAGAAATACATGTCGGCTGAAGGAAAGGAGTTTACGGGAGACATGACTATGGATCCGAGTCAGCTCGTTGGTGCAATCAGCACGCCTCTTCCGGGGCTTCTCAAGTTCAACATTAGCCGAGTCAAGCTTGACATCGGCCTCCTTCAGCAACTCTTGATCCTTTGAAAGTTGAAGGCTAAGACGTTCTCGCTCTTCGGTGAAGTCTTGGCCAGCCTTGTCCATCTCAACCTTGTGGAGCTCTTTGAGTTTTTTCATCTCAGCCTTGAGCTTGGTAACTTCATCATCCTGGGCTCGGAGTTTGGCAAGTTCGTCATCCTTCTTCTTGAGCTCGGCCTGATGTTGCTCTGCTTGTTCGAGGAAATGTAGCATCATATTAGGCACGAGCACACTATCTTCAAGGGATGCTGCAACAGTGTGTTGACCCGGCACAGCCGAGGTATGAATATCTGCCGAGCTCAGGAAAAAGGAGAGAGGGCACGGAAATTGAGTAATCAAAGCGAATTACCTTTTATATTGCCCAAATTTTTTCTCATAATTGTATTTTCGCCTCCACTCCGGCTGTACAATCCGAATGACAGATTAGTTCATTAGGAAAAGACAAAGAAAGATGGGGGAGAAGTCGAAGAGAAAACTTACCCTTTTTCTCGCATTCAGCAAGAAGAGCAGCATGTTTCGAGCGCAGCACCTTGTGTGAGTACAAGAGGCGCTGAAACTCAGCACTTCGACGATTGGTAGTGACCTGAAAAGAGCAAGGTTGGCTCAGCTATATGCATATTCGAAGTGTACAAAATCCGGGCCAAGTGGAATTTAACCCTGCTCTAGGTGTGTGCATATTCGAAGTGTACAAAATCCAGGCCAAGTGGAACTTAACCCGGCTCTAGGTGTGTGCATATTCGAAGTGTACAAAATCCGGTCCAAGTGGAACTTAACCCGGCTCTAGGTGTGTGCATATTCGAAGTGTAAAAAATCCGGGCCAGGTGGAACTTAACCCGGCTCTAGGTGTGTGCATATTCGAAGTGTACAAAATCCAGGTCAAGTGGAACTTAACCCGTCTCTAGGTGTGTGCATATTCGAAGTGTACGAAATCCGGGTCAAGTGGAACTTGACCTGGCTCTAGGTGTGTGCATATTCTAAGCTACTAAGGAGCTATGCTAGTTCGCTAAGGAGCATCCGGACGAGTAACAAGTTACTCCCCCAGAGGCTCGGGGACTAATGGATATGTCTCTAAGCACTTGTGTGTATTAAGTAAAAGACAAAGTAGCGTACCTCCATCATCCGGCCAGCAATGTTGACAGCCTTGGCTGCTGTGTTCATTTGTGCGCTGAATTCGGCGGGCCCAAACTTCTCCGGGAGATCGTCGTTGGGATTGACGAACTCCGCTCTGTTCCAATTATTGACATACTCGATCAGAGCCGGAGGATAGCCCTCTCCACTAAGCATGTGGGGCGCGACCAAGCCTTTAGCATGGGCGTCCCTCCTTGCAACTTGGGCGGCAGCAGGGCTGGTATGCAGTGCAAGTTGCTTGCTGCTAGCTGACCCGGAGGAAGCATCTCTCTTTGGTAGCATGGACGCGAGCGTGCGCTGTCCAGCCTCGATGGATGTTGCCTTGGTGGCACCAGAACCTTTCTTAGCCTTGGGTTGCTGTTGGGAGGCTGAGGCTTGAGCTATAGATTTGGACTTGGGTGCAGCCTTGGTGCTAGCGGGGTATTCTCGCCGGGTCTTGGAAGACTCAGATGAGGCAGAAGGAGTTGTTGCTGGTGCTGATGCTTGTGTTGCTGATGCTGCTGGTGGTATTGGTGCTGATGCTTGTACTGTTGCTGGTGTTGACGGTGGTGTTGCTACTACTGCTGGTACCTCGGAAGTGACGGGTTGCGGCTGAGCTGATGAAGAGCTGGGAGCATCCACTACCTCAGCCGTGCCACTTCCCCCTACACCGAAGTTGCCCTCCTCTGGGCGAGGTGGACTAAGGTCCGGTGTAGCCACCGAGCCTTCCTAAATTGGGCTCAGTGGGCGTGAGTCATCGTCGCGAGGGGGAGATGGGGTACGCCGGAAGGACGAAGCGATGCTGGAGCCGCTCAGGGGAACCTCCACGGCAGCCCTATCAAATTAAACAACGAATAACAAATTATATAATAGAGAAAGAGGCGTGAAGACAAAGAAACTTGAAGCGAAAAATGGTACAAGGAAAAAGAAACACACTCGTTGGAGGTTGCAGGCGCCTTGGGCTTCCGAGCTCTCCGAACTATGGCCTTAGTCGGAGGTTTGCTGGCGACCTTGTCAGCGGACTTCTTCCTAATTTTGGTTGTCTTGGGAGGCCTGGAAGAAGCTGCGGAAGTGGCAGCCCGCTTCTTAGACGCGGCTGGGGCCGGCTCACTCGAAGCGAGAGGGGGATCTTCATGGATCTGCCCAGCCGGGTTAGCTGAAGCCAGAAACGCGTAAGAAATGGGCACCGGGTCAAATGCCTCCACCACCTCAATGTCGGAATCATCCTCATCGTCAGGCCAATTTCTTAAGGAAAAGAAGTTACCAGAAGGTCGCTTGGTTGCGTCCAGGGTAGGCAGGAACATTTCCTGATCCGGCTCCTCCTCGTCTGAGACAAGTCAATCCTTCCCCCATTTGAGGGAAGGCTCGGTGCCATCTTCAAGGGTCTGCTGAAGAAACAACTAAAAGGAAAATGCAAAGGATCAAATAAACAACATGCTCCGACATAGGATGTAACTCGGAGAAGGATTGGGTAATGAGATTTACCGCAGGAGGAGGCTTATCCCGGCCGTAATGCTCCAACCCCCACTCCCAGTCAGCGCTAAAGTCCTTGTCGGTCGTGAAGAGGGCCTTGACCCGGCGGAAGATCTCAGTGTTGTTCAACTCGAAGGAGGAGGTCCGGTTGGGGTCAAGTCGCCAGCTCATATGGCAAAGTTTGTGTGTGCGCTTCTGTAGGGGGGAAATCTGACTGCAAACGAATGTGATCATCACATCCTCGTTGTGCAACCCCAGATCCTTCAGTTCCTGGAACCATTTATTAACCTGATTCGCAAGGGCTGTTGGTTTCTTGGGAACCCAGTCCCACAGAGCCGGATTAGGAGGACCCATCGCAAAGGGGAGCAGCCGGATCAGATCCTCATCCGAACCATTCCTCACATAAAAGAAGGTCCGGGCCTAGCCCTTGCAAGATTCAAGCCCCGTGACCTGGGGGAAGACAGATTGTTTTCTGGGAGAGATGGAGGCGGCACCACATTGGGTCAGGTGCTTGTCCTCTGGGGCATGCTCCTTATCCGGAACCACGTTCCTCCACAGACCGAAGAACCGGATCTAAAGCTCTTTGGTGGGCCACAAGCCGAGGTATCCTTCTACGGCGGATGCGAAGGAGGAGAGGGATGTAATGGCATTCGCCGGAATATCATGAGGTTGGAGTTTGTAGATGTTGACGAAATCATGGAAGAAATCACTCACAGGCAGGCCGAAGCTGCGCTGGAAGTGAGAGAGGAAGACGAACTCACCCGGATTGGGTGAGGGGGCGAGCTCCTCGGAGGCAAGACGAGAAATCACGCCTTCAGGGATGCGGCGGGTGCAGTAGAGCCAATCAAGGTCGTCTTGGCACACCCAAGAACCGGCCTAGGCACCACGCTCCAAAGTTTCGCCCTCCTCCTCCATCTCTTCTTCCTCGAGGACGGCGAGCTCCTCCTCAGTCATTTCCAGGTTGTTGTCCTCACCGGCCAGTTCAGACGTGGGAGGCAGTGATTTAGACTGGCGCGGCCCCGTGGCGATGAGACAACGCGGGAGCGGCAGCAAGGAGACGCAAAAGTGAGATGCGGCGGCAGCACTGCAGAGCAGAAGCGGTGGCGACGGCGCTGTCGCAAGGAAGAAGAAGGAGCAGAAAGGCTGAGGGGCGCGAGAAAGGGGAAAACACCCAAGGGACGTGCCCCCTCCCCTATTTAACCACGCCCTTGCAATGGGTAGTGGGATCGGGCAGTGCCCTGAGGCCAAATGGTGTGGCCGTGTATCTGACGGATCAGCCAATCAGAGGCAAGCCACAGGAAGGGCCACAGGAAACAGGGGATCCCATGACGTGACATGGTGATACAGTTAACGAGGAGGCAGCTGCGTGATACGTCCATTTTGCATCACTATTCTATGTCTTAATTCACTATTATTCATTGATATATTTCGTATTGAGAGGTGATACTTATGTTATTTCATCTGTTTTTGCATGGTTGATGACTTTTGGAGCATGGACCGCTACAGTCCGGATTCTGATGGAAAAGGTGTTGTTTGGAGGCAAAATTCGCGAAGATCAGAAAATCCGGGAAAATATCTGGAAAATCCTATTTTTCAGAAAACTAAGGATACTAGAAGACGGAGTGGAGATGGGCCATAGGGGGCCCACATCACCCCCTAGCGCGGGCAGTCCTAGGCCGTGCCAGCAGGTGGTGTGGCCACGCTGGCCCACTCCAGCCTCTCCCCTCTAGCGTATATCATCCTCCCGAAACCCTAAGACTCAGGGAGCGACCACAGAAAGATTCCGCCACCTCTGTGGGGCGTATAACACCGAGAGAGAAAGATCTCTCCGGCAGACAGGTTTCTGCCGGGGAATTCCTTCCCGGAGAGGGGAGATCGTCACCATCAACACCACCATCAAGATGGACTTCATTTGGATCATCATCATCATCATCACCACCACCATCATCACCATCAGCACCCTCATCACCATCTCCATATTGTTGTAACAATTGAGTTGAATCTTGCATAGTTCATAGGGGAAACTTTCCCGGTGTTGATTACTCTTTGTAGTTGATGCTATTGAGTGGAACCATTGAATTATTGTTTATGTTCAGATTGTTATACATCATTATTCCATCTCTGATCATGATCCATATGATGTCTTGTGAGTAGTTCGTTTTGTTCTTGAGGACATGGGAGAAGTCATGTTGTTAGTAGTGGAGTTGTGTTGAGAAAGATTCAATAGATTGTTATTTAAGTTGTGGTGTACTTCTTCTAGTGGTGTCATGTGAACGTCGACTACATGACACTTCACCTATATGGGCCTAGGGGAATGCATTGTGTCTTTGGCTACTAATCGTAGGGGTTGCCGAAGTAACAGAAACCTGAACCCCCGTTAGAAAACCATTGCACAAGGGACGTAAGGGTCTTAGAGTTTAAAGCTGTGGTTAGATTTCTACCTTAATTACTTTATTGTACTTACGGATGTTTGGAAGGGGTAGAATCACAAGTATGTATTAGTCCTAGGAAGGTCGGTACATTAGCACAGGTTCACCCACACAACACTTAGCAAGCTAAAGAAGATTAATCAACTATATGAAGCAAAAGCACTTGACTGTCTTCCCATGTGTACTCGAGAACGTTTGGTCATCTTAAGTAATACAACCAGCTTGTCCTTTGCTGCATAAAAGATTGGGCCACTTGCTGCTTTTATTCCTACAGTCTTTTATTTACTCGTACTTTGTTTACTTGCTTTATCGAAAACCCCTAAAAATCCGTTTGCTAAGTACTTGCAGAGAATTCCTGATCCATACCACTAGCCAGCACCTTTTGCTCCTCGTTGGGTTCAACACTCTTACTTATCGAAAATACTGCGATACACCCCCTATACTTGTGGGTCATCAAGACTATTTTCTGGCGCCGTTGCCGGGGAGTGAAGTGCTATTGGAGAGTGCAAGTGGTAAAGGAAACTTCTACTGTGAGTATTGTTTACTTCTGTTAGTTGCTTTATTTTCGTTATGGGTAATTCCTTGAGTTTCTTATTTGGTAATGCTACTACCACTGCTAAGGTAGTAGATAAGCCACCACCTGCTGAAAATGATGTTTTCAAAATATCTACAAGAATTATTGATCGTCTTATGGATAACTACTATGTTGGGGATGGAATTGTCCATCCTGGTGATCATTTGCTCTTTATACACGAATTATGCGGGTTGTTCAAGTGTGCAGGTATTACTACAGATCAAGTTAAGAAGAAGTTATTCTCATTATCGGTGAAAGGAAGAGCTGAGGAATGGTATAAGCTGCTGAAGAATGGTCCAGCTCTAGAATGGGAGGAAATAGTGCCTCTCTTTTCTTCAAAGTTTTATCCTCCTAGTGAGATTCATAAAGATCGGAATCAAATATACAACTTTTGGCCTCTTGATGGAGAGATTACAACTTAAACTTGGGGGAGATTGAAGTTATGATCAAATGTCCCATTCATGAGCTCCCCAACAATATTATTATCAATAACTTTTATGCAAGGCTCCCTCTGCATGACAAGGATTTATTGGATGCTTCTTGTGCTGGATCATTCACTCGCATGAAAGAAGAAGCTAAATGGGATCTTCTAGACCGTATTCAAGACAATGTTGAAGCTTGGGAGAATGACAAAGGTAGAAAGTCAGGTATAAATTATGATTATGAATGCATTGAATCTTTTATGGGAACTGATGACTTTCAAAATATTAAAAATGCTTATGGTCTAGACTCTCAAGCTATTGCTTCTTATTTTAAGGCTTTTGCTTCCTACATTGAAGTGCCTAAAAAGAAGTGGAATAAGTATTATGAACCTTATAAAGATATTGCTAAGAGTGTTCCTGCGAGAAATACTGAAGTTTATACTACTAATCATGTCTTACCTAAACCTTACATTGAGAAAATCCCTTTCCCATGTAAGATGAAGGAACACTCTATGATAGCTAGTATGGTTAATGAAAGTACAAGTAAAGTTGTTGAACCTAATAAAAAAATGGTTGATGAACCTATAATAGAAAATGTGAAAGATTTTGTCACTAAATATGAAAAAGAGGGACACACTATCCTTTGTTAGGATACCTCTAATATTGTTTCACAAAGTAGTGTTATGAGAGCTAGTATTCCTGTGTTTTCTATTAGAATAAGTGATCATTGCTATGATGGCCCTTGTGATAGCTATATTGTTAAGTTTATGCATGATACTGAAAGTTACTATGAGAGAGGGAAAAGTGTTCTTATGCATCTCAATAATATCAAGTTTCCTCGTTTTATGCTAAAAGTTTCTATGTTGCACTTCTTTTGCCTTCTTATGCAAGTTGCCTCTGGTTTCAACAACTTGTTTGTTTGCAAAATTCCCTTGCATAGTAAGTGGGTTAGACTTAAATGTGTGTGTGTGTGTTTTCTTCTTAATGCTCTCTTTCACTTCAAATCATATCCCTATGAGAGCTTCTTCAAAATTATCATGCCCATCTTAATGGCTATAAAGAAAGAGCTTTATGGGAGACAACCCAATTTGTTTTTGATTTTAGTTTTTTTTTGTTTATTTGAGTCTTGGAAGTTATTACTTCGGTAATAACCGCTCCTTATCCGTTTTGTTTGGTTTTTGTGCCAAGATCAGCCTCTAATGAAAGAGAAGTAAGATTTGGGGAAGTTGCTGTCCCGAAACAGATTTTTGTGCTTCACCGTAAATATTCGTGATAGATCTCTGTATGTCGGATTGAGCTGTAATTGTTTGTGCTTCTTCCCCAGGTTATTATTTAACTTTCGTTAGTTTTGCACTTTTTGATTTGAGCAACAGAAGATTTTCGAAAAAATTGATCTTTACCTGCTGGTCTGTTTTGACAGATTTTGCCACTCTTGCATTTGCTTCTTTAATCGGTTTCCTTTTTGAATTCTTTTTGGGTTTTCGGAAGGAGTTGCTACAGTAGATTTTGTTTTTATGGTTTTCAGTTGAAGTTGGACTCAAAAGGTTTTATAACTTCAATTATACTAATGTTGCTAATGAGAACTGTGTGATGTTTTGTGTGAAAGAAATTTCCAGGAAGTGGAGATAATGGTGTAATAAGGAAGAGAAAGGTTTTATGACTCAAGTAATAATTGTACAAATATGAAGATACTGATGATTATTCAAGTGGAGACTCCGGAAGGATCCACTAAATACCAAATTCAGAGACCTGCAGAGTCCGTTTTCAAATAGGTAACAGTTCTAGTAAGAAAAGTTCTGCGAAAACACAATCCAACTATGTTTTTGCAGTTTTTAGTCAATAAGGAAAGCTATGAAGCAAAAAAGGGACGGAAACGGAGCCAGGGTGGCCCACACCACCCTGTGGCGCGGGTCCACCCCTGGCCGCGCCACTAGGTGGTGAGGCCACCCCAGACTCCGCCTCCGACCCGTTTTCACCCAGTACCTTCCTCTTGTTATGAAACTTCGTAATATATAACCCCACGGATCTTCCGAGGTTCGTATATCATGTTTTCGTCGTGCTTTTTTTTCGATCTGTTTCTGCTAGGACATACTCTTTGAAAGTTTAGAAGCACCATGGTGTCTGCCAAGGATAAAGGGAAGGACCATATGGAGGAAGACCTCCAAGACCCCGGGAAGGAGAAGGAGATCAAGAGTGAAGGTGAAGAGGAGTAAGGCAAACATCCGCACACCGGCACTACCATTGCAAGCATTGGAGTGGTAACAAAACCTGCCAAGGTTAGAAGGACTACACGGATGCAGACTGGGGGAAAGCTCCCCGTCATAGTTTGGCTCCACGGTCACTTCCTCCACACACCAAGAATCCCTTCCATACCTCTATCCATAACCATGAAGGAAAAGAAGACTCCAAGAGGAAAGAACGGAAAAAGAATCACAAGAGCTGGGATCCACAAACTGAAATGATCATGAGCCGTATTGAGCACAACTCGGAGTTGATTCGTACTCTCACCTTCAAGATTGAGGACTTGGGGAAAATAATCAAAGATCTCATTGAGAGGATACCACCACCACCTAAGAAGTAATTCGTCATCAGGTTTGGCATCCCCTTGGTTTGTTCCAAGCTTGGGGGAGTGCCGCGGTATCACATCTCTATCTTCTATCTTTTTACATTATTAGTAGAGTCATATCATGAATAGAGGAGTTATTACGTAGTATGGTTTGCATTATGGAAGTGTCCCCTCTCTCATTAGATATATATCCCTTGGTGTGAGTTGCCCTTCTGAAATATTAATGAGAAGTTCTATCATTCACTCTTTTGCATAGCTTATATTAGTTTTCAATTCGTGGTTATATGATTGATCTTGTTGTTAGTATTGGTATCACTTTGGGATCATTGAGTTAATTTAGTTGGTTTTGGCAAACCTAGATCGTTCAGTAGCAACACTATTTTTGAGAGTTGAATAAAAAGATCAAAGTACCTCTAAAGAAAAATAATTTCATCATCTTTCTTTCTTGATTTTCTCATAAGTTTAGTATTCTCTAGTTAAGATCTTTTGTGCTTCCGAGGAAGATTGCATGTTTGTCTTTAGCGCTTGTATGTTTGTTTGTTTCCTTCAACTCTGATACTTCCTACCCAACCTTGCTAGCCAAAAACCTGTACTGAGAGGGCATTCTTCTCGTGCATCCACTCCTTTAAACCAAAACCTTTGCCATTTGAGTCCACCATACCTACCTAGTAGCATTATTGCTATTCCAAGTAAATTCTTGTTATATCTACCTCCCAAATTAAACTTGTTATGTGAAAAGTAGTGATTAAAGCTCTCACAAACTTGATGGCACACTTTACTTTCTTGCACTTAATAAACTTGAACCATCGTGCTCACCTATGTTGCGTATATGCTTGCGCTTTGTAAGTTGTGAATTAGCAGAACCATGCTGTCATGGGGAACGCTTTCAACATTGCACTGGTACTTTGTACCAAGTTGATATCATGTTCTTTTGTCTATGGATGTCATCGGTGTGAAATGAAAGGGGATCTTGTAAGTCCATGGAGTTATGCATATGTGTTAGAGAAACGCCTGGGCCACTTGTCTAATCCATGCTGACATGGTGGAAACCTGCAGTGTAACCATAACAAGTATCTATGAAGCATTCTTCTTATAAGAAAAAAGAGATAGAGATTGAGAAAAAGAGAAAAGAAAAACAGAGATATTATGAAAAGAGGAAAGATTGGGCCACTTGCTGCATTTATTCCCATGTGTCCTCGAGAACGTTTGGTCATCTTAAGTAATACAATCGGCTTGTCCTTTGTTGCATAAAGGATTGGGCCACTTGCTGCATTTATTCCTACAGTCTTTTATTTACTCGTACTTTGTTTACTTTCTTTATCGAAAACCCCTAAAAATCCGTTTGCTAAGTATTTGCAGAGAATTCCTGATCCATACCACTAGCCAGCACCTTCTGCTCCTCGTTGGGTTCGACACTCTTACCTATCGAAAATACTGTGATACACCCCCTACACTTGTGGGTCATCACTGCGACACGACGTTTGCAACAGTAACCCTTGACAATAAGTGTAGGAACTGGCTCAGGCCCTTAAAATGAGGCAATATAATGATTACCCTCCACGTGGGACGTGGAGAAGTGTATGAGAGAAGGAAGGATAAAACGGGAAACTGAAGGGTGATCCGGCCAGCGAGTGAAAACTCGGAATGTGCTAAGGGAAAACTAGGCCACAAAATCTGAGCTATGGGGTAACTCGGAAAGGGGAGCGAAAAGCTCAATAGATTGACCCTGTCGTGGCCTTAGCAGCTAAAGTTGCTAAGACCGCACCAACTTCGAGGACTAATGTTGGGGGATACCCCCGGGTAGGGTCACGCCGGGGTATAGAGGCCGAGTTAGCCGAGGTATGGCAAGGTCAAAGCGAAAGCTGGCCGGGTCACCTCAAGGCAGGCTGACTTACGGAGTAACCCGGTGGAGGATGTTCACCTTACTGTGTCCTAGCCGACGTATGTTGTATGCCGGCGGGCTATTTATAACTTGTATGCAGGTACCCACGGGGCCAGGTTATACCAGGCTTGTAAGAGAAGGAAGGTATCTCGCTGGTCAAAAGGTGGTCTCTGTGCGCTGGAGTGTGAGCGAAGCGAACAGAGGCAGGGACCAGCAGGGCGTGACCGACAAAGGTGATGCAGCCTATCACTAGTGGAAACGAGGCCTTTGGTTGAGCCTGGAAATGGGCTTTAACACCGGTTCTTCTACGAACCGGTGTTAAAGGGGGGGCCTGTACCAGCGTGGCCCGTGCAGCAAAAAGGAGCCCCCCTTTAACACTGGTTCGTGGCACGAACCGGTGTTAAAGGCCCCTGCACCAGTGGCCCGCGCAGCCCCCCCCCTTTAACACCGGTTCGTGGCTTGAACCGGTGTTAAAGGGGGGGGGCTATATAAGACACCGCAGCCCACACCCCACTCTTCCATTTTTTCACTATCTCATTTTGGAGCCTAGCAAGAGGGTGTGAAGTGTGCTAGTTTGTGTTTTTTTCGTATGCACAAGAGGTGTTCGGTGAAATGCCCGAGAGCTCAAAATAAGTTTTCTCGTTGCTCTTTCCTTCTCGGTCGAGATCGGCAACTATCCTTTCATGTGTCATTGATGTAGTATATATATAAATGGTCATATCCCTATTATTTTTTGATATATACTATATATTAATGCAGATGAACCGGCAATGGATGTACGGTGACCGCCGCACTTCCGAGTACATTACGGGCCTCCAAAATTTCATCGTTGTGGCTAATGCAAACCATGGTCACAATGGTTTTATGTGATGTCCGTGTGTTCACTGTCAGAACAAGAAAGACTACTCAAATACCAGAACCATTCACGCCCACCTGCTTCGATCCGGTTTCATGCCCAGCTATAATTGTTGGACCAAGCACGGAGAAAAAGGGGTTGTGATGGAAGACAACGAAGAAGAAGAGGATGATGACAACTATCATAATATGTATCCTGAATATGATGATACTGCAACGGGGGTAGATAATGAAGATCAAGAGGTACCAGATGGGCCCACTAATGACGATCTTGGTCGGGCCATTACTGATGCAAAGGAAGAATGTGAAACTGAAAAGGAGAAGGAGAAGCTGGAGCAGATGTTAAAGGATCACAAAACATTGTTGTACCCAACTTGCGAAGATGGCCACAAAAAGCTAGGTACCACACTGGATTTGCTGCAATGGAAGGCAGAGAATGGTGTGACTGACAGCGCATTTTCAAAGTTGTTGGTAAAAATGAAGAATCTTCTTCCAAGAAATAATGAGTTGCCCGACAGTACATACACAGGAAAGAAGGTTGTCTGCCCTCTAGGATTAGACGTGCAGAAGATACATGCGTGCATTAATGACTGCATCCTCTACCGCGGTGAGAAGTACGAGAATTTGGATGCATGCCCGGTATGCACTGCACTGCGGTATAAGATCAGACGAGACGATCCTGGCGAAGTTGAGGGCGAGGCCCCTAGGAAGAAGGTTCCTGCCAAGGTTATGTGGTATGCTCCTATAATACCACGGTTAAAACGTCTCTTCAGAAATAAAGAGCATGCCAAGTTGTTGCGATGGCACATGGAAGACCGTAAGAAAGATGCGATGTTGAGACACCCCGCTGATGGGTCACAGTGGAGAAAAGTCGAGCGAGAGTACCCGGACTTTGCACGTGACGCAAGGAACTTAAGGTTTGGTCTAAGTACAGATGGCATGAATCCTTTTGGTGAGCAGAGCTGCAGTCACAGCACATGGCCTGTGACTCTATGTATCTATAACCTTCCCGCCATTTTTCCTGCCATTTTTCTTCCCGCCATTTTTTTCCCGCCATTTTTTCCCGCCAGTTCTTCCCGCTAGTTCTTCCCTCCAGTTCTTCCCACCAGTTCTTCACTATATATATATATATGTAGGGTTGGCCTCCATTGTCATTGCACATCTCTAGACTCATATCTGCAACCTCATCACTCTTTCCCATGGCTTCCACCGTAGCACTAACCCCCAGGGAGGCGGAGGCGCTTTGCGCCTCGAACTACCCCTGCCCGTCGGGCTACTGTGTTCCCGTCGGCTGGATGCTGAGCGCCGGAGGCGTGCCGGTTCCTCCTGTCCCTCTAGGTGTGGCGCACCGGATGGCCATCACGAACCACTACTACTTCGAGCTCACGCCGGAGCAGCGGAGGAATCCTAGATGGCATCCCAACTATTTCCCTACTTGGGAAGCCTTCTTCGTGGATCGGCGTGAGAGGGCGCTCGCCAGGCATGAGGAGGACGGCCCACCTCCTCCGAACTTCAACGAGGCCGGCTGTCGGCTATGGTGGCGCGGTCGGACTCTCCAGAGCGTCATGGCCTATGACACTGCCGCCGACTCTAACCCCCGTCTACGCTACCCTCAAGTCCATCCCACGCGTACTCAGCCTTCAAGGTTCAATTACGGCGACCCTGACGACGACAGCGATGACGGCGGCGGCGAGTACGACGACTACAGTGGCGAGTATTACAGGTGTAGGCAGGAGCATGACTGAATCACTCCAACATTCCGAAACAAGTTCGGCCGATTGTTACTTAATCTGGCCATGTATCTTAATTTTCAGTTCTTTTATGTATCTTAATTTTCAGTCGTGCTTTATGTAACTTACTATTAGTTGCATTCTGTATTTTAATTCCAGTTCTATCTCCTTCACAAAATGACCTATCTCATTCGAGGTTTCTTGGCTTTCGGGTCAAATGACCAATGTTATGGCTAGAATCAAGGCATAGTTTGTGATAATATGGCCATATTGTGCATACATGTGCATCATGGCATGGCAAACAATGTTGCAAGAGGAAGTTTTCCTTTTTATCGCACCAAAAAGGCATTTTCCATTTTCCGAGCATAAAAAACAGACGGTTTTGTGAAGCAACCACCAAATGGCTAATTCAAAAAACCACCACCACATTTTACAAAAATACTAGACCACCTTATATGGACAATGTACCAACAGGGGGATCTAAAACCTTTCCGTCCACCTCTGGTGAAAAAGACAAATTTCTGCCGAATCGGTAGGAAGTGGGTCAGATATGAACTACAGGTACATGATACGATGCTCATGATTTCTTACAAAAATCATTTTTAGGTTCACAATATGCTATTTTATCAAAAATCCAATGCAAGTTGAGCGAGGCTTTGTCAGATTCAAGTGTATACAAAAGATGCGGCATTTAAATATCCAATCAATTCAAAAATGTTAATACAAAATAAAATATGATTTTCTCTAATAAAATAGGGTTAGATTCCTTTTTAGATGCTTAATATTTCTTATGTTCATAGTTTTAGGATTTGACAATTTATTTTTGTTTGAATAATCAAAATTTATATGTAAGTGTTTTAATCATTTTGAAAATTTTCAGCTAAAGTAAATATAAAATGTTTTACATGAATGGATAGATATTATTTTTCTGAAAATTATGATATATTATTCATATTTTTCTGAGTTGAAATGAATAAGATATGAATTTTCTAAATTCATATCCTATTTTTTGAATTATAAATGCCCCCACCCCTTTAATGCATGAAATAAATGCCCCCCCTTTAACACCGGTCACCCTCCCCCCTTTAACACCGGTTCGTGGCTGGAACCGGTGTTAAAGGAGGGGGGGTGCGGGTGCGAAACGAATTCCCCCCCCCCCCCCTTTAACACCGGTTCCAGCCACGAACCGGTGTTAAAGGAAAGGGGGTTATAACACGCGCCTTCCCCTTCCTTCTTCCCCCCAGCCAGATCGAAAGCGTGCGCCGTCCAGCCGTCGCCGTCTAGCCCTCGCCGTCTAGCCCTCGCCGTCGCCACCCTCGCCGTCGCCATCCCGCGGGAGCGCCGTCGCCCCCCTCCCCGCGCGCGAGCCGTCGCCGTCGCAGTCGACGCCCCCCGCCGCGCCAGCACCGTCCGCCACCACGCGCGCCCGCGTCGGTCGCCACCCCCGTCGCCGCCGCTCTGCAAAGTTTAGGGTTAGTATTACTTTAGTGTTAGTATTAGTTTAGGGATTATTTAGTCTGCAAGGTTTATTTAGTGTTAGTATTAGTTGTTTAGTGTTAGTATTAGTTTAGGGTTTATTTTGTTTAGGGTTATTAGTTTAGGGTTATTAGTTTAAGGTTATTTATTTAGTTTAGGGTTATTTAGTTTAGGTTTATTTATTTAGTGTAGTTTAGTGTATTTACTTTAGGGTTATTTAGTGTATTTTATAGTTAGTATTAGTTTAGGTTCGTCACCTCGCTGCTCTGCAAGCGCCGCCGCTGGCCGTCGTCGTTAACGTCGCTCCGGTGACCCCTAGGTAGTGGCGCCGCCCGTTTTAGGTAGGCCGCATCACGCTGAGGCGAACCCGCTACCTCGCGCGCCCTAGGTCGCTCTCCAGCGCCGCCGGCCGCCACTTTCTGGAGCATCCTCCGGTCAGCCACTATAGCTAGCCCCTCTCATATGCATCCGGGATTTCTCCGAATTAGGGTTTGGACCCCTCGGAACTCGTTGAAAATGATCAAGCATCCTTAGGGTTTTAATTTCATTTGTGTATTTATTTGTGTATTTTTTTATGAATAATATGTATATTTGTGTATGAATCCAAGTCCACTTGAATGTTTACTCTCTTACTCTAGATAATATTATTGTTTTAGAAACTATGGATCCACTTAGTAGAAACCTTGAAGAAGAAGAAATAATGGAGAACATTATCGATGAGGACACCTCACAATATCTGAACTTGGAGGGACATGATGACAGCTCAAGTAGTCATGGAGAATATGAAGACTCCGGTGAACGCAATTTAGTGATTACAAAGTTCGGCGAGGTATATGCATTGATTAAGCCTCTGCTGACTTCCGCCAACAATCTTCTTCTACATGTATTAATTAACGCTTCTTTCTTCTTTTAGCCCTCTGGATCGACCAGCCAGCAACCATCTTCTTCTACGAAAAAGAGCAAGCGAGGAGCGAGCCATCGGTTGAAAGATCGTGCAAAGTTCACGATCGAAGCAGTCCGTGTGGATGGTAGGCCGATGGAGCCCAAGAAGGCCGCAGACAAATTTGTACGTCAGGATGCAGTTCTTGTTAGGGACCAAATCCCAATCATAATTGAATATTGGAATAAGCCAAAGAAGGGCGACGGTACATTTGTCGATGAAAGATCCAAAGAAACGCTTTGGAATTCGCTGTTGGTAAATTTCACCCTTCCGCCAGAGGAGGATGAAAACAAACCGGTTATAAAGGAAAAGGTCAAAGAGGGGACTCTAAAGAAGATGGCTGACGCTTTCCACAACTGGAAGACAAAATTGAACAAATTTGTCAAAGCTCGCGAGACTCCAGATTTCGAAGACGCATATTATGCGAAGATAAGACCTCACTGGCGCGAATTTGTGGCATACAAGGGAGGTGCTATAGCTACAAAGAGGTCAGAAACCAATACGCTAAATGCCCAGAAGAAGGAATATCACCAGAGGACAAGGTCAGGTGGCTACATATCTCAGAGGCCTAAGTGGGAGGAAGCTGAGAAGGCCCTGCGCGACAGAGGGATCACACCCTAGACACATGGGTGGGACCTACGTGCAAAGACTTAGTTCTACGGAATCGGGGCAAGGTTGGACCCAGAAACAGGATTGTGTATCTTTCCAACCCTCCTTGCCAAACCCGTCACTGAATTCATCACGGCATACGAGGAAACAGCCGCCAGGACCTTCCATCCCGACAGAGAGAATGACCAGCTCACACGCGCTATCGGTAAAAAAGAACACCCTGGACATGCACGAGGCACAGGGGGTATGACGTGGAAGGATGGGCTTGCCGAGTGGAGCGACTCTTACAGATGGCGTGGCAGAAAAGAAAAAGAGCGTATAGAGCGGATGACACAGATAGAACATGCACTTGTGGCGCTGCAGGCGCAAGTGGATGCACAACAGAGCCATCAAGCTATCGACCCATCTCAGCGGCACGAAGAGCCTGCATTGGAATCTGCCGGCAGCCCAGACTCTGCGCTGAAAAGCAGCATGGCTTCCACGGAGAACGTGCAGCCCACGCTTGAAATGGCGGGTCCTCGATACCCCGTGGATGAGATCACGGAGAGCGAACACGCTGAGCTGCATGTGAGATTAATGGGCTTATCCATTAAGGTGGCTGTCGGCTATGCCTTACCTCCTGTAGCTGGTGGAACTTACCACTGCCGACCGATTCCAGATGGCTATGCTATTGTCGGGGTGGATGAGGTTGTGAAGGAATATGAGGAAGCACAGCTTGACCATGCTACAGGTGAAGGGGAAACTCAACTCAAATTTGCAGTGAAAACAACCATTCTTTGGAAGAAGGAACACATCGTGCTTCCAAATTGGAGGCCACTGGCACCCCCGCTGTCTCCGCAGCGTCAGCAGTCTGAGCCGCTTCAGCCATCTCCTGCGCGGCAGCCATCTCCGGTGCTTCAGCCATCTCCTGCGCGGCAGCCATCTCCGGCGCGCCAGCCATCTCCTGCCCGTCAGCCATCGCCGGCGCTTCAGCCATCTCCTCAGCGTAAGCGGAAGAGCACTGCCACGAAGAGCATCACTAGCACTGCCACAAAGAAATCCACAAGAAACCGTACGCCAAAGAGTTCAAAAAACTACGTCCCGTAGCCTTCCGCCAAGCCATTGCCGGTTTTACCGTGGAATCGCAGCGACGAGGAGACCAATAGGATCTCGGAAGAAGAGGTCAAGAAATTCTTTGCACCTAGACAGGCCGAGCCAAAGGAGAAAATAGATCCGGCGGTGGTGGAGAAGTTTTACAAAAATCTTTTGAAACCTGAAACCCCACTTGTGCCGGACTACGAGCACCAGATTTTGAAGGCAGATGCAAGGCGCCGTAGGGAGACTGAAAGTAGCAGTCGTGCGGCACCCTAGAAAACAGTTCCCATGCTCGTAGAGCAGGAAAACCAATCATGCGCCCCGCTCCAAGTGTTCGACACACGGGACGCTCCTCCCGTAAATGATTACGAGACAGAGCTACAAATAAAGGCTAATGAGATGGGGATGACTTACATTGCATACTTGAACATCATGGGAGACAACTTGCCCAAATGCGATGCCAACCCCATACAGCCATGGAAGTAGGGAAGAATCTCGTCAAGAAATAGGAGCTCAAGAATCTACCAACAAAGATGCGAAGATTGCACAAGTGGTACCTTGATTTCTGCAAGACGAGAAAGGAAGAATGGATCACGGAGCATATAAGAGATGAGATTTTCTTGTGTGGAGACGACGAGATCGACTTCAACATTCAAGACTTGCATTTTCTATTCAATCAGAAGGAACTCGACAAAGCTGCCATCAGCCTTTATTGTGTGTAAGTACTATTTCTGTATTTTCTATCTCATCTCATTCACTTCATTAATTGCATGTATATATATATTCTCACCATATATGTATATACTATTATGCAGGAAAAAGGTTATGGAATGCATGAAAGGAGGACCTTTTGACATTGGGTTCGTTGACCCAAATAGAGTTCATGAAGAAGTGGTAAGAACCAAACCCGGGCAAACAGAAGATTTATTGCTAAGGTCTTTACTGAGACAACAAACCAAAAGGGAAATACTATTGCCTTACAACTTCTCGTGAGTACTGTTACCCTCTCTTGTACACATTCTATTTCGGCTTACTCGATGTTAAGTGTAACTGATGATGAGTTACGCGTGCGTAGGTTCCACTTTATTCTGCTAGTCATTCAACCTGACTCAGGAAAAGTCCTTGTCATGGACTCGTTACGAAAAGAAAAAGAGCTATGGGCAGACTTTAGAGAGATGCTCCAGAGGTAATTTCAATCATATTATCGCACTAGATCGGCAACTTTTGTGACAACAAGTAATTAATTACTCCTTTATCCATTTTCTTTGCCGGACAGGGTTTGGAAAAGGTTCACGGGCAGGGTCGTGGGTGAATGGTCAGAAGAACTAAAATTTGTACACCAAAATGTAAGTAATACTAGCTAGCTAGGTCTGCGTATCTCTTTGATTCTGCTTCCAATTCCATTATATCACGCTTTATTGATTATTATTTTGATTGAACTCTCTATTCTCGTAAAGTGCGCGCATCAGGGACACGGCAATAACTTATGTGGGTACTATGTTTGCGAGTTCATTCGCAACACGATATGTGCGACGGGCCAAGCCGCACTAGAACAACTTAGAGTGAGTAAACAAAGTACACAACATTATTTTATTACCATCAATTGTGTTGAGTTTTATTCTTATATATATATATTGACCCCATTCTTCATATATATTTAGATCGAACGGATGCGGGACCAACTCCTACCATTTGACCGCATACGAGCCATTCAAGAGGAATTGGCGGGGTTCATACTTGATGAGGTCGTCACGCCTGGCGGAGAACTCTTTAGATATCCACCAAAATGAACGTTGTATATATGCTTGAACGTGTTTGTCTTGTACTTGATGCTTCAACGTTTACGGAGAATACCACACAATGACGATGTTGTGTATAATAATAGTTGCTTAATTATTCATGTACTCGTATGTACCGATGACGATGTATGTGTATACCGCTCCCGATCGATTCCCCCTCCCCCCTCCCCGTCCCCGTCGCACCGCAGAAATACGCCCAGAACGGGGCAGGGCCAGAACTCTGCCGCGACAGAGATTTAGGCCGTTTTCCTGCCGCGGCAGAGAATTATCTCTTTTTCCTGCCGCGGCACAGAACCTTTAACACCGGCTCGTGTTATGAACCGGTGTTAAAGGGGGGGCCCTGAGCCCTGCGGCAGCCCCACGTAAGCCACCCTTTAACACCGGTTCGTATAAGAACCGGTGTTAAAGGGGGGGCCCTCTAACACCGAACCCTCAACAGCGGTTCTACAACCGCTGTTAGAGGGCCCTCCAAACCGGTGTTAGAGGGGGGGTGTGCACTAGTGTATGTCGGCTGACGCTGGCGCCACAAAGGCTACGTAGCCTCTGCATGGCTTACGATGGCAAAAGGTGACCCGGGCAGTTTGCTATTTTGGGAAGAGGCATATTCCCAGGAATATGCCTCCACGTATGCCCTAACTAGTGACCTAGCCTCCCCTTTATAAGGGGCGCTAGGGCCTCTATAGTGGGGGCTGGTGGTTGAGGAGTAGGTTCATTGGGAGTTAGGTTGTGAGAGTAAGAGAGCTTCTTCTTCCTCCTCTCCCCAATACAGCTCAAGGAGCATCTGTAAACCTAGTGAACTTGGAGAATACAAAGCATCTGTGTGTGGAATCACCACACTATCCCTCCCTAGATTCCTCTAGTGCATATTGGCCCCACCTTTAGCCTATCCATGGCATCTGCCGTGACACCACCACGACAGACATATAGTAGGAGAAATCCCCTTAAATCATCAAGGGTATGGCCCATAGCTCCTCGGTGTTTCTTCAATACTTCCAATAATCTTTCCACTTCCTTCCCTGAAAGTTTAGAACTAAAAATAACAGGATATATTTTCTTATCATCAATGTAAGCATATTTAAAATCGCCAGGTAAAGGTTTTAGATCAAAAATCGGATCCTTTTTAGGTGGCAATGTGGTACCCAAGTCTTCCAAAGGCAAGTTATGCTTAAGCATCTTAGGTTGACATCGGAGAATCTCGTCAATTTCATTTCTTTCTTCCATGAAGATCTCACTTTCGTGATCTTCCATAAATTGTTGCAGAGCATTGTTAGGCGAAAGAGAATAGAAGCAAGTTGTTCAACTCTAAAATCCTCATTAGGAGTTTCATTTTCATAAGGAACTTTAGCAAACTTAGTTGAAATTCTATCCCTTTTACAATCTATGATGGCTCCACACCTGTTCAAGAAAGATCTACCAAAAATGATAGGATAGGTTTTACTAGCAGCTGAACCAAGTACTAGAAAATTAGCAGGATATTTAATCTTACCACAAAGCACTTCCACATCTCTTACAATGCCAATTGGAGAGATGGTCTCTCTATTTGCAAGATGAATCACCACATCAATTTCTTCTAGTTCGCATGGACTAATTTCATGCATAATTTTTTTGTAAATCTCATAAGGAATAGCACTTGAACTTGCACCAATATCAGATAAACCATAGTAGCAATGATAACCAATTCTAACAGATAGCACCGGGACAATAGCTTTTCTAGTTTTATAAGGATGTGAGACAATATTAGAAGCATCTTCACAAAAAACAATGTGTCCATCCTCTACTCTTTTAGTGACAAGGTATTTCACAATTGCTACTGCAGGTTCAATGGTTATTTGTTCATCAGGCTTAACAGCTCTCTTCGTACTTTTATAAATTACACTAGTTATCATAGAGTTCTCCTTTACTTTATCCGGGAAAGGCATTTTCCTAATATAAGGTTCAGGTAAAATACGATCAATAGTGCAAACTTCAGTACTTCTAGCAGGAACACAATCAACAATATCTTTATACGGTGCATTATACTTGTTCCATTCTCCTTTTGTAATTTCAATATATGAAGAAAAAGGCTTAAAACAATTTGCAATAACTTGAGAGTCTAGACCATAAGTATTACTAATATTATGAAAGTCATCAGTTCCCATAAAAGATTTAATGCATTCATAATCATAATTTATACCTGACTTTCTTCCTTTATCATTCTCCCATGCTTCAGCATTATCTTGAATACGGTCTAGAAGATCCCATTTAGCTCCTTGTTCCATGCGTGTAAATGATCCAGCACAAGAAGCATCCAATAAATCCTTATCATGAAGAGAAAGCCTTGCATAAAATAGTTATTGATAATAATATTATTGGGGAGCTCATGAATAGGACATTTGAGAATTATTAACTTCAATCTCCCCCAATATTGAGTTGTACTCTCTCCATCAAGAGGCCAAAAGCTGTATATTTGATTCTGATCTTTATGAATCTCACTAGGAGGATAAAATTTTGAATAAAAGAGAGGTACTACTTCCTCCCATTCAAGAGCTTGGCCATTCTTCAGCAGCTTGTACCATTCCTCAGCTCTTCCTTTCAGTGATAATGAGAATAACTTCTTATTGACTTGATCTGTTGTAATACCTGCACACTTGAACAACCCGCATAATTCGTGTATAAAGAGCAAATGATCACCGGGATGGACAGTTCCATCTCCAACATAGTAGTTATCCATAACACGATCAACAATTCTTGTAGGTATTTTAAAAGTATCATTTTCAGTAGGTGGTGGTTATTCTACTACCTTAGCAGTGGTAGTAGCATTACGAAATAAGAAACTAAGTGAATTATCCATATTGAAATAAAGTAACTAAAAGAAGTAAACGATACTCACAGTAGAAGTTTCCTTTACCAATTCTACTCTCCAATAGCGCTTCACTCCCCGGCAACGGTGCCAGAAAGTAGTCTTGATGACCCACAAGTATAGGGGGTGTATCGCAGTATTTTCGATAAGTAAGAGTACCGAACCCAACGAGGAGCAGAAGGTGTTGACGAGTGGCTTGGAGCAGGAATTCTCTTTAAATACTTAGCAAACGGATTTTTTAGGGGTTTTTGATAATGCTGATAAATAAAGTGCGAGTAAATAAACGACAATAATAATAAATGCAGCAAGTGGCCCAATCATTTTTTTAGCAAAGGAGAAGCCGGTTGTATTACTTAAGATGACCAAACGTTCTCGAGGACACACAGGAATATCGTCAAGTGCTTTCGCTTCATAAAGTTGATTAATCTTCTTTAGTTGGATAAGTGTTGTGTGGGTGAACCTGTGCTAATGTACTGACCTTCCTAGGACTAATGCATACTTGTGATTATACCCCTTGCAAGCATCCTCAAGTACAAGAAAGTAATTAAGATAGAAACCTAACCACAACTTTAAACTCTGAGATCCTACACTCCCTTGTGCAAAGGTTTCCTAATGGGGGTTTAGGTTTCTGTCACTCTAGCAACCCCTACGATTAGTAGCCAAATACACAATGCATTCCCCTAGGCCCATAAAGGTGAAGTGTCATGTAGTCGACGTTCACATTACACCACTAGAAGAATAACACCACAACTTCATTAACAAACTATTGAATCTTTCTCAACACAATTCCACTACTAACAACATGACTTCTCCCATGTCCTCCAGAACTAAACGAACTACTCAGAAGACATCATATGGATCATGATCAGAGATGAAATAATAATAAGTAACAATCTGAACATGAACGATAATTCGATGGTTCCACTCTATAGCATGAACTACAACAAGTAATCAACACCGGGAAAGTTTCCCCTAAGAATTATGCAAGATTCAACCCAATTGTTATAGCGGTATGGAGTGGTGATGATGGTGTTGGTGGAGATGATGATGATGATGATGATGATGATCTCGATGAAGTCTATCTTAATGGTGGTGTTAATGGCGATGATCTCCCCTCTCCAGGAAGGAACTTCGTCGGCAGATTTCTGCCTGCCGGAGAGCTCTTTCTCCCTCTGCAGCTTTCCGCCCCGCAGAGGCGGCGGAATCTTTCTGTGGTTGCTCCCCGAGTCTTAGGGTTTCGTGGGGATAATATACGCCAAAGGGGAGAGCCATAGGTAGGCCAGGGTGCCCAAACCACCTGGTGGCGTGGCCAACGGTAGCCTGCGCCAGGGGGTGGTGTGGGCCCCTTGTGGCCCATCTCTGCTCCCCCTTCTAGCATCCTTCGTCTTCTGGAAAAATTGGATTTTCCATGTATTTTCTAGAATTTTCTGATCTTCGTGAATTTCACCTCCAAACAGTGTCTTTTCCATCAGAATCCTGACTTCAGCGGTCCATCCTCGAAAAGTCATCAACCATGCAAAAACAGATGAAATAACATAAGTATCATCTCTTAATATGAAATATATTAATGAATAACAATAAATTATGATATAGAATAGTGATGCAAAATGGACGTATCATCAATCAAAGGGTTGATGACCATGACATACTGGTTCTCTGTTGGGATGAGTTCTGGATGATCCTTCCTATCCCAAGTAATTGGAACTTCCGACCACCTGATGTACTGGGGAACCGGTGGGAGGGTAGCCATCAGTATCTTTAGAGAGGTTTTCTGGGCCCGGACGGTTGGGGTACCAAGGAAGGTGTGTTAACATGGAGCCTTCTTTTCGAAGGTATTTTTCCCTTTATCCTCTCCCTTGTCGGAAGATTTTGGGTCCACGTCCTCGTCCATATCACTTGATTCCTTGGGTTCTTCCTCCTTTTTCTTCCCTTTGTCTTTTCTGCGGAGTCTGTTCTTCCGACTTTGCTTGTAGCCAAACTCAGGGTCCTCCTTGAGATCATTGACAAACTTGCCCCCCGACCACGTCCACGCTGCCCGCCATTGCCTCTACTAGTGAATGTTGCGGCGACCATGTCGGCTACTTGCTTCTCTTCGGACGGATTCTTCCGCTTGTTATTGTTGTTCTTCTTGGCCTGGGTAGGGATTGCTATCGCCGGCAACGATCCGCGCGCATCGTCATCAGCAGCGTAGAGCTCACTAGCCATGGCGATCATGGCGTTGAGGTTGAGGTCATTATTGTCTTGCATGCGCTTCAACGTATGCTGGAGCAAAGTTCCCTTCTCAAGTTCATCAATGAAGGCGGCCATAGCGGTCTATTCGTGCACCCCTGCGCATGAATTTTTCATATCTAGCCAGCGAGAGAGGTAAGCACGGGAGGTTTCATCCTTTTCCTGCACACACCACTGTAGGTGTCCGACAGTGCAGGGAAATTTGTACGTACCCTCGAAGTTCTTGGTGAATGCTTCATGCATGTCCAACCAATTGCATATTGATTTCTCCGGTAAGTCGTCGATCCATTGCCGAGCGGTGTCGGTCAACATGAGTGGGAGGTACTTGACAGTGACATTTGGGTTCCCCCTGAGATATGGATCGCTTCACTGTACTCCTGCAACCACGTTGTTGGTCGGGCGGTGCCATTGTATGGCTTGATGGTATTGTCTATCCGGAGGCCCTTGGGGTAAGTTGTGGCTCGTATTACTTGTCCAAAACATCGTGGCCCAAGGTATGGGAGCTCCCGAGATTCTTGGATCTTGTCCAGCCACGATCGTTCGTCATATGGCTCTAGATGCTTCCCTTTT
Organism: Avena eriantha; assembly: GCA_910589775.1. Classification (NCBI taxonomy): domain Eukaryota; kingdom Viridiplantae; phylum Streptophyta; class Magnoliopsida; order Poales; family Poaceae; genus Avena; species Avena eriantha. The sequence goes on from OU342741.1 coordinate 31,183,364, forward strand.
TCGTCATGGGGAGGGGAGTTGTGGCGCGATTTGTGAGACCCCCCATGCCCTCCACCATGATGGCTGCTAGGTGGCGATAGCGGTAGTGGAGGCGGTAGGTTAGCTTTCTTGCTGTGTCCCTCCTACGACTCCTCGCGCTTGTCGCGATTGCTTGTCAGACGTGGCGGTTCCTTATGGGACTTGCTCCGGTATCCGACATGGCCGCTGCGCTCCCCGGCATGCCGAGGCTGTTCGCCCTGATCTCGTATAACGATACTAGGTTGAGACCGCCTTGGAGGTGGCATTCTTGTGCGGTGGTGCGACGTTGGTTCCTCATGACATCGAGATGGTGGTGGAGGTGGCGAGCGATGGGGACGATCCTTTTCTCCGTGGTCGGAGGATATGGGGATAACGTCAGTCCTGTTGTGTGCCTCCCTCCGTCTTTGCTCTGTAGAGTCTATGCGCGATCCTTCGCCACGGGGAGATTTTGGCCTTCTGCAGCTATTCAGGGTTGACTGGCACAAATACGGGTTGGACTCAAGCCTCTACGAGGCGGCCTTTTCCTATTGCTTTCATGCCTTAGTGACGAGGTTGTATACCTGAGCAACTGCTTCTGGCAACCTGTCCTGCTCCAGGAGGGTCTTGGCGACGGCGATGTTGAGAGTGGGAGTTGGCATGACCTGCCTCCCCTCTAAATCTATGTAAAGGGTGGCCTTTGTCGGCTTAGACCCGTCAAATCCCAAGCCTCCCCGGACGCCGGGATCTTGGACGAGGTGAGTTGGTACCTTCTTTGCCTTATGCTTTAATAGCAATTGCTTATATTCGGCCTCCATAGCTCTTGCCGCCTTGATGGATTGCTGCGCCTTGCCCATGTCTTCGTCCAGCTTAGCACCTTGCTCCGCGATGCACTTGGCCTCCGCCAAGATTTCCGCACGCTTCTCATCAAGCTCCGTAACGCTCTGAATATGGGCAATGGTGATTAGCTCGACGAGAAGTGCGCCGTACATTGCTTTGTCGGCAGGGGTGGCTAGTGGGTTGCCAGCTGCAGACGTTGACGGTGGTACTGCGGTTGATTCGATTGTCGGGCCGTATTGGGGGCCGTGGTAAGTTCCTGCGTCGGTGGCTGGCGGGTAACCGGAGGAGGCAGAGCTTTGGCCGGATCCGGAGACTCGGCGCCTTTTTTAGCTGCTGCTGCTTAATACATTGCAAATGTATCTATAATTTTTGATGTTCCATGCTTAGTTTTATCCACTTTCTTGTGTTTGGTTCCAACTTTGGAGTAATTTTCATATGATTTCTTGGACTAACCTATTAGCAAGAGCCACAGTGCCAGCTGCCTGTTTTCTGCTGTTTTTGGTTCTAGGAAAGTCAGAAAAAGAATATTCTCGGAATTGGACGGGACAAAAGCCAAAGTGCCTATTTTTCCGGATGTCATCAAGTGCCAGAATACGAGACGGAGAGGGGCTAGGGGGCCACCACACCACCTGGCCACGCGGCCAGGCCTGGCCCGCGCTAGGGGGTGGTGTGGCCGCTCCCGGCACCCCCTCGGCCTCTCCTTCTGCCTATATATTTCCCTCGGGACGAAAACCCTAAGTACCCGATAAAAAATCCACGAAAGAGTCTGTAGCCACCGTCATCTCCATCCCTAGATCGGGAGGGATCTGAAGCTCTTCCCGGCACCCTGCCGGAGAGGGGAATTCACCCTGGAGGCCTTCTTCATCACCATGCAAGCCTCCGGTGTGATGCGTGAGTAGTTCATCCTTGGACTACAGATCCATGTAGTAGCTAGATGGCTGGTTCTCCTCCTTTGTGCTTTCATGTTTAGATCTTGTGAGCTCCGTTCATGATCAAGATCATCTATTTGTAATTCTGCATGTTGTGTTTGCGGGGATCCGATGGATATTGAGATGCTATTTCAGATTGATTATTGATTCTATCATGTCTTTGTTATTTGTGATCTTGCATGCTTTACGTTGTTACTAGCTATCTTGGCCAAGTAGATGCTAGCAACTCCAAGAGTTAGTATTTATGCTCGATAGTGGGTTCATGCCTCTGGTAATCTGGGGAAGTGACAGAAATCTCTAAGGTACTAGATGTGATGTTTCTACTAGGGAGAAAACAACAATCCTTTGTTCATAGAACAATCATATTGTTTACTTTACACGCAGTTTGTAAAGCAATAATCTGTTGCTTGCAACTTAATACTGAAGGGGGTTCGGATGATAACCTGAAGGTGGATTATTAGTCATAGATGCAGTTGGATGGCGGTCTATGTATAATGTTGTAATGCCCAATCAAGTCTCAAAGGAGTCAAGATGATTAGTATATGCATGTATTGCTTTCTCGGTGTTTGTCAATTGCCCCGCTGTAATTTGTTCACCCAGCATGTTATCTATCTAAGGAGAGCCACCTCTAGTGAACTATGGATCCCGGTCCTTTTTCTTTACATACAATCTACAACTATTTTACTGCTTTGTGTTTACTTTCTGCAAACTGTTACTTCTTTCCATTCGATACGTTTAATCCTTTATTTTCCGCAAAACACAGTGAGATTGACAACCTCATCGCAAGTTGGGGATAAAGTTCTATGGTTGTGTTGTGCAGGTCTCCACGTTGCTACTAGCACCGGTAGTGCGCCCTGCCAAAGCTCAGCTAGTAACACCTTTGGGGTGTTTCCTTGCTCCTACTGGTTCAATTAAACCTTGGTTTCATAACTGAGGGAAACTTGCTGTTGTGCTCATCATACCTTCCTCTTGGGGTTCCCAACGAGTTCTACATCAACCACGCACCAGCACTTTTCTGGGCGCCATACATAGAGCCATCACTACTCTGGTGACCGCTAGCATGGCTAGAGCTTTCTCACGTTCCCGTTCCTGCCCGTCTTCTTCCATCATGCTCCCAATGGCGACTAGCACCTGGTGGGAAGTGTTGGTCTTCTTGGCGCGCTCCTCCTTCTCGATATCCTGCTTGATCTCCCTCATAACAACATCGTATTCCTCCGAGTTAATGTCCGAGCCACCGACATCCATACTGATGTCAGCATAGAGTGCATCGAGGATGGAGTCAGAGTTTGCTTCGGTGTTGGCGATGGCGGATGTGGAGGGTGATGGAGGCGGGCCATTGTTGTTGTTACCTCCTACGACTTCGATGGTGATCTCCGCCTTGGCCTCTTCATTGGCATCCACGTATTCATTGACGATGGCAACCATCTCACCAAGGGTGAGAGGGCCTATGGCCTGCCTCCTTCGGAGGCCATACCGGAGGAGTGTTCCAGGCGTGAGCCCTTCCACGAAGTGGTACACGAGCTCGTCCGTGCGGTCACCCTCTAGAGTTTCCCTCGCCCTCATCCATCTGGCAAGGTATTCGCAGGGAGGTTCCCCGTCCCTTTGAACGCATCTGGCCAGATCGAAGATGGTAACGACACCGACAAAGTGTGACCTGCGCATCTCTAACGCTCGGGGAAGCCAAGCAGATTTGCGGGGTCCTTCCACCTTTATATCCTGCACAGGGGCGGTTTGGGTGGGCCTTGAAATTTCCTGATCCGAGCCACCATACTCCAAAGAGAGGTATGGCCCAGATCCTTCCGCGAACGTGTCTTGCTCATACGCGGTCTGTGCGGGGCTTGACGAATTTCCGACTTCCTGGGAGCTAGGACCCAAGTCAGTTTCGCCGATGAAGATGTGGATGTCTTCGAAGGGGATGACGAAGCAGCGCGTGGGGTTCGTCTTCGCCGACACCCAAAACTCATCTGGGGGGACGATCGGGATGTTGCCGGAGAAGAGAACACGATCGATGGCTACGGTGTCGCTGATTCCCGCGAAGAGATTGGACCTCGCCTGGTGTAGAGCTCGAAGCGCCACTTGCCCCACGGTGGGCGCCAACTGTCGTGGTATTGCCGACGAGTACGCCATGAATGGGTCCGTGCGTGTTTAGAGACGTGGGGTAAGGCGGAGAGTTGGCGGGTACGAGGTAACACAGCTTACCCAGGTTCAAGTCCCACAATGGTAGCGGAACTCTATTCCTGCTATAAATCACTATAATGGCAATACGCTGAGTTACAGAGATAGGTTCGCTATGCGAGGTGTTGCGTGTTGTACGTAGCAATCAGATAAGTTGTCTGCCCTAAAGGCTCCCGCGGGCCGGCTTATAAAGGCGCCAAGACCTAGGGTTTACAGGGAAAGGTTCTCGCCGGACAAGGTAAAGAGTCCTACACCTACACGAACTAGTCTTCCGTGTCTTGTACTCCAAGGCTCCGAGTATGTCGGTAACTCCTGCGTAGCCTTCCTTTATCCGGCATGGACCTCTCTTTAGGATCCATCTAACTGGGCCGCCCAGCAGGCCATAGGCCTTGCTACCAACTATGAGCCACCCGGGTTAGGCGGATTGGTAACATGCTATGAGGATACCCATATAGCATATCCCAAACAACAATAGAATGCTTATTTTCAGAGGGCACACAATGCTTATAAGATGAACAAATAGAAGTTTTAGTCTTGAATTTATGATGTTACCATCCGAAAATTTCTTTGCAGTATTTTGCATACAATCCCATTTTGTCAAAGTCAAAACCAAGACATAAAAGAAACGTAATGCGAATGGAAGTGGTCGATAATTTATGTTGTATGGTCGCCTTTCTGTAAGAATACATTATTTTCTTGCATCACTGCTTTTGCACGCCCTTTCAGGAATGTTAACTTGTTATACCGACACGCTAGGACATTAAGTATTTTTTGACCATAAGAGGTAATTTACTTCTCCGTAGCAACACATGTTGAAATTTGCCACATATCGACTACATCAAACTAGACAAACAAACATACTCGAAAAATCTTATGGTCAAGAGCACACGTTCGTTCTTTTTTTTTTCCTTCTCAACTTGCGGTACAAATCCTTAGAACCTTGTGCATGTATATATACACGCAAGCACCTAGGACGAACACATACTCACATACTACTTCCTTGTCTAATCGAAACCGACAAGGGCACCAAGACCTAAACAAATTAGTACTACTCAGACTCAATGTAGGACTCCTAAACCTGAACACCATGCTCACACATGGACACAGTGTTCTAACCGAACTAGACATGTATACACTAGCTAGGAATATGAACTAGACTCTTTAATCAAGCACTTTTGCTTCGGTGTCCTCTTTCTCTTTAAATTTTGATAAAAAAACTCGATACCCATTCGTTTCGAAGACCTATGGACCCACCCGAAGTCCGTACGAATACTATTAGACGTATACTCACAGTACACGTATACTCACGTGCCTGCGGGAGGCGGAAATCGAAAGGTATATAGAAGGAGCAACAAAAATTTAAAACATGGCATGGAAAAACGTAGATCACGATAACGGGAGGTGGGAACGTGGAGTATACGTTGCTCGACCGAGTATACCTATACGGAGGTATACATGGTTTGATTATGGGTTTCGACGGGATCAAATGAAAACTGGACCATGTAAATTTAAGTTTGAGGGGGGACACCGAAGCACACCTCTCAAACCTCTATCAATCTCCTACTAATCTTGAACTTGTCATCATTATGCTCCTTCCAATCTTGACTCCCGCAGCTTCACGACACCTCTTCATCATCTTCTTTGTTATGTCCGTACAGTCAGTATGACCATGCAGGCAACATGCATCGCCCCTTTCTTGCGCTGCCATGTTGTGCCACCGCCATTTATATGTGGATGCCAAACTCGGGCCACTGGGCTCGGCCCGAGTTTTCGCAGCTCAGGGCGAGCTGGGCTCGGCCCGCTCGGGCTGTAGGACTGAGCCGAGCCTCCGCTACTGGACCACGGTGAGCTCGGGCTGGCTCGGGCTCGCCCGGTCCGCTCGTCCAGCTTGTTTTTTTTCCGAATTAAATTGTGGGCCTAATTGAGAGAGCAAAGGAGACGTATGTGAGCTGGAATGGGGCAGGACCAGGGGTACGTCGTCATCATCCCCCAAATCGTGGCCGTCTTCTTCCTCGGACGCTGCTTGCTGCCGCCGCCGCCCGTCCAGATGTTGTCAGTGTTGTGTCCCTTCTCCGCCGCGGCCGCCGCCCTACACATCCACCCACGGCCGTCGTTACCTCCGCCATGCCGCACGGCACGGCCGCCCTGCCTCCGCTGTGACGCCCGGCACGGCCGCCGTTTCCTCAGGCACATTGCAGCGCTGCCGTCGAGGAGGGCTCACCCGTCAATGTCCCAGCCCCGCCTGGCTCGCGAGCTGCGCCGAGCTGGGCCGAGCTCGTCGGAAGCTCGGTCCGAGCTCCATTTCGCGGCTCGCCGTCGGCGGCGAGCTGGCTCTGGCTCGGCACTTTCGCACCGAGCTTTTTGCGGCTCGGCGGTGAGCTGGACCGAGCCAGCTCGCGTCCAGGTATACCGCCATTGCTTGGCCCCTGCCGCACTCGGTTCGCACCTATGTGCCACCGCCATTGCTGTCATCCGCGCACTCGGTTCGCACCATACTCCTCTTATACTTGCTTGCGGTAGTTTTTCCTTGTACTGCTCGCACACCTCCTCGCTTTATGGTACCTTCTTCAAGAACCGTCCACCTTCGGCATCGCACCGAACCCACGCTAGCTGCAACTAGGACGCTCCACAAGGACATGGCCACAACTTCACGGAACACCGTGCACACCTCTCAACTGTGACGTGTTCTAGCTGCAACGGGTCCTTACAAGGACAAGCACTTGTATACGACGACGACTCACACCAACACGACACTGACCACACGTGCAAACGTGCACACACTTGACTCCTTGAGTTGCACTCCCCTGATGACGATCTTGACGAGCCTTCGGACACCGCTCCTCGGCACCACCGCTCCCATCAACGACCATCCACCAACACCACCTTGCCGACGACACCTCCTTGCAGTCTCCTCTCTGTCACTTCCCGAGCGACGATCTCCCGCCGCCTCATCAATGACGGCATGCTGACCATCTCCACCTAATCGCCTGCCCCGATGTGCCAGTAGCGTCGCCTCCCGGGGCAAGCGTGGCTTCAAATCTTCGACCTCGCTCTGATACTAATTGTTAAAATTTGCCCACAGATCGACTATATCAAACTAGACAAACAAGCACGCTCGAAAAATCTTATGGCCAAGGGCACATGTCATGCCTGTCCTTTTTCTTTATTTTCTTCTCAACTTACTGTACAAATCCTTACAACCAACCTTGTGCATCTATATATACACTTACAACCAACCTTGTGCATCTATATATACACACACGCACCTGTCCAGGACCAGCACATACTCGTATACTAGTCTAATCAAAACCGACAAGAGCACCAAGACCTAAACAAACTAGTACTATTCAGACTCAATGTAGGACCTCCTAAACCTACACGACCTGAACACCATGCTCACACACGGACACAATGTCCTAACCGAACTAGGACGCGTACACACTAGCTAGGAATATGAACTAAGACTCTTTAATCAAGATTAACTCTAAAAACGCATGGACATTTATTCGTCGAGCGTTTCCTATCTGTCCTGCAGGTTCTCGCCCCAGCACCTGCGGAAAAGAAGCCGAAGTTCATAGGCGGGCCAAGGTGGCATCCGCCTCCGAGGTGCTTCAGCAAGATCAACATTGATGCGTCAATATCAAAGAACTCGGCAGTAGTAACCTTTTCTGCTGTTGCTAGGGGTGAAGATGGCGGTTTTCTAGGTGCCTCATCGATTGTGATGGAGGGTGTTACGGACCCAGAGATGCTGGAGGCCATGGCGTGTCGAGAAGGTATGGCTCTGGCGGCGGATTTACTCCTGCAGCAATTTCGAATGGCGAGTGACTGCAGCAATGTAGTACGGAGTTTGGCCGGAGAAGGAGTGGGCGCTTATGGACATGTAGTCCAGGAGATCAAAGTAAGAACGCATGAATTTCAGAAGGTGCAGTTTGTGCATGAGAAGAGAACTGCAAACATTGATGCACATTGCCTAGCTAGAAGCTCTTTGTTTTTGTCAGTAGGTAGGCATGTTTGGTTTGGAGACCCACCTGATGGTGTGGTTGCGATATATCGTAACACTATCTAATAAAATGGATGGCCCTAAAAAAAAGCAAGTAGTAGTAGATAATATATAACACGCGACTTTATTTCATCTCCAACACTAGCTGGCACCTACACCAACAGGACAGTACCCAAAGTCCAAATGTTCGGTACAGTTTACAAGACTCTCAAAGAAACATAACTCGATACAGATGGAATATGCAGCAGCTTATACTTAGTCTACAAACCCAAGGACGAAACCGACGTGTACGACACTATGCGTTGAAGCTACAGTAATAGAGTGCTTGGCAGACAGCAATTAACAGCCAGCTAGGCCATTGGTGGGGGCTTGTAGTCGGCGAGGTACGGCATGGTGTGAAGTCCGGTTTCCACGAGCTTCTCCACCATTTCCCACACCTTATTCTCTCTCGCCCGCTCCTCAATCACGCTGCTGATATCCTGTTTCACGTCGTACCTCACAGTGCCGATGAGCTCCTCCGTTGTCGAGCCCAGGAGGCCCGCCTCGACGTTGAATGCGCCGCCATTGCCGGTTCCGACTACGCGCACCAGACTCGGGCCGCCGAACAGGTTGTGCTTGTTGGACAGGGCCTCCTGGTACGCGCCGGTCAGGAGCACGGCCACATAGTAGCCGCCGAGCTTCGGATCTAGCGGGTGCAGCGGCATCGTCTCGGCGTCGCGTATGAACTTGTCGACTTTGCCGTCGCTGTCGCAGGTGACGTCGACGAGCGTGGCCTTGTGAGTCGGCTTCTCATCCAGCCGGCTCACCGGCATCATCGGGAACAGATGCTGGATGCCCCAGTAGTCGGGCATCAGCGAGAAGACCGAGAGGTTCATGTGGTAGTTATAGATGGTGTGGGCATCGGTGGTGACGCTCTTGGAGAGCTTCTTTCCCAGCTTGTACATCTCGATGCCGTGCTTCTTGATGTGCACGGCGTGGGAGGACATGGACAAGCCTGTCGGCTGCAGCTTGGAAGAGAGATCGCGGATCCGTCCGTGCAGCTGCTCGGTGGTGGCCTCGTCTTCATCATCTTTCGGCTCGGGGATCGCGGAGAGCGCCTCCAGGATGATCATGGAGTGGTATGACGCCATGGCGCGCCCACTCTCTGTGCATAGAACGGGGTGGGGGACGCCATGGTAGTCGCACTTGAGCCGCACCGCCTGCACGATGCTGGACGCGTACTCCTCCAGCCCGTACGCCACGGACATGTCGGAGCTGCCCGAACGGGTCCCGTCGTAGTCCACTCCCAGCCCCCCGCCGCAGTCCAGCGTGGTCATCGTCTCCACCCCGTACTCCTTCACCAGGGCGCAGTAGATATCAGAGGCCTCGCTAGCTGCCTTGAAGACAATGTCTGTGGTCGGGATCATGGAGCCGACGTGGAAGTGCAGTAGCTTGAGCCAATGCAGCTTGTTCAGAGCCTTGAGCTTCTTGGCCACCTCATAAATCTTCTCCGCCGGTAGCCCGAACTTGCCGTGCTTGCCGGCCGTGGAGCCAAAATGACCCGGTATCTTGGTGAGCAGCTTGGCGCGGACGCCGATGACGGGCTCCACGCCGAGCTTGCTGCTCTCCTCGATGACGATGTCTAGCTCCTCCTCCATCTCCAGCACGATGATGACGTTCAGGCCCATGGCGCCCGCCGCTAGGGCGAGCGCGACGTAAGCCGAGTCCTTGTAGCCGTTGCATACCAGGTAGGCTCCAGGCTTGGCTTTGGTGAGGCAGCTCATGGCAATCAGCAACTCTGGCTTGGAGCCTGCCTCCAGCCCGTAGCTGTGGTCGTAGCCAAAGTGAACCATGTCCTGCACGACGTCCTTGTGCTGGTTCACCTTCACCGGAAACACGCCCTGGTAGACTGAACCGTACCCGGTGTACTTGATGGCGTTGGCGAATGCGGTGTGGAGCGAGTTGATGCGGTGCCTCAGCACATCGGGGAAGCGCAGGATCATGGGGAATTGGAGTTTCTTCCCCGTGCCATCGGCGCTCGTGGCTTGCTCAATGACGGAGAGCACGTCGATCTCCTGCCCTGGAAGCGTCTCGCGGCCATAGATTCTGACGCAGAGGTGGCCGTCCTTGTTCACGGAAAAGTAGGGCTCTCCCCAGCCCTCGACATGGTACACATCGCCGTAGTTCTTGGCCATGACAGGTGAGTTCTTGCCCGAGCTGGAAAACAATGAGAAAACAGGGCTCAGATGTATTTTCTTACCCGACTGATCCGTTCGTCAACAGACATATAACCAAACCGCAGCAAGAAGTCGTGCCTAAGAAAATCGTATTAAAAAATGACCATTTCAGATGGGAAAAAATGAACAGAGGAACTGATTTTCCATGGTATACTGTCTTCTCTACTGAAAACTCCCTAGGATCGGAATGATCCAACTAACGCATGATGTATATCAGACATTCTACATGGTGACAATGAAAATTATACTCTGTGCATTTCCTACCGGAATCCCATGACAAACGTTATGGCATAGATCCAGTAGCACTAGTCCTACTAACTACAACATCAATGATCCACAAATCGAATGAGAGCACATTGCAAGTACACAAAACATAATGGAGATCTAGAGAAATAACAACTTAGCAAAACCGTGTACCTGTGGTATGTGGAAGAGCTGAATATCAAGAAACGGTTTGATGGCTGCGGTTGTGGTGTTGTGCTGTGTGGAATTCTAACTGGGACTTCATCCCCTTATATAGAGGTCTGGATTCTTGAAGAACGAAATGGAGAAACGTTAAGCGCTTGAGACTGGGCGCCTCATCGACACGTGAACCTCGCTGGACGGGCGAGAGAAAGAAAAATAAAATTTATTAGCACGCGGAATTGGTTGCAGTCTCGCCCACTGATCCTCCGCATAGCACCCATCTATTCTCCTAGCATGACAATAATACAGCCAGCAGCTCTCAGTGATGACAATAGTAGAACCGCTCGCAATGTAAAATTATCATGTCATCAAAAGATACTCTCTCTGATCCATATTAATGTTCTCAGATTTGTTTTGTTTCATATGTATCTACTTAACTTTTACTATTAGATATATCCGAATTTAGACAAATCCAAGAACATTAATTTGGATCGAAAAGGGTAGATTAATTGCTCATAAAATAGATTTGGGTATAAGGTTAGCTATTAGGTTATGTTATTTTCCTCACTTCCTCTCTTTCTCACATTTAATATTTTTACCGAGAAGCACATATAGAGGTTGGCTCTTTGATAGTCCATTTTATTTTCTTGTATCTCTCCTCCACATAGCCAACGTATAGTTCACTACAGTTGCCCTGAAGAATACTCAAGCACACCAAAGTTCGAATAGAAACTACCATGCGTCCGTGCACGTACATGTTCAATTTGGACTTTTTTACAGCCTCCCTCTCTCTCTCTCTCTAGAGCGGGAAGCGGGAGAAGCGGGAACAGTTGGAGGTGGCAGCACCGAAGCCGGGCGGGAGGGAACTACCTCCACCATCGTGGCTGTAGCCGACCGGACGCGGCAACATAGACACACCAGGCCCCCGAAGGGCCTAGATCGGGCCCACAAAGTCTCTGCCGCCATGCTGCAGCAAACCCATTGTGCACTGTCACCAACCAACGGAGCCGGTTCACCATCTCCACCTCTAGGGGTCATCACCGCCACGAGAAGATCCGCAGCATGTCCCTGGCCAGATGGGCCCTATGGGGCCAGATCTAGGTCGAACGAGCCCTCCCGCCACCCATGCTCGTAGTAGCTCCGCCTCGCCACCAACGGAAGCAATCTAGCGCCCACCACCACCCACCTGTCATCGAGGATCCCCGCCACCGTGTTGGACCGCCATCGCGAAGAACACCTCCCGAGAGTCGATACTCCCGCTGCATCCACGCCACAAGAGGGGAAACACCAGGGGGCTGCCACAAAGCACCTCCGCCGGCGGCAGAGCAGAGGGTAGGGAGGATCTGTGGGAGGAAAACAGGGCATGGTCCGGCCACCGCGGGAGGCGGCGCGGGTCGCAAGAGGGAGATGGTCGTGAACCAGGCTTCTAGTTTTCTCTTGTGGAAATTCGTATCGTAAACAGATACTCTCTCCATTCTAAAATATGTGACTTAGATTTGATTCGAATGTATCCATATACTAAAACATGTCTATAATATAGATACTCCCTGTGATACATATTACTGTTCTCGGTTTTGTCTAAATTCGGATGTTTCTAGTCATGTCTTAGGACTAGATACATCCGAATCTAGACAGATCTGATAACATTAATTTGGATAGAAGAGAACATGAGAATTTAGACAAAGCCAAATCACTTATTTTGGAACGGATGAAGTATATATCTAGACAAAAATATGCGTTTAGGGCGGAGTAATTTTCGTTAGAGAAGAGAGCAAACAATATCTCGACTTACGCAGCCCACCGGTACGGACTCTGGAGGAGGCAACGACGGCTCTTTGAAGAAACCCATCTAGGGTTCTGTTCCCCTCACCGGCGACGCCGTTGGTCCGCTCCGCCTCCGGCGGCCTTAGGGCCTTGGAGGTGTCGCGGTCCACGGCCTCTCGCCGGCGGGAGGGTTTTCGTTTTTGTTTAGCCTTTTTTCAGTCTCTTTTTCGGGATGTTGAGGCGGCGGCTACGTCCTGAAGTCAGAATAAAATCCTTCCCGGCCTATCCTCGCTCCGGTGGTGCGTCTAGCGCCGGCCGAGGGCGCGTGGAGTCATGTATCCGGCGAATCTCTTGGGATCCGGTCGTTTTCTATATACGTCGGTGTGGTTTGAGGTCCGTCTCTTCCGATCACTAGTAGAAAACAAACCTTTGGTCCAGGGGTATTAGCCCCGGTTTTGCTACAAACCGGGACTAATGCCCCGGTCCAACGGCTAGATCTGGCCCCAGGGGTGGCAGGCACTAGCCCTGGTTTGAACGGGACCTTTAGCCCCGGGTCGTGTAACAAACCGGGACTAAAGGGTTTCAGGCAGGCAGGGTCGGGCGCTAGATCCTTTAGTCCTAGTTTCTTATACGACCTGGGGCTAAAGGTGAACCGGGACTAAAAGTCTGTCTCTATCTTCTTCCCATGCCCGAGCCACCATTCAAGCTGGTGGCTCTCCTCTCTCTCTTTCTTGCTTCAAGCTCAAGTTCATGCCCTTTTTTCTCAAGATTTGTCTATATTTTGTGGTGCCCCATCTTTCCAAAGGTTCTAAAAGGTGAGCAGCTTCATCCTTTGAACTCTCATTGCTATATTAGCTCATTTCATGCTCTATCTTGTAGATGGATTTGTGGATTTAGTTTGGTAGTAATTTTTGCAATGATAGCATGAGATCGATGTTTAGATTCTATCTATCTTGTATTAATGTAATGAACTCTAAGGCAAATATCACAATATATGGATTCTATCTATATATATCTTGTTTTGGCAGATAGTCTCGAAATTTTATTTTAGAAGCACACACATGCATGAGTTCATCATTCTAACTAGCTAGGCAAAATATCTTTCTTCGTCTACCTGCGTTCAACAAACTGAAAAAATTATAACAAAGATAGGGTTAATTCATAAAAGCTTGATAAGAAGACATCATAGTACATCTTCGAGAAGCTCCTCTATGGCGAGCTCCTCGATCCTAAGACATCTTCGAGAGAAGCCCGCCGTAGTGGTGTCCCTCTGGCACCATCTTATAGTTAATAACTTATCTAGCTATAGATTAATACGCCGGATAACTAAAACAATTCACATATTAGGGAATGCCTTTATGGCGAGCTCCTCGAAGATGTCTGATCTACGGTTGTCATCTTTGGCGATGGTTGCTGCTCTGGTGCGTTGGTTCTACGGGGCCTTAGCACGACGACTTCTCGTCTGTCTAATACAACAAGCTCTACTACGACTAGCTTTGCCCGGCTCCGGTGATGGGGGGCGAGGACAGCGGTGCGTCTTCGGCTCCTGCTAGTATCTGTAGTCGTCGCTAGGTGGTCCAATGACCTATTTGTAATTTCTATTACATTTATGGCTCTTTGTACTACTGTTGATGGATATTAATAGATCGATGGAATTTGAAAAAAAAAACAATATCTTGACTCGCAAACATTAAAAAACCTAAGTTTGGTCCGATGAGATATCCGGAATATCCGTCAAATGGCGTGTCGTGGATCGAATATCCGGAAATGATTGCAGGCTAGTCATACTGTACCATAATCCCGTTTGTTTTCAGCCAAATGTGTACTATATTGCATGCAACACACTTAGCAACGACAAACTAAGGCTGAGTTAAGTCTTCAATCAACGTGGCAAGAAAATTGAATATACTAGTGAGGTCGACAGGCCAGCTACACGAGGGAAAATTGCATGTTAGTCGTGAGCTGGCAATGCCACGACAAGTCGCATTCAATATATATGAACAAAGAGGATACACGTAGGTAGGACCATTCACCTTAATAATCAAGCCTCACGTGGTGCACGCGGCGCGTGGTTTTTCTCTTTGTCCGTTGCTATTTTCCTTTGCATGGAATCTTTTATTTGTGTTGGGAGCGTTTTTTTTATGCAATTTTTTTCACTTACTCCGATTCGTATTAATGTTCACAGATTTGTCAAGATTCGAATGCATCTAGTCATGTTTTCGTGTTAGATACATTCGAATCTAGACAAATTTGAGAACATTCATTCGGATCAGAGAGTAAGAAAATGTTTCACCGGTCTATTGATATTTATCAATAGTATAGTACAATGGAATCAAACCTTGAACCTTAAATCCTTAAAATCAACACTCCTGGCTCCACTTTCACAGTCATTGTTTGTGAGAAATGGGAGGGAATAGAGCAAAGCTCTATCGTTTGATCTTAACAAATGTATCATGGTAAGCAAAAAAATCAGTTGTATATGGCATTCAAACAATATATACTACTGAATCACCACCATCTTCGTACTCAACGGAGAAGTGGCAATGACACCAGCGGAACATCATCTACCACTGAGGTCGGGGAGGAGATCGACGACGACCGTCGCGGTTGTGCTTGTGGTGTAGCTGGTGAAAAAGCTCCCGCCATGGCTATTGATTTCGAAGGGTGTAGGAGCTTGAAGGGGGAAATGGTGAATTTAGATTTGAGTGGTGACGATGCTTGAATTTGTCCCCCCACAATTTTGCCGCAGTGCGCGAGCTCACTCCATATCCATCGATTGCATCTACGGGTACGCCATGTTCTCTCTCTTAGACGCAGCGAGGGTGGCTCTTGGAAACAGCTGAATCGGCAATTTCAAGCGGGCTTCACATGAGACTCAACTGAATCAACAATTTCAAGCGGGTTTGGCCTGAGACTACTTTGACGCGCGTGATAGACACAACTTGGAGGTGGCTCGGCTCTCCCTGTTGAACCGGTATGAGACCTTAGGAGGCGGCGGCAGCAGGTGAGAAAACTCATCTAGAGTTTCGTACCCCTCACCGGTGATGCCACCGATCCGTTCCGTTTCTGGTGGCCTTGGAGCCTTGGAGGTGTGGCGGGTCTATTCAGTTTTCATGTTTGTTGCTGTGATTTTAGGTCAGTATCTTGTGATTTTAACGATGGTTGCTTCTCGAGTGCGATGGTTCTTTCCGTCTATCTACTACAACAACATTTACTACGACAAGCTTTGTCGGTCTCCGGCGTTGGAGGAGCGAGGACCACGTCTTCTACTCGCGCTAGTGTTTGTAGTCGTCGCTAGGTGGTCCTTTGACCTATATGTAATTTTAATACTTTTAGGTTTCGTCGATAGAATTTTCAAAAAAAAATGAAGGTTACCATCACCCTATTTTTGACTCCCAGGGTCTGGCTAATTCTGTGCAACCTACCAAACGTGAGAATGATTGATTCTTAACCGACTGGCATGAAGCACATGTCAAAAAAAAAAAAGATTTGCATGAAGCAAGCCAACAAGCTTCCTCGTGGTCGATTCAGAACATGTGGGTATGAGAAACCGCCAAAGCTGCTCTGGACGTGGGCGCGGCCTTGTTGTCGTTGCGTGGGATGTGGAGCCCCGCCCACTACTGCTCGGATAGGAAGCGCTGCTATGTACATGGCACCGTTCTGCCTGTAGAAATACACCTGCGCGGGAAGTAAGAGATCCAGAGAGAGGAGGAGATGAAGAAGATAGACCTGATTTGTGGGCCAAAGATGTCAGGGAGAGATATTGCACGATGGAGCAATCCTCTTGTTTGGCAACTACCAAAATGCTACTTTAGACCGGGTGATTTCCCAGGATATAGAGTCGGGGGTTCGATCCCGACACCGACGCACCGTCTACAAGTTTAAGGTTTATTTTAGATTTTACTCTAGTAATAAAAATTATAAATAGGTCGTTGATCACCTAACAACAACTACACACTGGTTTTAAAAAAACAACTACAGACACTAACACGAGCAAAAGGTGTGTCAGCGTCTTTGCCCCTCCATCACCACAGACGAACAAATCTTGTCGTAGTAGAGTTTATTATAGTAGACAAATAGAAAGTCGTCACGATAAGACTCTAAAAGACCACTGCACCAGAGCAGCAATCATCGCTAAAGATGAGACCAGTAGATCAAAAGAGTCAGACCTAAAACCACACCAACAAAAAATTGTCTGGATCACAGGATATCCGCCGAACACACAACCCCACACGTCCTCTGCCGATGCTAGGCACATCAGCGGGCGAGGATAGTGTGGGGAGAATCTTATTCTGACATTGGGATGTAACAAAGAACGGGAACCTTCCGTCGGCAAGGAGTCGTGGTACGACACGCCTCCAAGTCTCCAGGACGGAGCAGACCGGTGGCGTCGCAGGCGAGGGGGCAGAATCCTAGATGGGTTTTACCATCACCACTGGATCGCTGGAGCCGTACCTGCGGTTTGGTCCTCTCTCAATGCAATTGTAATATGTCTGCTGTGTTTGGCATGTCTATATGATCTGGCAAACATTGTTTGGCACGTGAGATCTAGTCCTACCTCGCAAGGCTAAATATGAAAATCCCAAGTAAAGTGAGGTCCAATCAATTTTACTCTCATGTGCTACAGTTTTGGTAAATAATGATTTAGATGGCTAGGACACATACAAAGTCCCAATCTCTACTACTAATAAAAGCGCAAACATTATTTTCTCTAAATGCACCCCGCATAACGTACACATGGCTATTACCACCGTATGATTAGGTCCACTAAACTCAGTCTAACATATATTCGTTGTCTCGTATGCACTTAGCAATTTATATTTACTGACCATACCCCACCGATAGAGGAAAACCTCGTCCCAAGTTCACAACCCCTAGAATCACGCAAGTAACTGCCCTCCTCCAAAATTTCATGAGCCTTCTATCGTGAAGCTTCCGTCCTGGTAGATACGAACAATCCTTCCCGAGAGGGAAAATGCCTCACATGGTCCAGATCGTGATCACTCGGATGTCCTAATTCCACTTGACATCTCCTGCACACAGCCTCCCATCCTTTCCACGACGAGATCACCGTTCCACGCGTCGATACCGTTCCATGGGACGGCGCTAGACACATATCATGGGCTGCCCTCATCCTGAGCGGCTACACCACCGGCATATGTATTGAGTGACACAATGAAGCCAAACATCCTTTATCTAGGGGTAAAAAGGGAGAATTATGATGTGTGGTGTGATAACAACCAACCCTAGCCTCATTACAAGGGTGACCTAGCAACACAAATGAGTATTTCTTTCAACTATATGTTTTAGGGCATGTAGCCGCCATAAAGTTACCATTAAAACATGTTAATTGTGTGTACTTTTATTATCTATAACATAATCATCACTATAGATGGAGAGAGAGGATTGAGTAAACACATGAAACCGTGTCCATTGTTCCCACAAGAGAAAACCTTTGTCTTGTCCTCGTGTGTTGAAGAGGATTGTGACACTTTACATTACTATTGTGTTGCACTTACTTTCTTGTATTAAATCAACCTCCATTGTTTATTTAAATTGTTTGGTTCATAAATGATGCATGTAAAATGCATACATGAACTTTGTTAGTTAGTTAACATGTTTTCCCACATATTTGCATCATATATAATATTATATCCATGTTTATATTGATTTTTTTGGGGATTTACCAATGATCCCCTTTATTTTGGCTATAACCCGACAGGGCAGAAAACCCAGTTTTCAATGTTTTTGATGTTTCAGGACCTATACAGAGTCAAATGGACCTGAGCTTTTGGGATATCAATATTTATCCACGAGAAGCATCTGGAGCGCAAGAACCTCACCTGGAGGGCCAGGAGTCCCAAAAGAGCCTGTGTGGCGCACCCAGCCCAGGTGGGCACACCACCTACCCTCTCTTCCTCCTCGGTCATCCGATCACCTTGATTCTTTCGCCCATGGAGTTCTCTTGACCTAAAAACCCCTATATAAGGATCCCTGGGGAGTCCTCGACACAGAGGAGGCAGAGATAGAAAACACCAAGAATAGAGAGTCTATTGGCCGCCACCAGAGGAAGATTGGAGGGGGAACCACTACCGGAATCGCCTCCGGCCATGTCTCCTCCTTCACCAACACCTCCTCATCACTCTCCATGATGAGAGGGGAGTAATCCACCCCCTGGACTTTGGGTTTATGTTGGTAACTTGATTTAATATTTCCATTAATGATCTTTGTTGAAGTCCATATGATGTGCCTTGCATGAGTATGGATCTATCTATGTATTTCCTATGGTAGATATTGTGTTATGAGATAGTACTTGTTATTCATTTACTGTTGTGTTGGATCTTGTATGGTTTGTCATACTTTGGGGATATTCTATGATGCATCTAATGGTTTAGATCTATACATAATGCCTTTCTTATCCATATCAAGAGGTGATTGACACCACCAAGTGGGGTTGATGAGAGAGATGTGATAATGCTCACAACATATCACAACATATGAATCACTAGTGTTTAGAATGTTTTCCATTCAGAAGTATGATGTATGTAGGTAATGGGTGGCCGAGTGACCGCGGGATATGTATTGAGTGACATCAATGCAGTCCAACACCCTTTATCTAGGGGTAAAAAGGAGAACTATGATGTGTGGTGTGACACAAACCAAATGCTACCCTTATTGCAAGGGTGACCTAGCAACACAAAGGAGTACTTCTTTCATCTCTGTGTTTTACGACATGTAGCCACCATAAAAGTACCATTAAAACATGACAATTGTGTGTAACTTTACTATCTATAACATAATAATAACCATAGATGGAGAAGAGAGGATTAAGTGAACCCATGAACCCATGTCCATTGTTCCTATAAAAGAAAACCCTTGTCTTGTCCTCTTGCATTGAAGAGGATTGGGACACTTTTACATTCTTGTTTTGTTACACTAAATTAGCATCTATTAAATCAACCATCTTGTTCCTTAACTTGTTTAGTGCATAATCAACTAAAACTTACTTTAGTGGTAAAGAATAGATAGCTTTTCCTTCTTTCTCCTGCGGATCGATACCCTACTTCCACATTAAGAGGTACTACGGTGATTCTCTACACTTGGGGGTTATCAATAAACAATTAAACTTGTGACACTTTAGTTATAGAGAATAAATCTATTTTCCTTCTTGCTCCTACGGATCGATACCCTACTTCCACATTGAGAGGTACTACAGTGATCCTCTTCTCTTGGGGGTTATCAAGCACTTTTCTAGCGCCGTTGCCGGGGAGCGTAGCTCTTAGGATTTTATTCTTATGTGCACTAGATACTATATTTACTTTTAGTTTTGCATCTAGTTTTTTAATTTGTTTTATCTCTTGCAATCATCTAAGCTTGATGATGTTCACTTCTTTAACTTGCTTGGTTGTGAGTTTTTCTTTAGTTAACTTTCAGTTTTGTGCTTACTTGCCTTATATCAAAACACATAACTAATTGTTGTTACTTTCACTATGGATGATATGGATGAACTTTCAGATAAGAAATATAGATTATTAAAAGAATTTGATTATATCTTTTCTCAAGAAAGATCACATATGAAAGAATATATTGATTATTTAAATAATATTTCTAAACAACTATGTGAGTTACATAATGTGTCCCGTTGCACAAAACAAAATGATAAACATCTACACTATCAATGCAAATTTAGCAATAACTTAACGATTGCATCATATAATGAGAAGGATTATGGTGAATTTGACATGAGACTAGTTGATCAATTTATTGCCATCAAAGGAGATCATGAGGTGGATTCCCTTATTAATAAAAAGTATGAATATTGTGTTGTAGCTCGTGATCTTAAAGAAATAAGTTCTATTCTCCTTAAACATTGCAAAAAAAAACTTTTGTGATAATGCCTATGTCATTGACCATGTTAAAGATATTCTTGTTGCCATGAAAAGAACTAATATTTTGCAGGAAGAAGATGACAGAACCCTAAGCTTGGGGATTCCCATGCACCCTAAAGAAGAGGAGAAGAATGAAGAAGAAGAAGATTATGTCCAACCTAAGCTTGGGGTATATGGGAACCTCTCAAAGATGATAGTAACACTCAGACTCAAAACTCATTTGTCATTTATGAAAAACCATGTTATTATGACGAAACTAATAATGCTCCTTTACTTGCTAGTAATGCTACTAGTAAAATTATTAATAATAATTAGGTGTGTTGTTTTGATATGCTATATGATAATGCTTTAGATGATAGTCCTATGCTACTTGATAACCCTCCATGTATAATACATGAGGATAAAAATGATATACTTGTTGTCCATGATAATGCTCTTATTAGTAAGAGTCCAATATTATTTTTGAATTCTCCTATCTTAACCATATAGGAGAAATATGAACTTGATACGAAATATACACTACTAGGAAACAGCCTATAGATAGACAAGATGTTCAGTGGTGCATATGCGAAACCATGCGCCACAGGAAAACATCAGTGGCGCACCAGAAAACATGCGCCACGGAAGATTGGAAGTTCTGTGGCGCATTCTCCAGAGTATGCGCCACAGAAGATTGGTGGGACCCGCCAGACGGGGTGGGTTGATCCAAGTTCTGTGGCGCATTCTGAGATATGCGCCACAGAAGTTGCCTCTTCTATGGCGCATATTTTCTTATGCGCCACAGAACATGGAGGGGGGCCCACCACGGAATCTAATTCACCCAAGTTATGTGGCACATGTTGGAATATGCGCCACAGATGTGTTGCACTTCTGTGGCGCATATCCCAACATGCGCCACAAAACTTGGAGGTGGGCCCCACAGAGGGAATCTAATTCACCCACTTCTGTGGCGCATATGGACTTATGCGCCACAGAAGTTTCAGCATCTGTGGCGCATTTTCTCCATATGCGCCACAGATGAGGGCGTCCAGATCCATGTTAAAAATGTGACAAAAGCTAGCTTTCTTATCTATCTATCCACCACCACCCATTTCACATCTCTACCTCCTCCCAACTCGTCTTCCTCCTCCCTCACACCCCATCTTGCCCATAGTTTCTCCATTTTCTTGTAACTAAACCTACTTTAATCAATAGATTGGTAAGTGGAAGCTTCGCTCCAACTTCTAGATCTAAAAGTTCCTTACTTTTATCTCTCACATCTCTATTTGTTTACTAATTTGCTCTCCACCAACTTGCATTGTAGATCTATTTGTCCACACTCTCTCATCGCGCGGTATCGTCTCGCTATTATTGTGTCTACTAGGTGAGTACTTGGCCATGAACATGTAGGTGAAGCTTGTCGCGCGGGTGGTGTGTGTGTGATCCATGGCGAGACGATGCTTGTGTGGTGCATGAATGTTTGCAATGGGAGGAAGTTTTTTGTTGCTTGCTTGTCGTTGTCGGGCCCGGCCGGTGTGGTTGCATGGATGTTTGCCGAAATGTTGATTCGTTTCCATTTCGGCAAATTTTTGCACTACCCATATGTCCTAATTTTAGGAAAGGTCATGCCAAATTTTTTCCGGCTAGCATTCATGCATGTGTGTTCATATGGTGTGGTTCTCACCTATACTCTATGTTTTGACCGCTCAGGCAACCATGGTCCTCACGATGAGCGAAGGTCGAATTGCTAGGTACAAGAAAGGCGCGAAGGAGGACATGATTCTGAACAACAAGACCATGATAAGATATCCATGTCGAACATGCAAACTGCAGCGCTGGATCGACCCTGAATCTGGACAATTGGAGGGTCACCTGCTCAGGCGCGGTTTCATGCGTGACTTCAATGAGGCGCCGGCAAGACATGGTGGTGGTCACGAAGACGTGGGCGGGCAAGAAGACGAAGAGTCTACCGGGCATGATCATCATGATGAAGGAGATGCCAGCGGGCATGATCATCATGACGAAGGAGATGCCAGCGGGCATGATCAGCATGGAGAAGGAGATGGCTACAGGCATGATCATGATCATGAAGAAGGAGAAGACACGAACACACAGACGCTGCTAACTTCGGTCTTGCAGGACCCTCATGTTCAAGAACTGCTCCTCAAGGAGACGAGCAACGACAAAGCTACAGCTAGAGAGAAAGCCAAGCTAGCCCAAATGGAGGTAGACGGGATGACTCCATTGTATCCTGGGTGTCGCCCCGAGGATACACGTTTGAGTGTAACACTCAAGGCTCTAGAGATGAAGGCCGAACACAAATGGACCGATGTGAGATTCAACGCGAACATGGAATACTGGCACGACCGACTTCCTAAGGGGAACACATTGCCAACAAGTATCGAGGAGGCCAAGAAAATCGTGTGCCCTCTCGACCTACCACACATGAAATACCACGCATGCATCAATGATTGCGCACTTTATCGGAACGAGTACGCGGATAGAACCACATGTCCGGTGTGTGGCCAAGGACGGTACAAAAGAGGGAACAAGAAAGTTCCTCAAAAAGTGGTATGGTACTTTCCTATCACCCCCCGTCTGCAGCGATATTTCGTAGATCCTAAGGAAGCAAAGCTCATGCAATGGCATGCGGAAAGAGAGAAACCCGAAGATGATCTAGAGAAGGGAAAGATCCTGACACACCCTTCAGATGCTAGCTAGTGGAATGCATTAGACATCGAGTTCGAAGAGTACGGGGGCGATGCAAGGAACGTCGGGCTGGGTATGAGCACCGATGGACTCAATCCTTTTGGAAACTAGAGTAGCACGCATAGCACCTGGCCCGTGTTTGTATGGCCATACAACCTCCCCCCGTGGCTATGCACGAAGCAAAGGTATGTACACATGAGCATTCTTATTCAGGGGCCGAAACAACTAGGTATCGATATGCATTTATATCTCGGGTTATTGAGAGAGGAGTTAGCCGGTTTGTGGGAGACGCCGACCCGTACATGGGACGCCTACACTAAAGAATATTTCCATCTGAGAGCCGCGTTGCTCACAACCGTGCAGGACTATCCTGGTTACGCATATGTATCGGCCTAGGTGAACCACGGACACAATGCATGCGTCAAGTGCATGGATGAGACATCGCATCTCCAGCTACCAAGGGATCCCGGGTCTTTGAAAACCGTGTTCCAAGGTACTCGAAAGTGGCTCCGCATGGATCACCCGTGGAGAAAACATGGTGACATGTTCAATGGTAAGGACGAGCTCGAAAGAGCCCCACATCCGAGGAGCAGCGAAGAAATCGAGGAGCTTTTGAATAATTGGGTAGATTGCCCTACGCCTAGAAAAAAACGACCGAGGACAAAGCCGCAGCTGGGTGTATGGAAAGCAAGGTCTGTTTTCTGGGACCTGCCATATTGGAAGGTCCTTCACACTCCCCATAGCCTCGATGTAATGCACATCACGAAGAACGTTACCGAGAGTCTGCTTGGCACTCTACTGAACATGCCGAAGAGGACCAAGGATGGGCCGAAAGCAAGAAAGGACCTTAAATTGCTTGGCATAAAGAAATATCTTTAGTACCCTGATAGTGATGATGATGATGATGATCAGACGGAAGGGACTCAAGGTCGCCGCAATAGAGTTAAGAAGAATGAGGTGGTGCTTCGTGCTGCCTGCTTCACTCTGAGTCTGGAGGAGCTCGAGCAGTTTTTCAGGTGCCTCTTAGGAGTGAAAGTTCCTCACGGTTACTTGGGGAAGATAAGCAGATATCTGGACATGGCGAAGAAGAGGTTCAGCGGTATGAAGTCTCATGACTCTCACGTGCTGATGACGCAGATACTCCCCGTTGCGATCCATGGGATAATGGACGAGCATGTCCGTGAGACGTTGTTTGGCCTCTGTAACTTTTTCGACGTCATATCTAGGAAGTCGGTCGGTGTGAAGCAGCTCGACAGGCTACAGGAAGAGATCGTGATGATACTATGCGAGCTTGAGATTTACTTCCCGCCCGCATTCTTCGACATCATGGTGCATCTGCTTGTACATGTCGTGGACGACATCATCCAGCTCGGGCCGACATTCCTGCACAACATGATGTCGTTTGAAAGGCTAAATGGTGTCATCAAAGGATTCGTTTGCAACAGGTCTCGTCCAGATGGAAGCATAGCCAAGGGCTTTCTCATCTATGAGTGCAACTCCTTCTGCCAGAATTATCAAACCACCGAGAACGAGGATGTTGGAATACCCACAAAGAAGCACCTCGGCAGGCTCGGTGGATATGGTCACCGCGAGGGCTGCCGCTCACTACATGTCGGCATTGATGGTCGACGCACTGATTTTGAAAGGGCACACCTTGTCGCGCTACAACACATTGAAGTGGTCGGCCCTTGGATCGAAGAGCACAGAAGCTTAATCGAGCAGGAGTACGTCGACCAGGGCCGGGCAAGGAAGAAGGGAGACGTAACCAGAGAGCACAACTCCAGCTTCACGGGTTGGTTCAAGAAAAGGCAACTAGACAATCCCCCACAGACACCTTTTACGGAAGATCAAAAACTCATATTCTCCTTGTCGTAGGGCCCAGGGCACAACCTAAGGACCTATCATTCATACGACATAAACGGTTACAGATTCTACACCAAGGAAAAGGACAAGAATAGTGAATATCAAAACTCAGGAGTAACTATGTTATCCTTTGCTGATGACGAGACTACTGTGATGGAAAGATTCTACGGAAGGATCGAGGAGATATGGGAGCTCGACTACTGTGGAGAGATCGTACCGATGTTCCGTCTTAGATGGGCCAAGAACGTGGAAAAAGAAGGCCGCTATTTCACCACAATGATTATACCAGATGCCAAATCAACGAAGAATGCCTCCGCAAAAAATAAGCCTTGGGTACTCGCTAGCCAAGTTGATCAATGCTTTTTTATTACCGACCCGTCAAAGCCCAACCGTGTTGTAGTTAGGAGGGGCAAGAGGAGCATCATCGGAATTTAAGGAGCCGCCAACGAGCAAAACTTCGACAAAAACGGTGACCCGAAGATCGAAGAGGAATTCGACAAGTACTTCGACATGCCTACTACTACTAAAGTAAGAAGGAAGACCACACTGCCTACTAAAGGTTGTCCATACACAAGAAGAAATCTCAAAGTGCACGGACTAAAGTATTCAACCGCGACGAAAAAGGGCAATAAGATTGTGAAGAGACACTAGCATTGTGTGACTTTTTGGTGTATTAATTCGTGTGGGTATTAGTTAGAGACTAAAACATATAATGTGATAATCGTGTGGGTATACAAATTCACATTTGTGTGTGACAAGCAAACACACAAATATATATGTATGAATAAATATGCATATGTGTTCTTGCTTTTTTGAATAAATATGCATATATGTATATGTTCTTGCTTTTTTGAATAAATATGCATATGTGAATAAATATGCATATATGTATATGTTCTTACTTTTTTTGAATAAATATGCATATGTATGTAATTAAAAATATTTAAAAAAAAAAGAAAAAAAATGTGTGAGACAGCCCGGATTCGAACCTGGCTGCCCCAGGTGAGAGCAAGCAAGCAAGACCATTAGGACAAGTATCAGATCTTGTCATACTACGAGACGCCAAGGTTTTTACTATGTCAAGAAGTTCTGTGGAGCATTCCTTCAGAATGCGCCATAGATTCTCCAACTTATGTGGCGCATTCTGTGGGAATGCGCCACAGAAATTCCACACTTAGCCACAGAACGGTTTGGCCTCTCCCCCTAATCCCCCTTTCTCTCTCTCGATCCACACTTAGCCAATCGATATGTCGCCTCTCTCTGTCATCGCAACCCTAGCGCTGGAGCCACTGTGGAGGAGAGCCCGTCTGCAGCGCCATCACTGCCACGCCAGAGCCTGTGGAGGAGATCCGCCCCCCATCGCCAGAGCCCGTGGAGGAGGAGCCCGTCCACAACATGTAGGAAGAGAAGCCCGTTCACAGCCACCTCGCCGGAGCCCGTGGAGGAGGAGCCACCTTGCCGTCCGCCGTCCACCTCGACGTTCGCCATCCACCTCGTCACCGTTCGTCGTCCACCATCCCTAGGTAATGCTGCACTGTTGCTTCTGCACCGTGTCGATATTGTAGTATTGTGCCGACGCGATTTTCAAGATTGAGGATGATTTAGAGAGTGCCAGAAATCTTAAAATCATTCTTTCTGCTTTTGAGCACTTGACTAGTTTGAAGATCAATTTTCTTAAGAGTGAGATTTATTGCTTTGGTAGAGAAAAAAGCAGCAAAAATATGAGTATATATTAACTTGCAAAGCTGATGATTTCCCTTTTAGATAATTAGGAATTTCTGTACATTGCAAAAGATTGAGTAACTCTGACTAGAAACCTATAGAGGAAAAAATAGAGAAGAAAATATCAGGTTGGCAAGGAAATCCGCTTTCGTTGGGAGGTAGAACTATTCTTACTAAAATTTGCTTTACTAGTGTCCCTAATTATATGCTTTCTTTCTTTAGAGTTCCTAAAGTTGTTACAAAACATGGATTACTTTAGAGCTGGAGTTTTATGGTAGGAAAAAGATGGAGTTAGGAAATATCATCTAGTTAAGTGGAGTGAGGTTCGTCTTCCTAGAGATCAACGTGATTTAGGTGTAACAAATTTAAATTTGAAAAATATAATCTTACTATGTAAATGGTTGTGGAAGCTAGAGAATGAACATGGGGACTAGCAGAGGGTTTTGATGGCTAAGTATATTAAATCCAGTATCAATGCTCAAGATAAGAATTATGTTGGGTGCTCTCACTTTCGGTCAAGTTTGATGGAAGTGAAGGATGTTTTTATAGCTTTTGTAGAAGGATCATTGGAGATGTAAGAAATACTAGGTTTAGGGAGGATGTGTGGGTGGGGCATAAACCCATTTGCATGCTTTTCCCTAGAATATATAAAATTACTTTTTGTCATCAAATTACGGTTGCTAGAGTTTTTGCTCAAAATTTCATCTCATTTGCATCACAAAGTAGTTAATTTGATATCACAGGGGAGCTCTGTCACTTGAGACTTGAGAGTAACAAACAATGGGTCTTTCTAAAACCAATTATATTATAGTTGTTTCTGCTTTGCTTACTGCGAGTCTGCTAAGCTGTTTACTATGCAAGTATTGGTCATAGATGAGAATTTGAGGCACGGTAGTGACCGCCAACCCATCCAAAGATCAGCCATTTCTCAGTAAAAACTCGTTGTTGCTAATTTCTGTTTCTGAAAGAATTATGTCTTCTAGTTCATGACTTATCCCATGTAAATGGCAACCATGTGTATGTCCTCAGATAGGTGGTTATATCAGGTTTACAGCTTTGTGTTTTGTTTGAAGTGGTAATTTTCCATTAACATCGAGGGACATAACCTTCTTAGTAATTGACCTGTATTTGTGTCATATATTTAAATGACCTGTACCTGGATTTATTAGGATGTTAAAGTGTTATCTGCTATTCGGCAAGTACTTCTGTTACACTTCAGCCTAGTACTACAACAAGTACTACACTTTTGTTACACTTCTGCTGTTCAGCAAGTACTTCTATTACACTACTATATCTGTTATATATATACATGGGGTTGTGATGTGATGATGGACTAGTATATCTGTTATATATATATACTGCATGTGGATGATGGATATGATGGATGTTGGGGTCAATGCATGGGGCTGTCAATATGGGGATGGGGTGTTTTGTCTAGTAGGGATTTCATTTGAGTTGCCAATTTCTCCTGAAGTGTCGATTCACTTTCGTTTCGGTTGAGAAATGGGCACTCCTAGGTAAAAAATTAGCAAAGGTGATGCCGAATTTTTTAGCCGAGATTTGTGCTAAATTTTTGCCTCTTTTGAATAGAGTAGTGCAAACATGTCGGGCAACAAGGAGTCTGGCCCTTCTAAGCACATGATCACCGTCGAAGAACAAGCTAGACAGGCCAACCAGTCATTCTGGCAGGGGTCCCAACAGGAGGAGGAGGAGGCGATGAGGATGACACCACCACCGGAGGAGGAGGCGACCGTCGCCAGAGCTGCTGGGGCCAATGAGGGCGGAGATCTTGATTACGAGGGGGACGAAGACGACTACGATGGAACTAGTGAAGGCGGCGGCGAAGAGGATAACACCACCGATGGAGGTGCCCACACCGATGGTGGCGAGCGCACGGATGGCGGTAGCGGCAACCCGGTTGCTTCTCAGAAGAAGAAGAAGAAGGAACAGAAGGAGCGGAAGGTGCCAGTGCTCGCCACCATCTGCGATGAGTTCACTGAGGTCACAGAAAGTGGCCAACCCATTGCGCCAGAGGCGATTGCTAAAGGGTACAGCCTGCAACTCGGGTGCATCGTACGGGAAAGCATGTCGATCAACACAAAGTACATCAGACATGCTGACAATGCAGCTTTGGTCGATAACCTCCTTAAGAAGCTTCACAAGCGATACAGATTCCCAGAGCGGTTTAGAAACCTCGAGAGAAAGAACCCGGTGAACAAACTAGCCCTCACAAAGATGAGCAATGCCTTGAGCAGCTGGAAAACCCGGGTGAAGAATAGCATTGACAAAGGTGAAAGCTGGGAGGTTATTAGTAAGAAAAATCCGATGCTTGACGAAGAGGAGTTTAGGATATTCAAGGCGGATATAGCTACCTCTAACGCTATAAAATGGACTCAATGGGGAAGGAGTATGCGGGAATAGAACATAGGTAACCACCGCCTTGGAAGCGGCGGTTACAGGGGAAACAGGCCATTTGGGACAAGGAGGACGCCGAGCTTGAACGCCTTGGTAAAGACAACCCTTGGCTTAAAATCACGGACTTGCATCTTAGGCAATTTGTTCGGGCCCGCTACTACCTAGACAAGGAAACAGGGGAGTTCATCACCGACGATTCGGAGGTGAAGGAATTCGAGAAGAAGCTGGTAAGGAATTTATCGCTGATCTCAAGTCTATTGCATTCTAATTAAGATAATGAAGTCAAGAATCTAAATGGGTTCACCTTTCCTTGTCTCTGCAGGAGGATGAACTGAACGCTACTGCCATAGAGTTGTCCCAGGATTCGACGGAGCCGTGGGACACGGTTTTCAACAGGGCGACCAATGCTTACAGGGAGAGGGACAAGGGGTTGCCGCCGTCCTCAGCTGGCCATGTGTCCGGCTTCGGTACGAGCATGAAGTTCAAGGAGTACTACAAAGAGGACGCCAAGAAAAGAAGGGAGAGGAAGAACCAGGATAAAGCCGATGTTGCAGAGCTAAAGATGAAGGTGCAGACACTAGAGGAGAAGGCGGTGGACGAGAAAATGGTGGACAAGTTAGTGGAAGAGAAGCTCCGCTCGATGATCCCCCCTAGGTTCTTCGAGGGGCTTACTGCTTGGAATGCGGGAGGTCGATAGGGGCCGATACATCTGCCCAACTTAAGCGGCAGCAACTCGAGCATCAATTTTACCGTGTCGCCGGACCTGGTGACCCCGCCGTCCGTCAATGTCGGGACGCAGCCGCTCGTTTTGGTCACACCGACGCCCCCTCCCTCCAAAGATACCAATAAGGCGCAGCCGACGGCGGTGGTGCTTCGTGAGGCACCCGAGCGGGAGATTGCAGATGATGATAGGCCGTCCACCAGCATCGGCCGTGTCTCTACATTAGCCGAGATCCACGCCATCACCAAGGTAACTAATTAGTTAGTGCACGTCATCTCCTTTATGCCTTTGATGCATGACTGCTGCCATCTCATGACGGCCAACAACATGTTTTTTCCTCAGGACACTTCTTGCGTACTCCTGCTTAAAGATTTCGGTGGTGAGTTGAAGGATGTTGCCAAGGGCACTCTTATACAACCAGCGAGCCGCACGATGCACAACAATCCAATGGATGATGACGTGATGAGGGTCAGGTTGGCTCGGGTGTTGCCAGGGTGCGACGACATGGACCCCCCTTTCAACCTCAGGGAGCTGACGAACACAAGACCCTTGGGGAATGCTACAACTGGCCCTTGACATGGCCGAAGACCCACATTCGTCTTGCGGGGGGAGCACCGGCGCCACCTCTCGACCGATCGCTCGGCCACCACCTCAGAAGCCAGTAGCCGCCGTCATCGCCACCACCAGCCATCACCATTAACTCTTGGCAACGTGTGCACCGCCACATGGCAAAGACGTTGTGCCACAACCGCCATCGCCCCCACTACCACCACCACATGATGGCACCCATGAAGATGATGATGAATTGGTCAACATTGATGACTTCATCAACACCGGCGCCACCAAAGGATTGTATATACCTTCTGTGGATGAAGAACCCTTCGCAGCTTGCGACGACCATCAAGCTGGTCGGCCCAATACATGCACGCAGCGCCTGGTCTTCCATGGTCTTTCTCAAGAGACGCCTCCAGCCGCCGATCCACCACAAGAGAAACCGGGATTGGTTTTCAGCCCCAACACACTCTGAAAGGTGACTGATGAGCAGATGGCAGTGGCTGACACTGTTGTGAAGAAGAAGCACTACAGGAAGAGAGGTAATAATAATAAGAAGGGTGCGAGCCAGCCTCTTCCGAAGAGGATTCGGGGTCAGGACACCGTCGTCGTACCATCCACACAATTTGGCTTGCCCCAAGTGCTTGTAGCTGGTGATCCGATATTGACTCCGGATATGATCCACATTGCGGTCGGAGCCAT
Organism: Avena eriantha; assembly: GCA_910589775.1. NCBI lineage: Eukaryota > Viridiplantae > Streptophyta > Magnoliopsida > Poales > Poaceae > Avena > Avena eriantha. The sequence continues at coordinate 31,214,239 of OU342741.1, forward strand.
GTTAACTTTGCACGAGGGTGTCAAGACACTGGAGGCCCTCCTTCTTAAAGACGAAGATCCAAATTACCCGGTTTTCATGGCCAAGGTGCCATTGGACGTGGGCTTCGTCGATGAACCCCCCGCGGATATATTCTTCATAGCGTTCGAGGACATATTCAAGTTGTTTCTCACGAAACGGCTGGACTATAACTTGGTCCGCCTATACGCGCTCAATCTGGCGCTCACGATCAAGAGAGAAAGTACCCCAGAAATCGCGATAGTGGATCCCTACTACATGCGGGACAGCTAGTTGGTCGAAGGATCAGAGACACGGACCAAGGCGACGGCGTACCTCGAGAAGTTCATGGTGGACAACAAGAGGAAGGGCACACTTCTTTTGCCTTTCTTTCCCGAGTAAGTACACACACTCGCTCATCGCCACCGTAACTTATGCATTTCTTATAGATTTCTTCCTTTGCTCTTTTTCCAACATTCTGTTCCAATTGTGTTGCGCAGAGACAAATACTGCACACTCATCATCCTTGCCCCGAGGTATTCGCTAGCCACGTATTTCGACTCGGGGAGTTTGACGAAGAATAAAGACTACACCAGAATAAGGGGTGTTCTCAATGAGGCTCTCGAGGGCTACACCAAGAAGGGATGCACCTTCGTAGATAAGGGGGAATGTATCAAGGATGGAAAACACGTGTTCAAGCACGTGCTCGACTTCCCCTACGTCAAGCAGTCGACTACTGGTGCCAAGGAGGCCTTCTACGTCCTCCATCACCTTAAAGGCTATGTTCGGGATTGCCAGAACCTAACGCTGCCATCTAGTCTCCGGTGATGGGCCGAAACTTTGGCGAAAATCGACGATGCTGATCTTAGAGAAGACTTCCTTATCGCATTCAGATGAAGTTGTCACAAATCATCATTGAAGATGTCAACACAAGGGGCGGTGCCCTACAACAAGCCAGAGGGTTGAGTAAGAGGGAGATCGAAGAACACCTCCGTAAGCAGGGTGACACAAGGACGTGGATGACGAAAGAGGGTTATCTACCGTTCCCGAAGCCGAGCGAGAAGAGGAAGTCTTCATCATGATCGATGTGTGCCTCTAGCATGATCCAGTGTGTGTATATTCTTGATGGACGTCTGCTGTATTAGTGTGTGTGTCATAAACTTTACTATCTCGTGGTCGAAATGGTCATTGTGGTTAGACTTAAACTACCTTGTGGTCGTGTTGTCGTTAAACTTATTGCTTCTATGATGATCTAACTTTTAGGTTTATGGATCCTTTGTTTTATATTCTGTGAACATATATATATATATGGATGTGGACCCATTATTCATTCTTTTCGTTGTATTTTTACTAATATGCCTTGTCGTCTATAGAGATGGCGACGAGGTGGTATGTGGTGTACATGGGTAGGTTCCAGGAGTCTATGAGGAGTGGGAGGATTGCCACAAACAAGTGAACAAGTTCAGCGGCAACATCTACAAAGGATACGCGACTAGAGAGGAGGTGATAGCCAAGTGGAGGAACCACTTGTGGAAGAAGAACCAGATGAAGATATTGGTCGGGCTAATGCTCTTGCTCACCATTATCACAGCTGTATTCTATTTGATCATAGTGTAGGCGGCGGTGGCCACTTCATATTTGTAATGTGAGATGATATGAACTTTGTATTCGGCGCTTGTGTAAAAATTTGGCACTTGACACTATATATGTATCTCGATCGGGCTCTAAGGGTTTGTATTATATATATGTCGGTTTTCATGCATCTACTACTTGTGCAATGTATTTTATACTCATCTGGATAAATACTGTATAAATCCTGTATAAATATCTGATTATACACCAAGAATGTATTTTACTTTGAATACGTGTTACAAAATCAGTGGCGCATATAATTATATAGTCAGTGGCGCATGACATTTCTGTGGCGCATACACGTAAATGCGCCACAGAAGTTCTTCCTGTGGCGCATATGAAGAAATGCGCCACAGAAGTCTGGAACTTCTGTGGCGCATATCCATATGCACCACAGGAAGCCGATATCAGTGGCGAGATAATAGTGGCGACTAGGATATGCGCCACAGAAGATGTATTTTCATGCGCCACAGAAGAGCTCTTTCCTAGTAGTGATATATGTGGTTTGCAATTACTTTTGTTGAAAACCCTCGTTGCAACCATTATCTTGATATTGAAAATAGTAGTAGAAACTATTTTGAAAAAGGAAAGCATGCTAATGAATGTCATGATACATTTTATGATCCACTTTATGTGCCAACAATTTTCAAGTTGCATGCTTCAAATAGTTCTATTGTTGAAATTGCTTCTAGTGAGTGCAACTACTATGAAAGAGGAAGTAATAAGTGTCCTATTTATTCTTCTAGTAATTATATGTTGTATTCACCTACTAATGATATGCAATGGTATGCCTCTACTTTTCGTGTCATATATAAAATGCCAATGCATAGGAAGAATGTGAGACTTTGTTGTTATTGTTTCCATATATTGTTTTGCTTTTTACCATATTTTAACTCGACTATTATTTGGATTTGTATAAACACACCATGGGACCCCGGCATTATGTATGGGACACTTTTCAAGGAAGAAGGAGATAGCACCAAGGTACAAGTTACCACATGATCTCCACATCACTTGAAACAAGTAAAGCCTAACTATATGGCTATAAAGAAAGCGATTTTCGGATGTTATTTATTTTTATGCACTATTGCTTTAGTTTAAAGAGTCTATTTTTAGTTTATTCTCTATAGTTTTTAATAAAGTACCAAGTTAAACCCATTTGGATGATATAAAGTTGACAAAACATATGGTGTAGCAAATTCCTACACCAACACTGTTTGGTAGAAAATTCTCTAATTTTTTTTATAATTCTAATTATGCTCATATTTAAAGTGAAGTTACAAGTTTTAGTCCTCTATACTCACAATAATTGGATAAATCTCCTACCAAGTTTAAGTGGTCAAATTAAATACATTTCACTTCTACTGAAAATCTGGACAAATTATGCCTTGTATTGTTTGAACCATTCTTGTAAGTCTCAAAATGATTTTCCATGACTCTTTGATGCTAAGAATGTATACACCATGATATACTTGTTGAACACCTAAAAATAAATTTTGTTTAAGTATTATGTGGTATATAGCAACATATCTTTCTACTGTAATGTCACCCCATAGAAAAGAAATGGGAGAAAGTTTTGTGTTGAAGTTTTTTGATAGGGAATGGAGGAACACCACACCAAGAGATATCCAAGGATGGTGAAAACCACAAGCTTGGGTATTCCCAAGGCACCTCACTAGACCTATTAAACTCTCGGTTTGCAAACCTCTAAACTTTGTTTTTGAGCAACATGAGATGATCATAGAAACTTGGAGTGTCTTTATCTCGTTTTGTATTTAGTTTTGCATGTTACCCTTTGGAATAAATAAGACCACCATGATAGATGTTTTGCATGTTTAGAAAATAGCTACTGAAATAAATGAAAGTCAAGTTTGAATGCCATGATAAAAGTAAAAAGGGAATAACAAGCCATGCATGTTATTGCTTCTAGTTATATTGTTCATATGCTTTATGGAGTGATAACTTATAGTTGTTTTGTCTAGTTCTACTTGTTATTTTTAACATAGATGGATAGTAAAATGCTTATATTGTATATTAGAAATGATCTAGTTGTATGGACATTTGTTGCAGGCTTGTAGAAGGTCAAACGGTTACTATTGCTAGAGACACCATATTGAACTCCTTTAGAAAAACAAACTTACCTCTTATACTAGGGACAACATACCCAAATATCTCATGCTATATTCCAAATAATACAATCATGTGTGTCATTATTTAGCTTCCAAACAATATCAATTATGGTAATGGGTGACATAGAGAAGTTAGTTGTGGGGTGACAACAAACTCATAAGGCACAGGAGTACCCCTTGAAAATAGAACAAGATTATGCATACAATAAAATATCACGGCAAAAACCCTCCAAGCACGGGTACAACGCTAAGATGAGGGAAAAAACCCTCGATTGATGATATTAACAAAGTGAGAGAGTGAGTATGTCATAAGACAGGCCTCTCAAAAATCAAACAAATACAAAAGGCAAAAGGCGAAACAAAAGAAAGGAAAAAAATAAGTGAGAGAAGGAGCAAAGAGTGCCAAAAAAAGAGTGCCAAAAAGAATCAGGTAATGAGGGGCAATGGAACCAAACACTAATGATGAAATATGAATCAACCATAAACATAAGGGAGATTGTTTGGAAGCTATATGTTTCTTGCATATACTGCCTACTTACCATCCTTATGCATTTATGCTTCTATTGACTTTATTCTGACCATAGGACCGTCCACATATATGCATATATACTTTTTTGTGCGAAGCATTGTGAACATTGTTCATGTTACTTTATTCATTTGTTTCAATACATTTTGCTAGACTTGTATGGCGATTATGAGAAGTATCCCTTTATGATATACTTGTTTAGTGTTACTTGATGGACTTCAAGTGCACAGGTTCGTTAGAGCATGTTATTGTGGAAGTATTAATTCCAGTTTTTATATCGACCCCAAATAAGGAGCCTAGGTAAGTGTTTTTATGCGGCGTTTTTATCGCACTCAAGGTGTCACAAGTCTTGAGTGATTTGACGGCAATTGTTGATGGTGGAATGTGCTGAGTGAATAATAGAGGAAACTTGCATAAGGAAAAACAGAAATTAAATAGCATAAAAGTAAAGACGAGAAATGTGTTCGGGGTTCCTACAGGTGAGAAATTAGGTGTGGAGAGAAACGGTTCATGGTAATATTGAAAGTGCCAGATGAATAAAGTCGAATAAATGACTATGATATTTCTTATTTATAAGTGAGTAGGCAAGCAACCCATATACCGACTGGAAGTCCTCATGCCCAATTCTTCCTAGTCCCACTGATTCGTCTGACTATTACCATGGCAATGGCCAGCATGTTAATTAAAGTCTTCCGACCGAATAAAGTCTTTAATCTTGATGGTTCCTTGTTCTCCTCGAGTAGTACTAGCTCCTCATTGATATCGGCCATGTCACTCGGGGGTTTCCGATTTGCTAGCATACAAGTTCATACATATGAGATCTCTAGATCATGTTACCTGGGCCCTTAAATTATATAACAAGTATTAGGTGAACATAGATAATCATTCTCACAATTGAATAGCCACTACAACAATCACGAATGGATGGAATTAAAGAAGGCATAACACATCTCACCAATTCCCTACATCTCCCATGCCTATAGGGATTTACTCAGACATTAGAGGAAGATAAATCAAAGGCATAATTGTATTGCAAATGGAAATCACCTCACAGTTACAATAGTAAGCCACAATACCAGTTGAAGATCAAATCAAATACAAACCAAAGGTAGATCAAAGTATCAAACCCTAATCTTACAAGTGCCAATCTCTCTCTCTGACTAAGTAACAATGGGGATGATGGTGGAGTGGATGGTTTAGAGGCTAGAGATCGTTGAAGAATGAGACGGTGTTCTTCTCCTTCCCTAGATCTGATCTCTCCCCTTCTAGATGAGTTCGCGGCGGCTGTGTTCTATTTTTTTATCATCTCCCCTTCACAAAAGATGCTTATATTAATGTAACAGAGCCGACAGCAGGTAGTATGGGCAGACGGTACGGGCGCACCCTGACCATACCAGTAGTCATTATGCACTCTAAACGCCTCCAATGAAAGGGGCTCCAATTGGGGATTTGCTTATTTAGGTGTAATTGGCCCATAAATGCTATTAGATCTTCCATAAATTTCCATTGCCTGAAAACCATCATAAGAAACCAAGGGTTTGCTAATTGTGATATTAACTTTAGTAGAAAGGGTAATCTTCAGTGAAATCCGGCAATAAATAAGAGGAAAAATAATAATAATAATGTGTTGAAATTTGGAGCTATCAACTTCCCCAAGCTTAGGTGTTACTCGCCCTCGAGTGACAAAGCTATAATGTGTAATCGCAAGAAATTGAATCAAGAGGAAAGACTCACAAGTTCAAGGTTGTATCATATTCCATTGTCTCAAATCATGCAACCTTGAACATGAGCATAATATATCTGAACAATTGCACTTAAGCTCAATTCCTAAACGCAAATAACTCGCTAGCTAATAGTTCTTGAAACTCAAAAGAGACTATGAAAAGTTGGCAAGGCTTGTGAATCAATTCTTTTCAGCACCCCTCTTTTATGAGAGTAAAAATATTTTAAAGCGAGGATGCTTTCAGTCAAAATTAAGGGTGCACAAGTAAATGTCAAAAGAAGGATAAACTTAGAGATTTTCATTAACACCCACTTTGATAATCGCGGCTATCAAATACCTCTTATTTTCCTTTTTTTTTAAGAACTCTAGTTTATTCATTTTAGGTGGTGAGGTGATACCAATGCTCTTGTAAGTATTGAATATTTCTAGCTCATATCTTGACGGTAATTCACGCCCTTTTTTCTTCCTCTTTCAAGGATCATTGATTATTTCTTTTACAGGTTCTTGCACAAGCTTTGAGAGTACGAATAATTTTGCCCATATATTGACACGTATGCCACTCATGTCATCAACTCATAGCCGAAATCTGGGGTTATACCATAATTCGTTCACCCACCATAAAAAGGGGCTAGTGGAGTTGTTGGCATCCCAAAGTCATGCATGAGAAACATAGAAATTTGTCTCTCTTTTTTATATATAATAGCACAGCTGATCAAAACAGGTTTTGCATCTCCCTCACCCACCATAAAAAGTTCGTTCCATCAAACAATTTTTTTTCAGAAGGTATCATCAAGGCAACGATCAGTATGTGGGGTTGAGTACTAATAAGATTAAGCCCTTAAGACAAAAACATGGCACCAAAGTTGTCAATAGACACTTTCTCTTGTTCTCCAAAGTTTGGAGCTTAATCCAAAGAGTTGTTTTTATAACTAATAGTAATTGTCATAAGTGTCAACCAAAGTAGTGACAATAACCTTTGAACTCAAGTCCTAAAAGATAATGAGCTACGCGTGGAGTAGAAATCAAGTGCAACCGAAACAGTCATAAAATGTTCATGAATAAACTTACAGGAAGAGGAAAAATAGGTATGTGGTACATCCTCTTGCTTTGTCACCTCCCACTTGGGTCAACTCCTCGCGTTCGTCTCCATAGCTAGATCACTAGAAGTGAATAACCTGCAGGAAAATCAACGAGAGCCAAGAGAACTTTGCACAATTCAAGATAAAAGCTAGTCTAATATTTTTGGGTTTGCTTTTATCAATGCAAACTGAAAGTAAACATGTAAAATAATGAAAACAAAATAAATGAAAAGCAGAATGAAAAATATGAATGCAAAAGGTGGGGAGGATTTCAACCTCCCTAAGCTTAGGCTCTTGACCCAACTTGAATCAATTGTTGTTGCCATCACCGGGCGGCGGCTGCTGGTATGGGAAGTTCGGGTAGTGGTTTGGAAAGTCGGTCATGAAGGAGATTAAGTATTGGGTGGGGTTGACTATGTTGGTGTTCACATCATGCAACATATTCTCTACGTTGTCAATGCGATGCACCACCTGGTCAAAATCACTCCTCGGGACATAGTTGAATCCTGGCTGCGGTAGAGACATACCTTGCTGCTGGTGCTGAGGGAAAGGTTGTTGGAAATGATGTTGCTGACCGTAGTCATCCCAGCCTACTGTATTCCAGTCCTCTCCACCTTGCTCCTGTTGTTGTTATCCTGCTACTTCGTCTTCCCAGTTGGGATGTCTTTCTAGCGGTGCGATCCTCCCTGAGAGGATCAATGCTTGCTGGAATTCCTCCTCGGTGAGTACCCAACTATGTTTACCTGGCAAACCGAAAGCTTGGATAAAAGGAATCAAAACTTGGTGGAGATCACCATTAGGCTCAAAATAAAATTGATAAGCATGGAGGGAATGTTGGGGTATATAGATCCCCATGAATTTGTGCTTGCCATGTGTGTGTCATCCAAAATCTTGCTACAAGCCATAACTCTTTCCTGGGGCATGACAAACTTGCTTGCTAGATGATATGTGTGATCAAGCCACCACAACGGATGTCACCCAAGGAAGTCGACCTTTGGCAGCAGAAGTGCTAGATGAGCAAAGCACCCCAAGTTTACCGTGTGCTCCATCTCAGGATGCAGAGCCATGTGAATTACACTCATCTCGGGGCCTGCAACTGCCACGACATCTCCCTTCCCAAAAATAGAATTCACCAAAAAGGTGTGAAAGTAACATATAGTAGGATTCTGGATGGTGGCACTCTTCTTGCACAAATAATCGTTGCTCATGTGGACAGGAATCTGTTCCCAAGAATGCATTGCCTCTACATGGACATTGTCATTAATATCGAGTTCCCCCTCATGAGAGAACCCGAAACAATCAAAAAATTCATAAAACGAAAGGCTATGGGATTTCCCATTGAGCACAAAACTTACAATGCAATTGCGCTCCTGGACCTCAAGATCATCGTGGAACAATGATAGGAACTCGTATGTGGCGAGCTAGTAGGTGTTGATGGAGAGGTAGGAGTAAGGGACCATGCTAGCATGCACGGTCATATGCTCGAAGTCCTCCAAACGACCTTGGTGGGAGAGAAACTCATGACTTAACCCACTTAGTGGGTAAAACCCTATGTTAGCTCACCCTCTCATAGTCCTTGTTCATGTAGGCTCTCAAGTTGTCCGCCATTGAATGCCTCTTCTTTCAACCCAGCGACCTAGTAGAGCCCGAGCCCCCTGCCGTTCCCGAGCCCTTGATCAAGCGGAAAATCCTTCCAATGTTGTGTATTGTGCTACGAAATTTTCAAAGAAAACTATAGGCATCAGGTTACAAGCAGAAATTACAAATCCTAACGTGAGAAATCAAAAATAATCTCCAAATATGATGAACTCATCTAAGTAGTCATTATGAGGAAATCAACAACAGATTTCAGAAAATAAAGCGTGGATCAGATGAGAAACTTACTGATGTGAAGATTCCCCCACTCAAAAACGCGAAAACATTCAAGAATCAAAGGTTCTAGGAGATTAGGGTTTGAGGTGGAGAGAGAAAGAGAAAGAAAGAGTGAGGAGGAAGAAGAAAGGGGCTCATCGGGAGCTAACCGTCATCGGCCTTTACCTGGCGATGTAGTCGGTACGGGCGGGTGGTATGGGTGCATCCCGCCCGTACCTGTGGTCATGACCATTAGATCAAGGTTAGGGTTCAAGATCAAAACCTGGAGGGTATTGTATGGGCGGTCGGTACGTCCCGGTCGTATGAGTGCTCGTTATCACTGTAGTGAGCTTGGAAAAAATTGTCGAAGTTTAGTACAGTTGGGCGGTACGGGTACCTCTCGTCGTACCGATGCTCGTTATGAGTACTTATTAATTCAATTTTTCTGACTCGATTTTCTTCGACGGTACGGGCGGAAGGTACGGGCACCTCCGTCCGTACCACTGCTCGTTATGCAGTCTGAACCCTGTTTAACTCTTCCTTTCGCTTTTCTTTCACTTTTCTTTAAACTTCACTAAGGTATAAATTCTATGTAACACTCAAATCTTGAACAAACTTATTAATACACACACAAAATAAAACAAAGCAAATTTAAACTTAACTTATTTAAGAATGGGTTGACTCCCATTAAGCATTTTATTAAGGAGAGTTATCTTATCAACCAACCTCCATGTCATTATTGTTTAACTCAAGATGCTCTTCATTGATGGTCTTCACTGCTTGGATACGCTTAGGTGGTGGAACATATTTGCCATTATGATCCAGTTTCTTTGGAAATAACAAACAATCTGATCATCATAAATATTGAAAACAATCTTACCACTATAACAATCAACATTAGCTCCAGCAGTGCTAAGAAAGGTCTTCCAAGGATGATTGAAAGTTTGTCATCTTCCGGAACATCAAGTACGATAAAATCAGTGGGTATAACATGTTGGTCAATTCTAAATAAGACATCTTCGATCATACCGACAGGTTATTTAGTTGTCTTATCAGCCATTTGCAAAGTGATTGAAGTGGGAGAATAATCCCCAAGGTTCAATTTCTTAAACAAGGAATAAGCCATGACACTAACACCTGCCTTTAAATCACAAAGAGCATTAACTATATTAGTTTTTCCAATTGCGCAAGACATAGTTGGTATACCTTGGTCCCAACCTTAGCAGGCAGCTTATCACCAACGCTTGTCATTACTGATACAGTCTTAGTTACCTTCTTTTTTCTATTAGGAATATGTCACATAAAATTTTTGTAAGTAGGAACTTTAATAGCATCAGTTAAAGGGAGTTCTAAATGAAGGCTTCCTAGTGTTTCGGCAAAAGAATCATAAATGGCTTTATCCGGAACTCGATTAGGATAATAATTTTTCTTTTTAGTGGGTATTACCTTCTACTTTACCTTTGCTACTGGTTCATCATCCTTTTTACTTTTCTTCTGTGCTGATGATTTTGGCTTATCAACATGTTCTTCACGTGAAGTGATAACCTGCTCTTCTTGTTCATTTCTGAGATCAGCCACTTCCCTTGATTCGTTTGTCTCAGCATCTAGGTCATATTGTTTATGTGTATCTCCTGCTTCTTCTTCTTCTCAAGCTTTGAAAGCCTCAAGTTCTCTTTTCTGAGCTTCATAATCAATATTATCTTGAGGATCAACTAATTTATCTTCTTCTTAACTCATATCTTGAGTCTCTCTTGCTTTGTGAGCTTGTTCTTCTTTATACCAAGGTGCCCCTTGGGGTTCGTGCAGTTCTGTACCATGTCTAGTGACAATGTTAGTAGAAACAGTATTAAAATTTCCTTGGTTCAAAATCAGAGTTTGGGTTTCAATTATTTGATCACATTGTGTTTTAACCATACTCAAATATCTATCCAAATTCTTTGTGGCATGTCCTAAGTCATCAAAGACTTCGGTTAGCTCTTTTACATTCTTTTCTTGACTCATTAGACGTTTATAATATTTCTCACGAAACTATTTTTGTTGGTATCTAAACTTTTGCATTACAAGATTTATTTCATCTTCCATTACATAAGCTTGAAGAATGTTAACTTTATTTTCTTCAATAAGTTCCGAGGCTATTCCTTTTTTTCCATGGACTTTTTAACTTTAGGTATAAGATCTAGGGGTATGTGAATCATACCTTTTCGTGGTTTAACATCCTCAACTAGATTGTATTGTTCATCACTGAAGGATCTTACCTCTAAAAGCTTTATGCATTTTGGCAATGTTAAGTTGCAAATAGACCCCCTACAGATAAGTCAATCATTTCTTTTGTCTCATCATTAAGCCCATTATAAAAACATTGAATAATTAAATGCTCATGGAAACCATGATTCGGGACTTTCATAATCATTGCATAAAATCTATTCCATGCTTGATAAAAGTTTTCTCCAACTGTCTAAAGAAAATTTGTAATGCTACGTTTAATCTGCATGATTTTAGTGAACGGGCAATATTTATGCACTCTCGGATGCAATCTTCGCAGCTTTTTATAGTATGATTTGTTAATGATTGTAACCAAGTAAAATCATTATCTTTGAGAGACTAGCGAACATTTTAAGGAGTACAAACTCTATTGGTAAACTTGCTGGTTTAAGAGTAGCACAAAGGTCATAGACCTTCGTCAAGTGATCACTAGGATCTTCCTCTTCTTTTCCTACGAAAGCAATTTCTTTCATCATATAAATTAGCTCAGGATATATTTCAAATTCCTGGCCTTCAAGTTTAGGACAAAGAATGGGCATTTTTCTTAAGTGCCTTGATGGATTCCCATATGCTCCCAATGGTAGCTTAGGCTCTTCGCCCCCTGGGTGATGGTCAAGTCTGCCATCAAAGGAATGAAACTGTTCACGTCTATAGTATGTGAGTAAGAAAATCTTTCAATAAACTCTAGGCATCTTTCAGTTGGAATATGATCAATATACGGAGGTAAATAAGTTTTTTCAGATCGATTGGTACCTTTGTCTTCAACGGTGATCATGGATGGTGTCAACAATTACTTATGTCAAGAAACAACACTTAGCGCTTAGCTCCCCGGCAACAGCGCCAGAAAATAGCTTGATGGTCTGCAAGTGCACAAGTTCGTCAGAGATTGTTTTCGCGAAAGTATTAATTCCTGTTTTTATATCGATACCAATAAGGAGCCTAGGTAAGTGTTTTTATGCGGCGTTTCTATCGCACTCAAGGTGTCACCGTTCTTGAGTGAATTGACTGCAATTGTTGAAGGTGGAAAGTGTTGAGTGAATAATTGAGGAAACTTGCGTAACGAAAGATGGAAATTAAATAGCATAAAAGTAAAGACAAGAAATGTGTTTGGGGTTCCTGTAGATGATAAATTAGGCGCGGAGAGAAACGGTTCATGGTAATAGTAAAAGTACCAGATGAATAAAGTGGAATAAGTGATTGTGATATTTCTTATTTATAAGTGAGTAGGCAAGCAACCCATATACCGACTAGAAGTCCTCATGGCCAATTCTTCCCAGTCCCAATGATCTGTCTGCTTGCTACCATGACAATGGTCAGCACATTCATTTAGGTCTTCTGACTGGATCAAGGCTTTAATCTTGATGGTTCTTATTGTCCATGAGTAGTACTAGCTCCTCATTGATATCGATCATGTCACACGAGGGTCACCGATTCGCTAGTATACAAGTTTATACCTATGGTATCTCTGGATCATGTTACATGTGCCCTTAAATTAGATAACAAGCATTAGGCGAACATAGATAATCATTCTTGTCATCGGATTAAGGACAAGTACGCCATGAGGGGGTCCTCGGGACGAGCGGAAGAGAGGGGGGTGTGTCATACGGTGTTTCAGGACGGTGAGCACACAAGTTTACCCAGGTTCGAATTCGTTGACGGTGGGCGGATCCTACTCCTGCTAGCAATCCAGTAATACGGCAGTTCCAGAATATGGGTTACAAGGGTTTCACCTGTGCGATTTGAGGTTGTAGACTATTGTGGGTGCCCTAAAGGCTGGTCCCTAGTAGGGCTTATATAGATATTCGGCCTAGGGTTATAGGAGAGACCTATCTGGCTACGACTAAGAGTCGGTTACAAAGTACATCTTGGACTACAAGTAACAAAACAGGCCTACGTCGGTAAGTATTTTGGTCCTTCCCGTAGCTGGACTGGACTCCGTCTCTTCTCTCTGACTAGGCCGCCTGTGAAGCATAGCTCTAACTCGAAGTGGGCCACCCTGGTCAGCGAGGTACAGTGAGGATACTCGGAAAGTATATCCCCAACAGCTGCCCCCGGAAGCCTCCAAGATCCAAATTCGGATGTCATCGTCTAGCTTGATATCTCTTATTCTTATCAAATCTTGAAGTGTTCCGGAAACATACCAAAACAAAGGGTAGGATCCGAATCTCAAGTTGAGTCAGAGTCGTCAATATTTCACTTGTTCTTTTCCCTGCATGATTTCAAACTAAGCCGGAAGATTCTCCTAACGTCATATGACATCAGTCAAGGTCTGGTCATGTCACTAACAGACATTCCTGCCAACGTGACCGTTTGGTTGGCCCGGTTCGCGTGGAACCGAGGTGCTGTTTTAACGCATGCGCGGAGATCGAGGAGGTGTAATCTTATCGAGAAAGTTACCCTAGCTCCTTCCACGACACATGGCTAACTCCACAGTGTTCATACATGAATCTTGACGTAGAGTAAGGGGTTGAGCTTTTCTTCTTTCTCCCCTACATGTCTTCGCCTTTTCCTTCCTCCAGCAGCGCAACGCTCCCCAGCCTCCTTTTCCTTCCCTAAACTCCACAACGCCACCCATCTTAGGTCACCGCGCTAGACCAAATGGCTGACGCTTCTTCTACTGGCATGGCGGCAACCACGACGGCGACCTTTACAGTGGTGAAGAAAGAAAACTTCCACCGGGTGTGGATCTCGTGCATCCTCAACGACGAGAAGCTCTACATCATTGAGAAGGAAAGCCTCCTCCGTGCCGGCGACTGGCAGAGTGCCTACGATCAGATCATCCCCACCCCTCACATCGACGAGAGGGTTCACTTTGGCACTCACCTCAACAGAGGTTTGAGCTTTACCCCCTCAAAGTTCTTTTCTTAGGTTATAGATTACTATGGAGTTCAACTCCACAACTTCCCCCCTAACATAATATTAGAACTTAGCGCTTATGCTTCTTTGTGTGAGGGTTATCTCGGAATTAGCCCGAGTCTCATTTTGTTCTAGTACTACTTCGGTACCCGGAGAAATTCCATCACTTCCGGTAATCCTTACATTACCAGAAATCTTAGCCTGACTGTTAGGACAGACCGAGTCTACCCTAAGATTAAGACTAGTGAGTTCGTGAAGAAATGGTCGTCCACGTTCTTTTACCATAAGGACAGACCGGCTCCCAGCAAAGAAACTGCTTTGTAGGCTTTCGTTGACGGTGTTGCCACGCCCCAAGAGTCCGCGATACGGAAGCTCCAGCTCTTTTTGATGATTTGCTTCTCGCCAAGAGATGGATCGAGTACCTGATGAAGCATAAGGGTCTGAAAGGATCCAACTTGATCCACTACTAGCTGGCACGCCAGATTCAACCCCTCTAGCACCATGGTGACCGGCTCATGCACACGATCACCAATAGCAAGACGGATTCCCTCAGGATCTGCTCGAAACCAATCCCTAACAAGGAATACAAGTACCAGATTAAATGGTTGATTAAAGAGCGCACTACTAGGAAACAACTCTTCTGTGGCGCACCTTTTTTCAACATTTGTGGCGCATTTCCTAGTCGCCACTGATACCTCGCCACTGATAACTAACTTCAGTGGCGCATTTCAAAATGCGCCACAGAAGTCTCAAACTCCAGTGGGGCATATGGCCAATATGTGCCACCGAAGTTTTTTTCCAAAATTCAAAAAAAAGGCGGCCAGATCTCAAACTCCAGTGGCGCATATGGCCAATATGCGCCACAGAAGTTTTTTCAAATTTCAAAAAAAAAAACCGGGCCAGATCTAGATCTAGCCGGAGTTGGTGGTGGTGGCTGGTGGTGGTGGTGGCTGGAGGAGGGCTAGGAGGAGGTTGCCGGAGTTGGTGGTGGAGGAGGAGGTGGTGGAGGAGGAGGTTGCTGGAGTTGGTGGTGGAGGAGGAGGAGGAGGTTGCCGGAGTTGGTGGTGGTGGAGGAGGAGAGGGAGGTCACCGGAGTTGGTGGTGGAAGAGGAGGAGAAGGAGGTCGCCGAAGTGGTGGTGGAGGAGGAGGAGGTCACCAGAGTTGGTGGTGGAGGAGGAGGTCACCGGAGGTCGCTGGAGTTGGTGGTGGAGGAGGAGGAGGAGGTGGTGGTCGCCGGAGTTGGTCGCCGGAGTTGGTGGTGGTGGAGGAGGAAGAGGAGTGGGGAGGGGAGAAGTGTGGAGGGGAGGAGAAGTGGGGAGGGGGGATAAAAAGCAAAAAATGGAGGGAGAAGGGTGCCGGCAGGATTCAAATTTCGAATCCCGCCCAAGACTTATGTGGCGCATATGGGGGAAATGCGCCACAGAAGTTTCTCCCCCTTTTTTATTTTTTTGCAAGAAAAAATCTTCAGTGTGCCATAAATTTTTACTCTTTTGGAATTTGGGGAATCTACAAAATCTTCAACGGCTTCCAGCGGTTGAAATCGAGTAGAACATTTCGAGACGATCATTTTGATAGGTTAATGATTTTTTCAGACATCGTATGCAAAAGTTAGAGCCGTTTTACCGTGCCATGACCTATTTTTGCAAAATACATCGAAATTTATGTTTTTCAATTTTGTCTAGATCTATACCCTAAAATCTAACTACAACTCAAAGGAATTATTTTTTTGAAGTTTCTATAATTTTTGTTTATTTTTTACAAAACTGAAAAGGCGATCCACGGGGGGTGGGGGTGGGATCTGTTTTTCCCCCCTATATGCTTGTTCTGTGGCACATCACCTATATGCGCCACAGAAACATCACTTTCTGTGGCGCATATGGACACATGCGCCACAGAAGTTTCTCCCGCTTTTTTTTCTCCTTGATCCCATCAACCTTCTGTGGCGCATATGTCTATATGCGCCACAGAAGTTTGGCACTTCAGTGGCGCACACGAAAATATGCGCCACAGAAATATGGACTTCTGTGGCGCATATTGGTTTCGTGCGCCACAGAAGTGCCAAACTTCTATGGCGCATTTTTTCTAGTGCGCCACTGATATATATCTGTGGCGCATAATTTTACATATGCGCCACTGAATATCTTGTCTATCTATAAGCTGTTTCCTAGTAGTGGCGGGCCGAGAGGAAGATTCCGGATCTTTCTCTGGACATGTATACGGCTGATAATCCTTTGACACTAGTAAGTTTTCAGCTTTGACTCTTATATTTGAATATTTGCTCATCCGTACTTTGTCATAGTTTTCGCAATACTGAGATAATATTTCTTTTAGCTTGCTAACCTCCCCGAGTCAGAGCTTTCTCCTCTCAAGGGATATCCACCTGAGAGATCAGCTCCTCAGGATGAAGAACTTGTTCCATTGTCGGACGCGTTTACCCAGAAGCGCAAGACTCCGACAGTTGTTGTGGGCGCCCAGAAGGTGTTCGTTGTAAAGAGGTAACCTTCTTTACAAGGTTTTGAATGTTAACTCGTATTTTCTCCCATAATTGCAACGATCTTATTTCTGTTACTATTCAGGGCCAAAACACTTGCCAAGGGTAGGGGACAAGGAAAACCAAGGAAGAGCGTGCGCCAGCAGAAGTTGACTCTAGGCTCTCCTGCTGTTCCGCCTCCGAATCCTACCGCAAGGCCATCATCAGTGACCAAGGATACCTCTTCCCCGCGCATTGAAGATGTTTCGGCTCATACTTCAGAGCCAGCGAACCTAGGTTTGCAGACCAAAGTCACCGTGAGTGAGTTAGCACTTGATAATGGTAAACGTTCAAAAGGTAATGATCCCTCTGTTGACACCTTCACAGATAATCTTCTGCGAAATCCAGGTTTCGCCAAACTTGGCATTACTCAGAAGAGTGCAGAAGAAATCTAGAAGTTGGCTCTCCATTGCTTGGAGACTCGGAATATTATAGCGGAGGAGGAAGCTCAAGAAGCTGAAGATGTCAAACTCGCCGATCTTCTTGATCAAGTTTGTCTCCGTGACGAGAAGTTGAAGGCTAGTGTGGCCCCGCCACCGCTAATAATTCCTATGACTCTCGCTGAGAAGGTTATCTCGTGAACATTATGTAAGTCATAATCCGACTCCTATTTTTATTGTATTTCATATCATATCCTCTAACCCCCATGCATGAAGTTGAATAGAAATTCTGAATTTATGCTTTTATAGGATGCCAAAGAATCAACTAGTATAGCCCCCAAGGCTCGTAATATTAGCCCGAGTCTTAGTAGAATTCTGACTCTGGTTACTATTCTGACTTATAGAAAGTTAATGCTTATAACCAGGAATTGCTGAAGAATATTTGCAACAAGCAGAGAGAGATAAGAGCTCTTCGGCTCGAAAATGCTCAACTGAAAGTTTCCAAAGATGAGACTGGAGGTAAACATTTCAAACCACCTTTGCGTAGTTTTTTATTGATCTGTATAGCCGAATATTTATCCAACTTTCATATCTTGCTAGAACTTATGAAGCAATCCTGCAAGATGATCAAACAAGCAGAAGATTTTAAAGTCCTGGAAGTGGACGCTGACTTGTGAGCTAAGCTGGAGAAACTCAAGGTAGACCATGAGACCATCATCACAAGTGTTCTTGAGTCCAGTAATCACGCAACTAAAGAGCATGATCGCACCATCGCCAAACAGGACAAAACAATCTTGGACTTGCAAGATGCCTTGGACAGGGAGAAGGAAACCACTGAAGCTCTTCGGAATGAACTCTAAAGCCTTCGAGAGGAGACAACCAAAGTAGATGATTGATACATTGCAAATTTATCTATAATTTTTGATGTTCCATGATTGGTTTTATCCACTTTCTTGTGTTTTGTCCACACACTGGAGTACTTTTCATATGATTTCTTGGACTAACCTATTAACAAGTGCCACAGTGCCAGTTGCCTGTTTTCTGCTGTTTTTGGTTCCAGGAAAGTCATAAAATCAATATTCTCGGAATTGGACCGGACAAAAGCCAAAGTTGATATTTTCCCGGAAGACTCACAGAGCCAGAAGGAGAGTCAGAGAGGGGCCACAGGGTGGCCACACCACCCCATGGCGCGGGTGCCCCCAGGCCGCGCCAAGGCATGGTGTGGGCCCCCTGGCCGCCCATCGACCTTGCCCTCTGGCCTATAAGAAGCCTCCCGACACCAAAACCCTAAATAATCAAGCCTCCAGCCAGGAAAAGTTCCACAGCGCCGCCGCCACCGAAGGGGAGATTCGGGGGACAGAAAGACTCTGTTCCGGCACCCTGCCGGGACAGGGAAGTGCTCCCGGAGCCATCTCCATCGATCTCCACCGCCATCTCCATCACCATTGCTGATTCCCATGATGAGGAGAGAGTAGTTCTCTCTCGAGGCTAAGGGTTCTACCGGTAGCTATGTGTTCATCTCTCTATCTATGCATGACCTTGTTGTGGTCATGAGCTTTGTAATCAAGTAGATCTATCTTGCTACTCAAGTGCTTTAATGAATATCTGCTCTCCCCATGTGTGTGAAAGTGACAGCGTGCTCACTATGGTGGCACTTAGGCTAGAGATTACAAATACTTGTTATGAGTTATATTTGGAGTTGGATGCGTTTATTAAATTGTGGTGTTTGTTGGACTCATCTAGTACTCAAGGTGACAGTGTGGGATTTTCTATATGGGAAAGATGGACTTTGTGGTATGCTGTTATAGCCCTACCATCGATTAGAGTGTTCAACCGGAGAGTAGTTAAGAGTAGTATCATAAAGAGAAGATATTTATATGAGAGTGTTCACTAGTGAAAGTATGATCCCTAGGCCTTGTTTATAAGCATTGATACACCGTTTGCAATTAGATCGGTTACATGTTTGCTTGCTTCCATCTTTATTTCAGTTTGCTTTTAGTCTCTTCCACGCCATCAAGTTATCTTCTATCACCGTTACCACTTATAATTATCCATACCACTTGTATTTCACTATCTCTTTGCTGAACTAGTGCACCTATACACGTAACAAGTGTATTGGGTGTGTTGGGGACACAGGAGACTTCTTGTATCTTGATTGCAGGGTTGCTTGAGAGGGAATACCTTTGACCACTTCCTCCCTGAGTTCGATAAACCTTGGGTGATCCACTTAAGGGAAAACTTGCTGCTGTTCTACAAACCTCTGCACTTGGAGGCCCAACAACTGTCTACAAGAATAGAAGTGTGTAGACATCAATGATGCTATCTTTGGTAATTTTTCCATCCCTGATATGTCGTTTTTTTCTAAATTTTGAGAATCAGATATGTATGAATGTTGACCTTGTTTTTCTTTCTTATAGGTCCTCTCAACATGCTAGATGCCTCTTCATCCGAACCTCGTACCAGTCGGCTTGTTGCCGTTAGGGACCTGATCCATGATTTCCGCCATTCTTTGGAGGAGATCGGTGAATCCGTTCGACTCTCACGCCTAGACTCATTGTCTGCCTTTGAGCTACGAGAGAAGGCAAAGGATATGCCCCAGCTCGTCAAGGATTGGAATATGTCCTATGCACGCATAGCGGCACAGAATGCTCTGACAATGGTAATGAGCCACCATGGAAGCATGAAAATATGGCAAGTTACTAGGGGTTACTTTACTGTTGATGAAGATGGAAATGAGAAGAACATCAAGGAAATCTGGGATTCATGTGCTAGATATGCCTCGCGTGTGCCCGAGCTGACCAACTATGAAGAGCCATTCCTCACTCCCGTAGAGACGCCACCGCCCCCAAAGGAAGCAGTTTGTGAAGTTTCCAAAGATGATGAGCGGACTGAGTCTGACTTACTTGTCTCAGAAAGGTATAGGGGTGATACGGGTGATGTGTCGAGCGAGCCGGCAAATTCTGCCTCTCAACCTGCATCATAGTGTATCAGAGAAAACAATGTGTTATTCTGAAATAGTCTGATTGTAATAAGTAGTAAATTATTTTGCATGTGCTAAGTTTGTAAGAAATTATGCTTTACTCTCGTTTAGCACTTTTGCCGTTTATTTAATGTGCCTGAAATTTTTACATGACACTTGTTTGTTGTGTTTATACTTATCATTTATCTGGCTTTCCTCCTTGTCCCTTTTGTGAGCCGGCAAACCTTCAGCACAGAAACTTTTCCGAGCAATGGAGCTCAATTGCTAAACTAGTTTAAACTCGGAATCAAAGCCGGCTTCTAGTACCAACAATTCACTAGTCGGAAAATACCCGCATCTAGAAATCAAACAAAAAACCCAAGTATAAACTAGAAAAGGTTTAGACTTATACCCGAAGGTAGCATTTTGTGAATCGGAAATCTAACCAGAACAAACATGAGCATAAAGTACTTTCAAGTATTCTGGGATTTTCGACTTATGTCATGATCATTCGGAAATAAGATGGTACTATAAAACTTCTCAAAAAAACATTAAGGCAACCAATACTTTATTTCTCATTGAACATGTACATGTATATTGTTACAAATAAAGAAATTTTAAGAACAAATGGGACATAGCTGAGCAATATTCCACGGTATGTCTAATTCTTTCGGGTTTGTACTGCCTCCAGCTCTCTTTCTCTTCTTAGTAGCAGGTCTTTCTTTGACTGGCCTCATATTAGTTAGGTAGTAAGAATCATTGTGCAAGACTCGACTAACAAAAAAGGGCCCTTCCCAAACGGGGGAAAGTTTGTGCTTTCTTTTTTGCACAAGCCGGAGAACCAAATCGCCCTTATTGAAAGATTGATTCTTGACTCTCTGACTATCATACTTGCGTAACTTCTGCTGATAGGTTGTGGATCTCTACTCAGCAACGACACGAACTTCCTGATTATATCGAGATCATCTTGTCGAGAAACCTCGGCATCCTCATCGATATATGCAGCAACTCGGGGAGAAGTGTGGATCAAATCACTAGGAAGAACTACTTATGTGCCATAGACCAAGAAGAAAGGTGTGTACCATATTGACTTATTCTAAGTTGTTCTCAATCTCCATATCTCAGATGGCAATTCGTCCGCCCAAGCCCACGCAGCACGGTGAAGTAGTGCTTCAAGTCTTGGTTTGAGGCCTTAAAGGATTAAACCATTTGCTCTTTCAACTATACGACCGGAGCTATACGGTCGGAAATTTTGCTTCGGCCGTATAGTTGGCCATTACGGCATCTGCCTTCATTGGATGGCTCCTAGTTTCTTCTGGTTGAAGGAAATCTCGTATCTTCAACTTTAATGTAGTGATTCCCTCCTTTAAACGACATTATCTGTGCAGGAAAAATACAAAAACAAAGGATTGCATACCCCTCTGAATATTAGCATTAGTGGCAGGGTTTAGAGAGATATTTCATCAAAAATATGATTAATATCCAGTTTAAATATGGCTGTAGATGGCTATATTTCAGAGCCATCAACCTCCCCAAGCTTAAACTTGATCGTGCCGAGCAAGAAAACCAAAATCAAAAAGGAACTCAGCATTTAAATTGAGATAACGAGATGGTGATCTTACTGATGATTAATAGCCCCCGTGGTACAGATCGTTGATGACCTAGGTTACCACCGCTATATATACCTCTTGTAAGCCGCTGATACGTTGCAAACGTATCTATAATTTTTGATGTTCCATGCTTGATTTATATCTACTTTCTTATGTTTTGTCCACACTTTGGAGCACTTTCTACACACTTTGTTGGACTAACCTATTAACAAGATGCCACAGTGCCAGTTGCCTGTTTTCTGCTGTTTTTGGTTCCAGAAAGTCAGAAAATCAATATTCTCGGAATTGGACCAGACAAAAGCAAAAGTCGTTATTTTCCCGGAAGCCTCACGGAGCCAGAAGGAGAGACGGTGAGGGACCACAGGGTGGCCACACCACCCCTAGGCGTGGGTCCCCTGGCCATGCCATGGCATGGTGTGGGCCCCCTGGCCGGCCACCGACCTTGCCCCTTCGCCTATAAGATCCTCCCGATGCAAAAACCCTAGATCGTCAAGCCTCCAGCCACGAAAAGTTCCCCAGCGCCGCCGCCACCGAAGGGGAGATTTGGGGGACATAAAGTCTTTGTTCTGGCACCCTACCGGGACGGGGAAGTGCCCCCGGAGCCATCTCCATCAATCCCCACCGCCATCTCCATCACCATTGCTGATTCCCATGATGAGGGGGGAGTAGTTCTCTCTCGAGGCTAAGGGTTCTTCCGGTAGCTATGTGTTCATCTCTATCTCTATGCATGATCATATTCTGATCATGCGCTTTGTAATCAAGTAGATCTACCTTGCTACTCAAGTGCTTGAATAGATCTCTGCTCCCCCCATGTGTGTGAAGTTGACAGTGTGCACACTGATAACCCACAAGTATAGGAGATCGTGTGTAGCCTTTTCGATAAGTAAAAGTGTCGAACCCAACGAGGATCTAAAGGTAGGATAAATATTCTCTCAAGTTCTATCAACAACTGATACAACTCTACGTACACTAAACGTTTGCATTATCTAGGAAATAAAACTAGAGCAACAATACGAGTAATAGAGATAGATTTACATGATAATAAATAACAAGAAAGTAAAGCTAGTTGCTGCAGCAATAAAATACACTAAACTAATAGAACCATGAGTGTGGAATAGTGGTGGTAATTGTGGTGGCTTTGTCCAAGTTTAAATAGCGAATAGATCGGGTTCATTGTCTTCGATGCAGTTTTCTATGTGGGAGAGGCTAAATATACATGCGCTTCACTACATGGAATTACATGTACTATATGATTGGATTGTTAGCAAACATCCGTAAGTACTAATCAATGCATCAAGGTTTCCCCAACCATAGCCTTAAGTTTAATGGTCCTCTTACTCCCATACGTGCAACGTTCCGGTTCGCGTCCTCAGGTTTCTATCACTCCGGCAAAACTCCCCCTTCCTTTTACACATACTACAAACCCTATGATGTTTAATCCATGCGCACACAAATATAATGGACACCAAAGGACTGTACCATATCAACATACAACTCTAATGAACCAAAGACGTTCAACCATTCAATCTAAGAACAAAGAAACTACGCAAACATGACATAGATTATAGGATTATAACTTATAGCATCAAATACCATGTTTACATAGGACGATACAGAGGTGTGTGGGTGGATGAACCACTGCATGCTAGGAGGATTAGGTGATGGAGATGGCGGTGAAGATGGTGAAGAGGGCGGCGGTAGTGCCGGCGGCGGCGCGGGGGACTCCTTCCCCGCCGCCGGTATCATGGGGGAGCACCTCCCCTTAGCCCCCTTCCTTCATGTCTTCTTGGGAGCCCTCCCCCATGAAGATGGGATCCATGGGGGAGGCAAAAACGTGGCTTTGGTGGCTGCAAATTCGTGGGTGGAGATGCCCCGGGCGAATTAGGTTTCCTCGCTTTATATAGCTTCTCGGATTCCCGTCACCCTATATTGGGCTGCAGTAAATCGGGCCTAAAAGGCATGTCCGGACTCAGAATCAGCTAAATGTTATATCTAGAACGTTTGCCATGAAATTTCCAACAAATTTGTAGCTGAAGAGTTTTCCCTTTGACGCTGTTTTCGACCCAAAACGTAACCATCTTTAAAAAGAGTTCTGAGACAGATTTCTGAAAAAATTCCAATTTGACTCCAACAAGGTTTCCACTTGTATTCTTGGTAATTCCTACACATCAAAGTGTAAAACAAGAACATTGTGCACTCTTGCGACTATTAGTAGGTTAGTCCAAATAAATCATAAACTTTATACAAAAAGGAGTCTCAAAAGCATATTATTAGCATGAAACCATCAAAAATTATAGATACATTATGGATGTATCACACACCATGGTGGCACTTAGGCTAGAGATTATAAATACTTGTTGACGAGGATTTAACTCATCAATGCCCATTGTTATGGACTTGGGTTTTGGAGAAGGAGGGAGCACTGGAGACATCTATCGGCTAGCAAACAAGAACACAGGGGACAAAGGATTTACCCAGGTTCAGGCCTCGTAGAGGTCCCTACTCCTGCTTGTCTGCTCGTGGAATTATCGAAGGAGTCGAAAGTTACAATGGTGCGCAGATGCAATCTGGCAAGAGTCGTGAAAACTAGGGTGGTGTCTGTCCTCCTCGCCGCCCCCTCCTAGCCTTTATATAGA
Organism: Avena eriantha; assembly: GCA_910589775.1. Taxonomy (NCBI): domain Eukaryota; kingdom Viridiplantae; phylum Streptophyta; class Magnoliopsida; order Poales; family Poaceae; genus Avena; species Avena eriantha. The sequence continues at coordinate 31,238,408 of OU342741.1, forward strand.
TAGGCTAGGTCTCAGGTAGCAGGTCGAGTCGGTTACAAGTTAGGTTTTTCCCCTTCAAACTTTCTATCTTTAGCTTCTTCTTGTCTCTCAAGCAATCGAGAGTCCGCAGTTTAGTCGAGTCCTTTCGTCTCGGCCTTGGCGACACCGTGGGCCTGTACGTATTTAGACCGTATATACCAAGCTTGAGTACCTATAAGGTATACCCATGTCACTTGTTATGAGTATCCAGTGGAATCGCAGATTCGACTGCGTACTTTTTGAAGTTTCGAGTGCCTGAATGAGTGCATTTCGACTGCTTTTATTTGTTTCATAGGGATTGTTGATATACGTGCCCGATATAACCGAAGTATCGGTACCAGTTAACCACCTTAGGGTGAAACAACGCAATCTACTCGAATTCGAGTCCCCGGACTCGAATCCGGAAAAGTGCTGGCGTAATTCGACTCAAGCCGCGGAGGTCTTACAGGAGTCAAATTCCAGTTATATGAGTGTGAGGACTTGACGCGTCCGTCAAGGCATGTTCATCGTGCCTGTAGGCACGGATATGTTTCTGGTAGTGCGCAGTTAAATGCGTTGCCAGGCCTTTATTCAAGTCTTACCTTCACGCTGTAAGCGCGGCATCCGAATTTTATCATCGCGGAGATGATTCGGGCAACCCAGGAGACGTAATCTCTTTGTAGGGAAAATTATGAGGCGGTGTCGCCATGATCTGCGAGTGCTGATGTAATCAACGCACAGCTTTCGTGCAAATAATCATAGGGTGCGCGACCAGCGCTCCCTATGGGAGTAGCCCCCGAGTGCCTGGTTGAGTCGAAGACTTAGGCAGGGACTAAAGATATTTTGCGACTGCTGTCATTTTTATTTGTTTGAGTCAAAAACTTGGATTGCGACTGCTGTCGTCTTTTGCTTGCTTGTTTCAGTCGAATTTGTTTCCAGCGCTCCCTATGGGAGTAACCCACGTCCATAGTCGAATCATTTTTTGAGTGGTTGGGTTTGATTGTGATTGCCTGTATCCCTGCAATAAGAAAAGAAAATCGTAGGGTGCGCGGCCAGCGCTCCCTATGGGAGTAGCCCCCGAGTGCTTGGTGGAGTCGAAAACTCAGCAAGGACTAAAGTAGTCAAAGTTTTCCGCCAAGTAGCTTTTGATGACGTCAGTGCTGACGCTTGCATGACCTCAGTTACCCGCGTGAGCGGCTTTGACGGGACATGACGAGCAGTGGGTCCCATTTTCTGACTTTGAGTTGACTGGGCCTGCGTAATCTTATTATTAACTATGCCTCCTCGATTTCCGCACAGTGGAGGGACGGTTCGCGCTTCCTCTTCTCCACGTGTCGAGCGCGATGTGTGCCATGCGTCCAATAGGGTTTTTGTGAGCCGTTGGATTGCATCTCTTAGGGGTTAAGTAGCGATGCTACGACGGTAAATTTCCATCTACACCCTTTTCTTCCTCGCTGCCATCGCCATTGTCGTTGCTCCTCTTCTTTTCTCCTGCGCTCATATTTTCCGCAGTTCTGGACCATCTCCGCTCGTTCCCAAGTTACTTTCTACGTTCTCATCACCGACGCGCAATGGGAAAGAAGAAAGGAGGCACTGCCGCTGAATCCGCCGCCACCGCTGCTGTGGCGAAGAAGGGTGGCGTCGCTGCTGTGGGCACCAGTACCGCCGCCGGCGGGAAGAAGAAGGTCGCGGGCACCCGCATGACCAATGGTGCCTGGCGCCCCTCAATCATCAAGGCGTCCGATCTTCGTCTTCTTCGCCAAGACGGAGTTCTTTCCGCCGCAGTCGCCGACGCGCGCGTCCCCAGTGGTGAGACCATTCCTGTGCCTCCCGCTGGTTTTCGAGTGATGTTTCTTGCTTTCATCATTCGCGGCCTTTCTTTGCCTATCCACCCCTTTCTTATGGGTCTCCTCTGTTTTTACGGGCTCCAGCTCCATCAGCTGTCCCCGAATTCGATTCTTCACATCTCGTGCTTTATCACTCTCTGCGAGTGCTAGCTCGGATCGAGCCGCACTTTGGCCTTTTCAAGCGTTTCTTCAAGCTAAAGCGTCAGTCCGCATCTGCCTCTTTAGTTTATGACGTAGGTGGTTGTGGAATCCATGTCGACCCATCCGCCACCTACTTCGACATCAAGCTCGCCAAGTCCGTCCAGGGATGGAGGGACAGATGGCTTTATGTTCGCGACCTGAAGGCCAAGGATGAGCACTTTGGACTCGCTCCTTTTGATTCCGTGACTCCCTACAAGAAGATGCGTTCTTGGAAGAACGTGATCATGCCGTCCGAACTCGCGGAGACGGACGGGCTATATCAACGCGTCTGCGACCTCGAGAGTCGCATGGGCGCAGAAGAGGGAGGCTGCGCCCTTATCAGAACTTGGCTGCGTCGTCGCGTCCACCCTCTCCAAGCTAGAGTCCATCCCATGTTTCAATGGGGTGGTGCTGATGATGCCACTCGCGTGTCTGCCGATGGCATGTCCGCGAGTGAGGTAGATAAGAGGGTGCGACTGGTCACGAAGTACACCTTCAAGGATGTGCTTCCGAACGAGCCAGTCGTTCCTCCCTTCGATGCTTCCAATCCTCCTCCCGAGGTACAGTCGTACTATGCAGTAGCTTATATTCATGATTGCTTTTCTGTTGCTTACCTGCTCCTTTTGCTTTTTGTATGTAGGATTGGGCGGTCTCGCCTTGCATGCCTCCTCTCACTGAGGGCATTATTCCTCGCGAAGCTTTTGAAGAGGACGAGTCTGAGTCGACAGTCCCTTCTGACGTGGAAGAGGAAGCCCCCGAGTCGGAGAGCCCAGATACTCGCAAGCGTCCGCGCAGCGAGGACTCTGATGCGTCGACTCCTTCAACTCCAGAGGGCACAGTTGCTGGCACGGAGTCACCAATTCCCGCCGTTCCTGTGAGGGCTGTAGCACCATCTTCTCGCAAGAAGATGCGATTGCCCAAGGAGTCTTCGTCGGAGTCGGCGCAGGCCACATTTGATCTTGACAAGTTTGACTGGTAAGTTTATGAGTTCGTTCTTTCTTCTCTGTTTTTCTTTTTGTTGGCTTTGCCCTGGAGTTTTGCCCTTTCTCAATGTGAATTTGGTCTTACAGTCAAGAGGCGTCGTCATCTTCTGGTGACGTTGAATTTTTGAAGGAATCAGGAGTCGCGACCTCAAGGTCCAAGGTAGAGGTCGAGCGCGCTCCTTCTCCTCCTCCGGTGGCCCACTCCGGGCACAATTCTTCAAGTTCTCCTCATGGAGGGGAGCATCGAATAGTTGCTCGGATGACAGCTCAATAGACTTCTTCGGAGTCGCTAGAGGACCATGTGAGTATATATTTCCTTCTTTTGTATTTTGGCAGTCAACTCCTTCTGTTGCCTTTATCTGATTCCTTGGTTGGTGCAACAGCTCCTTGTAAAATAGGCCGCGTGAGTGGCGGAGCAGGTGATGGCGATGGGTCGTCAGCATGCAATGCTGGAGACGCGTCACCGCGTGATCGAAAGTGAGTGCTTCCACGCTTGTTTCTTTCGTCTTTTTCCTGTTCTGGTGTGTTTGACTGATAGCCAATTATTTTGACTGCAATGTAGCTGAGCATAACGCCCTACTGCGCAATGTCGCATCCTTGGAGAAGACACTGGCCGCAGCTGACAAGGGGCGCGATGAGGCAATCACGGCTCGTGATGAAGCCCAAAAGCGAGAAGAGGATCTGCGTGCCTCTTTTGCGGCCAGGGAGAAGTTGTTCGAGGAGCAGCTATTCTCAGTCGCCAAGGCCCTCTCAGGTACCTTTACTGGTGGATTTTTGATTGATGCTTTTCTCTGCTTCTGGAGTTATGCCATTGGCACCACAAATCTGATCCATGTTTTTTGGTGTAGATGCTGGCGACTTGAGTTTTGACCCGCAGGCCCTTCATCATGATGACGCTCTGGCTGGCGCGGTATCCGCGGTCGAAGACCGAAGCGCCGTAGTCCAGAATATATTGTCCAAGGCCAAGGTCGCCCTTAGTCGCCTCTGAGAGGAGTTGATGCCAAAGGCAGAGTAGGTCGATAAGATGGACGAGCTAGTGGAGTCACTCGCCGGGGGTGTGCCTTCTACCTATAAGAACTCCCTCCGGGCGGCTGGTGCAACGATGTCACTCGCCATGGTGGAGGCCCGCGGAGTCGAGATAGATCCCTCTGCGGTGTCGAAGACGATGCCTCTTGGCACGGATGGTCAACAGGTAGTTTTCGCCCCCTTTGCTACTACCTGTGCCAAATACGGTCATTCTTTGATTAATACCGTTGCCAAGTATTCGGAGGAGCTCCAATGCGCTAAGAAGGCGGCGAAAGCTTCGGCTTCAGGGGCAGGTGGAAAATCAGTGGCGTCTAATACTGCCACGGATTCGATGAAGCCCCCGAAGGTGTCGAAGTTGAAGAAGCCAGCTGCTCCGTAGTTAGCTTTGTGTAGTAGATAACGAATTGTCCTTTTGCTCTAAGAACATGCCTGCTGGCGAGTGTGCTTGTGAATATGTTTTTATGCTTATCCTGAATGCATCTGCTATCCCTGCCTTTGTGTTAGTTTGGTCGCCTTATTTGCTTCTGTCTTGATCTGTGGTAGGGCACATCGAGTGGTCCCGTAGGGGGAAATCAGGATCCATCATCTCTTGATGAGATAGTGGTACCACCGCGCTCCAGGGTAGAGGAGCTGTCTTTGCTGTCGCGACTTCGTGACCGCGTGAAGCAGCTGGAGCGTGAGTTGCCCTTGATTCGCGGTAACGCAGATGTGTGGAAGTCAAAGGCAGAAAAACCCTCCGCCCGCGAGCAGTATCTGCTTGGCGAGGTGACGCAGCTGGGCGACCAGTTTAAGTGTTAGTTTGCTTGTCCTCATCTTTTTCCTTTGTAGATAGTCGCAGTGGTACGTTGTACTCATGCTGTTGGTGCTGCTTCGTGTAGTTGTTAGCGCACACCGTCCGCAGGAGGAGAGGGATAGGATTGCCATCCGCCTTCATGGTCTCACACAGGAGCAACTCCAAGAGAGTGGATACTTCTGGGTGGATCATGATCGTGCGACTACATTGGCGACCCTGCAGGATCGCGCTTCGCGAGTGCTGCTCTTCCTGAAAAAGTCGCAGTCATGTTTGAAGAATATCTACCGAGCGATGTTCCTGTTGGATGACACGCCCCAGCCTGTTGGCTCTCCTGGCCAAATTTCAAGATATGTCCGCGGTTCGCGAGTGCGTGAGGCAGCAGTTGGTGGCTGGTGCCAAGGCTGCCCTCTTGATGGTGCGATTGCACAGGCCTGACGTGGATGTCGCCGTCGTAGCTTCCGGTCTGTCGGCGCCGCCAGCCGGATCTGCTTGGAATATGGTGCCGCACTATCAAGCGGTGGACCGCCCAGCAGAGGAGATTGTCGACTTCTTCGAGGAGCAAACCAATATTCATCTGTTGCAGCAGTAACCAGATTTGTATCCTGCACATAAGTGTATTTGTGTTGTAAAGTTCATATATATATATATATATTTTTGCATGTAATTTATTGTTGAACGCGTATAAATAGCTCTTGTAAGCGTAAGGTGCGTTGCACTATGCGAGTCCTTTTCGTTAGCCTGGCCATCCCTTTTATCAACCTGCCAGGTGCGTTGCAGCTGGGTTGAATTTGCGTTAAGGGGTTCGACTGATGTGCCAGCTACTCAGGATGTCGCGTTTATTAGTTCGAAGAACAAATGTGTGTAGGGTGGCGCAGCCCCCGAGTACAATAGTAACAGAAGTGAAAAGAAAAAACACAGAGTTTTGGGGCACTTAGCTTTTATTTATTTGGAGAACAGTACGAGGTACAATGTGTGGCTAAGTAGCCTTGGCTGAGTAGCCTTATTTGCGATGTAAAAGTAAAAACAGCTAGGGGTAGAAGCGTCGCAGTTGTGCGACGTTCCAAGGGTTGGAGTATGCGACTCCTGTTTCTAGGTCTTGAAGGCGATAGGCACCACCTGGGATTACTTCTGTAATCAAGTATGGTCCTTCCCAGGGGGACTCGAGCTTGAGATGCCCCTGCTGCTTCAGTCGCAGGACCAGGTCACCTTCGACGAAGGATCTGGGGCGAAGCCTTCTACTGTGGTAGTTGCGCAGGTTTTGTTGGTAGATCGTGGATCTTTCTGCGGCGATTTCTCTCGCCTCGTCGAGGAGGTCGACGGAGTCTTCGAGTGCAAGAGATGACTCTTGTTCGCTGTAAGCGACTATGCGCGGCGCCTTGTACCTTACTTCGGCGAGTAGTACCGCTTCTGCCCCGTGCACCATAAAGAATGGCGTGTAGCCTGTGGCGCTGTTTGGAGTTGTACGTAGGCTCCAGAGTACGGATTGGAGCTCATCTGGCTAGCAACCCGCGGCTTGTTCGAGTGGTCGAAGGAGTCGCTTCTTGATGCCGCTGTAGACGAGCCCGTTTGCTTTTTCCACTTGACCGTTGGTCTGTGGATGCGCGACTGAGGCATAACTGATGTTGATCCCCAGGTTTTCGCAGAATTCTTGGAACTCCTTGGATGTGAAGTTCGTCCCGTTGTCAGTGATGATGCTGTGTGGCACGCCGAAGCGATAGACGATGGACTCGACGAACTTGACTGCGTTGTGCCCTGATTGCTTGGTTACTGGCATGGCCTCGATCCACTTGGTGAATTTGTCGACTGCGACCAAGAGGTAGACGTATCCTCCTTGCGAGGACCTTGGAAGTTTGCCAACCATGTCGAGACCCCACTGTGCGAAGGGCCAGGCCAATGGAATAGGCCGCAATTCTGCGCCTGGTGCGTGTGGTTTGTCCGCGAATCGCTGACAAGCGTTGCACTTTTGGACTATGTCCTTGGCGTCGCGCATGGCCGTGGGCCAGTAAAATCCAGCTCGTAGAGCTTTTGCAACGAGGGTGCGACTGTCGGCGTGGTGTCCGCAGGTTCCTTCATGTATGTCGAGGAGGACTACTTTTCCATCGGCCAGGGAGACGCATCGCTGTAACACGCCTGTGATACTGCGTTTATACAGTTCGCTGTTGATAACGGCAAATGCCTTGGAGCATCGTGCGATGTGCCGTGCGTCCGTCGGGTCGTCCGGTAGGCGCTTGCTGAGGATATATGTAATGTACGGCTGCGTCCAAGATTGTTCTATCATCATGACGCTCATTGGCCCTTCGAGTCATGTGTCTAGCTCCAAGTCATCGAGTGCCATTGGCTCATTGGGTGGCGTAGCCCCCGAGTCCATTGCTGCGCTTGTTTTCTTCTCTGCGGCCTTTGGCTTGATAGAGCGTTCGCAGATGCGCTCGAGAAATACCCCAGGTGGTATGGGGCGCAGGTAGAGCCTATGTTGGCGAGTGCGTCCGCCTCCTCGTTACTCTCGCGACCTACATGTCGCAACTCGCAACCATCGAAGTCTCCCTCGAGTGTATCGTAGAGGTCGCGGTATGCGATCATATTGTCATTGAGTGCGTCGCACTCGTGCATTGTTTGGTTGACGACCAGCTTGGAATCGCCATATATGATGAGCCTCTTTGCGCCGCAGGCTTTTGCCATCCTCATCCCGTGCAACAGGGCCTCGTATTCAGCCTCATTGTTTGAGGCCGTAAATTGCATTCGCAGGATGTATTTCAGCTTGTCTCCTTGAGGTGACGTCAATATGACACCTGCTCATGCTCCGTCTTTCCGCTTGGATCCATCGAAGTGCATTGTCCAGAGGTAGGACATATCTGGCTTGTCCGGGAGTTGGTTTTCCATCCAATGCACGAGAAAGTCAGGGAGAACCTGCGACTTGATTGCGTCGCGCTTTTCGTATGTGATGTCTCGTGGAGACAGTTCGATTCCCCAAAGCGCGACTCGTCCCGTGGCGTCGGGGTTATTGAGGATATGTCCCAATGGGGCGTCGCTGACTACCACGATTGGGTGTTCCTGGAAGTAATGGCGCAGTCGTCGGGCGGTCATGAAGACGCCGTACGCCAGCTTCTGGTAGTGCGGGTACCGCTGTTTTGTTGGCGTGAGGACTTCGCTGAGGTAGTATACCGGGCGTTGTACGCCATGGACCTTGTTTTCCTCAGCCTGCTCGACGACGAGCACTGTACTAATCACTTGGTTGGTAGCGGAGATGTATAGCAGTAGTGGCTCCCTTTCTCGTGGAGTCACCAGTACTGGCGAGGTGGATAATAGGCACTTGAGCTCTTCGAATGCTTCTTGCGCTTCCTTGGTCCACTCGAATTTGTCAGCTTTGTGGAGGAGCTGGTAGAAGGGCAGTGCCTTTTCCCCCATTCGACTGATAAATCGACTGAGGGCCGCGATTCGTCCGGCTAGTTGCTGGACGCCTCTTACGTTCTTTGGCTTCTCCATGGCCAGTATGGCCTTTATCTTTTTCGGGTTTGCCTCAATCCCTCTCGCGGAGATGAGATACTCGAGTAGCTGCCCAAATGGTACGCCGAAGGCGCATTTGTCCGGACTGAGCTTAATCCGGTAACGATCGAGGTTGCCGAATGTTTCGCGCAAGTCATCGATTAGAGAGGCTTCCTCCTTGGTTTTGATTACTATGTTGTCGACATAGACTTGGATGTTGCGACCCAATTGCTCCTTGAGGCAAGCCTGCATGCACCGCTGGTAGGTGGCTCCCGCGTTTTTTAGCCCGAAGGGCATTGTGTTGTAGCAAAACACACCGAAGGGCATTGTAAACGCGGTCTTCTCTTGGTCTTCCTCCTTCATTCGAATTTGGTTATAGCCTGAGTAGGCATCGAGGAAGCAGAGGCGCTCGCATCCAGCGGTGGATTCGATGATTTGATCGATCCGTGGTAGCAGGAAGTGGTCCTTTGGGCAGTGCTTGTTTAAAGAAGTGAAGTCCACGCACATCCGTAGGATATCCGTGTCCTTTTTTGGCACCAGCACCGTATTGGCAAGCCAAGTGCTTTCCTTGATCTCGCGTATGAATTTGGCCTCGAGGAGTCTGTTGATCTCCATGCCAACTGCCTGCGGTCGTGGCTCAGATAGTCGCCTGATTGTTTGTTTGACTGGCCTTGCGTCGGGGTTGACATTGAGTGCGTGCTCGGCGAATTCCCTGGGAACTCCTGGCATGTCCGCAGGACACCAGGCGAAAATTTCCCAGTGCTCACGGAGGAATTCGACGAGCACGAGTTCCTATGCGAGACTCAAGTTGTTGGCGATGAGGGCTGTTTTGGCGGGATCTATCGGATGAACTTGCACTTTCTTTGTGTGCACGGATGAGTCGAAGGAGAGGTCAGGTGAGCTTGGCCTGCTCAGGGGAGACATACTATTGTATGTCGTTTCCTTCAATCGCGCGAGCTCCTCCTGCATGCCAAAGGACTGGGAGATTCTGTTGAATTCCCTGTCGCAACTGTCGGATCGCTCAAAGCTTCCGTTGATCGTGATGATGCCGTTGGGACCTGGCATTTTCATCTGCAGGTAGGCGTAGTGGGGTACCGCCATGAACCTAGCGAACGCGACGCGTCCGAGGATGCAGTGGTATTGCGAGGGCCAGTCGACGACCTCAAAGTCAATGCGCTCGTGCCTAAAGTTCTTCGGGGTGCTGAATATGACGTCGAGGTTGATTTTGCCCAGGGGGTATACGCCTTTCCCTAGGACGATGCCATGGAACGTTGTGTCCGATGCCTCCAAGCAGGTTAGAGGAATCCTCATTGCTCGCAGGGTACTCGCGAATATGAGGTTGATGCCGCTTCCGCCGTCCATGAAGACGCGACTCATGTCGAAACCTCCAATTTGCGCCTCGAGTACGAGGGGGCAATGGCCTGGGCGAGGTACTTGAGGCAGGTGGTCGCGTTTATCGAAGGTGATGCACGACTCACTACCACTGAGGTACTCAGTGGTGGATGGTGGTGAGTGCGTGGCCAAGTTGACTTGGCGAGTGATAGCTTTCTCCACCCTATTGGAGGGGCGCCCCTTTTGGATCATCATGGTACCCATGGCCCGTGGGTACGGTTCTCCTCCGTGGTGCTGGTCCGGTGCAGCTCCGTTCGGGGGTGGCCCTGGTGGTGGTGGTGGTGCGCCATGTGCCACGGCGCCTGGAGCGGCCCCGTAGCCTCTTTCGACTACGTTGCGGTTCATCCGAACCAATCCCTCGTGTAGCTTGAGGAACTCGCGACAGTCTTTGAGGAGGTGGCTGGACTTTCTCTTGCCGTCATGCTTGTTGATGTAGAAGTGTACCGTGCATGGTCCGGACAGTTTCTCCTCGATGGTGGTCGCGGTTGCCTCGTCGTCAGTGCGGTGTTGCCACACTTGCATGGTTTTCCCAGAGTCGCGGTATCCACTACTGTGGTATCCGCTATTGCGGTTGTCGTCGCGTCTCTCGGCGTAGCCGGCTACGACCATATTAACGTCATCACGGTCATCATAGATGCGCATGCGGTGTTTGCCTCGGCGGTCGCGTCTGCGTTCGAGCTCTGCCTCCTCGTCAGAGTGAGCGCGGTTCTTCACTGAATCTTCTCCATCAGCCCATCGATTCGCGATCTCCATTAGGTGGTCGATAGTCTGGGGCTTTGAGTGGCCCAGCTCCTCCCTGAGCTCTAAGCGGCGAATGCCACCGTTGAATGCATCAATCGCGTGATCCTCTGAGATGTTTTTCACGGAATTCTTGATGATGGACCACCTTCGGATGTATGAGTGCAGTGATTCGCCAGATTTTTGCTGGCAACATCTCAGTTCTTCGATTGATGCGGGCCGTTTATACATGCCCTTAAAGTTGCGCACGAAGCTATAGACCAGCTCATCTCAGCTGCGAATGGATCCGCGTGGGAGGCTATTGAGCCATGCTCGGGCGGCGCCCTACAGCTGTAGCTGCAAACATTGCATGGCAGTACTTCGACTGCCTCCGTGGAGTCTGACGGAGGAGATGTGGTCCTCTAGCCAGATTTTAGGGTCTTGTAGGCCGTCGAACTTCGGGTTTTCTGATGGAAGTTTAAACCCCTTAGGCATTCGTTTCTGCCTGATGGATCTGCTGAAGCATCTGGCGCCGCAGAGCTCCCCGTCTTCCTCCTCTAAGTCAGTCGACCGGGCACATCGTGCTCTTGATTTGTCGATCTTACGTTGTGTGAGGTCGTTGCGCGCGTCGTAGTCACGATCGTGTCGCTGCGAACAACGGCGTCGAGACAGGTCGTGACTGTCATCGCTAGACGAGGGCGAGGAGTAGCGTTTTGCTAGCGTTTTGCCCTTTTTCGGGTCTAGTACTGGCTGCTTGTCGAGGGCGGCCTCGATTAGCCCCAAACCCGCGATCGTAGATCGGTGCATGGCGGTTCGGGGATCTCCAGCCGGTGGCAGGTTGTTGAGGAGGTACATGGTGGCTGCCGTGACCGCGGCCTGCGGCGTTCTGGGGACCACATTGCCTCTCGTGTCGACTGTCATAGGGCTGAAGTCGAGGACTTCCGCGGCGTCTATGCGCTCTTGTTCGGTGAGGTGAGCCATTCGCGACTGCCTCTTCTTGGCGACGTACTCGTTTCCTCGTGAGGACGATCCTCCGTAGGAGGAGAACCCAGCACGACGAAGGCTCGATTCGTCCACCGCCCTTTTGCGCGCCTCTAGCTGCGCGATTGCTTTTTTTTGGCGCTTGAATTCCTCTTTCAGGAGCCAGTGGTAGCCCATTAGTAATTCCTGTGGGGATCCAAAGGGCAGAGGTGTACCTCGTAGGGCTTCGCGGCAGCGCTCCCACTCTTGCTCGTTGAGCCTGATTACGACGCGTTCGCCGGTTTGCTCATTGATTATGCTGGGAGGTTCGACTGCTCCACCTTTGGCTTTGTTACCGCCGTTGCCACCGTTGCCAACGTTGGGTGGATCGGTGCCATTGCCAGTGTTGACGACGCCGCGATTGGCAGAGGTGTTGCCTGCATTGATGACGGCGCACATGAAGTGATTGGGAAGTTGTTGCTTCCGCAACTTTCTGATTCGGAACCGCGGGTTCCATCTTCTGTGGCCAGATCGCTCAGATCGGAGTCGCGACTGCTATCGCTGATCATGTTTCCGACTGCTGCCGGAGTATTGAGCTCGCTGAGGGTGCCGATCGATGGAGGGAACCATGATGCCAGGGCAATCTCCGGTGTTGTCGGTTGATCAGGCATGCGAAGCGTGCCCATCTGACCAACTTGGAAGTGGAAGCTCCCAATCGCCAAGCTGATTCCGTCTCCCACGGACTCGAAAGCCGGGCGGGTGGCCGGTGTGTGGACGGTGAAGTCAAAGGCGCCGAAGGGCTGGCGAATCTCCGTTGTTGCGGAGTTGTAGATCGCGGTTGATGGGGCCGAAGAAGCCGCAACATCAGCACTCCCACTTCCCACAGACGGCGCCAATTAACGAGGATTTAACTCATCAATGCCCATTGTTATGGACTTGGGTTTTGGAGAAGGAGGGAGTGCTGGAGACATCTATCGGCTAGCAAACAAGCACACAGGGGACAAAGGATTTACCCAGGTTCAGGCCTCGTAGAGGTCCCTACTCCTTCTTGTCTGCTCGTGGAATTATCGAAGGAGTCGAACGTTACAATGGTGCGCAGATGCAATCTGGCAAGAGTCGTGAAAACTAGGGTGGTGTCTGTCCTCCTCGCCGCCCCCTCCTAGCCTTTATATAGATAGGCTAGGTCTCAGGTAGCAGGTCGAGTCGGTTAGAAGCTAGGGTTTTCCCCTTCAAACTTTCTATCTTTAGCTTCTTCTTGTCTCTCAAGCAATCGAGAGTCCACAGTTTAGTCGAGTCCTTTCGTTTGGGCCTTGGCGACACCGTGGGCCTGTACGTATTTAGACCGTATATACCAAGCTTGAGTACCTATAAGGTATACCCATGTCACTTGTTATGAGTTATATTTGGAGTTGGATGTCTTTATGAAATTGTGGTGTTTTTTGGAACCATCTAGTGCTCAAGGTGACGGTGTGGGGTTATCTAGATGCGGAAAGCGAACTTTGAGAAGTGTTGTTATAGTCCTACCATGGATTAGAGTGTCCAACCGGAGAGTAGTTAAGAGTAGTATCATAAAGAGAAGATATTTATATGAGAGTGTTCACTAGTGAAAGTATGATCCTAGGCCTTGTTTCTAAGCATTGATACACCGTTTGCAATTAGATCTGTTATATGTTTGCTTGCTTCCATCTTTATTTCAGTTTGCCTTTAGTCTTTTCCCACGTCAACCACACGCCAACAAGCTATTTTCTGGCACCGTTACCACTTATAATTATCTATTCCACTTGTATTTCACTATCTCTTCGCCGAACTAGTGCACCTATACACCTGACAAGTGTATTGGGTGTGTTGGGGACACAAGAGACTTCTTGTATCTTGATTGCACGGTTGCTTGAGAGGGATACCTTTGACCACTTCCTCCCTGAGTTCGATAAACCTTGGGTAATCCACTTAAGGGAAAATTTGCTGCTGTTCTACAAACCTCTGCACTTGGAGGCCCAACAACTGTCTACAAGAATAGAAGTGCATAGACATCAAGCTTTTTTCTGGCACCGTTGCCGAGGAGGTAAGGTAAAAGGTAGTCACATCCTCCGGTGTGAGTGCTCGAAGTTATTTCCTTTAGATTCTGCAATTTTTTCTTTTTGTTTCTTGTTTTTATTATCACTAGTTAGGCTTAATGGAAAACAACAACAAAATTATAGAGATTTATAGTATTTATCTTGAGTTAGGACATGAAGTGTTTGAAGAGAAAATTAAAAAACCTATGGAACTTTATTTGCGTGCTAATAGCAATGTTATTAGTATGAATTCTTTGAACACCATTATTGCTAATGCTATGGAAAAATCTAAGCTAGGGGAAGCTATTTTTTTATGAAAATGATCTTTTTAGTCCCCCAAGCACAGAGGAGAAAATTTACTTTGATGATACTATGCCTCCAATATATGATGATTACAATGATGAATATGATATTTTCAGTCCACCTACTATTGAGGAGAAAATTAATTATGATTACAATATGCCTCCTATATTTGATGATTATGGTGATGAAATAATAATGATAGCTATTTTGTTGAATTTGCTCCCACTACAATTAATAAGAATGACTATGTTTATGTGGAGAGTATTAATTCTTTTATGCATGTGGCTCATGAGAAGAATGTTTTATGTGATAGTTATATTTTTGATTTTATTCATGATGCTACTGAAAGTTATTATGAGAGAGGGAAACATGGTTTTATGCATCTCAATAATATTAAGTTTCCCCTCTTTATGTTGAAAGACTTGAAGTTGCACTTGTTTTGCTTTACTATGCTTGTTGCTTTGTGCTTTCATGACTTGTTTTTTTACAAGATTCCTATGCATAGGAAGTGGGTTAGACTTAAATGTGTTTGGAATTTGCTTCTTGATGCTCTCTTTTACTTCGATTCATATTCCTTATGTGAGCATCTTCTCAAACTATCATGCCTAACTTAAAGGCGTTAAAGAAAAGTACTTATTGGGAGATAACCCAAAAGTTTTAGATGAGTCTTGGAAGTTATTACCTCTGTAATAACCGCTCCTTATCCTTTTTTTTTCTTTTTGTGCCAAGAGTAACCTCTAATGAGAGAGAAGTAATGATTGGGAAAGTTGTTGTCCCAAAACAGATTTTTGTGCTTCACTGTAAAAAAATTGTGTAAAATCTCTGTACGTCTTTTGAGGCGTGAATTTTTGTGCTTCTGACCCAGGTTGTTATCTAACTTTCGCTAGTTCAAAACATTTTGATTTGAGTAACATAAGGTCTTAGAAAAAATTCGTCTTTACCTACTGGTCTATTTTGACAGATTTCTGCCATTATTTGCATTTGCTTCTTGTTGGTTCCTTTTTGAGTTCTTTTGGGGAATTGAGCTTTTTCAGGGAAGTGCTATAGTAGCTTGTGTTTTAATGGAAGTTTATTGGTGTTGAAACTGAACCCAAAGACTTATTATCTTGAGTGCACTAATGTTGCTAATAAAGATTGTGTGAAGTTTTGTATGAAGGAAAAATTGCAGGTGTATGGAGAGAATGATGTAATGAGATAAAAATGGACAAAAGCTCAAACTTGGGGATGCCATGCGTGTCACCCCAAGAAATATCCAAGAAGTACAAGCGTCAAAGCTTGGGGATGCCCAAGGCATCCCCTTCTTCATCAATAAAAATCTCAGGTTTCTTCCAAACGCTTCATTTTTATTGTTTCATGCATAGTTGTGTTGTTCTTGGAGCATCTTCTTTTTCGTTTTTGTTTTGGTTTTTCATTTGCTTTGTTTTCTTATTTTGCTGAATAAATTGGTTGGACCCCCTCTTTCGTACATTGGTTTTTAAATAGTTTGGTTTGGATTGGAAAAGAGTAGGAAAGTTCATGCTTAAATGGTAAAGAGAGCTTGTTTTTGAATGTGGCCTATGCTTTGTCATGCCATACTCGATATTGTTTTGGCTTTATGCTTAGTATTCTTTGTTGTAGCATGACTTGTTATAAACAATTAAGATTGCTTAATGTGCCTTGAAATAATCATGCGTTGTTTTAGCATATTAAAGCATAGTATTGTGGTATTCTCCCTTGATGCTTTATTTGGGTTGACTTGGCACATGCTCACACCATGTTATGACTATCCCAAGTCACCATAGCCTTTATGATCCTTTAGTTTTCAACTTGTAGTATCACTTTATGCTTTGATAAATGATGTTTTGTCGCTCTGCATGATTATGGCCATTATTGCTCTCTTAGTTTGTCGCTCCCAGTCTTTTGCTAGCCTCCGTAACCAAGTATGAGTTCCACTCATACATCCAACTCCTAAAACCAAGCTATTCCAAAGACTCCACCATACCTACCTATTAGCATATCTATTCCAAGTATATTCATGCTTTTGTTTACCTTCTGAATTAAACTTGTTATGAGAAAACTAGTGATTAAAGCTCTCACGAACTTGATAGCACACTTTACTTTTCTTGCCCTTAATAAACTTGAACCATTGTGTCATCTATGTTGTATATGCTTGCACTTATATGTTGGGGACTAGCAGAACCATGCTTTCATGGGGAACGCTTTCAACATTGCACTTGTACTTTGGACCTAGTTGATGTCATGCTCTTTTGTGTATGGATGTCGTCGGTGTGAAATGAAAGGGGAGCTTGTAAGTCCATGGAGTTATGTATATGTGTTAGAGAAACGCCTGGGTCGCTGGTCTAATCCATGCTGTCATGGTGGAAACATGTAGTGTAACCATAATGAGCTATCTATGAAGCATTCTTCTTATAAAAAAAGAGTCAGATATTAAGAAAAAAGTGAAAAAAAAGAAAAAAAAAGAGATATGAGAAAAGAGGAAAGAGAGAAAAAATCACCATTTTCCCATGGTAAATAAGAAGATTGCTGAGATGCTCGTTGTCTGCTTGCCTTGTCATTTTTATATGGGGATTCTTTCATATCATCGGGCAAGGGGTACCCCGTTGGCGGTTCTCTATGATACACATGTACTTACTATGACAAGAACTTACCGGTAACTACACTTGAGTAGCATGAGGAGCGGCCCTCGTATTCAAGGGACATGAGATTTCCAACTTATACTTTGTCAAGCCTATATTCCATAGTTTGTTCACTTTAACCTTAATCACTTCAAGATGCATATGATAGGGGAAATGAGAGCTGAAAGCTAATAAGTACCATAATTTTTGGAAGCTCTTTATGAAACTTGAATCCCTGCTTCCTTCTATGAATGCCTTTCTTCCACTTTTATATTGAGTCTCCACCTTCTACCTTTATGCACCTACTTTGAGAGCATAGTGGCCATTCTTAGTTCTATGTGCATTGTCCCAAGACTTGTTGATTGATGCATAACTTTGATATTGCTTGTTTTAAACTATTTGTATCTAGTCACTCTTATGAACTTTGAAGGTGTCATATGCATTTATGTTTGCTACTCTATGAGGGACAAGCTGAATGCCACTATGCTATGTTTTATTTATGTGAAACAAACAAACGTCTTACAAAGCATTGTTATTCATGAATATTTTGTTTATGCCCTTTCATGTTGCAACACAGTTGCTTTGCCTTATTATTAGAACTATATATTTCATGCTATGTTGAAGTACTATGATCCCAGCTATCCATGTTTTACAAATACTTTGATCAAGTTTATGATGGTGCATGTCACCTCAAAAATTATTCTTTCTTTTTATCACTTACCTACTCGAGGACGACTAGGAGTTAAGCTTGGGGATGTTGATACCTTGCAAACATATCTATAATTTTTGATGTTCCATGCTTGTTTTATATCTACTTTCTTATGTTTTGTCCACACTTTGGAGTACTTTCTACACACTTTCTTGGACTAACCTATTAACAAGATGCCACAGTGTCAGTTGCCTATTTTCTGTTGTTTTGGTTCCAAAAAGTCAGAAAATCAATATTCTCGGAATTGGACCGGACAAAAGCCAAAGTCGTTATTTTCCCGGAAGACTCACGGAGCTAGAAGGAGAGACAGAGAGGGGCTACAGGGTGGCCACACCACCCCTAGGCGCGGGTCCCCCTGGCCACGCCAGGGAATGGTGTGGGCCCCCTGGCCGGCCACCGACCTTGCCCCTTCGCCTATAAGATCCTCCCGATGCAAAAACCCTAGATCGTCAAGCCTCCAGCCACGAAAAGTTCCCCAGCGCCGCCGCCACCGAAGGGGAGATTTGGGGGACATAAAGTCTTTGTTCCGGCACCCTACCGGGACGGGGAAGTGCCCCCGGAGCCATCTCCATCGATCTTCACCGCCATCTCCATCACCATTGCTGATTCCCATGATGAGGAGGGAGTAGTTCTCTCTCGAGGCTAAGGGTTCTACCGGTAGCTATGTGTTCATCTCTCTCTATGCATGATCATATTGTGATCATGAGCTTTGTAATCAAATAGATCTACCTTGCTACTCAAGTGCTTTAATAGATCTCTGCTCTCCCCATGTGTGTAAAGTTGACAGTGTGCACACCATGGTGGCACTTAGGCTAGAGATTACAAATACTTGTTATGAGTTATATTTGGAGTTGGATGTCTTTATGAAATTGTGGTGTTTGTTGGAACCATCTAGTGCTCAAGGTGACAGTGTGGGGTTATGTGGATGCGGAAAGCGAACTTTGAGGAGTGCTGTTATAGCCCTACCATGGATTAGAGTGTCCAACCGGAGAGTAGTATCATAAAGAGAAGATATTTATATGAGAGTGTTCACTAGTGAAAGTATGATCCCTAGGCCTTGTTTCTAAGCATTGATACACCGTTTGCAATTAGATCTATTACATGTTTGCTTGCTTCCATCTTTATTTCAGTTTGTCTTTAGTCTTTTCCCACATCAACCACACGCCGGCAAGCTATTTTCTGGCACCGTTACCACTTATAATTATCCAGACCACTTGGATTTCACTATCTCTTCGCCGAACTAGTGCACCTATACACCTGACAAGTGTATTGGGTGTGTTGGGGACACAGGAGACTTCTTGTATCTTGATTGCAGGGTTGCTTGAGAGGGATACCTTTGACCACTTCCTCCCTGGGTTCGATAAACCTTGGGTAATCCACTTAATGGAAAACTTGTTGTTGTTCTACAAACCTCTGCACTTGGAGACCCAACAACTGTCTACAAGAATAGAAG
The DNA here is from genome assembly GCA_910589775.1 of Avena eriantha. NCBI lineage: Eukaryota > Viridiplantae > Streptophyta > Magnoliopsida > Poales > Poaceae > Avena > Avena eriantha. The sequence goes on from OU342741.1 coordinate 31,256,917, forward strand.
TGCGTAGACATCAGCCGCCGGCTGGGATAAGTTGCATCTGTGAAATCCCTGGCGTTGCGTAAACACTCCCCGTTATAGTGAAGTTTCGCTGGCTGGCGCCGTGGTTTTTGCCTCTCTTTGTTGGAGAGGTTTTTCCACGTTAAATATGTGTCCCCTTTGCTACGATTTTATTTCCGTTCTTCGTTATTTGATTGTTGCAAAGCTAACACTTGTCTCATCCATGGTTTCTCCCCTTCACTCTCATAACATCCACGTCTTGGTTCAAGAGGTACAATGTAGTTATTCATGTGGATATATATCATATGAAGTAATAAGTTATTACAACTACTTGCAGTTGATCAAATATATGCACTCTTGAAAGCTATCAGAGCTAAGGCCTGTTCACTTCTCTGTTTATATGTTCCATTTTCATTGTAGATTTTCTGGTTGACAAGAAGTTGAAAATAAGACTGAGTGTTTACTCCACACACTTAAGCTCACAGTACACGGTCTTTAAGTGCTCTAACATTTATAAGAGGAATGGATTTGACCCGACATTGACAATATTGCAGCATTTCATGAGGTTAATTCAGGTCTTGCCTGCATGACACAGAGTTGAACACTTCAACTACAGTCTGAAATAACAAAGGAAGGTGCACCCCAATATAAGCATGTTTGTGTAAATTAGAACATATTGAGAAATTATTTTATGCGACTAAACTCTAATGAGCATATTTTTTTCAATTTTACATCAAGTACATTTTGTTTACAAGAGCAGAATTGCTCAATTAAATGGTTTTAGTGTGTCTGACATAAGTTATATATGAACTTGGTTTCATGGTAGCTCTCTGTTGATTGGAAAAGGTCTATGTTAACTGATTTCAATCCAGCTGCTATAAAATTGTTGTTATGTGGCTGTGCTTCTTAATATATAGGATTAATAACTATGCTTTTCTATCACATCAACCGTGTATTAGTTTCTTTCAAGACATTTGAAACTCACCAACTCTGCACCATCGTAGTTCTTCTTTCTGTGTTTGTCCAATGTCAGTAAGATCCTTACTGCTACATTCTTGAGATAAAGAACCACCTTCGAGGTGTTTATGAACAGAACAAATGGTTTGCAGTATCTTATCTACCTAATTGTTTGTGGTACAATCCGTAGTTTTTCAAATGTTTCTATTATCTTATCATTTTTATCTACTCCATGCAGCCGGGCTCATTACATTGGTATTTTCTCTAGAATATGCCATCAAGCTGGGCAGAATGTAGATACGTTGTAGCTGCAAGTCAAGGTGATGTGTTGCCACTCTCGCGTCCATGACCATTCTCCAATTTTATTTTAGGTTCTACAAGGGAGCTGAGGCCCAGGTTAGCAGCTTAAGAAACAACCACATCTAGAATCTCATGGCTTAACACTGGGATATGAGATTTATTGTTTTCGGAGAGTATTTAAAAATATCTTTCCAAAAAAATGTATATGTAGATTTATCATTCATGTGATATTTGTTTGAAGTGAGATGTTGTGACACAACAATCACAAGCTAAAGTTATAACAATTTTCAGTCTCTAAAATACATATTTTTATGGTGGTGTTAAGTCATGGATCAAGCATGACCATGCCTACTCGAAAGGCATATTTTTTACATATCTATATATGCATAAGAATTCTTTGGGCTGAACTCACTAAATATTATATTTCACGGTTCTTCAGTTATTTTCTGTAAAACTCAATTGCTTAATTTTCTTAAATCTTAGCTAAGTCCCCTTTTGTATTGTTACCTAGAGAACTATGATTATTTTGAACTTTGAACAAGAGATATGTTTTATACTGAGATCATCTTTGTTTATGATGTCAGGTAATGGAGTCTCTACAAATGTCGAGAATGCTCACTTTATTCATGTTTTGTGAAAAGTTGATCCAAGTTCACATTAGAGATATGTTTTTATATGTTGCATGTTGTCCACCTCTCGATGCTCTAATTGTATGGCAGTTTAGTTATTCCATATATACATGTCATCGACTTCTTGTCGATGATGTTTTTTGAGGTCTGCAAGTGGGGATTTGCAACATCTTCGACATTTTCTTCAGTTTTTTAGGCTCGGTTTGGAAGCAAAGTTTTTGTTTGCACACGAAAACGTCACGTGTACCTCCGGCGTCGAGCGCAATACACAAGACACGTCGCCGGAGGAGCCTCGCCGGAAGCACGATACGCAAGACAGCCGGCGAGATCTTTCCAGCACCCGAAACCCCACGCGTCCAGGAAAGACCTCGTCTGGATGCACGGTGGTGATGGGCTTCCCTAGGTCGGTCCGCCCGCCCCTAGGACCTCATAGATCGAAGCTCTCCAACACGAAGAACGTTAATAAATGATGAGCAGAAAACAAGGGCGGGAGAGAACAAGTAGAGGTTTGTAGATTGGTTTTTCCGATTGTGTGTTGTTGTTCAATCGGCTATCACCCCTCGCGTATATAAGAGGCGGCTGGACTTTCCATGCAAGATAGAGGCTTGGTTCCACGCCCAAAAATCTAGTTTGGGTCGAACTCGGACATGTGGGTCCAAACTTTTCATATATTGGCCAAACTGCTCGGTTTAGAGTCTTCCTAAACGGTCCTGCCTCTTTTTATGATAGTAAACGAGCTCTGATCAAAATCCCGTAAAAAGCAAAGTTGTTCGCCTAGCAAATACGAAGAACTTTTATTTTTAACACTTTTTCATCGGACCTGGTCTTGCTCTTGATGGTCTTTTTCTATTATTTTCATAATAAACTTGGATTTAGACCGAACAAATTTAATTCAATTCGGCAGTATATTGAATCTGGAGGCCACATACTTGCTCGGATGAAGATGGCCCCAAATGAAAAGTTGTTCATCTCAAAAAAATTAAGAACTTTCACGTTTATCACTTTTTCAACCGAGATGATCTTGATCGATTTATGCTGATCGTATGAAAATAAGTTCACTAATACCTTTTTTGGGTATTGCCCACGCCAAAGGTGAGACCGGTCCGTGGTCCGGCGAACCCTTGGGGTCATTTGGTCCCTGGCAGTATTTTGGCTCTCAATTTTGCATACTAATTTGGATCAAGATGATTCAAAAACCAAAGTTGCTTGTCTCGACGAGGCGCACAACTTTCGTATTCCGAACTTTTTCATTTAAGATCATATTAAAGGAGTCATAGTGAAAGCCTTCATATATGAATCTCTGAATCTTCTCTGAACACTAGAATAATCGGCTATTAAGCCTGATCATGGCTTGCTTTGATACGATCTATCTTTGATGATGATTAATAATCCTATGAATAGACCTTTTTCGAGTGTTCTCACTATTTTTCTTGGTTAGCTACGTGCCCAAAACGAGTGACAACACATGCCCCCCTGTTTTCTGGCAGAGCTTGCATGCCAGAAAATAGCTTGCACCATTTTTATTCTAAGGACGATGTCAACACTCCATCGGCCATTTGTTCTTAGGGCGATAACTATGTATCGGCCATGTATGCTAAGGACGATAATTATATATCGGCCATATATGCTAAGGGCGATAATTATATATCGGCCATATGTGTGATCAAGCTTCTTGCCACACACTCGGGTAGAACTTCTTTAGATATCTTCCATTGAGAGCTCGAGGCAGTAAAGTCCCTTCCATAGTGAAATTCCCGGGAACTACTCTCACAACCTTGAAAGGACCCTCCCAGCTCGGAGACCACTTGCCAAACTTTCTATCTTTAGAACCAACTGGCAAAATCACCTTCCACACCAAATCACCAACTTGGAAGCTCTTCAACTTTACCTTTTTATTGTAAGCTCTTTCTACCCGTAACTATTCTTTCTCTATCTCTTTCAAAGCAAATAAACGTTTATCGGCGACTTCATCAATGTTGTCCATCATCAAGTTATGGAAATCTACCGCTGATAAGTCATTTTGCTTAGTAAATCTCAAAGCAGCCAGATTTACCTCCACCGGCAAAACGGCTTCTTATCCATACACAAGTTCATATGGAGTTACCTTTGTTGCATCATGTTTATAGATCCTATGCGCCCATAAAGCTTCGGATAATACTTCATGCCACTTTCTTGGATGATCTTCAATCTTCTTCTTGATAAGCTTGATCAAAATCTTATTGCTCGACTCAGCTTGTCCATTAGCTTGCGCATAATATGGAGATGAACTAAGCATATTTATTTTGTAATATTCGGCCAACTCTTTCACTTACTTTGCCATAAATTATGTACCTTGATCTGTAGTCAATGTTTGAGGAATGCCAAATCTATGTATAATGTGCTCGGTTATGAACTTGATCACTTCCTTATGGGTCATATTTCTGAGAGGTATTGCTTCACACCACTTGGTAAAATAATCAGTAGCTACCAACACGAACCGATGAACTTTTGAAGAAGAAGGATGGATCATACCAATGAAATCTAATCCTCAACCTCTAAACGTCCACGGCTTGATAATAGGGTTCAAAATAGCGGCAGGAGCTAACTGAATGTCACCAAACTTTTGACAAGCCTCGCATCCTTTATAGTACCTAAAGCAATCATTGATCATTGTCGGCCAATAAAATCCTCCACGTCGTAAGAGCCACTTCATTTTGTGTGCCGACTGATGAGTACCACATATACCTTCATGTACCTCTTCCATATTGCCAACAAATATACATTTTGTGTGCCGACTGATGAGGACAGATCCTTATTCAAGCACTTCAAAATAATACCATCAACCGTTCGGCGATAGAGATCATCATCTATTAATGTATATTTGAAAGCCACCTGCCATCTGTCCTCTTACTAGGATCCTGCAAATATTCAACAATGGGTCTTCTCCAATCTTCATGTCCACCTGCACTAGATCCTTCATTAGTGGCCGAATCAATGGGATTTAATTCGGCCTTACTTATGTTAGCCAGCATAAACATCGGCTCATGAGATATATGAAAAACACCATGATTAACATGGTAGACATATGCTTGTTGTGCTAAATCATTTGTATTCCAGTTGTCTTCTCTAGATATATGAGTAATGCTAAAGTAACCGAAAGTGGAAATTATATCCAGACATTTATCAAGCTAAATATTAAGTGATTCGTCGAGACATTGGAAAACCTTGGATATTTGTTGTACTACTAGCAATGAATCACCGAAAGCCTCAATATGTGTTGCACCTACAACAGTTAAAAGTTCTAACTCGAATAATAAAGCTTCATATTCGGCTTGATGATTTGTGCAAGAATATTCTAAGCGGCATGAGGCTTCAAAAACATTACCATGAGGAGACATATAAACAACACCAACCCCTTGGCCATTGTCACAAACTGAACCATCAAAGTATAACCGCCATGGTACTAGATTGACAAAGTTAATATCTATATCATGCTTGTTATCAATCCGATGTTCAACTATAAAATTAGCAATGATTTGGCATTTCATAGACTTTAAAGACTCATAAGCCAAATCATATTCAATTAACGCATAAGCCCATTTACCAATCCTACCGCTAATAATTGGCATATGCAACATATATTTAATAACATCGTTTTGACAAGCTATAATGCATATACTAGACAATAAATAATGCCTTAACTTAGTGCAAGCATAATATAAGTATAGGCATAATTTCTCCATAAAGGTATACCTTGTCTCAGCGTCCAACAAACGTCGACTCAAATAAGTGATCACATACTCCTTTCCTTCGGTTTCTTGTGTCAAAACAACACCAACAACACCTTCCTCCGCAGCAATATAAAGCCTAAAAGGCTCTCCACGCTTTGGTGCTCTCATCACTAGAGGAGTAGATAGACTTACTTTGATCTTTTCGAATGTGTCTTGTTGTTTTGCCCTCCAAGTAAAATTGGCATAATTCTTTAACCGAAGAATAGGCGTGAATGCTTCAACTTTCCCATATAAGTTCACTATAAATATCCTCAAATAATTAACATTCTCAAGGAATTTCTGCATATCCTTTTTGCATGTTGGAGCTTGTACTCTCTGGATAGCTTCTATATTCTTGGGATCAATCTCTATGCCATGTTCATGTATAATAAAACCCAAGAATTTCCCAGTCGATACACCAAAAGCTCACTTCAAAGGATTCATCTTGCGCTCATACTTCCTCATCCTTTCAAGAGATAAACGCAAATCGGCTAAATGAGATTCATTATCGTCCGATTTAACAACAACATCATCAATATAGACTTCAAGTATGACCCCGAGAAGATCATGAAAGATTAAATTCATAGATCTTTGATACGTGGCACCGGCATTTTTCAAGCCAAAGGTCATCATTGTCCACTCAAATAGACCAACAAAACCAGGGCAGCGAAAGGCTGTTTTGAATGCATCTTCTTCGGCCATAAAAATCTGATTATACCCAGCGTTTCCATCAAGAAAACTAATAACTTTGTGTCTAGATGCATCATTAATAAGCATATCGGCTATTGTCATAGGATACTCTTCTTTGGGTGTAGCTCTATTCAAATCTCTGAAATCAGTACACACCATTAACTTGTTGGACTCCTTTTTCTCTACTGGTACAATATGAGAAATCCAATTTGCATACCTGCAAGGCTTAATAAAATTATCTTTAAGCAAACGACCGATCTCTTCCTTGATCCGGTTATACATCTTCGGATTGAATTTTCTAGCCGGTTGTTTATGAGGTCTAAAACCATCCTTAATAGGAAACCGATGCTCAACTAGCTCTCGGCTCAAACCAGGCATCTCATGATACTCCCATGCAAAGCAATCAGCATATTCTTTAAGCAACCCGATTAGTACATCTTTATAATCGACTTCTAGATTTTTGTTTACAAACGTCGGCCTAGGAATTGAACCATCTCCTATATCCACTTCTTCCAATGGATCAGCCGATGTAAAACCTTGTCCCAACTTATCCATACCATCTATTTCTTCTATTGACTCATACATATCATTCTCATTAGACCGATATTCTACAAGTATCTTCTATAACCACTCTTTGTTGGGATCCATTAACTACATGTTAGGGAGCCGATTACTACCAATCGGCTTTGAAGACACGGGCACGAAACCATTCCTTGTGGCACTAAGAAAATCAAAATTTGAAAGGTCGCGCCCAGTTAAGCAAGTTGCATTGGGATGTTGCCAATCCACCAATGAATCGGCTAAGGCAACACAAGACGAATTATCCGCATGGACAACTTCCACTTCATCATCAACCCATTGTATCAAGAACTGGTGCAAAGTAGATGTCACACATTGGTTTGTATGGAGCCAATCACGGCCTAATATGACATTGTAATTACCTTGCACCTCAACAATAAAGAAGGTGGTGGCCAAAGTCTTGCTCCCCACTGTGAGCTCCACACTCATCACACCTTTGGCCTCTGTTTTTTGTTTGCCTTCAAATCCATTGAGTACCATATTGGTCTTCATCAAGTCATTCTCATCTAATCCCAATTTCTTGAAGACTGAATATGGCATAAGATTCACTACTGCACCACCATCAACAAGCATTCTCGCAACCGGCGATCCATTGATGTGCCCCTTAACATATAATGGCTTCAAGTGCTTCACCTGTTCTCTTGGTTTCTCAAAGATGGCATTCTTGGGACCAAAGTCCAGCTGCGCTACATCCCCTTCTTCATCTATAGCACGGAACTCAGCAGGTAAATAATACACCATATTCGTATCCATATCATCCCGAGTCAGCGTGTTCTCAAAGTCCACCATCTCTTCATCACCCTCTACTATAGACCCTGGCTCTGAAGCTTCATCAATCGAGGATAGTGTAGGGGGTGGCGTAGATGAGGCAACAATATTCATATTCTCCTCCACGGATGACATAGGAGCTATTGCAATTACCATGGGAACAGTGGCATCCTCGACTTGCTTGGGTACCCATACTTTGGAACGTATTATGGGACGGGTCTCATTGAAAGATTCATCTCTTCTTTTCTCTGCCTCATGTTCAACCTTCTCTTGTTTCCTCATGCGCTGCAATCTCCTCTTCTTGGTTTTGGTTAATCCGGGAGGACACCACTTGGGCTGAGTATATTTAGAATCCTTTGGCTTAGCCTTGCTTGTACTAGCTTCATGATCATTAGCCGAGTATATTAGTTGAATAACCAACACAGGCCCATTAGAATTAGCCGATTTATCTACAACAACCGACTCTTTGAGTTTCAACTCATGAGTGCCTACCACAACAGCATCAACATTTGAATTGTCTTCTTGTTTCTTCCTAGATTCTAAAATTTCAGCACATGGTGACTTGGGGCGCCACTCCTTTTGAGCACTTTTGCTTGAAGATGTCTGTGATGACCGATTATCATTGTATCTCAAATGGTCCCGAACTGGTTGTGAAATCCTATCATGAACAGATCTTCTAGGTTCTGTCCATCCGGGATGAAAATCATATGGCGCCATTGGGGCGTGCCCCCATCTTCCATTGAAATAATATGGTGCGTACATGGATGGTGCCATCCATGGTCCCGGCGCCCACTGCCCATATGGCCTCATGTGTGGTGGAGACCTCTCCCTTGAAGATGATCTTGGACGCTTCATATATTTTGATCGATTATAATTGGAATCAGTCACTTGGTTTGCATACTTGGACAACAACATGTCAAAGGTTGGTTTGATATGTTTGCGTTGTACATTGACCTCATTGGTCTTCCACTTGCCAACCTCTGGACTCTTGGGCTTAATGAACTTGGCACGAACATCATATTTCACTTGTGGTTGTCCCACGAGTGCAGGATTTTTTATGGTGATCTTCAATGTCTCCTTGCCATCGGGTTGTTTTCCAAGAATAATCTCCCTTACCAAGGTCATATCGCTCTCCTTTATGTTCCTAGGTTCACCAATAACAATATTATTTTTATTAGCGGATTCGGCCACCTCTGGCCGAATTAATGCATGTTTCCCATTCAGCTCCAAGGTATTCATTGGGAATGGATGCTTGTCAATTTGTATATCAGCAAAGCTCAATCGTCCATCATTGATAGCCGATTGTATCTGTCGGCGAAAAACATTGCAGTCGTTAGTGGCATGAGAGAAACAATTATGATACTTGCAATAAGCACGCCATTTTAACTCTTCAAACAGCGGTAAAGTATGAGAAATTCTAATATATTTATCTTTCAACATGTCATCAAATATTTTGTCACGTTTGGCCATATCAAAACTGAAATTCATCTCATCTTCGTGATTCTTGCGAATCGGCTTAAGAGCATCGCAAGCATACGATTTAGCCTTAGAGGGCCAAACAAATTCAGCAGCATATATATCAGCTTCATCTTCTGAACTTTCGCTATCACATCCAATAGTATTTATACGAGGATGATCAGATTTTGACCTATGTATATCTTTTGTATCTTTGCTTCGGCTTTCCTGAGCCAAAGCCCTTTATAGAATTTGGCTAACATTCAAAAAATCATAACCTTCTATTCTTTCCTTAATGTGAGTTCTTAAACCATTAAGCACCAAGTCAGCCATGTCTCTTTCAGTTATCACTAAACTATAACACCGATTTTTCGTGTCCCTAAACCTTTTGACATAATCGCTAACTGATTCATCATGTTTTTGTTTAACTGATATAAGATGTGACAACTTAAGCTCATTATCACCGCTGTAAAAATGCTCATGGAATTTCTTTTCTAAATGATACCAAGTATTAATAGAACCATAAGGTAAAGCAGAAAACCATGAAAAAAGCGGTACCATTTAAAGACAAAGGAAATAAATGGACTTTTAAAGGATCACTATTTCCAGCCTCTCCCAGTTGTGCTAAATATTGGCTAACATGTTCCCAAGTTGTTTTGCTATCTACCCCATTAAATTTTGCGAAATCAGGGACCTTGTATCCTTGGGGGTATGGTAAAGCATCAAAGTATTCCGGATAAGGTTTTCGATACATGCGACTTACAAGCTTCGGCTCAATTCCGAAGTTATCATAGAACATCTTTTGCAATTCTGACCTAAGTGTGGCCATGTTCTCATCTATGCTAGATGAATTTACTTGTTGTGGTTATGCATGAACCATAGACATATTAGCCGTAGAATGTACTCGTGCTACCGGTACCGAACTCATATTCGGCGCCACGGACGTGGCTAGCAGGGGTGTGACCTGGTTCAGCGGTGCCGCCGAATAAGGCACACTCCTGAGGGGACTAGGGTGTGGTGGCATGGTTATAATTTTACCATCTTAGTTATAGTAAGGATTCATCGGTGTACCATGAAGAAGTGCCGATGAGCTAGGTAATATTGGTTTAGAGCTTTCTACAGTAGAACAGAGAAGTCATGAGGTGTGTTCTTAATATCTTTTAAATATTCTATCATGGCATCATACGCTTGACGACTAGATTCAGTACATAATGATTAATCGCAGCCAATTGATCATTAGAGAATACGCTAGCACTTACAGAGGGCTCGGCTGAATCGCCGATCATTGGCGGAAGCTTGACCTCTCCAAGCGATGTGTCACCGCCTTGGCGGTCCTTCTTGAAGCTTGCGAGGAACGCATCCTTGTCCTCCTCCTCTTGCCTCTTCTTCAATGCCTCGAACTCCTCCTTGCGATGTTGTTCCAGTGCATCAAGTTTCTCTTGACGCTGCTTCTTGAGCGTCTCATAGGCTTCGAGTATTTCTCCGAAAGATCACCGAAGCTAGGCTTGATGATGTTTTCAGCGCTAATCTTAGCAGGATGGGGTATCTGGCCGTTCGACATGATGATCGTCTCCAGTGGAGTCGCTAAAAAGTGTGTTCGCACACGAACACGTCACGTGTACCTCCGGCGTCGAGCACGATACGCAAGACATGTCGCTGGAGGAGCCTTGCCGGAAGCGCGATACGCAAGACAGCCGGCGAGATCTTTCCAGCACCCGAAACCCCACGCGCCCGGGAAAGACCCCGTCTGGACGCACGGTGGTGATGGGCTGCCCTAGGTCGGTTCGCCCGCCCCTAGGACCTCATAGATCGAAGCTCTCCAACACGAAGAACGTCGATGAACGATGAGCAGAAAACTAGGGCGAGAGAGAAAAAGTAGAGGTTTGTAGATTGGTTTTTGCGATTGTCGTGTTATTGTTCAATCGGCCGTCACCCCTCACGTATATAAGAGGCAGCTGGACTTTCCGTGCAAGATAGAGGCTTGGTTTCACGCCCAAAAATCTAGTTTGGGTCGAACTCGGACATGTGGGTCCAAACTTTTTATATGTTGGCCGAACTGTTCGGTTTAGAGTCTTCCTGAACGGTCCGGCCTCTTTTTATGATAGTAAACGAGCTCTGATCAAAATCCCGTAAAAAGCAAAGTTGTTCGCCTCGAAAATACGAAGAGCTCTTATTTTTACCACTTTTTCATCCGACCTGATCTTGGTGGTCTTTTTCTATTATTTTCGTAATAAACTTGGATTTAGACCGAACGAATTTAATTCAATTCGGCAGTATATTGAATCTGGAGGCCACATACTTGCTCGGATGAAGATGGCCCCAAATGAAAAGTTGTTCATCTCGAAAAAATGAAGAACTTTCACGTTTATCACTTTTTCAACCGAGATGATCTTGACCAATTTATGCTGATGGTACGAAAATAAGTTCACTAATATCTTTTTTGGGTATTGCCCACGCCAAAGGTGAGACCAGTTTGTGGTCCGGCGAACCCTCAGGGCCATTTGGTCCATGGCAGTATTTTGGCTTTCAGTTTTGCATACTAATTAGGATCAAGATGATTCAAAAACCAAAGTTGCTTGTCTCGATGAGGCGCACAAATTTCGTATTCCGAACTTTTTCATTTAAGATCATCTTAAAGGAATCACAGTGGAAGCCTTCATATATGAAAATTCAAATCTTCTCTGAACACTAGAATAATCAGCTATTAAGCCTGATCATGGCTGGGTTTTGATACGATCTATCTTTGATGATGATTAATAATCATCTAAATAGACCTTTTTCGAGTGTTCTCGCTATTTTTCTTGATTAGCTACGTGCCCAAAACGAGTGACAACAGTTTTGTACAAACTTCAGTATGGCAATACTATGGTTTTCTCTGTCCTGGTTTTCTCTGTCCTGGGCACTGAATATTGTGGTTTTGTTGCATTTCTCAGTTTTTGGAAAAAGAGGTCCAGACCTCTTTCTTAGAAACGGCAAAAATACCTTAGTATTGCAGATACTACAGCTTAGAAAACTATAGTTTAGCTAGAGACAAACACCTCAAAGTATTTCAAACCATAGTTTTTCTATAAACCGTGGTATCTTGGAATACTTCGAAAATACGTTGGTGCCAAACACACCCTTATTCTGAATTACGATAGTGTATATGCCCAAATTTTGATTATGGTTTTTGAATTTCCAATACTACCTGGCCTTTCTGAACTTCACAAAACCTATATTAAAAAATCCCCTCTGGTCAATAAGTCATCCAGTCTGACAAATCAAGAGAATTAAGTACCAATAAAAATATAATTTAGTTTATAGTAATCCATATGGATGCCTAAAAAGGGTGGCAGTGAATTAGCTTAAGTACAGCTATGTGGCAAAAGGGAGTCGAGTAGGCCTGACTATGAACTTATTAATCATGACGTAGATTAGATAAATCATATAAAAAGCACTCACGATAGTAGATTCCTAGGTGGCATCTAAAATTTAATATTTGCCAAGGAATTATATTGAACTTCCCAAATACTGTCATGGGAGAGATACTAATTCCTTCTGTCATCTTGATTGAATCTTTCTCGCAGAAATTGTGCAGAATTTTGGAAAAGTCCTTACTGAATCCATTTGAGGGTCCTGTTATGCAACCAAACATGCCTGGTAGCTCTGGTTCTTATATGCTAAAAAAAGTAAGATCATTTTTGTTTACTGTAGAATCTTTTGAGCCATAAGGAAAAAATATAGGTTAGTTATCTTTTGAATTGTTCAATTGCTTGCTTACAATCTAGACTACAAGTTAGGTATGGTGGACCGGAGACACAACATGTGGAAGTGCTAGGAAACTTGTGGTGCGAAAAAAGGGGCATAACCTAAAGAAAAAGGCAATGTGTGCATTGCTCGCCATACATGAATACCTCTCACTCCTCTCCAACAATAATATGCAATTGCTATTCCACCACTAAAGTTAGAGTTTGGTCAACCGACATCGACGCTATGATGGCAATGGCGACATTGTGCGGACAAGAATAAGGTATACCCGCCTCCTCTTCCACCTCGCCGGCGGTGCCGAGGAGGGCGGGGATTCATCTGGTCGCTGCTTCCATAGAGTGGTCGTCGATCTCGTCTAGTCTATGTGTGTTCTAGGTTTGATGTTTGAAGTTTTGGATCAATTCAAGGGTTCAATGGCAACGATTTCTGCTATAGGGCGCTGGTCCTTAGGGGCACGTGCACAAAGAGTTCCCGACTATCATCAACAACAACATGCCAACTCTGGTAAGGGAGCGGCGACAGCGGCGCGTTGGCGGCTCGCTCTAGCGGCAGTAGTGGTCGTTAGTGGTTCAAGTACCTCAATGTAATTTTTATTATGTTTGGTGTGTCTTCTAATTCTTGTGAACTCATGGAACAGATCCAAATCTTTCTCGCAAAAAAAAAAATACATGTATCACATACAAGTATTGCACCCAAGCAGAATTTATGTATCCTTATCCAGTCACACAACTCGGCGCAGCTCTCCAGTGTTGAGTGCAAACTTACGGTGTTGCGACAGCACGGGTGGAGCTATCAGGCTTTTCTTTTGCAGTTCAGTTACTTCGTCAAGGAAAGATGAGTTTTCCTTGGCTGCAACCAGTACTGATTGAAAGATTTGCAGTGGGTCCCCATGACTGACGATAAGAACTGCAGAGCTGCATGAAATTTAGCATACAAGTCAACTCCAGCATCATACTGGAAGCATGGTCAATAAATGTTAAGCTGCAACTTGGCTATGTAATACTATTTGGTTATGTTTGTTATAGTGCTTTTCAAGTCTACATGAAGCATTAGAACTTCAGCATTCTAGACCAATAGCGGATAGCTTCGCAAGGCGACTCTGTAACTTAAGCCCTGTCAGTGGTTCTTTAGGTTGCTGTACCTTTCCGCACTCAATAGACTCGGTATTGTATGAATTGTTATCTCTGCATAATCAAATCATCTACACTATAGAATTATTTTCAGATCATAAGTTTTCTAACAAATTGTAAGGTCGGTTGTACTTCATGTCTGTTTTCTTCTAGATTCATGCCAAAAGGTTATCATCATTACAAGTACATCGAAAACTGAAAAGACAAGGACAGAATGCAGTTCTGCTTTGCAAAGAGAGCCTTGGAAACTTAAATAGAGCCTCTTGGTCTACCGACAAAGATTACATTTTTGTTTTGTTTTTACCTGACATTTATGGAGATATTATTTAGCAAGAGATTTATATAGATTTTTTGTGATGGTATAACACCAAATGCATGTAATAAAAAATGAATAAACACATATCAACTGAATTATAAGGTATGCAAGTACAGGTACCCATGAAACTCCATGTCTGTAGAAGACAGCACCCTTGCGAGTCTACTAGCAACATCTGCAACACTCTCACCACCTTCTGGAGCCATAAAGGGATCTGCTTCATCTACCGCCCATACCTCTGCATACTAGCGCATCATGTCAGATATAATAACTGGAGTATGAGATAAGATCAGAAGGAGCACCAATACACCATGTGCTACCGAATGCCCGTTTTTCTCAAAAATGTGGAATAACATAATGTAACCAAACAAAACTTTGATGGTGTGCTTCTGCTAAAAGAAGTTAATAGTGCCCAGCAGAGCAACCAACCCAATAGGGCCCATATCATTGCTGCTCAGTGGTCTCTTAGGGCACATAAATCAGAGAATGGTTTCTGTTGCACGTTGTTTGAACTCCCGCAAAATTCAGAAAGTTAAGTAAAAATAAATTGATGCACTGACTAACAAGTCAGGAAAACTATGAAACTTACTGCTTTTAAGTTGATCAATGTCTGATTAACTGGGTGATTAATTGTGAGAAAATGTATTATGTAATAGATCACCCTCTCTTCAATTGATGAAGTACTAATGAATTGTTGACAACAAACAGTTAACTGAGCTAACTAATTTAAGATCAACAACATACCAAAATTCTTTGGCTACTTTATCTGTAGGTTGGAATAGATCATCATTCATCACATATACTAACAAAATGTTATTTTTTTTAAAACAGTTCTCACTTGATGCGCTGTGATACACACGTTTGATGCCCTTATGATTTAAGAGAAGCATGTTTATTCACATGTCATTATAAATACTGGAAGAATCTACAGAGTACAATGCATGGGTACAAACTCACCTTCTCATGAGAAAGCAACTCATATGATGGTCCAAAATAACGCTCACGAAGTTCTGTGGTTGGCTGCAAAAGAAACACTCATGAGTGGACTAGCTGGCCACAACTCACAAATACTATATATACAGTACCTAAGGCATTTCCACTGGGATATAACTAAGCTTACGAATAGACACCAGAAATTCAAACTTCAAGAAGAAAGCGTGCCATAATACACAAGCAACTGCCCAATTAAAATTAGTTTCTTCACACACGTTCAAATGCCTAAGCACGCACTTTGCTGGCCAAGAAAACCATTTTGAGAAACTTGTTATGCAATCAATTACTATCAACTAGATTGAAACTGAACAAAATTTCATCCAGGAACCACTCACTTTGCAGCTGGGACCATCAAATGGAACGCCAAGCACACCGGCGACCGCCCTGGCCGTCTCCGTGGTCCGCGAGAACGGTGAATAATGGATCTTCACGGAATCCACAGGCACGCCCATCTCCTCAAGCTCCTGCACGCACAGATAGATCACTTTCCCAAACACCATAACCCCATCGAAGAAACCACAGATTCGAAATCGATTCCATACCTTCCGGAGCGACTCGCCGGCGGAGCGCGCCTGCTCGACCCCCTGCGGAGCCAGCCCGAACTCCGGCTTCGTGCCGTTCTCCTGCCAAGGAAGGTCGCGTCAAATGAAGCTCCGGATTGGATTTAGCGATTGCGGCAGCGGAAGATTGAAGAGGGCGAGCTTGGGACGGACGGATTGGTACCAGGGAGGAGACGATGATGCCGCGCTCGTTGGGGACGCTGCGGCCGTGGCGGAGGATCCAGTACCTGTTCCTCAAGGTGGGCGGCGGCAGCGACGGCGACGGCGAGTTGCCGCTCCAGCCCTCCATTTGCCCAAAACCGCACTCGCCCCTCGCCAAAGAAGTGAACTTTTGAAGGGTATATAAAAGGCCCCGAAGGACTAGGAAATTGCAGAAAGGCCCGAGCGGAACCGATAATGCACACGCCAGACACTGACTTACGTTCGTTCCTGAACCAAAGCGGAGTGGAACGGAAACATTCAGCACATAGAGCCAATTCTTGGTTCCCAATATGCGGAATACACCATGTGGTGGAACGCTATTAATTAGTTGTTGTTAATTACTCCCTCCGTTCGAAAATATAAGACAATCTAGCTTTGTGAATCGAATCTTTTACAAAGCACTCCAATAATCCAGCTGAAAAATAATTAGCCATTGTTAGTTACGATCTTAAGATAAAAAATGTCATTTAACACTATTAATTACGATTTTGAGACATTCCGTTCTGCTCTCTAAATTCTTTCAACCGAATAAAAAATGATGTTAATTACGATTTTGAGATTAAAAAGACCATTAGGCGTTGTTAATTACGATTTTGAGATAAAAAGGCCATTTGCCACGGTTAATTACGATATTTAGACAAAAGATTAACTTTAACCTCGTTCCGTTCTGCTCTCCAATTCCCTCAACCGAACAAAAATCGAAATCATTTTGTTCCTCTTTTTTATCCAAACTGAACACAGGAACAGAACCAACTCATTCCACTGAAATGGAACCATGACATTTCATTCCACTTCGTTCCCGAACCGAACACACTCGTAATGAATCTCACCCGAGAAGAAACTGTGTTGGCCCACGTAATGCGATCGAGTCCTTCGACTCTACCGCTTTGTTGCACCAGACGTTGCCGTGATGAAACCACTTGAAGCGCCGGAGACAACGGAGTGCGCTACACCGGTGCTCAAGAAATCCTCACCTTGAGGATGAACAAACGCGAGCTGGAGCGTAGCCGGGCCAAGCGTGTGGACGAAGATAGCGGTGGCCTCTCGCCGTGGCTTAGGATTGCTACAGATGTTGTAGTTTCCATAGATTTAGAGCTCCATCGCCCAAAGCCAGCATCCATGAGCACATTCCCTTCGTCTCCCTCGCCACCACGGCCGTCTAGGAGGAAGACAATGGCATTGACAGTGTTGTGAGTAGTGCTCATTATTCGGGGCGCTCACTTTCGAGAAGGTGATTGCCGTATTCCTCCACAGAAGCTCGATGGCGCCTTTCATCAATGACCGCTTGGTGTTGCGCTAAAGCACCACCGTAGGGACGCCACCCAGTACCTAGCTCCCCTCCTCCTTCCTTGCCTCCACGCCGCCTAGAAAGAAGGTGGAGGAAGATCGGGTTCAACACAGACTAGTGGTTACCAAAGGCCTTATTGGGGGAGATCTCGGTCGTGGACCTACAAGTCACCGTCTCCGCCCTCCGGAGCTCTACGCGGCCACAGAATCCATGCCAGATGCACTCGGTATGCCCCGCCACCGGTGCCCAACTGCCAAACTCCGGCAAGTAGCCGAGAAACCTACGTCTACACCTAGCACCTACTCTGGTGCCTCCCCTCTTCCATGTTTGGCCAGCAAAGCCGTCAGAGAAGACTCGGGTTAACCCAATCTTTGATGGTCAATGCACGTACATAGGGATGGGAGGGATGGGAGGAGAGGATAAGGTTTTTGAAGATGAAATATCTAAAGTGTGCCTTGCATCAAAGAAGTGAACTAAGTTTCTCTTCGGAAAGAGTCATTGCTCCTGAGCTTGACCCCTTCATCTAAACAAAATGTTAAAAAAATATTCACAAGTTTCAAAAGAATCTCGAAATAAATTCTGGACATAGTCAATGGTGTGTCCTACAAGTATACACAATTATAACCCTATTTTATATTATAGGGTTGATGACTGCAAGTGCACAGATCAATTATAGTTAGATTAAAAGTAAGAGTATCGAACCATAGAGAGCTATTTGGTTAGGGTATTTATGTCCCTCGTCACTATCTATCAATGGATACTTAGAGCTACCCTTGATCTCTAATAAGAGTGTTTTGAAAAAGTTTTGTTTTGTTGCAAAAGAGTAAAGAATGCAGTAAAATAAACAAGTGCGGTGAGAGTTGTACTGGAACTCCAGTAAGGCAAAATGTTCTCGGGATTTAGGATCCACCACTAGTACTGGTATTAACTATGAGTAGATAAATCTGTATCTTTTGTTATGATATGTGTGGGAAGAGCTACATAATAACATGTGCTAAGAAAATCATTGGTCATCACATCTCTAAATAACCACTTCAACGATCTTCGACAACCAACTATGGATCCATTGCAATTAAGGGTTATCCTGTGGATATCGATATGAGCTTAATGAATCCCTCCTTATCCCCCTTGTCCATATGGTAAAGTGCCAAACACGGTATGTCACTTCATGTCGTATGCAATTCCATACTTCTTATGTCACTTAACGTCGTACGCAAATTTCATACTTCCAAGGGTAATTCTCTCTCTAGTCCTGAAGGCAAATATTACATGATCGACTTCATATCATATCTAGAGAGAGAACTAACACATATTTGAAAGCTCCAAATATTAACACTTTTCAGCTAGGTGTTTCTATTGGTTTTCATCAAGTTTCGTTGGATTTCCACTCCTTTGCTAACGCTAATATCGCAATTAAGTGGAACCTTGTTCTACAATGTATGTTTCAGTTATTGAACACTTATGGAAGGATCTTAGGATATTTATGAGCTATTTAGAGCCAAACAAACAAATCTCCAATTGAAGGCTTTTTTATTCAGCGTGTATAGAGGGCTTAACGAGCATCAGTACGGGCAGGACTTGCCCGTACCGTCCGTCCATGCCAGACGTTGTTGGCTTCTACTTATCAAACCAGGAAAATTTTGTGAAGGGAGAGAGCGAAAATTGCAGACACAACCACCACGAAACACCCCATAAGCGAGGAAACCGGATCTGAAGAAGAAGACGAATTCTATCAACTTTTCTTAAGATGTCCAACCTTTAGATCCCCATTCCCTCCATATTTTCCACTTGTACTGAGAGAGATTCATACCTGTAAGACTAGGGATTCAAAACATACATTCCTATTTTGGGTTTGTATTGGATTCGATCTCCAACTTCATTGTGATTCTCCACGGTAATATTGAGATAAACTCTATTTACATTATTATGATCTCATTGTGATATACTCCTCTCATGTGTGAGTAAATCCCCATAAGCGTGGCAGATGTAGGGAATTGGCGAGATGTGGTATGCCTATTTTACTTTTATGTATTTGTGATTATCGTTGTAATTATTCTATGTGAGAATGAGTGCCTATGTATGGCTAATGCTTGTTATCCAATTTAAAGGATCGGATAACATGATCTTGAGAACTCATAGGCAAGAACTTTTTTGCTAGTGAATCAGCGATCCCCGAGTGACACGACCAATATCAAAG
Organism: Avena eriantha; assembly: GCA_910589775.1. NCBI lineage: Eukaryota > Viridiplantae > Streptophyta > Magnoliopsida > Poales > Poaceae > Avena > Avena eriantha. The sequence continues at coordinate 31,276,473 of OU342741.1, forward strand.
AGGAGATAGTATAACTCAAGTACAACAAGGAGCCACCAAGTTTAAAGCCTTGATTTGGTCTTACGACCTTAATTGATGAGCTGACTATTGCTTTGGTAACAGAAAAACGGATCATTAGAATCAAACGAAATCTACCAACATGAATCTTGGCTATCATATGAATTGCTTGTGTACTCACATATTTATAAGAAGTATTATAATCACTTATTCCGCCTCTTTCGTTTGGCACATCCACTATCACCATGAACCGGATCTCTCCGCGCCTAACCTCTTGTTTGCAAAAAAAACTAAGAAATCTCCATACCGTTTAATTTTATTTTATTTACTTTAAGCATCGTTCAATATATAAAATATTTCATCCACATTCACCCTTTTTCATTCTCAATTCTTGCAGTCAATTCACTCAAGACTAGTGACATCTTGAGTCCGACAGAAACACCGCAAATAAACTCTTTCGTAAGATACTTGTTGGGATTCGATATAAAACTGGAAACAATACTGCCATGAAAATATGCTCTAACAAACATGTACTCTTGCAGGACATCAATATTCATAGCAAAGTTATAGATCATTTTCATTTCATATTATAATATTAATAGGCGTTCTCCATATTTCCAAGAAAAAGTAAACTACTCACACATAGAGACAATCAACAACATCATCATAATCATATATCATAATCATATGGATGGAATGAAAGTATACGGATGAATTCGAGTATAAATCCATAATATTAATTGCAATTACAACTAATAGAGATAAATAAGAAGGGGAATTATGTAGGTGATGGAGATGTAGCATTTTCAGCATCTCTCAGTTTCTTTTGCACATTTTGGTACAGTCAATTCAATCCTCTTTCTCTATTTATTAGTACTCCCTCCATCCCAAAATAAGTGACTTAGTTTTATCTATATTTACATGTATCTAGGCTAAAAATATGTCTGGATATATACGAATTTGGACAAACCCAATGGAAGGAGGGAGTAGCAAAATTTGGTACAAGCTCATCGTCTCTATTATCTAAAAAAAGAATCGGTACATATGTAATAAGATCCTAAATGAGCAAACTTCTCCTTTTGTAAGAATTTTGGGGAGGCTAGGAGATTTACATGGTGCCGACACGTGTTTCATTGGTAGGTTCGCATTCTGGTTAAATCTTCATGTGTGCATTCTTGGTGCCTTGTAGTATTTCCTTGTGGTTTTCCAGTCTTATGTGGTGATGATGCGGCGTGCACGTAGCGCTGATGTGTACTGTGGGTCCCATGTGTCATCGTCTTATATGTTTTGTTTTTTTGTTTGGTGTGCCATGGTGTGGCCATAGCAGGTGGAGGCCTGCGCAATGTCACTTTCATATTGCCTCTCTTCTTTCTTTTGATCATTGCCATCTTGGATCTATATGTGTTAACCATCGCTTTCATGTTGCCTCTCTTCTTTCTTTTAATCATTGCCATCTTGGCTCTATATGTGATAAGATTACCTTTTTTATTTGTGTGCGGTCTGGTTTACTTATTGCAGTAACTTTGGTTTGTCCCATATTGTGTGTCGGCTTCGTGCTTGTCCTTGCCACGTTTTGGCAGATCAAGACGTTATCTATGCTTGCCATGTGGTGCGTAACAACTCACCGCTTTGACCAATCTAGAAGTCTCTGCGATGTTTGTGCGCGCCGGGCGTTATAATTGTGTGCTACGTGGTGTGCTCCGTGTGCGACGAAGAGTATTCTAGAGAGTCCTATTGTTGTACAAATATCCTCCTTTCAGTTAGCTCCTTCCACGATCAATCCATGCCCCTGCTGCTGGTCTTAGTCCAACAGTGACCGGCTGACGCCACCATGGAGAGGCCTCCAGCTGCTCCCATGGCTTCTCCACCTCCTGCGACTCCCTTCCTGCAAGCGCGTCAAGCGTCTTCGCCGCTCGCGTTTCTCCTCTGCCTAGCGGTCCTCGCGGATCTCGGCACCTGTGGCGCTCGGGTACCCGCATTGTGCCGAACGATAGCTCATCTTGCCCCAGTCTCGCTCTCCTCCACATCCCTTGCCGCTGGAGAATAGGCCAACCGGAGGAGACCAGTGGGAGAGGAGAGACTCTGGTGGGGATGGCGGAAGACCCGACGATGACTGCCGCCATTGACACACGATGAAAATGAGGATGTTGTCCGATGGACGCTGAAGGGGCGCATGGGTCGCTGCCTGCCTCCCTGAGATACTGGCCGACAGGAGCGTCGATGGTGCTAGGATGGAGTGCCAAGGGTGATCGATGCTCTCTTGTGGGTGACGGAGCACCTGAAGAAGAAGCATATTGAAGGGATTCTACCTCGATCACTCAAGAATCAAGATGGACCAGTACAACGTGAAATTCCCCAGCGGCCTCCGGCGTCGTCGGCGATAGTGGGTAGGGGGCATACATGACGGTGGACTCCAAGGAGTGGTTTCTTGGATTCTTGGCGGCTCGGTTCGGGCGCGACCCGTTGGGGTACTTGCAGTCCCGAGGAGAGAAGAAGCGAGCTGAGATTCTAAGGAGGAAGCGAGCTGAGATTCTAAGCAGGCCGACTCTGGCGCAGCCCACGAGCTTGCCTACGAGGAAGGCCGCTATGGCCCTGGAGTCCCGGTGACAAACCCAGGCATGACGACTACCACTAGAACCGCCGCCGTGACCGCCGACTTCCGGAACGCGCCGGCGCCTGTGTCATTGTTTCGCCAGACCATGCTGCGAGCGTGCTAAGGAGGGTGGTGACCATGTCGGAGGTGACGCTGGCATCGATGGCGAGGCTGCAAGTCTTGCCGATCTTGAGGTCAGTGGGCAGGCGAGTGAGCACGAGGGAGGCGGTGTTGGCGAGCGCGGCGGCAAGGCAGAGAAGGCCCGGTGGGAGCGCTCGTGCACGATGTTAGTTGTAGTCTGCATGACGATGGTGTGGAAGAGCATGACGAGAATGGAGGTGGAGATTATGTCGGCTTAGGTAACGTCGGCGCCGATGTGTCCATCTAGGCGCGCGACATGGTCTATCTCCACGCCGCCGATCAGGTAGGGCAGCATACGAAACTGCACCTGCACGAGGAGGATGGCCAGCTGCCCGCCACCACCATGAATCAATCGGCATTGCTGACAACAACTGTTAGGGCATGTACGATAGTCTAGACAACTGTTAGGCGTCGCTCACACAAAACCACCGTCCACATAAGCAAGACCAGTCTGCAAAACAACTAACAAGCCGGTCAGGAGGTTAATTACCTGGTTTTGGAAAGATAAGGGGGTTAAGTGTGCTAGTTTAAACTTGAGGGGTTGCTGCGTCCAAACTCTAATACTTATGGGGGTTACATGGACTTCTTTCTCACGGAAGCTATTTTTTTACACAACTACCCGTTTTACATGTTTCTCTTATTTGTATGCCACACCCTACTCACTAGAGGTACCACTCCTTTTAGTGTCACCGCATTGTGTTTTTGGTTATAATTTTATTCTTCTTTTATATTTTTCGATCGTTTCATTAAACAAATTATTTCCGAAAGAACTAATCTTCATGTGTCAGCAAACAGAGAAAATAAAAGGCTAAATAGATGAGAATTGAAGTTTCATGTGGTTTTCCTGCTATCGTGGATTGCCTATTTGCCTTTTCATCAGCTATGCTTATATATAGTTCCTAAAAGGAGTTTACCTCCGTCTTCCGATTGAAAAAGTACAAAATAATCCTATTGTTACGAGACCTTCTGATATAATATGATAGTTTCTAGTAGAGCGGGAAGGCTTAGTGAAAAGGAAAGCAAATGTACTTTCAAGAGCCGAAAGCCATTTCTCGATAGTGTTGTGAGCCCCTAGTACCTTAATTGTCGAGCTTGAACATGCTTTCTCCTTAAAGAAAGATTATCATAGAAACGACTATCGACCTCTTCCACCTGTAGGTAGTTTGAGAGAAGTTTCTTTTTAAGTGGATATAATCCAGCTTCCGCGATACCGGTACAAATCTCAGACAAGAGAGTCAAGTCTCAGAAGTATGGAACTAACTAGCACATGTTAACTTACTAGAAACGAAGTATCATGGTTTAACTCTATGTCTAAATTTTTGAAAGCACAACTGGTACAAACTATAGAAGGAACTGCTTTACCGTAGGTGACCTTCGAACTTTTTGATGAAATGCCTAACCAGGCGATGAAAAAAAATTGCCACTCCATGAGGGCCTTCAGTCTTGTGCTTGGTCTGTCCACTCAGCCTTACATTCCGCCATGCAGTTCACATCACCTTCTAGAATGTCAATCTATTTTAATTAGGCTTGGTCAACGTGCATGCATATGGCAGTGTGATGCCCTGGTCCTTAGAAAGGGCAACTTAATCCTTACTGGTAACTTTGGTAGTGAGATCTTACAATAAGCTCTATGATGTGTCAAGGTTTCACACACTAATAATGCAAGATAACACCCAATTTTTTAGTCGCGCCAAACATTTTAAATATTGATTAGTAGATTGCTATATGGCTAGGATTTATTCTTGGCGTTTTGTCCATGTTTTTTTTTGGCGACACCCATTTATTTCCACTTAATTAAGATATCTAATATTTGATCTTCCCAACATGAACAAATGAAAAAGAAACATATAGGATGACTTTTATGACTTCATTTCCATGGCTGAATTTCAAATTGTAAATTCTGAACTATATTTTTCGGTGTGTTCAAGTGTCGATTACTAGATATGCTACACCCGTACTATTTGACAAAAAGACAAAAGAGTTCCAACATTATATATTATGGGAAAGAATTGTTTGTGGTCATTGTGAGAGCTGTTTTAATGGGAGGTTCATTATGTTCAAATTTGATTTATTAGTATGGCCCTTTCTCTTCCAAATCTTCTGAATTTAATTTTTGTATGAACCTGCAGGATCGAATTCTCTTAATGATTGTGTTTGTTCTTAGACTACTAGAAACAAGTTGGAGTAAACAGATGGCTGAAGCATACAATGTTTACCTTGATCAGTTATGATTTAGTTCGTTCTCTTATTTTTCTCATGATACCATGCAACTACTCATGATACCATGCAACTACAAAAAAGAAGTAATCACATGTTGTAACACATGAAGCCACATATTATGCACGCTGCGCCATCACACCGTACCCAGCTAGGTAGTACATATTTCAGGGGCAAACCATGAGTCCATGACCTCCCTTCCCCAGTATCGGCTCCCCTATCTCCCTTCGTCAACCCTAGTGCCACCATCTCCCTTCCCCAACCGACCACCCCACCTCCCGCCTCCCTCGATTTCCGTCCCTACAAGCCACCTCCCATGATTTCTAGCACCCCTCTGTCCCTCTCCTTCCAACCGCCTCCAAATCTGGCAAAAATGGACCACCGGCGGCAGGATCCAGCGCCTGCCAAGGTGCTAGGATCAAAATCCCCCTCACCTCAACTAATTTCTCTCTCACACATCTACTCTCTCGGTAAGACAATGGCGTACTTGGAGTGGCGCTGCGTCCGGGTTCCCCAGCTACTCTGGATGGGCGCGGGAAGGAGCTATCGGGAGGGCAGTTCGGCTTGGACGGCGGTGGCAACGTCGTCCATATGTGGATGATGCGTAGTAGGATGTGGATGACGTCTAAATTTAGACCTCCATTTAGACGAGCCACTGGGAAGGCTTTTTGGCTCCACGGTCGTCTAAATTGCTTTGGACGTCCATATTGATGAGCCACTAGAGATGCTCTTAGGGACTACTTTGCCCCTAAACTCTACTGTTTTTTAAGCCACGTACCCGTGAGCCAAAAGTCCGCGTTAGTGGTTCTCCACTATATTGACTGACAATTACTTATCGTTAAAATTCTCTGTGTGGGATAGACAAAATTTGGGCGAACTAAAAAAGGCGTCGCTAGTTAAAGATTAGAACAAAAATTGGGCGAACTAGAAAAACCCGAGCAACATGAATCTAGTTTTCTTGTGGTTCTTGGGCATTCCACTCATCAGCGTGTGATGTGGTGGTACCGTGGTAGTACTACTTCCGGTGAGCTGCATTTCTGTGTAACGTGTGCCTGTCGATCTTCTCCATGTTTACAGATTACAAGAGCGAAATTGTGTCCATGACACATGAGTTGTACTTGTTGGAATATTAGGCAATTTCTCCATGAGATTAATTACCGAAATCAACATTATGTAAGCACTAGCAGATCTAAACACATGCAGTCAAACAACCACATCTAGTAAATCTGAAAATCTAGCCAGAACTAGTGCATACATAGAGAAGAATATCACGTACAGGTTGACCGGGAAGGTCGTCACCGTAGCAGCACCTTGGTCCTTGTTGATGTCGCCCATGGTGCTGATGAGGTTGTCGGTTGTTGAAGAAGAACACACGAACGGAGGCGAGCAGTCGCGTCGAGACGCTCTCCAAAAACCTTATCGCCCGTCTCCCGGTGCAGGATCTCAACGAACGGGATTTCGGAGGCTTGCTCTCCCGGATAGCAGTGCACGCAGCCGCTGGGATGGGGAAGCCTAGAGAGCAGCGCAACAAGAGGAACACACAGCGAAAGAGACTGAGAAAAGAACTGGATCATCTAGATCTGTCCGTCTCTCGCTCTATAGCCTGAGAGGTGAGCCGACCAAGTCGCCACGCGTTGGAAGACAGGGACACACGTCAAACATGCACACGAATGTTGACATGTACCCAACAGCTGGTGCACCAAGCAAAAAATTTAGTCTTCCACAAAACGAGTTTCTAACTCGAACTCGATTCACGAAACGCGCGTGCGTGCGAGGCTAGGCGGGCGGCGGAGGAGGAGGAGTGCGCATGGACTCCTTCTCTTCTCACTCACTTAATGGGAGTGAAACAGCTCACCTTATAAGATGGTCTAACTCTCTCCCAACTAGCAATGTGAGACTAAACTTTGTCTCCCACCGAGCTCCCAAGCTGCCATAGTAGATGGGCCTTGAGATTTCAGGATTTATTAGACTAAATGGGCTGTCTACATGGGCTGCAGCCCATATAAATCTAACAATCCCCCACCAGATCTCAGAGGCACATCATATGACACATTAGTTCCAATCACTATTTAATATACCTGTAGTTCAGTGGAGACTGTTAAGTTGAACTTCCACCTAGACAAAGAGATACGCTTACTACAACTAAACAATGGACTATGCCTTGAATTGCCAGTCTTGCGCAGCAAGTTTCACTCAATGCCGTTACCGGTACTTGGCTGCCCATAGGCTATCCCTCGGGTGGAGCTTATAAGTCATACTCCTTGGCCTTTCATGAGCTTCCTGGAGATTCACCCAAATCTTATACGCTATGACCAGCAGTGTAGCTCATATAGGTGTGTTCTTTCTAGATCGCTCTGTAGGACATCGTCTTTGCTCCCAAGGAGACAGATAGAACACATTAAGATTTAATCAACCTTCCTTATAGTTTGCTATGAGAGAATTGCATATGCAGTAGAGTGGGAGTCTTAAAAGTTTCTCTCAACTCAGCTGTTTTGGTTTGTTTTCCTAGGTCCTAATTCACGGGATATCCGATCACATAGGTTGGGTTACCCCCTTGACAACTCACGTGGGTCTCAAACCCATCTCCCTCGATGCATTTTCTATCAAATTTCTTGATAGTCCTTTCGTAAAAGGATCTGCCAGATTCTTAGCCGTTTGGACATAATCCAATGCTATAACTCCGGAATTTCTCAGCTTTCTGACAGACTTCAGTCTTCTCTTGACATGTCTTGAACTCTTCATATTGTCCTTAGAACTGTTCACTTTGACAATCATAGTTTGGTTGTCACAGTTCATAAGGATTGCCGGTATTGGTTTTTCAACCATAGGCAAATCTGTTAAGAGTTCACGAAGCCATTCTGCTTCGACAGTCGCAGTATCTAATGCTGTGAGTTCTGCTTCCATAATTGACCTCGTTAAGATGGTCTGCTTGCAAGACTTCCATGAAACAGCGCCACCACCAAGAGTGAATATATATCCACTTGTGGCCTTTATCTCATCAGCATCTGATATCCAGTTTAAATCACTATACCTTTCAAGTACTCTTGGATACCCAGTATAATGAATTCCATAGCTCACGGTTCCATTTAGATAGCGCATTACTCTCTCAAGAGCATGCCAATGATCATCTCCCGAGTTGGCCACAAACTGGCTAAGTTTGCTCACAGCAAACGAGATGTCAAGCTTCGTAGCGCAAGCTAAATACATAAGTAAGCCAATTATCTGAGAGTATCTCAACTGATCTCTAGCCGCCTTTTGATTCTTTCGAAGCAAAATACTAGGATCATAAGGTGTGGGAGAGGATTTGCAATCATCATATCCAAATTTTCTCAACACCTTCTTCACATAATGTGATTGCAGAAGTGTAATCCCTTTATTCTCATCTCTCAGTAGCTTGATGTGTTTAGGATAACATCAGCTTCTCCAAGATCCTTCATCTCAAAACATTGAGACAAGAAGATTTTGACCTCATTAATCGGTTTGAGACTTGTCCCAAAAATTAGTATGTCATCAACATAGAGACATAGGACAACTCCCTCACCCCCACCATGGCGGTAGTACACACATTTGTCGGCTTCATTTACAACAAAGCCCATAGATGTCAAAGTTCTTTCAAACTTCTCATGCCATTGCTTGGGAGCTTGTTTGAGGCCATATAAAGATTTCTTCAATTTACACACCTTTCTCTCTTGACCTTCTAGTACAAAACCATCAGGCTGTTCCATGTAAATTTCCTCATCCAACTCTCTATAAGCCGTCTTAACGTCCATTTGATGAACGAGAAGACCGTGTGAGGCAGCCAATAACAGTAGTACTCGAATTGTGGTTAATCTAGCCAAAGGTGAGTAAGTATCAAATAAATCTTCGCCTTCCTTTTGGGTATAGCCTTTAGCCACAAGCCGAGCTTTATACTTTTCAATAGTACCATCAGCCCTAAGCTTCTTTTTAAATACCCATTTACATCCTACAGGTTTACACCCATACGGACGTTCAGATATCTCCCATGTTCCATTAGCCAAGATGGAATCCATTTCTCTTTGAACCGCTTCCTTCCAGTAGTCTGCATCCGGAGATGCAAAAGCTTCTTAAATGGTAGTGGGAGTGTCATCCACTAGGTACACAATGAAATCATTACCAAAAGATCTTGCGATCCTTTGTCTCTTACTCCTCGTGGGAGCTTCATTGTCATCCTCATCCGAATCTGAACTCACATCATCTGATTGTTCATCAGTCTCTATGAGAGTTTCAGGTGCAGAAACTGGATCATATTCCTTATTAGATATGCTAGGCATATCTCTCACAGGAAATATATCCTCAAAATAGCATCTCTTGATTCAAAAATGGTACCGACACTCATGTTGTCCACTTCAGATTTCACCACAAGAAATCTGTAAGAAATGTTGTGAGAAGCATAGCCAAGAAATACACAATCCACAGTTTTCGGTCCAAGCTTACGCTTCTTGTTGATTGCCACGTTGACCTTTGCCAAACAATTCCAAGTTCGTAAGTAAGAGAGTGTCAACCTTTTCTTTTCCCATTCTTCAAATGGTGTAATATCTTTATTCTTAGTTGAAACACGGTTTAGGACATGACATGAAGTCAATATAGCCTCCCCCCACCATTCCTTGGATAAACCGGCAGTGTCTAACATGGCGTTAACCAAATCTGTTAGAGTCCGGTTTTTCCTCTCAGCAATCCCATTGGATTGAGGGGAATTGGGAGGCGTCCTCTCATGTATAATACCATGTTCCGAACAGAATAAATTGAACTCATTAGAAAAGTACTCTCGACCCCGATCGGACCGAATTCTTTTGATTTTTCTTTCAAGTTGATTCTCAACTTCTGCCTTATAGATTTTAAAGAAATCTAAGGCCTCATATTTTGTTTTCATGAGATATACATAACAGTACCTAGTAGAATCATCAATCAAAGTCATGAAATATTTCTTTCCACTAATTGTCAACACACCATTTATCTGACATAGATCTGAATGTATAAGCTCAAGACGTGCCAAGTTTCTTTCCTCCGCAGGCTTATGAGGCTTGTGAGGCTGCTTTGCTTGCACACAAGCATGGCACTTAGAGCCTTTGACAATAGTAAATTTTGAAATTAAACTCATACCAGCAAGCCGCGACATACAACCGAAATTAATATGACAAAGTCGTGAATGCCAAACATTAGTTTCATTACTAGTAGTGCAAACATGGTTCGCTACATCATCACAAAAGTCTACCAATGAAAAACGGAACATGCCTCCGCATTCATAGCCTTTTCCAACAAAGGTTCCATACTTAGATAGTACAACTTTATTGGACTCAAATACCAACTTAAACCCATCTTTCAGAAGACGGGATCCACTAACGAGATTCTTCTTGATAGAAGGGACATGCTGCATGTTGTTCAATTGCACGATCTTGCCCGAAGTAAACTTCAGATCTACCGTGATAGCACCAAGAATAGTAGCATGTAACCCATTCCCCATCATAGCTGAGGAATCTCGAGCCTGATAAGAGGTGAACATGGAAATGTAAGCACACACATGAACATTGGCACCCGTATCAACCCACCATTCTGTGGGTCGAAATACTGAAAAAACAGTAGGTAATAAATTACCGTATCTAGAACCTGAAGTTCCTGCATCAGTATTGCCAATGACCATGTTGACAGATTTAGAACTCTGTCCAGCCTGACCCTTCTTGCCTTTCTTCTGTGGAAAACGATGAGCCCAATGGCCAATCTTGCCACACACCCAGCAAGGTTCTTTCTTTTCCTTGTTCTGCCCCTTCTTCTTCTTAAAGTTGGTAGTCTGGCAGACTTTGTTATTTTCCTTGAACTTGTGGGCATTTTTCTGTACCATATTGGCAGCAGAATGTCCCTCGGTTCCACTAGTGTGTTTGTCTTTTGCCCTCACATTCTCTTCAACATCTAGAGAACTAATTAGGTACTCAACAGAGAGCTCATGCCTCTGATGTTTCAGAGAAGTGGCAAAGTTCCTCCATGAATGGGAAAGCTTAGCGACAATGCAGCCTATGACAAACTTGTCCAGAAGCACACACTTGAGGAGTTCATGCCTCTGATGTTTCAGAGAAGTGGCAAAGTTCCTCCATGAATGGGAAAGCTTAGCGACAATGCAGCCTGTGACAAACTTGTCCGGAAGCACACACTTGAGGAGTTCGAGTTCATTTGCCATGATCTGTAGCTCATGAGCCTGTTCTACTACAGATCGGTTTTCAACCATCTTGTAGTCATTGAACTGCTCCATAGCATACAGTTCACCACCGGCATCGGCAACACCGAACTTATCATCCAGCGCATCCCACAGTTCCTTGGCATCATGGATATGCAAATATGCATCAACCAACTTTTCTCCAAGCACACTGAGTACAGAGCCCACGGAAAGTACAGTGGCCTCCCTGAACGCTCTCTCTTCCTCGAGAGTAAGCGGACCTCTGGGAGTGCCAGCTGCAACTTTTTCTATGTCCATTGCAGTGAGCCACAAAAGGGTTTTCCCTTACCATCTCTTAAAATTAGCACCCGTAAAAGGGCTCGGTTTCAGCGAAGCAGCAAAGGCAGATGACGAAAATTGCCTAAATAAATAAGGTTTTTGGATTGTTGGAATATTAGACAATTTCCCCATGAGATTAATTAACGAAATCAACATTATGTAAGCACTAGAAGATCTAAACACATGCAGCCAAACAACCACATCTAGTAGATCTAAAAATCTAGCCAGAACTAGTGCATACATAGAGAAGAATAGCACGTACAGGTTGACCGGGAAGGTCGTCACCGCAGCAACACCTTGGTCCTTGTTGATGTCGCCTATGTTGCTGATGAGATCATCGGTTGCTGAAGAAGAACACAAGAACGGAGGCGAGCAGTCGCGCCGAGACGCTCTCCAAAAACCTTATCGCCCGTCTCCCGGTGCAGGATCTCAACGGACGGGGTTTCGAAAGCCTGCTCTCCCGGATAGCAGTGCACGCAGCCGCCGGGATGGGAAAGCCTAGAGAACAGCGCAACAAGAGGAACACACAGCGAGAGAGACCGAGAAAAGAACTGGATTGTCTAGATCTGTCTGTCTCTCGTTCTATAGCCTAGGAGGTGAGCCGACCGAGTCGCCACGCGTTGGAAGACAGGGACACACGTCAAACATGCACACGAATGTTGACACGTACCCAACAGCTGGTGCACCAAGCAAAAAATTTAGTCTTCCAGAAAACGAGTCTCGAACTCGAACTCGATTCACGAAACGCGACGCGACGCGCGTACGGGCGAGGCGGGCGGCGGAGGAGGAGTGCGCGTGGACTCCTGTCTTCTCACTCACTTAATGGGAGTAAAACAGATCACCTTATAAGCTGGTCTAACTCTCTCCCAACTAGCAATGTGGGACTAAACTTTGTTTCCCACAGAGCTCCCAAACTGCCATAGTAGATGGACCTTGGGATTTTAGATTTATTAGACTAAATGAGCTGCCTATATGGACCGCAACCCATATAAATCTAACAGTACTTTCAAGTGCAAATTTCTTTCCATCTCATAAAAAAACAAAGCTTCTTCCCCGTGAAAAAATGTTGATGGGTTGAAACAGTCACCCGACGGTTTAGGGGTGTGTCATCTTAATACTACCAAGAAAGCCTTAAAAAATAGGAACATGATTTACTAAGTAGAAGATTTATTTACGTCCTACAAATCTGGGATTTAAATCGGTAATCTGTCGCACACAAAAAATTTAGTAGATTTCATGCATGTCGGTCCTGTTTGATAGTCTACCATAATGTACGCCGACTAGTTAGTGCAAATCCCGGCGTACCCGGAACCAATCTCCTCTAACAAAATGCCATGGCCCACGGCATTTTCCCATATCAATCTTCTTCCCGCCTTGCGTGGCTCTACCCTCTCTTGAAATTCAAACTTTTTGGGGACTTTTCAAAATATTTGTTCTATAAATATTCGTGCGACCGACTTAGATTTAGGACTTAGGCGTGGTGGTAGTGGGGCGGGCGAGCAGTCACTTTGTCGTCGACTCCATCGCCGTGCTCTTCCTGTTTCAATCAAGCAGGTAATTCACGCCCAATCCGTTGACCTTCGTGCATTCTTTGTTCTCACTTGCGCCCATCAACCACACACACTCTCTCTCTCTCTCATCTATGTGCGATGGTGTGGTGAATTAGAAAACACGGAGAGGAAGCGGACCGGACGAAAGAGATCAAACTCCGAGAGTTCGTGGGATCTCGTCGGTACTGGAAATGGGCCGTGTGCGTTATGTTTGTTATGGTTCTAAAAAATATTCTGTATGTGCCCAACCCGTGAAGGTATCTGCCTGGACCGCGGGCACATGGTCGAATTTCTGTAGCATCAGCGATGCTTCATGCCGCACACGGGAATGACTTTTCTTATGGGGGAAGGGGGACTTAATAGGCGTAGATAGTACATAATAATATATAATACATGACTTTATTTCATGTCCAACACGACCAGCTGGCACCTGCACCAATAGGACAGTACCAAAAGTACAATACGGTTTACAAGACTCTCAAAGAAACATAACTCGATACAGTTGGGATACGCAACTTATACTTGCTTTACAAACCCAAGGACGAAATCAACATGCATGACACTGTGCCTGGAAGCTAGCAGTAGTAGAGTACGTAGTACGCTGCATGGTGGTGCTTCGCAGACAGCAATTAACAGCCAACTAGGCCATTGGTGGGGGCTTGTAGTCAGCGAGGTACGGCATGGTGTGAAGTCCGGTTTCCACGAGCTTCTCCACCATTTCCCACACCTTATTCTCTCTCGCCCGCTCCTCAATCACGCTGCTGATATCGTGTTGCACGTCATACCTCATGGTGCCGATGAGCTCCTCCGTCGTCGGGCCCAGGAGGGCCGCCTCGACGCTGAATGCGCCGCTGTGGCCGGTGCCAACTACACGCACCAGACTCGGGCCGCCGAACAGGTTGTGCTTGCTGGACAGGACCTCCTGGTACGCGCCGGACAGGAGCACGGCCACGTAGTAGCTGCCGAGCTTCGGGTCTAGCGGGTGCAGCGGCAGCGTATCGGCCTCTCTTATGAACTTGTTGACTTTGCCGTCGCTGTCGCAGGTGATGTCGACGAGCGTGGCCTCGTGGGTCGGTTTCTCGTCGAGCCGGCTCACCGGTATCATGGGGAACAGCTGTTCGATGCCCCAGTAGTCGGGCATCAGCGAGAAGACCGAGAGGTTCATGTGGAAGTTATAGATGGTTTCGGCTTCAGTGATGACCCTCTTGGAGAGCTTCTTGCCCAGCTTGTAAATCTCGATGCCGTGCTTCTTGATGTGCACGGCGTGGGAGGACATGGACATGTGAGCCGCCGTGTCAGTCTTGGATGGCTGCAGCTTGGAAGAGAGATCACGGATCCGCTCATGCAGCTGCTCGGTGGTGGCCTCCTCGTCATCATCTTTCGGCTCGGGGGTCGCAGAGAGCGCCTCGAGGATGATCATGGAGTGGTGCGACGCCATGGCTCGCCCGCTCTCCGTGCAGAGCACCGGGTGGGGGACGCCGTGGTAGTCGCACCTGTCCCGCACCGCCTGCACGACCTTGGACGCGTACTCCTCCAGCCCGTACGCCACTGACATGTCGGAGTCCTTTGATCGCGTCCCGTCGTAGTCCACTCCCAGCCCCCCGCCGCAGTCCAGCGTGGTCATCATCTCCGCCCCGCACTCCTTCACCAGGGTGCAGTAGATGTCGGAGGCCTCGCTAGCTGCCTTGAAGACATTGTCTGTCGTCGGGATCATGGAGCCGATGTGGAAGTGCAGCAGCTTGAGCCAGTGCAGCTTGTTCAGAGCCTTGAGCTTCGTGGCCACCTCATAAATCTTCTCCGCCAGTAGCCCGAACTTGCCGTGCTTGCCGGACGTGGAGCCGAAATGGCCATCTATCTTGGTGAGCAGCTTGGCGCGCACGCCGATGACTGGCTCCACGCCGAGCTTGCTGCTCTCCTCGATGACGATGTCCAGCTCCTCCTCCATCTCCAGCACGATGATGGCGTTCAGGCCCATGGCACGTGCCGCCAGAGCCAGCGTGATGTAGTCTGAGTCCTTGTAGCCATTACACACCAAGTAGGCTCCAGCCTTGGCCTTGGTGAGGCAGCTCATGGCGATGAGCAACTCGGGCTTGGACCCTGCCTCAAGCCCGTAGCTGTGGTCGTAGCCAAAACGAACCATGTCCTGCACGACGGCCTTGTTCTGGTTCACCTTCACCGGGAAAACGCCCTGGTAGACCGAACCGTACTGGTAGTCCTTGATGGCCTTGGAGAATGCGGCGTGGAGCGAGTCGATGCGGTGCCTAAGCACGTCGGGGAAGCGGAGGATCATAGGGAACTGGAGTTTCTCCCTCTTGTCATCGGTGCTCGTGGCTTGCTCGATGACGGAGAGCACGTCGATCTCTTGCTCTGGAAGCGTCTCGCTCCCGTAGATTCTTACGCAGAGGTGGCCGTCCTTGTTCACGGCGAAGTAGGGTTCTCCCCAGGCCTCGATGTTGTACACATCGCCGTAGTTCTTGGCCATGATAGGTGACTACATATGCAATTCCAATCAGAAAACAGAGGTCAGGTGGATCTTTTAACCCGACTGATCCGTTCGTCAAAACACACAGCAAGAAATGACCATTTGACATGGAAAAAGCTAACCCATAATTAATTTATAGCAGACGTACTAAGATGACATCTCCTGCCGGATTCCCATGACCAAAGTTATGGGTCCACCAATTGAACTCACTCGCTCACAAGAGTATGGTACAGATCCAGTAGCAATAGTACTACTCACTCCGTCTCTAAATAGATGTTTCAAAATTTTCTAATTTTGGTTGTATTTAGTATCAAATAGTGTCCAGATACATCTAAATTTAGAAAAAACCGACATTTATTTTGATACGGAGGCGGTACAAGTTATAACAGCAATGATGCACATGTACATAAAACATAACGAAGATCTAGAGAAATATAGCAGAGCAAAATTATGTACCTGTGGTACGTGGAAGAGAAGAATGTCAAGAAACGGTTCGATGGAATTTTGACCGGGAATTCATCCCTAATATATAGAGGTCTGGATTCTTGAAGAAACAAATGGAGAAAGGTTAAGCACGAGATACTTGGGGCCGCATCAACGCGTGGAGCTTGCTGGGTGGGCGAGAAAAAGGGAAATAAAATTTATTAGGACATGGATGGGTTGCGGCTTCTGCATAGCACATGTCTCTTGTCCTAGTAAGGACAATAATAGAGTGAGCATGAGCGAGAGAAAGGGAAATAAAATTTACTAGGACGAGGACATCCACCGATTCTCCGCATAACACCCATCTCTTGTCCTAGCAAGGACAATAATACAGTGAGCATGAGAAAGAGAAAGGGAAATAGAATTTATTAGGACGTGGACTGGTTGCGGCCTCACCTACCGACCCTCCGCATAGCACCAGTCTCTTGTCCTAATAAGGACAATAATACAGTGAACATGAGTGAGAGAAAGGAAAATAAAATTTACTAGGACGAGGATTGGTTGCGTCCTCCTCCACCGATTCTCCGCATAGCACCCGTCTCTTGTCCTAGCAAGGACAATAATACAGTGAGCATGAGAAATAGAAAGGGAAATAGAATCTATTAGGATTTGGACTGGTTGTGGCCTCGCCTACCGACCCTCCGCATAGCACTAGTATCTTATCCTAGTAAGGACAATAATACAGTGAGCATGAGCGGGAAAAAGGGAAATGAAATTTACTAGGACGAGGATTGGTTGCGTCCTCGTCCACCGATTCTCCACATAGCACCCGTTTCTTATCCTAGCAAGGACAATAATACAATGAGCATGAGAAAGTGGAAGGGAAATGGAATTTATTAGGACATAGACTGGTTGTGGCCTCGCCTACCGACCCTCTGCATAGCACCAGTCTCTTGTCCTAGTAAGGACAATAATACAATGAGCATGAGTGAGAGAAAGGGAAATGGCATTTATTAGGATGTGGATTGGTTGTGGCCTTGGCTACCGACCATTTGTATGGCACCCGACTCTTGTCCTAGCAAGGACAATAATAGAGTTAGCATGAGTGAGAGGAAGGGGAATAAAATTTATTAGGACATGGATTTGTCGTGGCCTCTGTAGAGCACCTGTCTCTTGTCCTAGCAAGGACAATAATAGAATCAAAATGAGCGAGAGAAGGGGAAATAAAATTTATTAGCACATGGATTGGTTGCGGCCTCACCCATCGACCCTCCGCCTAGCACCCGTCTCTTGTCTTAGCAAATACAATAATAGAGTCAGTAGCCCGCAATGTAAAGTTATAATGTCATCAAAAGAAAGATTAATTACTCATAACATAGAGTTGGATATAAGGTTAGCTATTAGGTTATTATATTTTCTTCGCTTCCTGTCTTTATCACATTTTATATTTTTACCGAGAAGCATTGGCTCTTTCATTATAGCTCATTTTTCTTCTTATCTCTCTCCTCCACATAATCAAAGATGGTATGGTAGAAGGTATACAGCTCACTGGTGTTGCCTTTAAGAACATAATCTCTATCTATACCAATATAAAAAGGCCCAATAGGAGGCAGATCCAAATGAACACAACTATCAAGCCATCATCCAATGCTTCAAAGACCACTTGTAATTAGCGCTAAAACGCTGCGGAACAAACAATCTAATCGACAATCAAACAACCCCTTTCCCCAAATCGCATAGCCCCATGAGAGCGCCACTGCCCATCCCCGACTCTGCCGCTCTCGTCCACGATGTCCCCACTATTGCCCACAACGCCTCCACCCAGGGGCGGACCTAGCAGAAAGTTTAGGGGGGGGACATATGAGTGAGGGCTCCTTATTAGTAAATTCAAGCATTTGAGGGATTTTCTTGCAGAAACGTTAAGATTTTATTACAATTCAGAAATTTGAGAGGGGCCTTGGCCCCCACGGAGCCTTTCCTGGGTCCGCTCCTGCCACCGCCCAACCTTCAACGCCATCGCCCATTCCTCACGCCACCATGTTCCAGGACACTTCCTTCTTCCACAACGGCGTGTTCTAGGATGCTGCCGTCCTGCCAGTCCCAAGGGTGTTGCCGCCTTGATCCTACCGTTCGGCGACAAGTCCCTTGCACCTAGCTCGATGGCGTAATGGTCCGCAAAGGCCACGGCTCTCGGATAAGAAGGTCCCGCATCCATGCACACGGATTCGATACAGAAATAAAATGGTATTTATGATAAGGTTTTGTTAAATATTTTTCCATCGACACCATGGAAGCTATATTGCTAGATCGTGACATTATGCCTACCAAATCTGTTTTACTACGACTTATTTTATGTGTATGAATTGAGGCATGGAAGCAAGCAAGATATGCCCTCATATGCAATTCCTGAAAGAGAAAAACTGTTGTTTATAGAAGTAACTGGTATGATTATGAAGAAGGCTGAGAACTTATATATATTTTATTTTCCTTTAACTGTCTAACCAATAGAGTTGTGCGATGCTCTCTAATCTCATTATTCTGAATTTGTGCTTATGTTGTTTCTAGAAAGCTTTTGAATTTTTCAGCTAGACGATGCTATTTAAAATTGGGAGATTTTACGGTACATTGTACTACATATTTTATGTGTAGTATAAACCGAAATCCAACGGCTAATATGGTTTGGGCAGAGTTAGATCCGTGCAGTGTCGCTGTTCTGTACGAGAATGGTCGAGCGACACCAAAACGTGACACAACTGTTTCTGAAGTTTGCTGCTCTATTTGATTCTGCCTTGTACTTCTTTAGTTTGGGCTATGGCTTATGGCCATCCGAGATACACACCACGCCGCACACAACATCTCCTGGACGCCTCGCTGACAAGGGCATCAAAGAGTAGGAGCTCCATGGATTTAGCCAAGTTTGGGAGCTCGTGAGGTTGAAGAATACTTATGTATATCAAGAAATGGTGTAAACATTTGGAGCAGATTTCATATACAGGAAACAGTTTGGTGTTCATACATTCAGTTCAAGATTTCAGAGTACATACTCGACTCGAAGTGAGAGGAGGGCTGGCGACCCCGCAGACGGCAGCTCACGCGGCCTACCTCCAGTTTTCTTTGTGGGTTGGGGGAGGCTAGGGGAGGGCGCGGGCGACGGCCGCCGGCACCATAGAGCCAGGTGCTGCCGGCAATGGCAAATTGGGAGACATGCGTGATGGGGAGCGAACTGAAGCACTGAACCATCTGAAATTGCAACCCTACTCTTCTTCGTTCTTTCTTGGACCTGACTGCGGGACTTATAACAGTGAATTGGCTAAAACGCCAATGATGCCTTGACATACAACACGGAATTCGTGGTAGTAAAGTGGATCTGAACTGTTTGATTCGGTCAAATAAATGGCCCATATTGATTATACTGATTTGATGTACTGTAAAACATCCTTTAAAATTATTCGACCCTGCTACGTTTAGACCCATCTGAAAATGTCAAACCTGGTGGACAAGGTTCGGACAACAATCATGCATTTAATTCCCGTCCGCTGTCCGAATCGGTTTCATTTCCCGGTATGGTTGTAAGAACGTGGTTGATAAGGTTAAAATGCGAGAAACTACTAAGCCAAGTGCATACACATGAAAGAACAAAAGTGCTACGTCATCATAATTAAATGCAAATATGAAACTTCAAAATGTTTTATAGATTGAATCTTTTATCCTATTTGGAATCCATTTTCAGCGTTGGATTAGTCATAACAAGATCTTCGAAACTAAATCCCGTGTTAATATGTTTCAAGAATTATTTTTCATATCCAAAAGTTACCCACATGTAACATAAAATTATCCAGGATGTACTATATAAGTTAGCCACCTGATAACACATAAATTATTCACCCCTATGAACATGTTGTGTGTTTGAACTTTCATATACATGCGAAAAATACAAATGTGAACTCCTTCGATTTAGGACCCGTTTTCATCGCGTCAATGACGACGAAGACTCGATACCCTAACACCTAGTCTACCACGTGCAAATCAAATAAGTCCATGTCACATGTAATTAACTAAAAATAGGGATAACCAAGGTGCAAAAAATACAGTGACTCACAAAGAGAAACTAAAGTTATCATAGCAAATGTACAAAAGTTACCAAAGATATAAACAAAAATTATCGATAAAAGTATGCAGCAATTACCCATATGATTAGGGATAGTTATCAAGACTTTATGTCATAGTTACCCATATAGAAACTAAAAAATTATCCACCTAAAAAATGACATGCATCTTTCTTGCATAGGATATAAAATGTTGATGTTAATTACATGACCCCAACCCCCACCAAGCCAAGTTTTTATACATACATAACGAAATTTTTATAAATTGAATTATTGGACTAGCGGCTCGACTTCATCGTCCATCACCGCTCTCGCGGCATACGTGCGACTCAACCTCGAAACGCTACCGCATCAAACATCAAGCATATTTTTTTTATAATAAATAAATAGAAACTTCTTTTGCATATATAATAAATAGGGTCTTATGCCCCACCCAACCCACCATCCTAAATCGTACTGAACAAAAAATACGTGTAATCTGTAGTCTATGGCTCCACTTCATCGCCCGTCGATGCTACCGCGGCGTATGGGTAACGAAGCCTTGAAGGTAACGCATCGACGAGCGATGAAGGTTCGGTATCTTAACACCTTATGTATTTTCAGGATGTCCTGAATGTAGTCTTTTGTCATGCAAAACGCCTCTACACAGTCTGTTTATATCGTGAATAACTTACATATTATAATATGGATAACTTGTATCCTACAACATGGATAATCCACGTGTTATAGGTGGATAACTTTTGGGTTCGAAAAAGAAGACATCAAAACATATCAACATGGAATCTAGTATTCAAGATCTTGTCGTGACTAGTCCAATCGTGAATTCGGATTATCAATCGAATAAATAATTTAAGCTATATTAAATATTGATTTTGTCAGCAATTTCGTTTTTTAGTGCATGCATGCAAGATGGTTGAGAATTAAGAAGCAGAAGAGAATCAAACACGCGGGATGTCGGAGAGCCGCCAAGTTTGAAAAACTAACGACCAATATGAGATTAGATTCCCCAGAATTATTTATTTAAGGTGGATTAGTTGTAGCCTCGCCCACCGACCCTCCGTATAGCACCAGTCTCTTGTCCTAGTAAGGACAATAATATAATGAGCATGGGCGAGAGAAAGGGAAATGAAATTTATTAGGACACAGATTATTTGCGGCCTCGCCCAATGACCCTCCGCATCCGGATATCACCAGTCTTTTGTCCTAGAAAGGACAATGATATAGTAAGCATAAGAGAGAGAAAGGAATATGTAATTTATTAGAACATGGATTGGTTGCGGCCTTACCCACAGACTCTCTGCATAGCACTTTTCTATTGTCCTAGCAAAGAAAATAATACAGTAAGCATGAGAGAGAGGGAAATGAAATTTGGTTGCAGCCTCGCTCACCGACCCTCTACATAGTACCCGTATTTTTTCCTAGCAAGGTAATGCATGAGACAGCGAAAGGGAAATCAAAATAATTAGGACTTGGATTGGTTGTGGCTTGCTTAACGACTATCTGCATAGCACCCGTCTCTTGTCCTAGCAAGGACATTAATTGAGTCAGCATTATCGAGCGAAAAGGACACGTAATTTTTTTGTATACTCTTCCCATCCAAATTAATTGACTCAGGGCATGTATAATGCGGTGATGTCAGTTTTTTCTTATGGTTGCCATGTCAGACTAGTTGGAGGAGAGAGAAATACAAAAGAAAGGTTGTCTTCTCTTAGCTAAGAGATGGTCCCTTAAAATAAGAGAAAACTATTTTCTCTATTGTACCATATGTCTCCCCTTTGCAAAACAATGTCTTACTAAAAATATTTAATTCTCATTAATTATTAGAGATCACAATAAATAACACATTGTACAACTTATATATATATTCTCTTCTCTAGATAATGTGGAGAGCTAAGAGAAGACATGCCTTCTTTTTCATTGTACATGCACTCATATGTTATATGTATCTAGAATATTTTAGTGCTAGATATATTCGTATCTAGACAAATCTGAGTCAGTTAAGGGTATGAATAATGGTAGAGAAGGCGGGTCTTTTCTTAGCCTTCCACGTAATCTAGAGAAGGTAACAAAAATAAGTTATACAATGGGTCATCTCTTATTGTCATCTCTAAGAATTAATGTGATTTGACTAATTATAGTAAGAAATTATGTTGATAAGAGAAGCCACAAGGTATAATAGAGAGAAATAGTCTTCTCTTATTTTTAAGGAATCATCCTTTAGCTAAAGAAAGTCAACCTTCTATTTCTTCATTCTCTCTCTAACTAAGCGAAAATCCGACGTGGCAATCCATAAGGGAAGGCTGACGTCACCTCGTTATACATGCCCTTAATATGGATGGGAAGAGTATTAAAATATTACTACCATTGATAAGTGCGAAAATCTCAAAATGAGTTGTCGTAGAAAAGGCTAATTAATACGAATTACGTATGCTTACTTTTGTGATTTTTGCACACGCCACAAATGATCATATTCTTATACGATAATTTGCAAGCATAAGTTTCCATTGGTCCTCTGCCCGCATGATCTCTTCAACAAATTTTAACACATATAGTACGATTTGCTAAGTTTAACAATTGGGTTCATACAATTACTACGCAGGTTCTATAACTCTCTCTTGCCATACAACATACTTATGCAGATGATGCAAGGCCATTGATTGTGCAGGGGAGGAAAAAGATTTTCCAGTTTGCTCAAATACAGTATAGCAGTATCAACTATGCATTCAATTTCGGTTGGTGACCCTTTCAACTCACGTGATATCATCACACACTAGTGGAAAACGGGCATGTAATCCCGGGCTGTAATGGGATCTAGTCCCGGTTTCGTACCCGGGACTACGAATTCAGGACTAGAGACCCCTATCTATGAACTGGGACTAAAGACCACCACGTGGCAGCAGCAACACGGCCGGGGCTGGAGGACCTCTAGTCCCGGGCCATAACACGACCCGAGACTAAAACGTTTCTGCCGCGGCAGAGAATCATGTGTTTTCTCTACCACGGCACGATTTTGTGTTTTTCTTTTTATTTTATTTTTTCCATTTCATTCCCTTTTCAATTTGTGTTTCATTATAATTTCAAACATATTTCCGTACGCATATTCTACGCCACTATGTACACAGTACACATTGATTCACATATTGAGATCATATATTACATGGAGATCACATATTGAGTTCACATATTACATGGAGGTCACATATTGAGTTCATCGTCATCCACATAATATTCTCCCCTTTCATCAATGATCTCCTTTATCATAAATCCCGTCAATTCCTCTTGAATTGCTCGTATGCGCTGTTTTGGCTCGATATTCTCCCGCAAACTGTCTCTATAAGTTGAAGCAACTCCGCGCTCACTGGTCAACTCGTGAATCTACTCGCAAACGTAGAATCCACATAAATGAGTCCGCGGTGGCTACTACAAACCCTTCACTGTTATATAAGTTAACTCATTTTGAAATCTCCTTTTATGTCCTTTCTGAACCGTGTCCAACACCTGCTCAGCAAAGAAAATGAACAAAGGAGTTATTAATTACTTAATATCAGGATATGAACGGAAGAGGCCGATATAATGCGATAATGATTAAAACTTCTTATGGAGCATTGCTTTCATGTCGCTCCACTGCTCTTGGTCCCAACTTAATGGGCCAGTGACTTCAACTTGGGACTTGAAAACTTGAATGTTTAGCAGAATCCAGTGGTACATGCGGACGTTAGAAGACATGCATAACTCATCAATTACACTTAACATCGAATAAGAAAAAAAAGAATATGTACAAGACAGAAACACTCACTTGAAGTTGTAAGGAAATAGTATATACTTACAGTAATTATACTCAATTAAAAAGGTGGATATGTCTTCGAAAACGTCGTTGGGGTGATTGTCTAACGTATATTAATTAACGATATATGAGTCAATGAACCCAACGTCATAATTTCTAGCTTTTTTGAATTCAAGCATCTTCATTCTGCATAATAGCGTACAAAAAGATATATAGTCATGATAATATATTACAGGCAATGAATAAGCTGAGCTAGACACTTAATTATAGAAATAAATCACTTACATATAGTAGCAACCGAGGATAGATTTGTCGAGGGCGCACTGATTGTATAACTGAAACAGTTCGTTCATTTGAATCTGTAGAGAGTAAGGTTTAAAGTGATGGTCCACTCTAACATCTGCCGAAATCCATTCTTTTGAGTGCTGCTTTGGTGCTTGCAGAATGTACCAGTCGTGCAGATTTCACATATGTGTTGATAGACACGTGTACTCCTCATAACTGACCAGAGGCTGCCCTTTGACATATTTCCGTGCTATCTCACCCATTGGCACTTCTTAATAGCCTAAAATTTGACCAAGAGAAATACCTGTTGTTTAGCAGCAACTTTAGCTTTGGGGTCCAATAATTGCATGTCCTTATCCATATCAACTCTAAAGTCCTTGTCGATATCAGAACTCACTATGAGCGGGGGACCGATTGATTTTGCTGTTGTCCGAGCTAGGGAATTTGCGTCCTGCATTTTGCACTTGTTTTTGTATTCTTCTTAAACTTGTCACTTCTTGCCTGCTTAATAATTTCACGGTTATAGTCTGAATGCAGATTCATCGATATTTTGGATGGTTGCCCAAGAAAGGACTTAGCCCAGTTTTTGTTTTTTTCATCAAATACCCGCGGTGGATCGGGATTTTTTGGTGTAAAAAAAGCTTTAGTGTAGGCATCCACTTCCACGGAATTTTCCTCATCAGTCCTGTCATCAGGTCTCTTGGGAAGAGCTGGCAGGATGTCAACTATCTTCGCCATACTACCTTTCTTCTGAGTGGGGCGCGGGGGAGCGACGACCCTCCGTTTTTTCAAAGATGTAGTATTGCGCGGAGGCAGAGATCGAGATGTACTCGCGCTGCAGCGATCGACATCCCTCTCGTTGAGGGGTGGAATTGGAGGTTGACAATCGTCGAGGTGTGGACTTGGAGGTTGACGATCGTCGAGGAGTGGACTTGGAGGTTGACGATCATCAGGTGGGTGGACTTGGATTCCTCGGAGTCATTGGCCTTGGCGCCGAGCCTAGAAACTTGATGTACTTCTTTTGCCATAGAATGATGTGGCGCTTGATATCTCCTAGTTTCTTATGGCCTTTAGGTGTAGCGATTTCAATCCCTAGGTCTTCATACGCCTCCACTAGGTCATCCACCGAGACAATAGCATAGCCAGGTGGAATCAAAAGTGAATGGTGGAGTGCTCCAGGTAGACAAGATAAAGTAGTGCCGATCGCCACCTTGAAGGACAGGTTGTTCATTGGCTGATGTAGATCACATTGTGTCATCCCTCTAACATCATCCACAGGATAGCGAGGCGTCGGTGCATCCTCCAGCAATGCATGATCATCAGCCTAGACATCTGTGGAAGCCACACTGCTTCTCCGCTGGCTATTATTCAATGCGGGATTTTCCTGCGGCTGAGATGATCTTTGGGTAAGTGCTTCCACTATCAACTTCTTCATCCCACCTAGTTCCTCTTCTATCTTCCCGATCTGGTCTTCCTTCTTTCTCTTACGACTTATGTAACTGTCATCGTACTCGGAAAACCCTTTCTTCCACGTAACACCGACGCCTTTGCCTCGTGTTCGTCCATGTCTTTTAGGATTCCCAAGGGCGCGTGTCAGCTCGTCGTTCTGTCTCTCGGGCCGGAACAATCCCTCTTGAGCATTGGCCATTGCTTTATCAATTGCATCATAGTGTATTAGAATTTTTTCTGGAAAAATTGTTGCCCTGTTTCTGGGTTCAACGTTCCCCCATGCCCGTATCACCAGTGCTTTGATCTCTCGGGCCATAAATCTGTACCTGGAGTGATCCATCTAGCCCTAATGTTGGACTCCATACCTTCCCACTTAGGCACGACACTCTTGTAGCCACCTGTCCCCATTTTATGGTGGTATTGCTTTTTCTCAGCATTTTTCTAATTTTTTCCGACTTGCCTTGGCTACAGAAGATAGCTTGTACTTTACAAAATCGGGTCACTATTCTCTCAATTTCTCGTATTCTCCTGTGAATTTTGGAGTTTTCTTTTTCATGACATATTTCACGTATAAAGTTTTATTGTGGTTCCGGAATAGTTCAGCCATCTTCGATAGAGCCCACTCCTTGACTCTCGCTCTTCTTTCAAGCCCACCCGAAATTGGGATAGTACCATCTGCCTCAAATTCTTCATACTCTGGAGGTAGTATGAAATGTGTTATGAGCTTCTGCCAAAGGTCATCTTTGGCATTATCGTCGACATAACTAGTGAATTCTTCACCTGCATTCGTTGGCTTATTCCATTCTTGAATGGAGATCAGGAGGTTATCCCTAGCAATCACTCCGCATTGATTTACAAACATCCTCGCGTGCTTTTATGAAGCAATCGGTTCTCCATTATCATCTATTGGGTCGATGGTGAACCTTTGATTACCATCCAACTTTTTGTTAGGGCGTCGTTTCGTTCTACTTGTCGATTGCCTCGATCCGGAGGACTAAAATAAGAAATAAAACCGATTAATATATATATATAGATCAATTAATTAATGCATCTAGTCACAAGAGGCTTAATATATATACCTCGACGATTGTTGTCGAGGGGCCATCATCGTTGTTTGTTTTCCCTTGTTTGTTTTCCCTTCATCCATATGTTCTAGCTGATGCCCATCACCGGATGGATTCAGAAATAACGATATCTCAATCTCGTCTACATAATCTTCTCCAGCACGAGGTTTAATTCTATCAATATTAATAGCTATTTAACCATTTATAATGCCAATAATATGATCGTTGTCGTTGGAGTTGGTGGTGCGCTCTATCGCTTAACTATTGTAGAAAGAAAGGTAAAACACGTTAGAAAAAGAAAGAGTAAGAAATGAGCAATGTACTAAAAAAATATTACCTTTATGTAGATATGAGCAAATAGATGGTAAAAATAATACCCTATTTTTACTCATATTTTTTTACTATTTCCTAATACTGATACTACTATTACCACTATAATACTACTACTAATTAATACAAATACTACTACAAATACTAGGAATACTACTAGAAATACTAGTAATACTACTAATACTACTACTAATTGTATGCCAACAACTAAGACTACTTCTAATTGTACTACTAATACTAATACTACTACTAACACTACTGTAATGTATCTACTCAAATCCATCAAATTTTGATGAGAAAATTTCATATCTTTTAATTTTTCTAACTCTAGTTTGGATCATCGGATCGGGAGGGCGATTGAGGGAGGGAGAGGGATGGGGTTCACCTAGGGCAATCAGTGGTGGCAGTCGGGCCGGGGCACGCGCGCGAGGACGGTGACGACGACGACGGTGACGACAACAGCGGTCGCGGTGTGGCTGGCGTCTGGGGCGCGCGGACGACGTTGCGCGGCGCGGTTGGTGGTGGTGGTGGTGGCGCAGGCTCAGATGGCAAGAATCACTATGCGCACGATTTGAGTAGCCTACCGGTGTCGGGTTTTTGTGACGCCTCCTGCGCTGCTAGATCGAGAATGAGAATGGTCTGGGAAGAAGGAGGCCGCGGAGGGTTATATAGCGCAGGCCTCTAGTCCCAGGTCATGCCATGATCCGAGACTAAAGACTCTTTAGTCCCGGGTCGTGGAATGACTCAGGACTAAACACACCCCCCTCCAACGATTTCGCGCGTGAGGCCAGACCTCTAGTCCCGGTTGATATTCAGACCCGGGACTATATGGTCTTTTGTAACTTTTGTAATTCAAAAACATTAGAACTTTGGAAATTCATAACTTCTATTTAATAAATCCTAATAATACAAATAATTTTTCTATTATTATCATAAAATATAAGGAATCTTAATATATCATCCATACATCTGTTTGCATCATGTATCAATTGTGTCATTTTCATTTCAACATTCACTATTTTTTTTGCATATTTCAATGGGGTGTTTTATGAAGCAACCACCAAAGACATAATTAAAAATGCTAATATAGGTATCTCAACCATACTAGATCATCGTACATAGACAATGTCCCAACCAAAGTATCTCAAACCTTTCCGTCCACCTCAGGTGAAAAAGACAAATTTCTGCCGAATCGGTAGAAAGTGGGTACGGTTTGAACTATAGGTACATGATCTAATGCTCATGATTTTTTGGAAAAATCATTTTTAGACTCACAATATGATGTTTCTTCTGAGATCCAATTCAAGTTTTAGCCGGCTCATCCCTCGTCTGCGTGCTCGGTGTTTTGACCATAGTTTGAAATGGGAAAATTTTGAAACAGGCATAAAAAATTCAAAAACGGTCCAAACAATATAATCGTTCACGTGGTGTCATATTATGTGACATACTTGGAAGGAAAAATACCAAACTTGGTATAATGACTGCATCTCGAAAAGTTATCAAAATGAGCTATCATGTTCGAGGTTTCATGAATTTCGGACCAAATAAACAATGTTATGGCCAGAATTGCGGTATAGTTTGTGATAGTGTGCCCATATTGTGCACGTACGTGTATCTTTTGATGGCGAACAATGTTGCAGGAGGAAGTTTTCCTTTTCGTCGTACGGAAAGCCATTTTCCATTTTTACGAGTGCTAAAAATAGGGTGTTTTGTGAAGCAACCACCAATGGGCTAATTCTAAATTATACCACCCCATTTTTCAATAATACTAGACCACGTTAGATAGACGATGTCCCAACCAGGGTATGTCAAACCTTTCCGTCTATCCCGAGTGAAAAAGACAAATGTCTGCCGAATCGGCAGGAAGTGAGTCCGGTTTGAACTACACATGATTTTTTGGAAAAATAATTTTTAGACTCACAATATGATGTTTCTTGAGAGATCAATTCAAGTTTTAGCGAGGCTCATCCCCCATCTGCATCCCCGCCGTTTTGACCATAGTTTGAAACGGGCATAAGAAATTCAAAAACGGTCCGAACAATATAAATCGTTCATGTGTTGTCATATTATGCGACATAGTTACAAGAAAAAATACCAAACTTGGTATAATGATTGTATCTCGAAAAGTCATTCTCAAAATAAGCTATCATGTTTGAGGTTTCATGGCTTTCGGATCAAATGACCAATGTTATGGCTAGAATCATGGCATAGTTTATGATAGTGTGCCCATATTGTGCACGCATGTGTATCTTGTGATGGTGAATAATGTTGTAGGAGGAAGTTTTCCTTTTAGTCGCACGAAAAAGCCATTTTTAATTTTACAAGTGCTAAAAATGGGATGTTTTATGAAGCAACCACCAAAGGGCTAATTCTAAATGATACCACCTTTTTCTCAAAAATACTAGACCACCTTACATGAACGATGTCCCAACCAGAATATCTCAAACCTTTCCGTCCATCCCGGATAAAAAAGGCAAATATCTACCGAATCGGTAAGAAGCGAGTCCGATTTGAACTACAGGTATATGATCTAATTCTCATGATTTTAAAAACAAATCATTTTTAGACTCACAATATGATAGTTTTCAGAGATCCAATTCAAGTTTTAGCGAGCCTCATCCCCATCTTCGTTATTGTATAAGTATATCAAAAATCATTTTCATTTTTTAAACTATTTTCGAACAAATTTTGTTAAATGGTCCGGTACCCAAAATAGGTGCACTTACTGTGTACTAACAACATATAAAAAATTTGGATCATTTTCACTTTATTTACTTGTCGAAATCTAAAAATTTGAATTTTGAAAATTTTACATGCTCTAATTTTTGAATTGGACAAAACAATTAACATGAAAAATGTGGAGATTTTAATTATTGATCTAGCAGTGAAAATCTCATTCCATTCTAAGCTCTAAAACTCTAAAATTACACATTTCAATTTTTAATAACTTTTTGCATAATCAAAATTCGCCTAAAATTATACACCTAAAATCCCATGTACACACCTAAAATATTCCTCTAGTCCCGAGCCGTATTACGAACCGGGACTACAGGCTCTGGCACGCGGGACTGGATGGCGCGAGCCCTCTAGTCCGGGGTCGTATTACGAACCAGGACTAGAGGTACAGAACGATCCGGGACTGGAGCTGCCCTAGCCTCCTAGTCATTGGAGTCGGGACGAACCGGGACTAGTTCTCACACTAGTCCCGGTCCGTAACCCACACGGGACTAGAGACATCATTGGATCCGAACCGAAGCCCTTGTTTCTAGTAGTGTCTGTTCTTTCTAGAAAGCTTTTGGATTTCAAATTAGATGATGCTATTTAAAATTGGGAGATTTTATGGTACGTTGTACTACATATTTCATGTGTAGTATAAACCGAAATCCAAAGGCTAATATGGTTTGGGCAGAGTTAGATCCGCGTGTTGTCGCTGTTCTGTACGAGAATGGTCGAGCAACACCAAAACGTGACATAACTGTGTTTGAAGTTTGCACCCTGTTATTTTTCTAGTGACCTTTGCCTTCAAGTTTCTGCCTTGTACTTATTTAGTTTGGGCTATAGCTTATGGCCCTCCGAGAAACAGACCACACCGCACACAACATCTCCTGGACGCCTCGCTGACGAGGGCATCAAAGAGTAGTAGCTCCATGGATTTAGCCAAGTACGGGAGCTCGTGAGGTTGAAGAATACTTATGTATATCAAGAAATGGTGTAAACATTTAGAGCAGATTTCATATACAGGAAACTGTTTGGTGTTCATACATTCAGCTCAAGACTTCAGAGTACAGACTCGACTCGAAGTGAGAGAAGGTCTAGCGATCCCGCAGATGGAAGCTCATATGGCCTACCTCAAGTTTTCTTTGTGGGCGTGGGCAACGGCCGCGGGCACCATACAGCCGGGTGCTGCCGACAATGGCAAATTGGGAGACATGCATGATGGGGGAGCGAACTGAACCACTGATCCATCTGAAATGGCAACCCTACTCTTCTTCATTCTTTCTTGGACCTGGCTGCTGGACTTCTAACAGTGAATTGGCCAAAACGCCAATGACGCCTTGACATACAACATGAAATTTGTGGTAGTAAAGTGGATCTGGACCATTTGACTTGGTCAAATAAATGGACCATATTGATTATATTGATTCGATGCACTGTAAAACATCCTTTAAAATTATTCGACCCTGCTACGTTCAGACGTCCGAAAACGCCAAACCTGGTGGACAAGGTTCGGATAGCAATCATGCATTTAATTCCCGGGCGTTGTCCGAATCAATTTTATTTCCCGGTAGCTAGGGCTGTAAAAACGTGGCTGATAAGGTTAAAATGCGAGAAACTACTAAGCCAAGTGTATAAACATAAAAGAACAAAAGTGTTTACGTGATCATAATTAAATGCAAATATGAAACTTCAAAATGTTTCATAGATTGAATCGTTTATCCTATTTGGAATCCGTTTTCAGTGTTGGATTAGTCGTGACAAGATCCCGAAACTAAATCCCGTGTTAATACGTTTCGAGAATTATTTTTCGTGTCGAAAAGTTACCCACCTGTAACACAAAAATTATCTAGTATGTACTATATAAGTTAGCCACCTGATAACATGTCAGTTATTCACCCCTATGAACATGTTGTGTGTTTGAAGTTTCGTATACGTGCAAAAAATAAAAATCTGAACTCCTCCGATTTAGAACCTATTTTCATCGCGTCGATAACGACGAAGACTCGGTACCCTAACACCTAGTCTACCGCATCCAAAACAAATAAGTCTATCTTACATGTAATTAATGAAAAATAGGGGTAACCAAGGTGCAAAAATACAGTGACTCACAAAGAAAACTAAAGTTATCATAGCAAATGTACAAAAGTTACCAAAGAGAGAAACAAAAATTATCCACAAAAGTATACAACAATTACCCATATGACTAGGGATAGTTATCAAGACTTTATGGCATAGTTACACACATACAAACTAAAAATTTATCCACCTGAAAAATGATATGCACCTTTCTTGCGTAAGGATATAAAAATGTTGATGTTAATTACATGAACCCAACCCCCACCAAGCCAAAGTTGTATTATACACACATAACGAAATTTCTATAAATTGAACCACTGGACTAGCGGCTCGGCTTCATCATCATCGCCCGTCGCCGCTCTCGTACGACTCAACCTCGAAAGGCTACCGTGTCAAACATCCAGCATAATGTTTTTTTAAAATTAAATAGAAACTCTTTTTGCATATATAATAAATAGGGTTTACGGCCCACCTAGCCCACCAACCTAAATCGTACTGAACGAATAATGTGCGTAATCTGTAGTCTATGGCTCGGCTTGATCGCCCGTCGACGCTACCGCGGTGTATGGGTACCAAAGCCTTGAAGGTAACGCATCGACGAGCGATGAAGGCTCGGTATCTTAACACTTTACGTATTTTCAGGATGTCATGAATGCAGTCTTTTCCCTTGCAAACAAGCCTCCGCACAGTCTGTTTATATCGTGGATAACTTACATGTTACAATATGGACAACTTGCATCCTACAACATGGATAATCCACGTGTTATAGGTGTTACAATATGATTGTGTCTCGCTAAACGACCATTTGCATAGCACCCATCTCTTGTCCTAGCAAGGAAATTAATTGAGTCAGCATTATGGAGAGAAAGGGAAATGTAATTTATTAACACGTGGTTTGGTTGCGGCCTCGTCCACCGACCCTCCGAATAGCACGTGTCTTTTGTCCTAGCAATGACAATAATACATTGAGCATAAGCGAGGAAAAGGAAAATGAAATTTATCAAGACGTGGACTGGTTGCAGCCTCGCCCACCGACCTTCTGCATAGCATCCGTTGTAAAACATAGTTTCATTCACACTTTCTTTAGTATTGTAACTATGCGTGATCTTGATCTTGAGAAGTTAGACATCAAGAATGTTTTTCTGCTTGGAGAGCTTGAGGAGAAAATATGCATGGACCAATCAGAATGGTTAATAGTGTCTGGTAAAGAGGATTTTGTGTGTAAGTTAAAGAAATCTTTTTATGTCTTAAAGAAATCTCCAAGACAGTGGTCTAAAAGATTTGATTCATTTATGATCTCACATGGCTTTGAGAGGTCTCAATATGATAGTTGTGTTTACATTAAGTTTGTTGATGGATTACCTATATACTTGTTGTTATATGTTGATGATATGTTAATTGCTGCCAAGTTAATGAAAGAAATCACTACTTTGAAGGCACAACTAAGTATTGAGTTTAAGATGAAGGATATTGGTGCTGCTAAGAAGATCATTGGTATTGAGATTACCCGAGATGGAAAATATGGTTTCTTATTTCTTAGTCAACAAAGTTACATTAAGAAAGTTTTCATCATTTTAATATGGATGGTGCCAAGTCAGTTAGTACTCCTATTGCTTCTCGTTTTAAATTGTCAGTTTCACAATGTCCTATTACTGATGAAGAGTTTGAGTAAATGTCAAAGGTGTCATATTCTTGTGTTGTTGGTTCTTTGATGTATGCCCATTGTTTGTTTCCATCCTGATTTATCATATGATATGAGTTTCATAAGTAGATACATGGCTAATCTTGGTAAATTACATTGGAAGGTTGTTCCAGTGGCATTTCAAGTACCTTCTTGGCACTTCCAATACTTGTTTGAACTTTGGCAGGACCGGTGAAGGACTTGTTGGCTTGTGGATTAAAATTTTGCTGCCGGTTTGGGTAAGAGAAGATCCCTCACAGGTTATGTGTTTAATATTGGTGGTTGTGTTGTTAGTTGAAGGCTATGTTGTAGGCTGTTGTTGCACAATCTACTACTGAAGCTCAATACATGGCTATTGCTGAAGTTTGCAAAGAATCTATTTGCTTAAAAGGTTCGTTTGCTGAGCTTTGTGGAGATTTTACCTTACTTTATTTTATGACAGTCAAAGTTCCATATACCTTACAAAAGATCAGATGTTTCATGAGAATATTAAGCACATTGATGTCAAGTACCATTTTGTTAGAGATATTATTGCTCAAAGTAAACTAAAAGTATGCAACATTAGCACTCACGATAATCTTGCTGATACGATGACTAAACTTATTCTAGTTGCTCTGTTTGAGATATGCTCAAACTTTGTTGCTTTAAATGATTATCCCAAGTGGCTATTGGCAAAAGTATTTGTTTTATTTGTTCACGAACATGGCTGTTGTTGATGCTACAAGAAAGAATTTGTCTTAAGGTGGAGTTTGTTGAAGTATGATCCAAATTCATTAAGTAATCTAAGTTTTGACGAGCGGAGCGAGGCCCGTCATGGTACGGATCGTTGAAAACCTAGGTTTCCACCGATATATATATATCTCTTGTAAGCCTCATCTGGGATAAGTTGCATAATCCACAGCGTTGTGTAAACACTCCCCGTTATAGGAAAGTTTCGTTGACTGGCGCCCGTGGTTTTTTCTCTCTTTGTTGGAGAGGTTTTTCCCTGTTAAATCCGTGTCTCCTTACTGTGGTTTTATTTTCGTTCAACGTTATCTTCTTGTTATCTTCTTGTCACGTTTATAACATTACTTGCGGACCATCGAGTCCACCCTGACGCACCACATCCAGCCCACCCTGATGCAGTGCCCTTTAGTGATGGTAAGTACGCCGTTAATTTTGTTTTGACCCTGATACATGTGCACCACGGTCGGCCCATTGGGCTCTGGCCCTGAAAAAGACGACGCCCAAAAAGAGAACATTGATAGGGAAGTGAGGACCTTGAGAGTGAGGAGCAGACCGATCCCAAAATCAACGAGGATCTCAACACACAAGAGGACGGCCGGGGTTGGCGGTGATGAATTAGTGGCTCCCCTGACAAGATTAAGAATCACGCCGAAGGTATGTTCTACGCCTACGGCAGCTACGCTTCGCTTTCGGCAAAGACGCCATCTTAGTACACCAAGGTCCGTTGCCATCTTTAGCACACAAGAGTTTTCCTCTAGCAATTACTCCGGTGAGGAGCAACCACCGTCTCGTTAACCATGCCGGTGATGCCGCGTCGGCCGCGGAAGCAGGTAAACACGTAAGCATCCTACGGGAGCAAAGGTTGCCGTCGAGGTCTAACAGATTGGAGTCATGCCAGGGGGAATGATGGTCGTGCAGTTGTGCTACCCGTCCTTGGCTCGGAGATGATAAGACTTTGAGCATGTAGACATGGCGGAGGGGGGGTGGGGGTGAGTCGCTGTGCGATTGATTTTTGTACTGAATGGAGTCCAGGATTACAAGGGTCCTGTATTTGCCATGTATTCTCAGTTTTTTTGGCAATGAAAAAATAAAGACGTGGACCCAAACGGGAGAGAAGCTCCTGGGCGCATGGATGGACGCACGGCTTGGGCACAAGCAAGCCGACATCGTCCCATACAGACGCATGCGCGTGCGCTCGGCGGATAAAAGAAAGGAATGCTATATGCCGTCTGATGGCGGATAGCGCCACACAGGGTGCAAGCCCCGTTGGGCCAGCCCAATTCGCATTAGGATTTTTCCTTTTACGTATCTTTTTTTTATCTGTTTTAGTTTTCTATTACTTTTTCGGTTTTCCTTTTTTCTTTTTTCTTTTTTTATTTATGTTTTCTAAAACATCATTAATTTTTTAAAGATGTCCATTATTTTTAAAAAAATATTATGCTTTTCTGAAATTTGGTTCATGATTTTTAAAATTGGTTCATGATTTTTGAAACTTGGTTCATGATTTTTTGAATTGGGTTCATGATTTTTGAAGTTTTGTTCATCTTTTTTATTTTTATTTTATGGTTTTGAAATTGTTTCATGTTTTTCTACATTTAGTTTATGATTTTTTAAATGGTTCATGATTTTTGTGAAGTTGATTCATAATTTTTCAAATTG
Organism: Avena eriantha; assembly: GCA_910589775.1. Lineage (NCBI taxonomy): Eukaryota > Viridiplantae > Streptophyta > Magnoliopsida > Poales > Poaceae > Avena > Avena eriantha. The sequence continues at coordinate 31,312,259 of OU342741.1, forward strand.
GTTCATAATTTTTTAAATTGGTTCAAAATTTTCAATTTTTTGTTCATGATTTGTGGGAAAAAATAATTTTGAAATTTGTTCATGATATTAAAAAATCTTCAAAATATTCACAGTTCTTATTATAACAAATGTTCAGAGTTTAAATAAACTACAAAAAAAAGATAGAATAGAAAAAAAGGAAACTCGTCACGTGGGCCGGCCACTTACCCTGCCCTTGAAGCGACGTATAGTAGCGCCCGATAAAAGAGGGGCCTAGACTCTCGACTAGCCACGGTGCTTGCCGCCCTAGTCGAAAGCTTCCCTAGATCACATCTCCTAGTCCAGCCCCACCACTGTCACAGTCAGCAACCATGTCAAGCATGCCAGCCTAGGATTGTCCCGTGGTCTACTTCGCCGCGGAGTTCGGCAATGAAAGAATCCGCAACATCATCGACGAGAACCGGCACCTCACGCCGCATGAAACAGCCGATCTCGAGGTGGGTTTCAATGGAGTCGCTTCCTGTCTAATCAGTTTCTATTCCTTCGTTTAGTTGCAACCAGTTCGTCGGCTGGGTGCAATTAACTATTTTGTTCTTTCCTTTGGGTGCATATATATATATATCACCGATCTATGTTCGTGACGTTACGGGATTGGGATGTTGGCGTCACTGCTACTTTTGCTTTTATCTAATCAAAATTCATGTTCCCCCGACGTCCATCCATTCAGAAAGTTCTAGCTTAGGACGCTGTTAGGCGACCAGTCTTCACTGATGACGATGACGACAACTCCGAGGAGGATGACCCCCAGGACGGCACACGATTCTACCAGGACGGCACAACATATAACACATTCCAACATCAAATGGTTGTAAAAAAATTCGCAACTACCATGGACGGCGGAGCATGTTGCTCCATGAAAATAGTCTAGCGGTAGGAAACACGAGCTCCACCTCCATCAACAGCCAGACTCTTGCCTAGAGAAGCACTGCTACGTGCTCCCCCTTAGAGCATCTATAGCAGATACCGCATATTATCGACACGCAAAAGTCACAAAAGTCGTATACGGTAAACTACAAACCAGGTTTTTGCACTAGTAAAAAAACTAGCTTTCGTTCTGAGCGGCCCAAAGTATTAGTCCCGGTTTCACCACGAACCGGGACTAATGCTCGCATTTGTCCTGGTTCGAGCGGCATGCTCGTATTTGTCCTGGTTCGAGCGGCCCGAGCGTTGCGTGGGAGCCGGGGGGCATACGTCCCGGTTCGTCAGGGACTATTTGTCCCGGTTGGTATTACGAACCTGGACTAAAAATCGTGCACCAGAAATGTGGCCCACCACACACCTTTAGTCCCGGTTCGTAATACCAACCGGGACGAATAATCCGCCTATAAATACGCCGCCCCATCCAGTCCTCCCTCTGTTTTTTATCTTGGTGGAAGGAGTGATGTGTGTGTGCTAGTTTTTTTCCTATGCACATTAGGTGTTCGACGAAATGTCTGAGAGAATGATACCGGTTGATTTCACACAAAACAAAAATGATATAAGGTGCCCGAGCCACACTTAAGCCTTTCTCCTCTTTCTTTCTTTCTTTCTTTCTTGATCGAGGTTTGCAACCTTATCCTTCATCTGTCATTGATATAATAATGCATGTGTCGACGTAAAGTGGTCATCTCACTATTCATTATGTTCTGTAATGATGCAGATAAACCGGCGGAGATGGATGTACGGTGACCGATGTAAATCCGTGTACATTCAAGGCATGGATAAATTTATCGATGTGATGTGGCTAAGGCAAACAAAGAGAATAGATTTATGTGTTGTCCATGTGTTCAATGTAAGAACATCAAGGAGTACTCTTCCTCGAAAATCATTCGTGGCCACCTGGTTCGGAGAGGTTTCATGCCCAGCTATAATTGCTGGACCAAGCACGGAGAAAGAGGGGTTATGATGGAAGACAATGAAGAAGAAGAGGATGATGACAACTATTGTCATATGTTCCCTAAATACAATGATACTGCAATGGAAGAGAATGAAGAAGAAGGAGGTGAAGAACAGGCATCCGATGAGCCCGTTGATGATCTTGGTTGAGTCATTTCTGATGCAAAGCGAGACTGTGAATCAAAGAAGGAGAAGTTGAAGTTGGAGGGCATGTTAGAGGATCACAAAAAAATGTTGTACCCAAATTGCAAAGATGGCAGCACAAAGCTCGACACCACACTGGAATTGCTGAAATGGAAGGCAGAGACTGGTTTATCTGACAAGAGATTTGAGAAGTTACTGAAAATAATGAAGCCGAAGCTTCCAAAGGATAACGAATTGCCCGAGAGTACTTACGAAGCGAAGAAGATTCTCTGCCCTCTAGGAATAGATGTGCAGAAGATACATGCATGCATTAATGACTGCATCCTCTACCGCGGTGAGGAGTACGAGAATTTGGATAAATGTCCGGTATGCACTGCACTACGGTATAAGATCAGACGAGATGACCCGGGTGATGTTGATGGCGATGACGAGCCCCCAGGGAAGAGGGTTACTGCTAAGGTTATGTGGTATGCTCCTATAATACCAAGGTTGAAACGTCTATTTAAAAACAAAGAACATGCCAGTTTGTTGCGATGGCACAATGAAGACCATAAGAAAGATAGGAAGTTGAGACACCCCGCTGATGGGTCGCAGTGGAGAAAAATCGAGAGAGAGTTTCCGAACGTTACAGGTGACACGAAGAACTTATGGTTTGGTCTAAGTATAAATGGCATGAATCCTTTTGGGGAGCAGAGCTGCAGTCACAACCTGGCCCGTGACTCTATGTATCTACAACCTTCCGCCTTGGATGTGCATGAAGCGTAAGTTCATTATGATGCCAGTGCTTATCCAAGGCCGGAAGCAACCCGACAACGACATTAATGTGTACCTAAGGCCATTAGTTGAAGAACTCTTACAGTTGTGGGGAAAACTAGGTGTATGTGTGGGGGTTGTTCGTCCACGGTACCAAAGTTGGCAGGCCAGCGCATGGCGGTACCTAAGTTGCCTGAAATTACCGCGTTTCGAAAAGTTGGGCCGCCAACTACTGAGAGGAGCCATTTCGAGGCAAACTCATCTCACCCCTGCCAAATTCAAACATTCCGTTAAACTGCCCCGTGAAGTAGACGGTCGGGACCCTCATGCCGGTCATCTGTCCATGATGCGGGCGCCAATGCGGCAACCTCGTAGGCAAATCGAGTAGCTAAGTGGATTGGATGCATTGACCAATTTCACAAATCCATTCCCAACTTTCCCCTAGCACCGGCAGCGTCGGAATCCACCCTCCAGGCAGGACGATCCCTTCGGACATTTGACTTCCGGCACCAAGTTGCTGCGCCCAGTCGCTGATCCTGAGCTCCAATGGCACATGCCGTAGCCGCCGTTGCGAGGCTCTAGCCCGCCTCCGCCGCCGACGAGCCGAGCAGCTCGGAGGATGGCAGATCCTACTATCAAGAAAGAAGAAGTTCTGTCTACAAGAGGGTGAGCTACCCTTCTCTTTGCTATTCGCACTAGTTAGAACTGCTAGCTGACTACTGAACCTCAAATTGTTTGTTAGCCCAACGCTGACAAACATATTTTTTCCACAGTTTTCTGTCAAGTGGGATCTGCGCGGACCCTCCTTACCTGGTTACGGTAGTCCTCTATAGGTACGACTCTAAGGGCAAGAGGTATGGACACCATTGTTTCATGATGGAAGAAGCGCCTGCGCAAATCTGCACTATATCTGGTATGGTTGCTACTCTGCGTAATCATGTTGAATTATGGCCGAAGCAGACTGCAAAGTTTAGCTTCATGGATGAACGTGGCATCATGGTTCCTATAACGTGTGACAGTCAGCTAATTGGGTTGATGAAAAGGTATGCTTCGGCTGCCATGTTTGAGCTGAAATGTGATGTACTGGATGTGGAAGCTGCTGCAACTGGGAGTCACCCTTCTATTCTTGGACAGGGTGGTTGCTCGAACCCAATTAGCTCCTGGTAAGCAAAGATCTCTTGGGGTTCGCATGTTTGTGCTGAATTGTAATTTTTGTTTTATTTACTCTGTAGATATTGGACAGTTATGCAACAGTCTTGTTTCTTTGACAGGAAGGGCCGCAAGGTTAAAAACATGACTGCCAGGTCAGTCATTTTGCTGCCCGAAGAAATTAAAAATGAGTGGAAAGATGTCATTTTGCTGCCCGAAGAAATTAAAAACGAGTGGAAAGATGATGCTGGACACGATGCTGGTGCCCATTGTCCCGGCGATGCAGAGTACGTGAAGCTAAGAAAATTGGCATCAAGGAAGAGAAAGATGGTAGGAAATGAAGAAGCCAGTGGACGTGAAGGCTTGGCACCCAGGCTACGGAAGAAGGCTGCTGGCAATAAAGATGCATAGTAATGTGTTGAACTTGAACCTATATATGTAATTCTGTTAAATTCTAATCGCTCTGTGTGTGGCACGTTGGTGGGCGAAACAATCTACCCATGTTCTCTGAGTAAAATGTACCGCGACTTAGGGTTTGGAAACGCCCGAGTCAGTAGTTGAATCCGAAATTGTGATTGTGCCACTGCTATCTGAAAACAAGAATCCACCGGTTACACGATTGCTGAGAGGCAGGAGGTCTCCAAATACGACGGAATGTAAGTGGCACAAAAATAAATTATTTAAGCTGCCACACTCCACGAAGCAACAACTTATTTCAAATGCTGCACAACGACGTGGCAACATAAACATCAATGTTCTCACCGATAATGCCCAGATGAGGAGGAAATCGGTACCACTTTCTGGCCTAATCTTGAGCCCGTCTATCTCACCGCCTCTCTGCTCCTGCATCCCCTGCATCTGGCGAAGCTCCCGGATCTCTAGGAACCGGGTGTACATGCTTCCACTTTATAAATTGTGGTTGTGACATTTGCATGCGGCATAATCCATGTAGATTACGTTTAAACAAACCACCAACGTCAGAATACACTAGTAGAAAATGTGTCTTTGGTCCACGGTCACGTTCCCAATCCGGGACAGAGATCTAAATCGAGGCAGAAATTGTTCTAAATTACAAATTCTTCCACAAATTAATCGAGATAGAGATCTAAATCGAGGCATTTCATTACTTCAACCATAAATTCTTCTAAACACTAGTCAACAATTAATTCAACCACTAGTCAACAATTTCACTTCCGCTGCCACTGTCCTCCGACCCGCTGGCTTCCTCGTCACTGTCGGACAAAACCTCCACGATGTCGCATTGTTCGCGAGACGGAGCACCTCTTTGCGTCGAGCGGCAGCAATGACGGTGTACTTGGTCCGTCTAGGGACGAACCAGAACCTCTCCCGCCCGTCTCGGTTGCAGAGATCCGGTGCACCACGCGCCCGTCAATGATGCGGTTGCCAATCTTGGCCTTCCACTTCTTGTTGAACAGCGCCGGACAGTACGGGCTGGCCGCCGCGTACCAGGGCAGCGCCCTCTTCCACGCGGGCATCTGGCAGCAGCGCGCCGCGATTTCGCTCTCCATCTCGGCTCGGCCAGGGAGCGGAGCCACTGGCACCCCCGCAGAGGTGATGTGCCTTCCGTGGGGCACCTTCGCGGCTGGCGGTGCGAGGATGTCGAAGTTCGAGAACATCACCGCCTCGTACAAGTTCAGATCGGGCATCTCCATGGCGGCATGGTGGAGATTGGAGAGGACGAGGGGATGGACGACGAAGCGACGCGCTATGGCGCCTCCTATTTGGTACACGAGGACGACGAAGCGATGGGCGAAATATCCAAGGGGCATTGGTCATACAAAAGAAGTAATATGGGGTCAGACAAAAGAAGTAATGCAGGGTCAGAGCAATTTTTTTCCTCCCTGGAATCCAGGACCAATAGTTTAGACCGCTAGGTCAACAAGTACAAATATTACAACTTAAAAAGGCACGAAGCTTAAGCTAAATAAAACTAGTTATCACACATCTCCTGGATCTTCCTAATCTTGGCCCGATGCGCATCTTCCTGCGAGAGCAAGAATCGAATTGTCTGCTCATTCCTTTGAGCATCTTCCTTGCACAGCTTCAATTGTTTCTCTGCATTTTTCCTCATGCACTTGTCAATACTCGTAGTTGTGTACTGCAGGACTTTGGCCTGGTGGAGATCATTCCTTGCTTGAGTCAGTTCTTGCTCTGCTTTAGCCTTCAGGGCCAACGCCGCGTCCCTCTCCTTCTCGACTTTGATAAGCTTGTCTTGCACCCACCTGAGATCTCGCTTATGCTTGGTGTCGTGGTGGTGTCACGGCAGATGCCATGGATAGGCTAAAGGTGGGGACTAAATGCACTAGAGGAATCTAGGGAGGGATAGTGTAGTGATTCTACACATAGAAGCTTTGTATTGTTCAATGAGATTCCAAGGTTACAAGTGCTCCTTGAGATGTATTGGGGAGAGGAGGAAGAAGGAACTCTCTTACTCTCACCACACGCTAGCTCTCTGGAAAACTAGTACTCAACCAGTAAAAACCAACCCACTCGAGATCAACCCCTTCTATAGAGGCCCTAGCCCTCCTTATATAGGGGTAGCTAGGTCTCCAATTAGGGCATACGTGGAGGAATATTCCAGGGAATATGCCTCTTCCCAAAATAGAAAACCGGCCGGGTCACTTTTCCCCAACGTAAGCCATGCAGATGCTTCATGAGCCTCTGTGGCGCCTGCGGCATCCGACATAGGCATCGTCACCCTTGTCGGCCACGCCTCGGTGGTCCTAGCCTCTGTCCGCTTCGCTCACGCTCTGCGTACAATGGCCACCTTTTGACCAGCGAGATACCTTCCTTCTCTTGCAAGCCAGATATAACCCGGATCATGCCTGGTTAATCCGGCCACACCTGTACCTGCATACAAGTTAGATATATCCTGCCGACATACGACATAAGTCGGCTGAGACCCAGTTAGGTGGACATCCCCTGGTCCGGGTTACTCTGTGATTCGGCCTGCCTTGAGGTGACTCGGCCAGCACTTGCTTTGACCTTGCCGTACCTCGGCTAACTCGGCCTTTATACCCCGGCGTGACCCTACCCGGGGGTATCCCCCCAACATTAGTCCCCGAAGCTGGTGCGGTCTTAGCTGCCTTAGCCGCTAAGGCCACAGCAGGTTCAATTTTACTGAGCTTCTTGCTCCTTTTCCGAGTTACCTCCTATCTCGGATTCCATAGGTTTACTTTCCCTTGGCACATTCCGAGCTTTCACTCACTGGCCGGGTCACCTCATACTCATCCGAGTCAATCTTCCTTCTCTTGTACGCTTCCCCATGTGGAGGGTAATCGTTACTTTGCCTCATTTTAAGGGCCTGCGCCAGTAACCGCCGCAGTTATTGTCAGAAATTTACTGTTGCGCACGTCACATCGTGTCTGTCTCCTCGTTAACTGTATCACCACGTCACGTCGTGGGATCTCCTGTGCCATGTGGCCCTTCCTGTGGCTCGTTTCTGATTGGTTGATCCGGGTCGTACACGGCCACACCGTGTGGCCCGTCCGCACAGCGTGATCCCACTACCCCTCTAGGGCGTGGTTAAATAGGGGAGGGATGCGCCCCTTGGGTCTTTTCCCCACCTTAGCGCCCCTCTGCCTCTTCTTCTTCCTCTTCCTCTTCAGCGACAGTGCCTCCGCCGCAGCACTTGCTTAGCCGCCATGCCGCCGCTGCACCGTCCCTCGTGTGCCAGCGTCGCCGCCCCTCTCGCACATCTCCTCCGCCACGGGTCCACGTCAGTCTAGGCCACTTCTCCCCACCGCCGTTAGGGCCAGTGAGGACAGCGATTTTGAGATGACAGAGGAGGAAGTTGCCGTTGCGGAGCAGGAAATGGAGGAGGAAGTGGGGAACGCCGACCACGGCGCTTGGGCTGGGTCCTGGGTGTTCCAGGACGACCTCGATTGGTTGTACCGCACCCTGCGTATTCCGGAGGGCGTCATCGCCCGCCTCGCTGCCAAGGAACTTGCTCCCTCACCCAATCCGGGTGAGTTTGTAGTATTCCTCTCCTACTTCCAACATGGGTTCGGTCTCCCTGTTAGCGACTTTTTCCACGACTAGCTCAACACCTACGAGCTTCACCCGCATCATCTTCCGGCTAACGCCATTACTTCCCTCTCTGCCTTTACTTCCACCATCGAGGGTTATGCCGGATTGTGGCCCATAAAGGAGCTCTGGTTCCTATTTTTTGGTCTTCGTCGGAACGTAATTCCGAACAGAGAGCTTGACCCGGAGGACAAGCAACTTACGCAGTTCGGCGCTGCATCAATCTCTCCTTGGAAGCTATCCATGTTTCCCTGAGTCACGGGGCTCGAATCCTGCAAGGGCTGGGCCCGAACCTTCTTCCATGTCAGAAATGGCACGGATGAAGATCTGATCCGGCTGCGCCCCTACGCTCCGGGTCCTCCCAATCCGGATCTGTGGGACCAGATCCCGAAGAAACCCACCGTCCTGGCGAACCAAGTCAACAAAAAGTACTAGGAGCTGAAGGATCTGGGACTACGCAACAAAGACGCAATGATCACCCTCGTCCGCAACCGGATCTCCCCCCTCTAAAAACGTACGCATAAACTATGCCACATGAGCTGGCGCCTTGACCCCAACCGGACCTTCTCATTCGAGTTGAGCAACATAGAGATTTACCGCCGGGTCAACGCCCTCTTTACCACCAACAAGAACTTCTCTGCTGATTGGGAGTGGGTAATCGAGCACTTCTGCCGAGATAGGCTTCCTCCCGCGGTAACTTTCATGCCCCAATTCTTTTTCGAGTTAGTTCATACGTCGGATTTTATTGTATGCTTGATTCCTTTGCACTTTCTCTTTCTTAGATGTTTCTTCAGCAAACTCTTGAGGATGGCACCGAGCCTTCTCTCAAGTGGGCACCTGATCGAGATTGCCCGGACGAGGAGGAACCAGATCAGGAGATGTTCCTGCCGTTCCCTGATGCGACCAAGCGACACACCGGTAAACTCTCTTCCATTAGAGATTGGCCTGACGATGAAGATGATTCGGACGTTGAGGTGATGGAGGCATTTGACGCTGTCCCCCTTTCTTACGCTTTTCCGGCATCAGCAAACCCTGGTGGGCAGATCCATGAAGATCCTCCCCTTGCCATGGGTGAGCCTGTCCCGGTCGCACCGAAGAAGAGGGGAGCCGCATCCGCTTCTTCCTCCGGACCTTCTAAGCCAACCAAGAGGCGAAAGAAGTCCACGGACAAAGCTGCCACCAAGCCTACAACCAAGACCATAACCCGGAGGGCTCGGAAGCCCAAGGAGCCTTTGACCTCAAATGAGGAAGCCATTTCTTCCTTAACCAATTTTCTTCTTCGTGATTTCCTTTTGTTGTAACTTATTGTTCGTCGTTTGACTCGGCAGGGCTACGGTGGTAGTTCCTTAGAGAGGATCTGGCATTGCCTCGCTGATCCGACATAGCCCTTCTCCCCCTCATGGCGACGATTCTCGCCTGCTGAGCCCCATTCAAGAGGGTCCAACGACTGCTCCAGGTTCTAGCCCACCTCGCCAAGAGGAGGGTAACCTCGGAATAGGGGGAAGCATCTCTGCCGAGGCAGCAGTTGCTCCAGCCATCGCCGAGGTATCTACCGCGCCTCCGCCAAAACCAACACCAGCACCAACATCGGGTCCAGCGCTAGCAACAATAAAACAAGTACCAGTAGCAGCACCAAACCCCTCCGCCTCCTCCGAGTCTTCCAAGCCTCGGCGAGAAGGCATCAGCAGCACCAAGGCTAGCACTAAGGCAGCTCCCAAGGGCAAATTCGCCGCAGCAACTTCAACCTCTCAGCAACATCCCAAGGGAAAAATGGCTCCTGACACTGCCAAGGCAACGTCTATCGAGGCTGGACAGCGTACACTTGCGTCCATGCTTTCGAAGAAGACCCCACCAACAACGGACACCTCTGCCGGGTCAGCTGATGCTCAACTCGTTTTGCATACCAGCCCTGCTGTTGCCTAGGTTGAAAGGAGGGAAGCTCATGCTAAGGGTCTGGTGGCGCCCCACATGCTTAGCGACGAACGATATCCTCCGACCTTGATCGAGTTCGTTAACAACTAGAACAAGGCGGAGTTCGTCCACAATGACGATGTCCCGGAGAAGTTCGGTCCTGCTGAATTTGCTACACAAATGAACACCGCTGCTAAGGCAATCAACCTTGCAGGTCGGATGATGGAGGTACGTTACTTCGCCTTTTCCTTAGCATGTACAAGATATTAGTGATATAGCCATTAGTCCCCGAGCCTCCGGGGGAGTAACTTGTTACTCGGCCGGATGCTCCTTAGAGAATTAGTGTAGCTCCTAAGTAACTTTGAATATGCACACACCTAGAGCCGGGTTAAGTTCCACTTGGCCTGGATTTTGTACACTTCGAATATGCACACACCTAGAGCCGGGTTAAGTTCCACTTGGCCTGGATTTTGTACACTTTGAATATGCACACACCTAGAGCCGGGTTAAGTTCCACTTGGCCCAGATTTTGTACACTTCGAATATGCACACACCTAGAGCCGGGTTAAGTTCCGCTTGGCCTAGATTTTGTACACTTCGAATATGCACACACCTAGAGCCGGGTTAAGTTCCACTTGGCCCGGATTTTGTACACTTCGAATATGCACACACCTAGAGCCGGGTTAAGTTCCGCTTGGCCCGGATTTTGTACACTTCGAATATGCACATGACTAAGCTATCTTTTTGTACTCTTTTCAGGTGACTAACAATCGCCGGAGCGCTGAGTTTCAGCGTCTCTTGGATACTCACAAGATGCTGCGCGCGAAACATACTACGCTTCTCGCCAAATACGAGAAAAGGGGTAAGTTTTCTCCTTGGCATTTTTCCATTTATCTTCGCCTTTTTCCGCCGAACTAACCCATCATTCGGATTTCGCAGCTGAAGTGGAGGCCGAGAACACCATTATGAGGAAGAACTTGGAGCAGATAAAGGGTAAGTCATTTTTGCTTAATCTTCCTCCGTGCTCTATCTCCTTTTCTCCTTGGCTCAGCAAATTATCATACCTCGGCTTTTGCTGGGTCAACAAACTGTTTCAGCATATCTTGAAGATAGTGTGCCCATGCTTGATATGATGCTGCATTTTCTCGAACAAGCAGGGCAGCACCAGGCCGAACTCAAGAAGAAAGATGATGAGCTCGCCCTCCTCCGGACCAAGGATGAAGAAATTGCCAAGCTTAAGGCAGACATGAAAAAACTCAAGGCGCTCCACAAATCCGAACTTGATAAAGCTGGCCATAATTTTAGTGAAGAGTGAGAACGCCTCAACCTCTAGATCACCAAGGACAAGGAACTTCTTAAGGAGGCCGACGTTAAGCTTGAGTCGGCGAATGCTGAGCTTGCGCAACTCCAGGAGAGGCGTGGCAATTGCACCAAGGAGCTGACCCAGATCCATAGCCATATCTCTCGTAAGCTCTTTTTCTTCGGCTGGCATGAATATCTCCGGGTCAACCTCCTTCACTTATTTTACTTGTCTTGTTTTTCCAGACAAATTTCTGGAGGGCAATGCCATTGCAACTACTGCTGCTGCCAAGTTCCGCCATCAGAGGGGTACTCCAATTGTTCCTGGCATTGAAGAGATTTCTTACGACATGGAGAACTTGCTGGTCAACTTGTCTTCACGTGTCGAAATTGTGAGGAACTATGGAAATGATATCCTGGATGTGGCAATCCGGATCTTCAATGCCTTTTGGCCTGATGAAGATACTCCGGAGGGTGCCACTGCTCTTATTGCCAAGTTAATGGAGTGCGAAACCCAACTTGATCTTTGGAGGGAGTCCGCTGGACGCGCCGGAGCAGAAATCGTTCTCCACTACGTGCTTACGTGGTATGAGAAAATCAACCTCAATCTTCTTGAGTGGATGCGCACCGTATCAAGGTGGTCCAATGATCCGGATTGGATAGCTCGGCGCAAGTCTTGTGCCCATAACCTCATTCAGTATGCTCCCATCCATCAATGGAATGAGGGACCAAGCTTCCTTGGCGCCGCCGACGATGAAAATGCTGAAGATGAGAGCGAAACCTCGGACGCTGAAGAGGACGAAAACACTAAAGCCGAGGCTGGAGTTCCACCTGCTGGTGCCGAGTTACCTCCTCCTGCTGCCCCTTGATAATAAACACTTTGAATATTATCAGATCCCCGGTATGTCGGGTGCAAATGTATTAAGCACAATGATCATATTTTTCTACTAAGTTGCTCGTGCCGGATTAACTTGGGCGTAGTCCCCGAGTTTCATTTTTTTGTTCCCCCAATTTCTTGGCTCGGCTCGTGTCTACCTTGGTTCAGTTTTATGACTTACGAGTCTGAGTTTCAAAAATTGACTTAACAATACTTGGAAACTTTAGGATTAGCTCAAAATAATTCAGCATAGCAAAAACTACGTAAACACAAAGTTAGTCCAAATAACAAATGTTGGCTCGATTACGTTCTTCTCCTTAGTCATTTTTCATGTGCTACGCAATTCCAAACTTGTTCTCTTGCTTGCCATGAAGCCAAATCTTGTTGGATAGCAGCAAGTCGAAGAGTTAGTTTTTGGTGCTCACACACTACTAATCCGGCTGAGGTAGAAGCGACTTAAACCAGCCGACACAAAAATTATAACAAGTATAGAAGATAACAAATATTATTAAGGCAGTCCCCGAGTTACTGCTCGAGGTGCCACTATTTCATTGATAAGCTCACAGCCGGCATACATACCTACATATGAGAGACTCGGATACACACACTTCTTTTCTAAGTGTAGAAAGGACGAAGTAGAGCTACATTCCATGGACGTTTAGATTCCTCGCCGGACCTGTCCGCCTTGTTCTTCTCCTGTGGTTTTGCATCGATAAGATAATAAGAATAAGTGTGCAATGCTTTGCTCACAATAAATGGCCCTTCCCATGGGCGGGATAACTTGTGCATGCTAGTAGTACGTTGTACCAACCTGAGTACCAGATCACCTTCCCGGAAAATTCAGGGGTTTACTTTCCGGCTATGATAGCGTCGGAGATTTTGCTGATATATGGCGGATCTAGACAATGCCAATTCTCTCGCTTCTTCCAGCAGATCAACATCATTTTGCCGGGCTTCTTGCACTTCGGCTTCTATGTATTGGGTGACTCTAGGCGAATCATGCTCTATGTCGGCTGGTAATACAGCTTCTGCCCCATATACTAGAAAGAATGGCGTATAGCCTGTTGATCGATTCGGAGTTGTTCTTAAACTCCATAGTACCGCTAGTAGTTCTTCTATCCAGCACCCCGCTGATCTTTGCAGCGGCTCAATGAGCTGGGGTTTTATTCTGGATAACACTAATCCATTGGATCTCTCCACTTGCCCGTTCGATGCGGGGTGGGATACTGATACAACGTCCAGCCGGATCTTCTTATCTCGGAAGAAACGTGCAAATGCTCCTTCAGCAAAATTTGTGCCATTATCTGTTATGATAATGTGAGGATAACCGTATCTCAAGATGATATCTTTGAGGAATGTCACGGTAGTAGCTCCATCACATTTTCTTATCGGCTTTACCTCAATCCATTTCGTAAATTTGTCAACCATGACCAAGATATGGGTCATGTTCCCTCTTGCTGGTTTAAACGGGCCAACCATATCCAAACGCCATACGGCAAATGGCCAGGTAATTGGTATGGTCTGGAGTTCCGACATTGGCATATGTGTCTTGGTAGCATATTCTTGACAACCATTGCACTTTCTTACCAGATCCTCTGCTTGTTCCAAGGCACTTGGCCAGTAAAACCCATGAAGGAAAGCTTTTGCTACCAAGGCTCTAGATGAGGCGTGATGCCCACATTCCCCTTGATGTATATCCCGGAGGATGTCAAGCCCTTCTTCCGGGTCAACACACTGTTGGAGGACATTTGTCACACTTCTCTTGTATAGCTCGGAATTGATGATCGTGTATGCTTTTGCCCTCCTCTGTGTTTGCTTGGAAAGCACCTCCTCACTGGGCAAAGTTCCATCTTTCAGGAATTGGAATATGGGCAATGCCCAAGCTGGTATAGCTCGTACAGGGAACACATCCTCATCAATTTCCATCTGATCCACTGGCATAACTTTAACCGGATCACGCTGCGCAGTCCCCGGGTCTTGCGAAGCAGTCCCCGGGTTTGCCAAGGCAGTCCCCGAGTTTCGCGAACCACTCCCCTCATCATTGTCCATGGGTACAACTCCGGGCTCTGAATCAGCCGGGATAAAAATTGAGTCGGATTCCGGGGATGGCCTGATAGATGGGTTTCTAAGGTGCTCTAGTGCTACCCCTAGCGGGATTGCTTGTCGTGTTGATCCGAGCTTTGACAATACGTCGGCAGCCTCATTTTCCACCCGAGGTATATGATGAAATTCGCATCCCTCGAAGTATCCCGATATCTTCTGCACATGAAATCTGTACAGTGCCATATTTGCATCCAAAGCGTCCCATTGTCCGGAGACTTGCTGGACTACGAGATACGAGTCACCGAAGCATTGGATCCGACGTATTCCATCCTCTTTTGCCACTTTGAGCCCATGCACAAGTGCCTCATATTCTACAACGTTGTTAGATGCTGCAAAGTGGATCTGTAGCACGTATTTTAGCTAGTCCCTCTTGGGCGAGGTAAGCATAACTCCGGCGCCTAAGTCGGTTTTTGTTTTTGATCCATTGAAGTGCATTCTCTAGTAGTTCGGATCTGGAAATGGTGGCTCATATTGTACCTCGGCCCAATCCACAAAAAAGTCAGCCACAGCCTGAGACTTGATTGCTTCTCTTCTGTCATATTGTGGTGCATAAGGGGCTAGCTCAATTGCCCATTTTGCAATCCTGCCACTTGCATCCTTGTTGCTCATTATCTCGGATATGGGGGCTTCACATATTACTTTGATGGGGTGCTCTTCAAAATAGTGCTTTAGCTTCTTACCTGCCATGTACACACCATATGCCATCTTCTGATAATGGGGATAGTTTTGTTTTGAAGCTTACAATACCTCGCTCAGATAATATACTGGCCTTTGCACTGACTTACCCTCTTTGTCGCGCTCTACCACGATTACTGCACTTACAACTCGGTTGGTTGCGGCTATATAGAGCAACATTGGCTCCTTTGATAGTGGAGAGGCTAACACTGGTGCAGTGGCTAACATCTTTTTTAACTAGATAAAGGCTTCATTGGCCTGCGGCGTCCAAATGAACTTGTCCGACTTTTTCATGAGTTGATAGAGAGGCAATGCCTTTTCTCCCAACCAACATACAAACCGACTTAAGGATGCCAGGAAACTAGTGAACTTCTAGACATCGTTAAGGCACTTCAGTAGTTCCATTCGCTCTATGGCCCGGATTTTAGTTGGATTAACTTCGATACCTCGGCTGGAGACTATCCGAGTAACTTTCCAGCAGGGACACCGAAGGTACATTTCTCCGGGTTTAGCTTCATTCGGAACCTCCTTAGGTTCGCGAATGTTTGCCTAATATCGTCAAGGAGCGTTTTGCTTTCCTTGGTCTTTATAACAACATCATCCACATATACCTGCACATTGTGGCCAATTTGGTTATGTA
Organism: Avena eriantha; assembly: GCA_910589775.1. NCBI lineage: Eukaryota > Viridiplantae > Streptophyta > Magnoliopsida > Poales > Poaceae > Avena > Avena eriantha. The sequence continues at coordinate 31,327,771 of OU342741.1, forward strand.
AACATTTCTGCATACATCTTTGGTACGTTGCCCCTGCATTACGTAAACCAAACGGCATGGTGCGATAGCAATAAGCCCCATACAGGGTGATAAACGCAGTCTTTATTTGATCACTTGGGTTCAGAGGTATCTGGTGGAAACCAGAGTATGCATCAATGAACGACAACAACTCACACCCAGCAGTAGAATCTATGACTTGGTCTATCCTTGGCAGTGGGAATGGATCTTTCGGACATGCCTTATTCAAGTTCGTGTAATCGATACACATACGCCAAACCACTGCCACGTTCGGATCGTCCTTCTTCTTCTTCACCAACACCGGATTAGGCAGCCAATCCGGGTAAAGCACTTCCATGATAAATCCAGCAGCCAACAACTGAGCTATCTCATCTCCTATGACCTTTCTCTTGTCTTCAGCAAAGCGGCGGAGAGGTTGCTTCACCAGCTCCGGGTCTCACATTCAAAGAGTGCTCGGCTAACTCCGTCGGAACACCTTGCAAGTCCTGTGTGGACCAAGCAAAAATATCTCGATTCTCACAGAGGAAGTTGGCGAGATCGCTTTCCTATTTGTCATTTAACCTGGCACCAATTGTTACGGTGCGCTCTGGGAACATATCATCAACAGGTACTTTCTTGGTATCCTTGGTCGCTTGAAATGAGACGCTTCCATGCGGGTTACTCAGCGCTGGCATATACTGCTGCGCAGACTGAGCCAATGCCGCCACCTCCTGAATTTTTCTCTTCTCTTGCGCGATCACGAGTGACTCGACCAGGTTAGACCCGGCTGACGCGCACTCAATGGAACGTCGGAAATCACCAGTTATGGTAATCACACCATTTGGCCCGAGCAGTTTCATCTTCAAGTAACTGATGTGAGAACTTGCCATGAACTTGTTCAGGGCTGGCCTACCGAGCAATGCGTGATACGCGCTCTCCAAATTGATGACTTGGAACTCCAAATTTTCTATCCGGCAGTTATCTCTTGTACCGAACAACACGTCAACCCGGACGTTGCCAATGGGTTCGCAGGAAATGCCTGGCACAATGCCATGGAATGTTGTCCTTGTAGCTTGGAGCATGTTCTCCGAGATACCCAACTTGCGCATCGTGTCCAAGTACATGATGTTTATGATGCTGCCATTCTCAATCAGCACCTTTGAGAACCTCCCATTGATGTTTGGCCCAATGAATGTTGGATCCAACACCAGCGCATATGAACCAGGACTTGGCATAAGCTTCGGATGATCTTTGATGCTCTAGGTGATCTCCTGATCCGACCAAGGCATATACCTCGTCACCGCTGGCATTACCGCATTAACTTCCATGTGTCAGCGCTGCAAGCTCTTTCTGTCTGTCTCCTCTGTGGTGAACACACAGTAACTCTGATGATGCTCTCTGTACTCATTCCTCCCCTCATTCCCGGGGTACCTTTGATCCGGTTGATTCTGGTTCTCCACTTGATGTACTGCATCCCTTCTCTCATGGTTGTCATACCTTGGCGGAGGGGGTGGCAACATTAACTGTTCCGTGTTCGCTCCGGAGAGCAATTGCTGCCGGGGTAACTCCTGCCGAGGTTGATCATTCCGAGGTGCCTGAGCATTCTCCAAACCACTTTGTTCTATTTTCCTCATCCACTCACACTGCCTGGTTGTGTGACCCGCTGGGTTATTCGGATTTGGCATGTGAAATTTACACGGCTGATCCAACATTGCCTCATAAGTATACCTCGGACGGTCCTTCTTTTCTTGCCACTGTTTCTTCTGCTCTGTTTCTTTTGCTCTGGCGTCCATTGCTGTCCTCCAGTTTTCTGACGCTGACTGCCTCCTGCTCCGGGTTGCTCCTGATTCACAGCCGCAACTTGTTGCGAACTGTACCGGTAATCCAGTCTGTCATCTCTTCTCTTACCTCGGTAATCATTTCTCCAGGATGAACCGGCCCCATCTTGCTGATAGTACTCCTCGCTTGACTCGTTTGACATGAGCCTAGGCTGTGTCGGGTCACCCAAGGCATATGAATCAGCAATCCGGATTGTTTCTGCCAATGTGGTTGGCATATCTCTTTGCAACCTTTTCCATAGCATGCTTGCATATCTGCACCCTTGCGCCAACCAAGCTATGGCCTGTGACTCAATCACACCCTCACATGAGTTTCACACTGTGCACCAGCGGGTTAAGAATTCCCGGTCTATCTCATTCGGTCTCTGTTTGCACATTGCTAGGGTTTGTGGTCTGTTGGGCCTCTGATATGTGCTTGAGAAATTGCTAACGAACATTTCCTCAAAATCGATCCAACAGTTAATACTTCTGAGTGGCAAATTGTTTAGCCATACCCTTGCTGGCCCCTCCAGCATCTGAGGTACATATCTCACAGCCCATCTCAAGTTGCCTGTAGCAATTTTTACCGTTGTTGCATAGTTAATCAACCAATCCCCCGGCTTTGTGCTGCCGTCATATGTCTTAGTGCCTCTAGGTAACTGGAAGTTAGGTACTAGAGGCTCCTTCATGATCCGGGGCCCAAAACATGCTGGACCCGGAGGACCTTGACACTCAATCTGCTCCGACCTATACAGTCGATCCAGTTTTAGCCTGGCGTCATTAGGCATCAAGTTCCTGCTTCCCAATCTTGACCCTATCACGTGATAGTCCAGTCTAGGATACCCTGCGTTCACCATCCCCGAATCACCATCATTATATCTATCTTGCTCCTGCGGAGCTGCTCTCTGTGGCATACCTTGGCCGGTACTACACTCTTGCCGTGGTATATTCCGCTGCTGCGGTTGTCCTGCATCCGCCGGGTTACACTGTCCGGCATTGCCGTCCACAACGTTCCTTTGACCGGCATTGCCTTGGTCGCGGTTACCTCGGCCAACTTCACCTCGGCTCACACTTCGTCGATCCTCATTTCCTTGCACTGCTTTTCCTTTCCCTGCCCTTGCCGGGTCATATGGGACTATCTGTTTGTTTCTCCTAGCTGAGGTTACTACCTCTTCTGTCCTAGGACCACCATGAGGAGATGATGCAGCGCCAGCGGATTTCTCCGGGTTACCCACGGCCGAATAAATGATCTTGGAGGCCCCAACTCTATCCGGGTTTGCCCTGAGCAACTCCTCATTCTGTCTGTTTGCGATCTGAACTAACTCATTGACCCTTTCCTGCTATCCCTGCCGGGCTTCACCCATCAAACCCTCTAGCTCAGATGCAGCTGCATCAGCTGCCCTGAGGTTCTTTGCCGGGGTACTGTACTTCGGCAGCCCCACGGACAAACAGTTCTCTGATTCCTCAATTCTAGTATCACCCTCTTTGTTCATTTCACTCATGAGGTTTCTCCCCTTCACTTTTACAGCATCTACCTTATTTGCCTTTGTGTACTCACGTAGCTTCATGTTCAATGACTGCTGAGCCGCGGCTATCTTTTTTGCACCCTCTAGGATTTTCTTCCTAGTTTCCTCTAACTCGGCCTATGCCTGAGCCGGATCTACCACTACTGCTATTGGGCTTGCCAAGGTATCTATCGCCTGCTGCAGCACATTCTCTGGCCTCTCCAGCGGAGGACCTCTACTTTTCCTCGGTGCCTTAGGTGTTACCTCCGGATCTGGTGTCGGATCCTTGCTTGCGCCAGCACCAGGCGCGGTCAACATCACCTCAGCGTGGTCCGGGGAGCGAGTGATACGGCCCCGTGAGCCGCACTAAGGGGTGGCTCGCCTCCTTCGATGACATGCCGCGGATGAACGCACGACACATCGACAACAACGTAGATCTTGTGCGCGCCAAGCTTGACGAAGAGGCCGTTGCGTGGGAGAGGTCGCTTGTCGAAGCAGCCAGCGTTGTCGCTGACGAAGTCTAGCGCTCCAAAGCGCTGAACAAGCCCGGAGACGATGCGTTCGCCAGTGCCGATGAGGTTTCCCGTCCGGATCTTCACTCTTGCTAGCGCCGCTAGCCCCACGGTGGGCGCCAGCTGTCGTGGTGGTGTCACGGCAGATGCCATGGATAGGCTAAAGGTGGGGACTAAATGCACTAGAGGAATCCAGGGAGGGATAGTGTAGTGATTCTACACACAAAAGCTTTGTATTGTTCAATGAGATTATAAGGTTACAAGTGCTCCTTGAGCTGTATTGGGGAGAGGAGGAAGAAGGAACTCTCTTACTCTCACCACAAGCTAGCTCTCTGGAAAACTAGTACTCAACTAGTAAAAACCAACCCACTCGAGATCAACCCCTTCTATAGAGGCCCTAGCCCTCCTTATATAGGGGTAGCTAGGTCTCCAATTAGGGCATACGTGGAGGCATATTCTAGGGAATATGCCTCTTCCCAAAATAGAAAACCGGTCGGGTCACTTTTTCCCAACGTAAGCCATGCAGATGCTACATGAGCCTCTGTGGCGCCTGCGTCATCCGACATAGGCATCGTCACCCTTGTCGGCCATGCCTCGGTGGTCCTGGCCTCTGTCCGCTTCGCTCACGCTCTGCGTACAGTGGCCACCTTTTGACCAGCGAGATACCTTCCTTCTCTTGCAAGCCAGATATAACCCAGATCATGCCGACATACGACATAAGTCGGCTGAGACCCAGTTAGGTGGACATCCCCTGGTCCAGGTTACTCCGTGATTTGGCCTGCCCTGAGGTGACTCGGCCAGCACTTGCTTTGACCTTGCCGTACCTCGGCTAATTCGCCCTTTATACCCCAGCGTGACCCTACCTAGGGGTATCCCCTAAACACTTGGTCGTGTCAACTGGTTCCGATAGCTTCGTCTCAACACTATCAAGAAGTGAGCTGAATACGGATTCTTTCAACTCGACTGTCTTCCCATAGTTTGTCCAGCGTTTTCTACATCGATTTGGGCCACTCTGGATCTACCCATTCGACAACACCGCAACTTCCGCCTTGCATCATTGCACGATGTCCTTGACATCGTAGAAACCTCCTACCTGCATTTCATCCTTCGAACGCTACAAATTTAGCGGGCACATATCCATGTTTACATACCAGAGGACTGTCTTCATCCGCTAAACCATGATAGTCAGATTCATACATTGTCTGGTTGGCCTAATGAATCATATGCGCATGAGTAAACAGATTAAATCTAGCTCAAAAAATAGATAACTAGCCACAGGTGATAGAAATAGAGATGAGACGACTCACATCGAAATCACCGTCCCTGTCGTCACGACGTGTTTCCTCGCTATCTCCCCTTGAACCCATGGCAAGAGGGGAGGGGGGTGGCTGCCGGAGAGGGGATTGGGATGGTGGCGCCGTCGGCTTGCGGCTATGGCAGGATGGGAGTGACGTGGGGAAATTGGCTTCGAGGGTAAGGAAGAGAAATACGGGGAGGAAGAGAAGTAATGGGGACGTGACACTGGGATGTAGCCCACTGAACTCGTGATACGTGACACTCGCAACAGGGGAGCGCTCGGTGTTGCCAGTTTGTCTAGAGCAAAGCGTGGCCAATCATGCCACAGAACAGCCTACTCGCGGATCGCTCTCACGAAGACCATCCAATCATGCAAGGGCCCCAATCGAATGGTATGTAACAATCGTCAAGCAGAACAACTGTGTTAGGGTGTGTCTTCTAGAAGACTCGGTCTAACGGCTACCCATGCAATGAAACTGGTGTATCCATGTGTGGTTTGTGAAAAGAACAGACATGCAATCATACTAGGTGGATCCATATGTGGTTTACGGAAGTAACAGACATGCAATGACTCTAGCTGTGATTCATGAAAAGAACAGACATGCAATGACACTGGTGGATCCATGTGTGGTTCATGAGAAGAACACACATCCAATGACAATGGTGGACTCTAGTTGTGGCTCATGAAAAGAACAAACATGCAATGACACTGGTGGATCCATATGTGGTTTGTCTAGAGGAACACACATGCAATGACACTGTGTGTGGTTCATGAAAAGAACAGACATGCAATGACACAGGTGGATCCTTATGTGGTTTATGAGAAGAACAGACATGCAATGACACTGGGTGTGCTTGATGAAAAGAACTGACATGCAATGACACTGGGTGTGGTTCATGAAAAGAACAGATATGTAATGACACCGGTGGATCCATGTGTAGTTTATGGAAGTAACAGACATGCAATGACTCTAGCTATGGTTCATGAAAAGAACATACATGCAATGACACCGGGTGTGGTTCAAGAAAAGAACATACATGCAATGACACTGGGTGTGGGTCATGAAAAGAGCAGACATACAGTGACTCTACCTACGGTTCATGAAAAGAACATACATGCAATGACACTGGGTGTGGTTCATGAAAAGAACAGACATGCAATGACAATCATGGATCCTTATGTGTGGTTCATGAAAAGAACAGACATGCAATGACACTGGTGGATCCTTATGTGGTTTGTTTAGAAGAACACACATGCAATAACACTGGGTGTGGTTCATGAAAATAACAGACATGCAATGACACTAGTGGATCCTTATGTGGTTTGTTTAGAGGAACAGACATGCAATGACACTGGTGAATCCACGTGTGGTTCATGAGAAGAACACACATCCAATGGCACTAGTAGATCCTTATGTGGTTCATGAAAATAACAGGCATGCAGTGACACCGGGTGTGGTTCATGAAAAGAACAGACATGCAATGACTGTAGCTGTGGTTAAATAAAAGAACAAGCATGCAATGACACTAGGTGTAGTTCATGAAAAGAACAGACATGCAATGACACTGGATGTGGTTCATGAAAAGAACAGACATGCAATGACACTGGTGGATCCTTATGTGTGGTTCATTAAAAGAACAGACATGGAATGACACTGGTGGATCCTTATGTGGTTTGTTTAGAAGAACACACATGCAATGACACTGGGTGTGGTTCATGAAAATAACAGACATGCAATGACTCTAGCTGTGGTTCATGAAAATAACACACATGCAATGCCACTGGGTGTGGTTCATGAAAAGAACAAACATGCAATGACACTGGTGGATCCTTATGTGTGGTTCATGAAAAGAACAGACATGCAATGACACTGGTGGATCCTTATGTGGTTTGTTTAGAGGAACAGACAGGCAATGACACTGGTGGATCCTTATTTGGTTTGTTTAGAAGAATACACATGCAATGACACTGGGTGTGGTTCATGAAAAGAACAGACATGCAATGACACTGGTGGATCCTTATTGGTTTGTTTAGAGGAACAAACATGCAATGACACTGGGTGTGGTTCATGAAAAGAACAGACATGCAATGACACTGGTGGATCCTTATGTGGTTTGTTTAGAGGAACATACATGCAATGACACCTGTGGATCCATGTGTGGTTCATTAGAAGAACACACATCCAATGACACTCGTAGATCCTTATGTGGTTCATGAAAAGAACCAACATGCAGTGACACCAGGTGTGGTTCATGAAAAGAACACACATGCATTGACACTAGGTGTGGTTCATGAAAAGAATAGACATGCAATGAGTCTAGTTGTGGTTCATGAAAAGAACACACATGCAATGACACTGGGTGCGGTTCATGAAAAGAACAGACATGCAATGACACTGGTGGATCCTTATGTGTGGTTCATGAAAAGAACAGACATGCAATGACACTGATGGATCCTTATGTGGTTTGTTTAGAAGAACACACATGCAATGACACTGGGTGTGGTTCATGAAAAGAACAGACATGCAATGACACTGGTGGATCCTTATGTGGTTTGTTGAGAGGAACATACATGCAATGACACCGGTGGATCCATGTGTAGTTCATTAGAAGAACACACATCCAATGACACTGGTGGATCCTTATGTGGTTTGTTTAGAGGAACATACATGCAATGACACCGGTGGATCCTTATGTGGTATGTCTAGAGGAACACACATGCAATGACCAGGTGTTGTTCATGAAAAGAACATACATGCAATGACTTATGTGGTTTGTTTAGAAGAACACACATGCAATGAGACTGGGTGTGGTTCATGAAAAGAATATACAGGCAATGACACTGGTGGATCCTTATGTGGTTTGTGAGAAAAACACACATCCAATGACACTAGTAGATCCTTATGTGGTTCATGAAAAGAACAGACATGTAGTGACACCGGGTGTGGTTCATGAAAAGAACAGACATGCACTGACACTGGGTGTGGTTCATGAAAAGACTAGACATGCAATGACTCTAGCTGTGGTTCATGAAAAGAACACACATGCAATGACACTGGGTGTCGTTCATGAAAATAACAGACATGCAATGACACTGGGTGTGGTTCATGAAAAGAACAAACATGCAATGACACTGGTGTATCCTTATGGGTGGTTCATGAAAAGAACAGACATGCAATGGCACTGGTGGATCCTTATGTGGTTTTTTAGAAGAACACACATGCAATGACACTGGGTGTGGTTCATGAAAAGAACAGACATGCAATGACACTGGTGGATCCTTACGTGGTTTGTTTAGAGGAACAAACATGCAATGACCCGGTGGATCCACGTGTGGTTCATGAGAAGAACACAAATCCAATGACACGGGTGGATCCTTATGTGGTTCATGAAAAGAACTGACATGCAGTGACACTGGGTGTGGTTCATGAAAAGAACTTACATGCACTGACACTGGGTGTGGTTCATGAAAGGAACAGACGTACAATGACTCTAGCTGTGGTTCATGAAAAGAACACACATGTAATGACACTGGGTGTGGTTCATGAAAAGAACAGACATGCAATGACACTAGTAGATCCTTATGTGGTTTGTTTAGAAGAACAGACATGCAATGACATTGGTGGATCCTTATGTGGTTTGTTTAGAAGAACAAACATGCAATGACATGTAATTTGATGTATTCCACGATGTATTTCATTGTACAAGTCACTTTCCATTATTCTACTACTCAGTTTTGCCCTTGGTTTTATGTGGTACTACTTAGTTTTACCCCCCTCTCTCTATCTTTCGTAGAAGCCCAAACCTGTGCTCACCCTGTCTGCTACTCCCTGATTGGTTGTCACAGTTGTCACACAGATCATGTGCACCAACCGTTGATTTTGTGCGATCCAACGATGATTGTTGCACACGTCGTGCCCTTCACAGTACAGCGTGAGACAGCACGACCGTCTCCATCCGAGAGACTTCTATAGGATGGAACATGATGCCGTCCATGGAAAAAGTCGTCGAGCGGTCATGTCAAGTTTAATCAAGTCTGAAAAGCCTACTACTGCTACTACAACTCATGCACAGGGCAACCGGGTAACCGAGTGCACGGTTGTCGACGGGACGCTGCAATTTATTGCCACTTGATTTTAATAAGACATATCCCATTTTTACGCAGTGCTCTCAATCTCACTTCCAACTGGGCCCTACCGCTAGTAACTTCCATGAGTCAAGGGCCCCCCTCGAGTAGATCTAACATTGCTAGAAATTAGTTCTGCGCCACTTGCATGCAGTGGAATCGAGGTCTGCCATGAGCGTGTTTTCAATGCAACTCTAAAGTGGAGATCGTGGCTGTTTCAAGAAAAAAGGGAACCGAAAAAAGGGTGGAGATCGTGGTAGCCTCCCACCCACCACATGTGTCCACTCGAGGACTACGAATGGTCCGGTGTTTATAACCCCCTTGACCTTCTTCTTCCATGAGCTCGTGTCATCCCCAGTCTGTCTAGTCCCAAGACCCCAATCTACACCTGCCGCACGCACCGAAGCTCCCTCGTTTGCACTACCTCCTTCCCTTGGTGCGCCATGAAGCGTACGTGTGGGGATGATCTAGAGGTGAAGCCAGTTGAAGGCACAGTAGCAGATGGCTTGGTCGTCCCCAAGCAGGCGGAGGCGTATTCTCTGGGCACGAACGCCGCTTGTCGCCGCGCCGTCGAGGGTGCGAACTCATCCGTCCAGCCAGTAGCGTCGCCGCCGAGCAGCGGGTGGTAGCCGTCGCCTCCGAGTAGAAGGTGGTAGCCATCGCCGCCGAGCAGCAGGTAGTAGTCGTCGCCGCCGAGCAGCAAGTGGTCGACAACGTCGTGGTGCCAGCGGCAGATCTAGATGGGGGGCAGGCGGCAGGTGGAGGCAATCCGGTGATCTACATCGATGACCCCATCGCCATTCAAGAAATCTTCGACGCAATTGTGGAGAATGATGAGTTCGAGGAGAAGGTCCCTGATGAGGAGTCCGAGGTACTACATTGCTAGCTTCTCTAGTCGCAGCCGCAGTTTTCACTGTTCATACATAGGATTTGCTCAATCGTCTATAGATTCTTTTGCTCTTGAAGTGGGGCAGTATATATATGATTCGATCGGTTGATTGATGCATCTGCCATCTAGTCACAAAACCCTAACCCGTCTAGTCACAAAACCCCAATATGCTCATCTGCCATCTAGTTGAGTTTGCTAGTTGAGTGTTGATTTCGATACACAGCAGGCCTGTAACATTACATTTCTATTCCTTACTGAGCCCAATGATTCAATTTTGCCCCAAAATAGTGCAAGGGCATCTGATGGTATCGTTTTCTTAGGGATGGTTAGTGGCCCTAAGGCAGCAATGCACATAAACAATATAGGTTGTGTTGTTGGTATTTTGGTTCTCCGACTCCATCGCTAAAAAAATGAGGCCCTAATTTTTTCTCTCATATGGAACCTACATATATAATATTTGTATTGTTTCTGATCTATGAATGCGTTGTATGATGCATTTGTATATCCCTGAATAATGTTTTGTATGATTACATTTCAATTTCTTATTGTGTCCAATGATTCAAATTTGCCCCAAAGAGAGGCAGACACATTGGTGTGAGATTTTTTCAGGGATGAGTGAGCGAACCTGGGGCCAAGTACACGATCAATATAAGCTGTGCAATTGTTACTTGGTTCGCTTACGCCATATCTGTAGAAACTAATGAGGCTGCAATCTTTATTCTACATTCATAGAACTATGATATTTGAATTATCTATTCCATGCATTCATATGTATAAGAATTACATTTTAGTTTGTTACCGAAGCCGATGATTGAAAATTTCCCCAAAAGAGTTCAAGGGGAGACACGTATGATGGTGTCATGTTTTAGGGATGGGTTGGTGAACCTGAGGCAGCAATGCACACAAACAATATAGGTTGTGTTGTTGGCACTTTGGTTCTCCAACTCCATCTTTGAAACAAATTATGAGGCCCTTGATTTATTCTCATATGGAACTAAATATATGATCATCATAAGTATTTTTAACATGTACCTAAAGATTAATTGTTTGGTTTTTTATTTGTAATTACAATATTTAGTCTTGTTTTTGTACTTGACTATGTATATCCCTGAATAATGTTTTGTACAATTACATTTCAATTTCTTATTGTGGCCAATGATTTAAATTTGCCCCAAAGAGAGGCAGACACATTGGTGTCAGATTTTTTCAGGGACGAGTGAGCGAACCTGGGACCATGTACAAGAACAATATAAGCTGTGCAATTGTTACTTGGTTCGCTCATGCCATCCCTGAATAAACTTATGATGCCGCAATCTTTATTCTATATTCATAGAACTATGATATTCGAATTATCTGTTCCATGCATTTATAGTGTATAAGAATTACATTTTAGTTTGCCACCGAGGCCGATGATTGAAATTTGCCCCAAAAGAGTTCAAGGGGAGACACGTATGACGGTGTCGTGTTTTTGGGGTGGGTTGGTGAACCTAAGGCAGCAATGCACACAAACAATATAGGTTGTGTTGTTGGTACTTTGGTTCGCCAACTCCATCCCTGAAGCAAATTATGAGGCCCCTAGATTTATTCTCATATGGAACTACATATAAGATCCTTGAATTGTTTCTGATCTTTTAATGATTGGTATGATGCATATGTATATGAATGGTTTTGATCATAAGTATTTTTAACATGCACTTGCAGATTAATTGTTTGCTTTTTTATTTATAATTACAATATTTAGGCTTGTTTTTGTACCTGACTATGTATATCCCTAAAAAATGTTTTGTACGATTACATTTCAATTTCTTACACTGGCCAATGATTCAAATTTGTCCGAAAAGAGAGGCAGACACATTGGTGTCAGATTTTTTCAGGGATGAGTTAGTGAACCTGGGGCGATGTACAACATTACAGGTTGTGCAATTGTTACTTGGTTCACCTACTCCATCCCTGAAGAAACTTATGAGGCCCCTAGATTTATCCTACATTCACTCTGATGCAATTATTTGTCATTGTGTTGAGATGAAATGATATATGAACCGATCAAACTATTGCTGAGATGCTTTATCTTTGATATCCACGGATATATTGTCTTACATATACATGTTGTCAATTCTTGAGTTGTAATACAATTCAATCATATGTATGAGTTCTAAGTTATGTTCTTAAAAATCAACAGGAGGATGATGATGACGTGGACGATAGCAAGGAATCCAGGGACAACAAGAGCCGCTACGTGCTGAGGCGGTTACGGTGTGGGCTAATCCGTTTGCACCGTAGGGGGAGACTGTTTTGCCCATTCTGTGGCAGAGAAATCAACGTGGACCTCAACAGCATGATCCCGCATGCGGAGGGCGTTGGCAAAGGCGGAGGCAGAAGCCATAGGCGGATTACCTTGGCGCGGCACGCAGCCTACGGCAAATTCCTCCGGGAGTATGTCAGGACTGGCCTGTATCCCATCAACTAGGTTGTCGCTACCTCCTGCTGATAAACCCCTGCCCTGCTAGGCGTCTTCGTGTCCCGGCCTCCTGCTGCAGCCTCTGCTTTTATTTTGTTCTAGTTAATTATTACCTGTGTGTGGCATGTAAGACAATATATCCGTGGTGTCTCTAGTGAACCTTCTATATTAATCTACTCCTTTATGTGGAGTGCCTTAAAGTTTCTAGTGTTCAATTATATTTACTGATCATGCTCATGCACACTACAAAATATTTCTAGTGCTCGATTATATTATAATTGTCAAGAAATACATCAACAAGTTAAATTGGTCAAAATTTTGAATTGAAGTAACTAAATGCATCACACACATAATAAACTAGAAACTAAAATCTAGTTCAAACACATAATGTATCACCACCACTTGTTGTCGTCCTTGACTTGCTTCCCCTTCAACCGCTTGATGTCGCCACCGTCCCAACATCCCTGCTCGTCCTGAAACCGCTTTATGTCCTCCTCGCGCTTTGTCTCCTGGGCTAGCTTGCAACCAGGGCATAGCTCTCTCGCGAAAAAACCCGCCTTAACCATCCCATCTTTCATGGTAATGATCTTACTGTACAACTCGTACACCATGTAGGCGTCTCTGGCTGCATACTCGAGGCGCACTTGGCTCATCGACTTCCACTCCTAGTAGTCATGATCGAGTCGCTTCAATGTCTTCAGTTTTTCATAGGATTTATCGATGATTTCTGCTACCAGATCACCCATGCCATCCTTCGCTGGGTATGATTTGATCTTGTACAGATTTTGGATGTCGATGTGGTGCCCCTTTGGGATTTTTATCAACGCACGAGAAAGCATAATTGTGTCATTTGTGAGATTTGAACAAAAGAGATTTGCTAGTTTAACATACAACAACACTTACAGGCCCAACATGGTAGAACTTGGAGAGCCCCAGAACTTGAGCTACCACAAAGACCTTGGCAGAGGTGGCAGAATTGCTGCGGGTGCAACCACGGTGATGGCGAGCTCGGATTCTAGAGGAGGAAAACAGAACCGAGCATGGTCGACAAGGTGATAGATCTCACCGGGAACCAATTCTCGTCCCCGACCATGCCATGGGTGCGTCCACGGTGAGGACGAGCTCCGACTTGGGATGGGGAGGAGAGCGGGGCCGAGCAGCTTCGTCATGTCCCAGCTCTGCGCCATGGCCACGACCACAGATTGCCGCTCCGGGGAAGAAGACGCGTAATGGATGCAGGCGCCAATGCTGCAAGCCTACAGGGAGGAGAGCTGGGCCGAGTAGGTTCGTCCACGTCCCAGCTTCGCGCCATGGCTGCGACGCCCCATAGATTGCCGCTCCGGGGAAGAAGATGCGTAATGGAAGCAGGCGCCAACGCTGCAAGCCTAATTGACACCTAAGCGACGGGAGCGACATGAGTGACATAACGGTGACATGAGTGACATAGCCTGATTTTTTGTATTGAAACGTAAAGTTCAATTCGTGCCGAAAAAGACCCTCTGAGTATTTGGCACACCAACTGTAGTCATCGCGGATGATTTCAGGAAACTTGGGTACCTGATACATTGCAAATGTATCTATAATTTTTGATGTTCCATGCTTGGTTTTATCCACTTTCTTGTGTTTTGTCCACACTTTGGAGTACTTTTCATATGATTTCTTGGACTAACCTATTAACAAGAGCCATAGTGCACGCTGCCTGTTTTCTGCTATTTTTGGTTCCAGGAAAGTCAGAAAATGAATATTCTCGGAATTGGACGGGACAAAAGCCAAAGTGCCTATTTTTCCGGAAGTCATCAGATGCTAGAATATGAGACGGAGTGGGGCTGGGGCCCAGCCACACTACCTGGCCGCGCGGGCTGGCCCTAGCTGCGCCAGGGGGTGGTTTGGCCGCCCCAGACTCCCCCTCGGTCTCCCTCTTCACCTATAAGTTTCCTTCTGGCCTAAAAACTCAGGGGGTTTCGACATTTTTCCAGAAGGAGTTCCGCTCCACCGCCACCACTAGATTCCACGAATCAGCACCAGAAACTCCGTTCTGGTACCCTGCCGGACGGGGAATTGGAGGAGATCATCGCCATCATCATCACCATTTCTTCTCCATCGACCATCCATGTTCTCCCCATCTATGAGTGAGTAATCCCCCGCTGTAGGCTATGGGGATGGTAGGGATTGGATGATATTGTTCATGTAATGGCATCGGATTGTTAGGGCATGGTGCCTAGTATCTTCTATTAGTGCTTTATGACTTTGTTGCGACTTGTTGTGCTTAATGCTTGTCACCTAGGCCCAAGTGCCATGATTTTAGATCTGAACATGTTATTGATTCATTATGATAGTATTGTTTATGGTCTTATCTGCAAGTTGTATACACACGTTGTTGTCCGGAACCAATGGCCCCAAAGTGACAAAAATCAGGATAACCGGAGGGAATGGCTTTGATGTGAGGATCACATGTGTTCACGGAGTGTTCATGCTTTGCTCCGGTGCTCTATTAAAAGGAGCACCTTAATTGCCAGTAGTTCCCTTGAGGCCCCGCTGCAAACGGGCTGGTAGGACAAAAGATGTTGTGCAAGTTCTCATTGCGAGCACGTATGACTATATATGGAACACATGCCTAGGATTATCTAGTACTTGGATGCTTTATCTTATTTATCTGCAATTGCCCTATGTTCTGATTGCTATATGAATTGTCTTGTCCATGCAACGCTTGTCCATCCATCCCTATGCCTACCACACTCGAATCTCACTGTTTACTGCTATTGTTACTACTGTCTTTACTTTACTGCTGCTGCTACTTTGCTATTCCTACTGCAAAACTATTGCTACTGATAAACTGATGTGAGCAAGATTGTTTCCAGCTGCAGCTGAATTGACAACTCAGTTGTTAAGGCTTATAAATATTCTTTGGCTCCCCTTGTGTCGAATCAATAAATTGGGTTTCACTTCCCTCGAAAATACTGCGATACACCCCCTATACTTGTGGGTCATCAAGACTATTTTCTGGCGCCTTTGCCGGGGAGCATAGCTTGGTAAAATACTGCGATACACCCCCTATACTTGGATTCTCTATTGTTTGCTGCTATCCATCCATCATGGGTAAGTCTCGTGATGGCAAGGTTCCTATTTTACCATCCACTACAAGAAGAGGTACGGTTCTGAACACCTCTATTGCTCTTGATTCACCATCTGTTATGAGTAAGCTCATTACACCACCACATACACATGCTACACACACTGCTACTACTGCTGAATCTGAAACTTCTAATGGTTATGATGCTTCTTCTACTCTGCTTGATAAGAGTGGTTCATTAGGTACTTTCCTAGATGCTACGATTGCTAGAACTATAGCTGGAAATACTGAAACTCCTAATGAAGACACTACTACACCTGTTAGTTCACCTGAGTCTAGTGAAAGTTATGATATTGAAGATGGTTATGTTGAAATGACCGATGAATTTATTAAAGAATGTAAAAACACCCATGATAGGAGCGCTGCTAAGAGTCTCCTTGAGAGGCGTACTATTAGACCCAAATTGTCTCTTGTTGCTAAGTTTGCTGCTTCTCCCATAAATATTCAAGATAAAGATTATGATTTCTCGCTCGATCTATCTTACATAGCTATTGTTGAGAAAGAACCTTTTTGTGGGACTAAGAATGAAACTGTGGTAGCACATATGAATGAACTTTCTACCATGAGTGGCTTGTTTTCTGATGATATTAAGATGCGTACTTACTTTGTTGCTAAGATTTTCCCTTTCTCACTGAAAGGAGAAGCTAAAACTTGGTTTAGTAATTTACCTCCTGGATCTATTGATTACCCTGATTGCTTGATTAGTACCTTCCTGCAGAAATATTTTCCCCCTAGTGCTAGACATGTTATTTTGCAGGAACTTTTTGATTTTAAATAGGGAGAAAAGAGATATTGCCTGAATCTTGGGCAAGGTTTTGTGGTTTGATTCATGCACAGGTTGGAAGTCCATTACCTAAGAATGAGCTTCTTGATATATTTTATAATGGACTAACCGAAGAATCTAGGACATACCTAGATAGTTGTACTGATTGTGTTTTCAGGAATAGGACTCCTAAGGAAGCCGAGGAATTAATGGCTAAAATAAGTAAGAACTATGAAGATTGGACTCCTCCTGAACAAGCTATACCTAAAGTAATTGTACTTGGACCTACTATACCGGTGCCTATTCCAACATCAAAGAAGAGGGGAGTTATTGAATTAAATGATGAAGTGATGAAGGAAGCTAAGAAATGTCTTAAGGAGAAGGGAATTAAAGCTGCAGATGTCAAGACTTTACCTCCTATAGAAGAATTATGTAAGCCTATTCCCTACTCATCCACCATCGAGGTACACTCTCTCCAAGACTTTGATGAAGGTGATATCCCTTACTCTAAACCTCCTGATCAATGCTTAGAAGAATTGGATATCTTTATTGTTAAGCAAGATAATTTTAATAAAAGGGTGCAAAATCATCTAATGGAAAACACTAGAGCTATTGTTGAGTTGAAGGATATTGTGGAAAGAATCGCTAATGATGTTAAAATGATTGTTAAACACTTTCAAATGGTTCAAACTCAAATAGATCAACTCGTTAAAGTGCAAAAAGACTTGCTAGTTAATGTCGTTAAAGAAAAACATGCTTATGAAATTAGAACTAGATGTGGTGCTGCTACCCAGGATCCTCTATATCCTGAGGGGCATCCCAAAAGAATTGAGCAGGATTCTCAACAAGCTGAAAATAGTGGTTCTACTCATAATAAAAGGAAAAAGAAACATAAAACTGTTGTAGAACCCTCTGAACCTGCTATAGTCCTAATAGTATATCTATCTCTGATGCTGAACCTAAAAGTGGTAATGAAGAAAATGAAGTTCCTAATGAAGAAAAAGTTGAAGAAGAACCTAAAAACCACACTAAGAATACTAAATACACTAAAGAAGATTTTGTTGCTAAGAAACATGGTAGTGAAATAGAACCTTGGGTCCAAAAACCTATGCCTTTTCCTGATAAGAAACACAAGTCAAAGGAAGATGAACACTATAATAAGTTCTGTTAGTGGATGAAACCTTTATTCCTGCAAATTCCTTTGACTGATGCTATTAAATTGCCTCCTTACTGAAAGTATATGAAGGATATTGTCTCGAATAAAAGGAACATCCCTAATGAAGAAATTTCTACTTTGCTTGCTAATTATTCCTTTAATGGTAAGGTTCCTAAGAAACTTGGAGACCCAGGGATTCCAACTATCCCTTTCTCTATCAAAAATAGTTATGTTAGAACTTCTTTGTGTGATTTGGGAGCCGGAGTTAGTGTTATGCCTTTCTCTCTCTATAAGAGACTTCCACTTGAAAAACTGATACCAACTGATATATCTTTGCAAATGGCTGATAAATCTACCACTATTCCTGTTGGTATATGTGAGGATGTACCTGTTCAATTGGCTCATAATTGCTTGATATTAACTGATTTTGTTGTGCTTGAATGTCTGAAGATGATAATATGTCTATTATTCTTGGGAGACCTTTTCTTAATACTGCAGGAGCTGTTATTAATTGTAATCAAGGAAAGGTGACCTTTAATGTTAATGACAAGGAACATACTGTCTATTTCCCCAAGAATATTGAAAGGACTTATGGTTTGAATTCAATTGAACATGTTGAGGGCATTCAAGTTGGAGAAATATATTGTCCCATACTAAGAGAAAAATTTGAAACTATTATGAGTGGGACCATTGCTATCAAGGTTGAGGTAACATAATCATTAGTGGAATACAAAGTTTTGTCTCATATGAAATTGTTTTGGTAACAAGACCTGATCAACCTTGTTAACAAAAGGGTTTCATTGAACAAAACAATGTTTCACCATGATTATCTCCGCTTACTTCTACTCTATCCATTTTAGTTTTTGCTTATGCCTAACTTAAAGGCGTTAAATAAAAGTACTTATTGGGAGATAACCCAAAAGTTTTAGATGAGTCTTGGAAGTTATTACCTCAGTAGTAACCGCTCCTTATCCTTTTTATTTCCTTTTTGGGCCAAGAGTAACCTCTAATGAGAAAGAAGTAATGATTGGGAAAGTTGCTGTCCCGAAACAGATTTATGTGCTTCACCGTAGAAATTCGTGTAAAATCGCTGAACGTCTTTTTGAGGCGTGAATTTTTTTCCTCTTCCCCAGGTTGTTATCTAACTTTCGTTAGTTCAACACTTTTTGATTTGATCAACAGAAGGTCTTCGAAAAAATTCGTCTTTACCTGCTGGTCTGTTTTGACAGATTTCTGCTATTTTCTGCATTTGCTTCTTGTTGGTTCCTTTTTGAGTTCTTTTGGGGAATTGAGCTTTTTGAGGGAAGTGCTTCAGTAGCTAGTGTTCTAATGGAAGTTTATTGGTGTTATAATGGAACCTTAAGACTTATTTATCTCGAGTGCACTAATGTTGCTAATAAAGATTGTGTGAAGTTTTGTATGAAGGAAAAATGTCAGGTGTATGGAAGGATGGAGTAAAGCTCAAGCTTGGGGATGCCACGCGTGTCACCCCAAGAAATATCCAAGAGGTACAAGCGTCAAAGCTTGGGGATGCCCAAGGCATCCCCTTCTTCATCAATAAAAATCCCAGGTTTCTTCCAAACACTTCATTTTTATTGTTTCATGCACAGTTGTGTTGTTCTTGGAGCGTCTTCTTTTTCATTTTCGTTTTGGTTTTTCGTTTGCTTTGTTTTCTTAGTTTGCTGAATAAATTGGTTGGATCCCCTCTTTCATACATTGGTTTTCAGATAGTTTGGTTTGGATTGGAAAAGAGTAGGAAAGTTCATGCTTAAGTGGTAAAGGGAGCTTGTTTTTGACTGTGGCCTATGCTTTGTCATGCCATGCTTGATATTGTTTTGGCTTTATGCTTAGTATTCTTTGCTGTAGCATGACTTGTTATAAACAATTAAGATTTCTTAATGTGCCTTGGATGAATCATGCGTTGTTTTAGCATATTAAAGCATACTATTGTGGTATTCTCCTTTGATGCTTTATTTGGGTTGACTTGGCACATGCTCACACCATGTTATGACTATCCCTAGTCACCATAGCCTTGATGATCCTTTAGTTTTCAACTTATAGTATCACTTTATGCTTTGATCAATGGTGTTTTTTTCGCTCTGCATGATTGTGGCCATTATTGCTCTCTCAGTTTGTCGATCCCACTCTTTTGCTAGCCTCCACAACCAATTATGAGTTCCACTCATGCATCCAACTCCCTAAACCAAGTTATTCCAAAGAGTCCACCATACCTGCCTACTAGCATATTCTATTCCAAGTATATTCACGCTTTTGTTTACCTTCCAAATTAAACTTGTTATGATAAAACTAGTGATTAAAGCTCTCACGAACTTGATGGCACACTTTACTTTTTTGCATTTAATAAACTTGAACCATTGGGTCCTTCTTTGTTGCGTATATGCTTGCGCTTTATAAGTTGAAATTAGCAGAACCATGTATCATGGGGAACGCTTTCAACATTGCACCTGTACTTTGTAACCCGTTGATATCATGTTCTTTTGCTTATTGATCCCGGCGATGTGAAATAAAAGTGGAACTTGTAAGATCATGGAGTTTGTATGTGTGTTAGAGAAACGCCTGGGCCGCTAGGCTAAGCCATGCCTAATCATGGTGGAAACTTGCAGCATCACCATAATGAGCACTCTATGAAGCATCCTCAATAAAAACCTATGCAAATAGCAAATAAAAAGATCGCTGAGATGCTCATTGTCTACTTGCCTTGTCATTTTGATTATGGGATATCTCCTGTATCATGTGCAAGGGGTACCCCCGTTGGCGGTTCTTTATGATACATATGTACTTACAATGACAAGAGCTTACTTGTGACTAAAGTTGAGTAGCATGAGGTTCGGTCTTCGTAAGTAAGGGGCATGAGATTCCGGTTTATAACTTGTCAAGCATATCCTCTTAGTTGTGTCACTTTAACCTTAATCACCTTCAAGATGCTTATGATAGGGGCAATGAGAGCTGAAAGCTATAAGTACCATAATTTTTGGAAGCTCTTTATGAGACTTGAATCTCTGCTTCCTTCTATGAAGGCCTTTCTTCCACCATTATATTGAGTCTCTACCTTCTATCTTTATACACCTACTTTGAGAGCATAGTGGCCATTCTTAGTTCTATGTGCATTGTCCCAAGACTTGTTGATTGATGCATAGCTTTGATATTGCTTGTTTTAAACTATTTGTATTTAGTCACTCTTATGAACTTTGAAGGTGTCCTATGCATCTATATTTGCTACTCTATGAGGGACAAGCTGAATGCCATTATGCTATGTTTTCTTTATGTGAAACAAACAAACATCTTACAAAGCATTGTTATTCATGAATCTTTTGTTTGTGCCTTTTTCATGTTGCATCATAGTTTCTTTGTCTTATTGCTAGAACTTTGTCTTTCATGTTATGATTGAAGTACTATGATCCCAGCTTTGAATGTTTTACAAATACTTTGATCAAGTCTTTGATGGTGCATGTCACCTCAAAAATTATTCTTTCTTTTTATCACTTACCTACTCGAGGACGAGCAGGAGTTAAGCTTGGAGATGTTGATACATTGCAAATGTATCTATAATTTTTGATGTTCCATGCTTGGTTTTACCCACTTTCTTGTGTTTTGTCCACACTTTGGAGTACTTTTCATATGATTTCTTGGACTAACCTACTAACAAGAGCCACAGTGCCAGCTGCCTGTTTTCTGCTGATTTTGGTTCCAGGAAAGTCAGAAAATGAATATTTTCGGAATTGGACGGGACAAAAGCCAAAGTGCCTATTTTTCCGGAAGTCATCAGATGCCAGAATATGAGACGGAGTGGGGCTGGGGCCCAGCCACACCACCTGGCCACGCGGGCTGGGCCTGGCCGCGCTAGGGGTGGTCTGGCCGCCGCACACTCCCCCTCGGTCTCCCTCTTCGCCTATAAGTTGCCTTCTGACCTAAAAAATTAGGGGGATTTGATGTTTTTCCAGAAGGAGTTCCGCTCCGCCGCCACCACCAGATTCCACAAAACAGCACAAGAAACTCCATTCTGGCACCCTGCCGGGAAGGGGAATTGGAGGAGATCATCGCCATCATCATCACCATCGCTTCTCCATCAACCATCCATGTTCCCCCTATCTATGAGTGAGTAATCCCTCGGTATAGGCTATGGGGATGGTAGGGATTGGATGATATCGTTCATGTAATGGCATCGGATTGTTAGGGCATGGTGCCTAGTATCTTCTATTAGTGCTTTATGACTTTGTTGCGACTTGTTGTGCTTAATGCTTGTCACTAGGGCCCGAGTGCCATGATTTCAGATCTGAACATGTTATTGATTCATTATGATAGTATTGTTTATGGTCTTATCTGCAAGTTGTATACACATGCTGTTGTCCGGAACCAATGGCCCCGAAGTGACAGAAATCGGGATAACCGGAGGGAATGGCTTTGATGTGAGCATCACATGTGTTCATGGAGTGTTAATGCTTTGCTCCGGTGCTCTAGTAAAAGGAGCACCTTAATTGCCAGTAGTTCCCTTGATGCCCCACTGCAAACGGGCTAGCAGGACAAAAGATGTTGTGCATGTTCTCATTGCGAGCACGTATGACTATATATGGAACACATGCCTAGGATTATCTAGTACTTGGATGCTTTATCTTATTTATCTGCAATTGCCCTATGTTCTGATTGCTATGTGAATTGTCTTGTCCATGCAACGCTCATCCATCCATCCCTATGCCTACTGCACTCGAATCCCACTGTTTACTGCTATTGTTACTACTGTCTTTACTTTACTACTACTGCTAATTTGCTATTCCTACTACAAAACTGTTGCTACTGATAAACTGTTGTGAGCAAGATTGTTTCCAAGTGCAGCTGAATTGACAACTCAGTTGTTAAGGCTTATAAATATTCTTTGGCTCCCTTTGTGTCGAATCAATAAATTGGGTTTCACTTACCTCGAAAATACTGCGATACACCCCCTATACTTGTGGGTCATCAGTACCGCGTTGCCTGGACACCCCAACTTTTGGGCCGCAAAACGATATTCTCGTATGTGTGTGGGATGAGCACAAACAGAGCCATTTGACCTACGAGCGCTGCTTTTCGTAACCATCAATGATTGGCCTGCTCTTAGTAACCTTTTAGGACAGACAAACAACGGATACAAGGCATGCACACACTATTTAGATGATACTGAAGCTACATATGTGCATAAATGTAAGAAGGTTGTGTACCTGGAGAATCGTCGATTTCTTCCGACCAATCATCAAGTAAGAAAGAAAGACAAGCATTTCAAAGATGAGGCAGATTACCGGAAGAAGCCTGACCTCCCTACTGGTGATGATGTATTTGGTATGATCAAGGACACATAAGTAATCTTTGGAAAGGGTCCTGGCAGTCAACCTATTCTGAACGACGTCGCTACCGGACACGCGCACATGTGGAAGAAAAAATCTATATTTTGGGAGCTACCCTATTGGAAAGTCCTAGGTGTCCGCTCTTCAATCGACCTGATGCACGTGACGAAGAATCTTTGCATGAACTTGCTAGGCTTCCTGGGGGTGTATGGGAAGACAAAAGATACACCAGAAGCACGAGAGGACCAATAACGTATGAAAGACCCACAAAACATGCATCCATAGAACAAGACGGATAAAGGGCGTCACTTAAGTCCTGCCAGCTACGCTCTTACGAAAGCAGAGAAGGAAATCTTTTTTGAAGTCCTTTACAGTATCAAGGTGCCATATGGATTCTTGTCTAACATTGTCAACACCTGGATTTTTAATCCCAGATGCCCGTTATGCCATACCTCGCAATCCCAGGATTACCATTTTTGCGAGACATAACGGATTGGATATCACAGTACATCATCCATTAAAAACCAAACATAAGGTCTTATAAAAATAAGGATCTCATGATCCAGTCTTAAAACAATAAGCAGCGGAAATAAAAGATAAGCGTAGCGGTGGGGTCCATCTTCAGGGGCACAGGCAATGCTGACGAAGGCAGATAGTCCTAGTTATCATAGCCGTCCTGCTGACCATCATCCTGATAATCTCCTTCATAGTCTGGCCATGATAATAGCCAGGGACAAAAGCCATGAGTACTCTTTAAGTACTCGCAAACTACCACTAACAAGTATTATAAATCTAAGTTAAAGTGCTAACTCTATGCTTAACTACAAAGTTAAGTTTGATACCTAAGCTGAGTTCTGAAGCAAAGAAAGATAAAGTAAAGTTCTGGAATCACTTAAGTTGGGAAGCTATTGTCAGAAACACAACCCTGTTGTGGTCAAGTCAAGATTCATCATTTTTTTAGAGTATTTAGAAAACATCTGACAACGAAACAGTATGGCCATTCCAACTGTCCATAACCGCGGACACGGCTATTCGAATAGTTTGACACTCTGCAGAGGTGGTACACTTTCACCACAAGATTCGATACATCTGTCAGGGATAACCCTGAATCATCATACTTAGTATGCAGATAATCAAACATAACCTTCCCATTACACACCCTAGTAGAAGCACTTCTCCTATGAGCATGGCCTCCCAACCATGACCATCAGTCATCTTGGGCACTGCATAGGTGGACAACATTGAGAGGTAGCCTCAGCTCAAACCTCTCCAGTGAGGGAACTAATACTAATGCATATAAATTTCCAGCTACGCCTTACCCAATTTAGGTAATATGGTTGAACGGTAAATTTGGAATGGTATCACATCCGAATCCAACCATCAGTTTTATAAAAGGGTTAAGGCTCATGCCTCAACATTTTCCTCATCATCACCCATTTGTGTTTCTCAACACATGTCAAAACATCTCAATAGAATGACTCATCATTCCAAGGTTTTCTCAATTCATTTTCAC
The DNA here is from genome assembly GCA_910589775.1 of Avena eriantha. Classification (NCBI taxonomy): domain Eukaryota; kingdom Viridiplantae; phylum Streptophyta; class Magnoliopsida; order Poales; family Poaceae; genus Avena; species Avena eriantha. The sequence goes on from OU342741.1 coordinate 31,352,269, forward strand.
CAAGTGTTCCCATCTAAAGTGACTCAAGCTTTTGATCTACTCTAAACTACTAAGTTAAGAGTGTTCACTAAGGTTGAACAGATGGGTTCAATCTCATGCCATAGAATGACATCTAAAGGGTTCTAAATAGGTCAAGTTTTATACTTTTTATGCTACCTTCAAATCAAGTAAAGGACTTTGTACAACCTAAGAAGGGTAAAACTTGTAACTAAGACTTGGGGTACTAATAGTCAAAAGGGGGTGTGATCAAAGCATGCTTAGGGCATCTTTGCTAAACCATCTAGTTTGATTCTAGTTTGTTAAGTACTACAATTGCAAGTACTAATTTGCAAGGGTTAATCTTGGATAGTGTTAGCTTGCTAATAGTAGCTTACGCTGGTTGGTATAGTGGTTGAAGTTTTCTTCTTCTTCTTCTTCTTGGTAGAACTCCTCCTCCTCGAGAGCTTGGTCGGTGCTAGCGTCTATAAATACATCAGGAGTGCACAATCACCAAACAATACTTAACTAGGCTAAATAGTATTCTAAGGCACGCATTTGATGATCTATTATCATCACAACATCACAAGTTTAATTCAATAGTTTCATCCTTTTTATTTTAGAAAAGTAATTTCTACTCATTGAAAAATTAACTAATATTTAATATTCACCACCAAAATATGGGATGTGGACATATGTCCTAACCACATATTCTAATATGTGGTAATGAAATTTAAAGGTTGGATCAACATTACTTTGGTTCAAGTTCATTAGTAAATGATTTAAAGTGACTCGAAATGCCTATATAGCATTGTTTTGGTACTAGTCCAAAGTCACTGCATGTAAACCTTAATATTATTATATATTTGGATAGATATGATGAAATGTGATTTTTGAGAGTTGGAATCAACTCAAAAGCTAACTTGGTTGATTTTATAAAAATGTTGCAAGTTGCAAAAGCTTCTGTCTTCTTATTTTTATTAGGAGATATCTATAACTCTAAATGAATTAAATCCAACGGGCTTGGGTAGATTACTTCCATACCTTTCAGGAAAAATTAGTTTCATGCAATTTGGATTTGTCAAACTCACAGAATTAAATTTTGAAATAGTGGACAGAAACTAGGTTTAACTAAAAAGAAAAAATTCAGATTTGAATGTGTGGGCTAGCGCGGGAAAAGGAATGGGCCGGACCAGTGGCGCTCCGCGGCGCGGGGCTCAGCTGACAGGGGGTCGCACTTAACTCGCGAAACGGTATGCGTGCTGTGGGTCGTAGGATTAGAAGCTAGATCTACGGCTGAGGGTCGTCGTCGACGACGAACGGGTCGCCGGCGAGCTCGAACCCTAGCGGCTCGGTGGGGGTCTACTGGGGGCGTACCAGGGCTCCAGCGGGGTCGGCGAGGCGGGCAAACAACGTGGAAGACGACGACAAGGCGAGGCGTGGTCGCGGCGGAGCTTGGGGTGGTCACAATCAACGGCGCCCTTCTCCTCCTGCCGCGGCTGCTCCAGCTCCAATTCCGGCGAGGCAAAGCTCGCCTTGCTCCCGATAGAGGTGGGGGAGGTTCAGAGAGGTGAGGGGAGTGGAATGGTGTGGAGTGGAGAGGCTGGGGAGGGCTCCTTTTATAGGCCTGACGGTGAGACCGAGCGGGATGGGCGGTCGACGGTGGTGACATGGCTACGGCGAGGTAGAGGCATGGCTGGGGGTGGCGATCGATGGGCGGTTCCCTGGCGGTGCTCTAGAACTGAAATGCGGCCGTAGGGGCGGTGGCACGCGGTCGGGGAGAGGTGGCGCTCTGCGCGGCAGAAGCGGCGGTGTCCACGGCGAGCGGTGGCTGTGAGGCTTTGGGCATCGAACGGGGATGTCTGGGGTGTTCTCCAGGTCGAGGCGGAGCGGTGGGCGTGGGCTGGTGCCAAGGGGCGGTCTATGCGAGCGGGGACAGGGCGTGCTCTGGGGGCGGCGTTGGCATGCTCGACCAGCTCCGGGCGCGGCGGTTCCTGGCCGCTCTGCCCTCTGTCTCTATCCTTGGGCTGGTTGGGCGGTGGAGGTGGACCACAAGCAAGTTGCTAGACATGAGGAGAGAGGCTGGAGAGGGCTGCTGCTGCGAGTGCGCTGTCGGCCGGCGAGGTGGTGCTCAGCATGGCATGGCAGTGCAGCTAGGGGGTAGGGGAGATGCTGGTTAGGCTCTGGTTAGATCAAGAGGGGACAAGGGGATTAAATGGGGATCAATTGGGGGCAAAACTTTGTAGTAAACAGTGAGCTAGGATTAGAGGAGAGATTATGCATGCCAAGTGTTTGATTAAATGGCCGCATGAAAGAAAGTTTTGAATTTTGGTTTCAATTTTTTTCAGTGATCTCCACTAGTGCTAGGTAGTCTCTGGTTGCAAGGGTTTTGAAAGTGGAGCTCAAAAAGATGGGTTTTGAAATAGAGGTGATCTATGCATATGCATTAGATTCAAATTTAAACTGTCGTTTAAAATAGTTAACAGAATGTTTTTAGCATATCAAAAGGTGGGCCTTGGTACCTCATTATGTGTACTAGCAAGGGGTACAAAGATCAATAATTGTTTCTGTTAAGTTTTGAGTACTAGGAATAGCCAAAGTAGGCATGAGAGTTAAATTTGCCAAAATGACCATTCCTCCTTTTTAATTCTTTTTGATTTGATTTTCTTTAGGAAAAGTTTGGGAATGATGTAGATGATGTTTAAATCACCTAAGAAACATTTTACAAGCATTGGATCACTCAATCATGGTAATTCAAACAACTCCTATTTTAAATGCACACCTATATGAATGCTTTCATATTAAATTTGGAAAAGTTTTTTTTAACCCCATTTTGGTTGATTTGATCTTTGATAAACTTGGATTGAAGTTTTGGGATGTTACAAACCTTCCCCCCTTAAACAAAATCTCGTCCCGAGATTTACAAAGAAAACTAGGAACTAAAGAGATCTCGGAACTCTGTCCTAATGTAATCTTCTCGCTCCCAAGTAGCTTCCTCTTCGGTATGGTTGCTCCACTGAATCTTGAGAAACTTGATACTCCTGGTCCTGGTGGTTCTGTAGGCTTCTTCCAAGATACGAATGGGTACTTCTCGATAGGTCAGGTCCTTGTTGATTTCCACAGCTCTGTGATCGATGTTCTTGAAAACTTCTGTCTTCTCGGGCACTTCCAGACATTTGCGAAGTAACGAGATATGGAACACATTGTGGATGGATGACATCTCTTCAGGCAGTTCCAACTGATACGATACTTCTCCTCGATGGTTCAGAATCTTGAAAGGTCCGATATATCTGGGAGCTAACTTTCCCTTCAGACTAAAGCGTTGACTTCCTTTCAAGGGTGAAACCTTGAGATATACAAAATCTCTGACATTGAAAGTCAGGTCTCTCCTTGTTTTCTCAGCATAGCTCTTCTGTCTGTATTGGGCGGTCTTGAGGTGCTCACGGACTTTGTGAACTTTCTCTTCTGCTTCTCGAAGAATGTCGGGTCCGAAGATCTGACTCTCTCCTACTTGTGACCAATTCAAAGGGGTACGACACTTTCTTCCATATAGGAATTCAAATGGTGCCATTTGCAAACTAGCTTGATAACTGTTGTTATATGAGAATTCTGCAAAAGGCAGGCAGTCTTCCCATTTGATCCATATTCCAACACACAAGCTCTAAGCATATCTTCTAGAATTTGGTTGACTCTCTCAGTCTATCCATCTGTCCGCGGGTGATACGCGGTACTGAAGTTCAACTTGGTTCCTAAACCTTCCTGCACTTTCTGCCAAAATCTTGAGGTAAACCGGGTTCCTCGATCTGATACGATGGTCTTGGGGGTTCCATGTAGACTCACAATCCTAGCAATGTATAGCTCTTCTAACTTTGCACTCTGGTAAGTGGTCTTGACAGGTATAAAATGGGCTACCTTGGACGGTCTATCAACTATGACCCAGATTGAGTCATTTCCCTTACTAGAAGTAGGTAAACCGGTGATAAAGTCCATTCCGACGGAATCCCATTTCCATTCCGGAATCTGTAATGGCTGCAACAGTCCTACAGGTCTCTGATGTTCTACCTTGACTCTTTGACAGATGTCACATTTGGCGATGTAGCTTCCGATTTCTCTCTTCATCTTGTGCCACCAAAATTGCTCCTTCAAGTCCTGATACATCTTCGTTCCTCCTGGATGGATAGAATAAAGAGTATCATGCGCTTCCTTCATGATAACCTGCTTTAGCTCCGAATCTGCTGGCACACAGATACGTCCTTTGTACCACAGTACACCTTCTTCGTCTTCGGTGAATCCAGGTACCTTTCATGTACCAATACGACGTTTGATTCCGTCGATACTTTCACTCCCCTTCTAGGATTCCTTGATTTGGCTAATCAAAGTGGGTTGAAGTTCAATGCTAGCTAAGAATCCTTTGCTAACTAATTCAGTCCTGAACTGCTCCAACTCTTCATACAAACTTGGGTGCTTCTCCTTGATCATGGTATTTAGTCTACATGGCAATCTGCTAAGAGCATCCGCTACCACATTGGCTTTACCGGGGTGATAGTGAATGTCAAGGTCATAATCCTTGATTAACTCTATCCATCTCCTTTGTCTCATATTCAGATCCTTCTGAGTGAAAATATACTTCAAGATCTTATGATCTGAGTAAATCTCACAGCAATTACCCATCAGATAATGACGCCATGTCTTCAATGCTAGAACCACAGCTGCTAGCTCAAGATCATGGGTCGGATAGTTCTGCTCATGCTGCTTCAGTTGTCGAGACAGGTATGCGATGACTTTGCCTTCTTGCATCAATACACATCCTAGACCAATGTTGGATGCATCACAATATACATCAAACGGCTTCTTGATGTCTGGCATGATTAATATTGGGGCTGATATCAATCTCTTCTTCATCTCCCGAAAACTGGCTTCACATTTGTCTGTTCATTCAAACTTCTTGTCCTTCTTTAACAATTGATTCACTGGTCGGGCTATGCTCGAGAATCCTTCCACGAACTTGCGGTAATATCCCGCTAATCCGAGAAATGCACGGACTTGGGTTTGAGTGGTTGGGGCTTCCCATTCTTCGACATATTTGATCTTGGTGGGATCAATAGAGACTCCTCCGACAGACACAATATGTCCTAGGAATCCTACTTCTTTCAGCCAAAACTCACACTTGCTGAACTTGGCATATAACTGATGCTCTCTTAGGGTTTCTAGGATAACTCTCAGATGTTGCTCATGCTCTTCTTCTGACTTGGAGTAGATAAGGATGTCGTCGATAAACACAACTACAAACTTATCTAGGAAATTCATCAAGATCTTATTCATGAGATTCATGAAATAAGCAGGGGCATTGGTTAACCCAAAAGACATAACCGTATACTCGTATAAACCATAGCGAGTAGTAAAGGCGGTCTTCGGAATATCCGTTGCACGGATCTTAAGTTGGTGATAACCAGTCCTAAGATCAATCTTTGAGAATACCTAGGCTCCAGTCAACTGATCAAATAGATCCTCTATCTTTGGCAAAGGGTACTTGTTCTTGATGGTGACATCATTCAACTTTCTGTAATCTGTGCATAGACGGTTGCCTCCATCCTTCTTGTCGACAAATAACACTGGTGATCTCCATGGCGATGCACTTGGTTGAATTAAACCTTTGGCTAGCATAGCATCCAACTGCTTCTTCAGTTCCACTAACTTTGATGGGTTCATGCTATAGGGTCTCTGGGCTATAGGTCCGGTTCCGGGGATTAGTTCGATGATGAACTCAATATCCCTATCCGGGGGCATACCTGGCAATTCATCTGGGAATACGTCAGGGTATTCACAGACTACTCTGACTTGGTCTATGGTGGGCAAGGCTACACTCTGGTTGCACTTGAATTGACGGGGTAAGGTTTCAGAGATATGCTCTACTGTGACTCCCGAACTACTGGTCATGGTGATGGCTTTCTTAGCACAATCTATCAATCCTTTATGCTTTGACATCCAGTTCATACCTAGTACTACTTCTAATCCTTTGGTTCCAAGTACAATTAGGTTGGCATAAAAATCTATCCCATGTATTCTGATAGGTACAGCTTTGCAAATTTTTCTAGCTTTTGTTGTTGAACCGGGGATTTGAACTATCATGACATGCTTCAGGTTGGTTGGACGAATCTTACTAGTGCATGCAAATTCTTCGGTGACAAATGAATGCGATGCTCCCGAATCAAACAATACTCTTGCTAAAACTGAGTTGACAGAAAACATACCCAGCACTACGTCTGGTGCTTCCTGGGCTTCTTCTGCATTCATGTGGAAAAGACGGCCGTTGCGGTTGTGAGGGTTCCCTGGGGCAAATCTCCTTCCTGGCTGAACACGGCGCTGCTGCTGAGCTGGGGCATTCACATTGGCATTGGCTACAGTCTTCTTTGGGACACTCATTGGAGTAGTGACCCTTCACTCCACACTCAAAACAAGTGATCTGGGACTTGTCCTTGACTGCGACAGGCACAACATTGCTGCCAGTTCTGGGTGCAGTGTTGCTATTGTTGTTGTTATTGTGGTTCTTGGGAGGTGCACGGTTGAAATTGTTGGCATTACCAGAGTGGTGATTGTTTCCTTCGGACTTCACATTGCTTCCGCTATGGTTGGGGTAGCTTGGGCGAGAATTTGGGGGTCGGTTGTTCCTTGGTGCATATCCTGGTGAAGGGTTGGGATAGTACTTCTGGTGACTTTGGATCCAGACTGCTGCATCATACGACGCTTGCGATTGTCGTTTGCCTGGTTAATCTTCCCTTCCATCTGGATGGCAGAGTCGACTAGCTCTTCGAGATCCTGGAAATGGATATTGACGAGGACAGTCTGCATCTCATCATGCAGTCCGTTCAAGACTATCTCCTTCTTCTTGGCCTCCGTATTGATCTCATCAGGTGCATATCTACCAAGTGATAGGAATTTGTCATGGTACTCCACCACAGTCATTCTTCCTTGCTTCAATTCACAGAACTCATCCCTCATCCGGTTGACAAGACCTTGTGGCACGTGGGTGCGGCTGAACTTGACTTTGAATGCTTCTCATGTCATCACTTGAACATGGTTCATATTGCGGATGCTATTCCACCAAGCTCTGGCATCTCCCGCCAGATAGTGGGTGGCGAAGAGAACTTTCTCATTTTCATCAACTCCTGCAACTTCGAGGTTGTTTTCCATGGTCTACAACCAGTCATCAGCATCTATTGGGTTCTCAGATTGGTTGAAGATTGGGGGATTAGTGTTCTGAAATTTTTTGAGTTTGGATCCATGGTGGTCCTGATTTCCATGTCCTTGGTTGTTGAGAGCCATCTGGGGGATCTGTTGAAGTGTTGCTAAGTTGGCTTGGCGCTCTTCCCTGCTTGCTTCACGGTCTGCGATGAGATTCTGCAAGATCTGCAGCATTGGGTCCTGCGATGAGCTGCTCCCTCCTTGGTTTCCACGAGTCATCTGAGGATTGAGATAGATATAGGGGTAAGAGGGAAATTCTAAGGTTCATGGGTTTGGGGTTTTCAAAGCTACAACTTTGAGTTAAACTCAGGTTTTTCAACTAACTTCATTTTCATTCATGCAAGCAAGCACACATACAACACACACCACAACAATCAAAGGGAAAACAGATGGTTTGAAGAACCATTCTGCAAGCTACGATACAACGAGATGATACATCTTAGGCTACGATAGTGCTCTAGTGCATCTACTCATCGTCGATGAAGTCGGAGTCCTCATCATCAGTGTAGAAGTCCACGGCATCCTCCGCTAGAAAATCATAATCATTGTTGAGGTAAGAATCCATGTCTCCTTAGATGTCTTCACCCTCATCTTCTTCTTCTTTTGCTGCAAGCTGAGCTTCCTGCTCCTTGAAGGTCTTCTCGAGGTCGTCCACCTTCTTGCAAAGACGGGTGATGGTGCGATCCTTCTTGGCACGCTGGCGGCGAAGAGACTGACGGTCTTGGACAAGCAGTGTGAAAGTCTGGGCCTTCTAGTCGGCAATGGCACGGTTCTGGTTGGCTAACTCTCTGGCATTGTCCAGTTCCTACTGTCTGTCGTGAAGCAAGAAGTCAAGGTTCTCCACTTGACGCCTCAGCTCGGGGTGGCTCGACATTTCCATTGGCAGTCCCATGAAGTCACGTCTTGCATTGTGAGCAAAACGGGTTCCTTGGGTCTTGTTGACACTGAGGGCACATAGACGTGCGAGAGCTTCATGCATTGCCCTGCCTAATCCATCTAGCCAGTTGTTCTCTCTCACGGAGAACTGAATTCTTCTAGAAGTTGGTGCTTCAATGCTTCCTCTAAGATCTGCGGTGACTAGCCACTGTAGGTCTCCTCCTGGGGGTCCTAGAAGTTGAGCTCCAAGAAACTCCGGATGTGGGCGTCCCAGTAACTCCGACAGTGAATCCAAATCCCTCTTGAAGATAAGCTGATCTCCGTTTCCCAACTTGTAAAACTTGCTGAACTGAGTCTCCATCTACAAGAATTAAGGATGAGGAAGTTAGAGAAGTGATCAAGTGTGTCAAATTTTAATTTGTAGTGGAAGAATTTTTGAGGAACATGAATTTTTGAGAAAGAATCCATAAGGGTAAGAGAGGAGATAGTTTTTCATAAATACTCACTTTGGTTTGGCAACTAAGTTTTTGTTTGATGTCCATTCTAACTAGGGTCTCCTATGGTCAACCTGGCTCTGATACCAACTTGTCAACACCCGGATTTTTAATCCCAGATGCCCGTTATGCCATACCTCGCAATCCCAGGATTACCATTTTTGCGAGACATAACGGATTGGATATCACAGTACATCATCCATTACAAACCATACATAAGGTCTTACACAAATAAGGATATCATGATCCAGTCTTAAAACAACAAGCAGCGGAAATAAAAGATAAGCGTAGCGGTGGGGTCCATCTTCAGGGGCACAGGCAATGCTGACGAAGGCAGATAGTCCTAGTTATGATAGCCGTCCTGCTGACCATCATCTTGATAATCTCCTTCATAGTCTGGCCATGATAATAGCCAGGGACAAAAGCCATGAGTACTCTTTAAGTACTCGCAAACTACCACTAACAAGTATTATAAATCTAATTTAAAGTACTAACTCTATGCTTAACTACCAAGTTAAGTTTGAAACCTAAGCTGAGTTATGAAGCAAAGAAAGATAAAGTAAAGTTCTAGAATCGCTTAAGTTGGGAAGCTATTGTCAGAAACACAACCCTGTTGTGGTCAAGTCAAGATTCATCATTTTTTAAGAGTATTTAGAAAACATCTGACAACAAAACAGTATGGCCATTCCAACTGTCCATAACCGCGGACGCGGCTATTCGAATAGTTTGACACTCTGCAGAGGTGGTACACTTTCACCACAAGATTTGATACATCTGTCAGGGATAACCCTGAATCATCATACTTAGTATGCAGATAATCAAACATAACCTTCCCTTTACACACCCTAGTATAAGCACCTCTCCTATGAGCATGGCCTCCCAACCATGACCATCAGTCATCTTGGGCCCTGCATAGGTGGACAACATTGAGAGGTAGCCTCAGCTCAAACCTCTCCCATGAGGGAACTAATACTAATGCATATAAATTTCCAGCTACGCCTTACCCAATTCAGGTAATGTGGTTGTACAGTAAATTTGGAATGGTATCGCATCCGAATCCAACCATCAGTTTTATAAAAGGGTTAAGGCTCATGCCTCAACATTTTCCTCATCATCACCCTTTTTGTGTTTCTCAACACATGTCAAAACATCTCAATAGAATGACTCATCATTCCAAGGTTTTCTCAATTCATTTTCACAAAGTGTTCCCATCTAAAGTGACTCAAGTTTTTGATCTACTCTAAACTACTAAGTTAAGAGTGTTCACTAAGGTAGAACATATGGGTTCAATCTCATGCCATAGAATGACATCTAAAGGGTTCTAAATAGGTCAAGTTTTATACTTTTTATGCTACCTTCAAATCAAGTAAAGGACTTTGTACAACCTAAGAAGGGTAAAACTTGTAACTAAGACTTGGGGTACTAATAGTCCAAAGGGGGTGTGATCAAAGCATGCTTAGGGCATCTTTGCTAAACCATCTAGTTTGATTCTAGTTTGTTAAGTACTACACTTGCAAGTACTAATTTGCAAGGGTTAATCTTTGATAGTGTTAGCTTGCTAATAGTAGCTTGCCTTGGTTGGTGTAGTGGTTGAAGTTTTCTTCTTCTTCTTCTTCTTGGTAGAACTCCTCCTCCTCGAGAGCTTGGTCGGTGCTAGCGTCCATAAATACATCGGGAGTACACAATCACCAAACAATACTTAACTAGGCTAAATAGTATTCTAAGGCACACATTTGATGATCTATTATGATCACAACATCACAAGTTAATTCAATAGTTTCATCCTTTTTATTTTAGAAAAGTAATTTCTACTCATTGAAAAATTAACTAATATTTAATATTCACCACCAAAATATGGGACCATGTGGACACATGTCCTCACCACATATTCTAACATGTGGGAATGAAATTTAAAGGTTGGATCAACATTACTTTGGTTCAAGTTCATTAGTAAATGATTTAAAGTGACTAGAAATGCCTATATAGCATTGTTTTGGTACTAGTCCAAAGTCACTGCATGTAAACCTTAATATTATTGCATATTTGGATAGATATGATGAAATGTGATTTTGGAGAGTTGGAATCAACTCAAAAGCTAACTTGGTTGATTTTATAAAAATGTTGCAAGTTGCAAAAGCTTCTGTCTTCTTATTTTTATTAGGAGAGATCTATAACTCTAAATGAATTAAATCCAACAGGCTTGGGTAGATTACTTCCATACCTTTTAGGCAAAATAAGTTTCATGCAATTTGGATTTGTCAAACTCACAGAATTAAATTTTGAAATAGTGGACAAAAACTAGGTTTAACTAAAAAGAAAAAATCCAGATTTGAATGTGTGCGCTAGTGCGGGAAAAGGAATGGGCCGGCCCAGTGGCGCTCCGCGGTGCGAGGCTCAGCTGATAGGGGGTCCCGCTTGTCAGCGACACTTAACACACGAAACGGTACGCGTGCTGTGGGCCGTAGGATTAGAAGCCAGATCTACGGCTGAGGGTCGTCGTCGACGACGAACAGGTCGCCGGCGAGATCGAACCCTAGCGGCTCGGTGGGGGTCTACTGGGGGTGTACCAGGACTCTAGCGGGGTCGGCGAGGTGGGTTAACAACATGGAAGATGACAGCGAGGCGAGGCGTGGTCGTGGCGGAGCTTGGGTTGGTCGCAATCAACGGCGCCCTTCTCCTCCTGCCGCGGCTGCTCCGGCTCCAATTCCAGCGAGGCAGAGCTCGCCTTGCTCCGTCTAGAGGTGGGGGAGGTTCAGAGAGGTGAGGGGAGTGGAATGGTGTGGAGTGGAGAGGCTGGGGAGGGCTCCTTTTATAGGCCCGACGGTGAGACCGAGCGGGATGGGCGGTCGACGGTGGCGACATGGCTAAGGCGAGGTAGAGGCATGGCTGGGGGTGGCGATCGATGGGCGGATCCCTCGCGGTGCTCTAGAACTTAAATGTGGCCGTAGGGGCGGTGGCACGCGGTCGGGGCGAGGTGGCGCTCTACGCAGCAGAAGCGGCGGTGTCCACGGCGAGCGGTGGCTATGAGGCTTTGGGCGGCGAACGGGGATGTCTGGGGTGTTCTCTAGGTCGAGGCGGAGCGGTGGGCGTGGGCTAGTGCCAAGGGGCGGTCTGTGCGAGCGGGGACAGGGCGTGCTCTGGGGGCGGCGTCGGCATGCTCGACCAGCTCCGGGCGCGGCAGTTCCTGGCCGCTCTACCCTCTGTCTCTGTCCTAGGGCTGGTTGGGCGGTGGAGGTGGACAACAAGCAAGTTTCTAGACATGAGGAGAGAGGCTGGAGAGGGCTGCTGCTGCGAGTGCACTGTTGGCCGGCGAGGTGGTGCCGGCATGGCATGACAGTGCAGCTAGGGGGTAGGGGAGATGCTGGTTAGGCTCTGGTTAGATCAAGAGGGGACAAGGGGATTAAATGGGGATCAATTGGGGGCAAAACCCTGTAGTAAACAGTGAGCTAGGATTCGAGGAGAGATTATGCATGCCAAGTGTTTGCTTAAATGGCCACATGAAAGAAAGTTTTGAATTTTGGTTTCAAAATTTTTGAGTGATCTCCACTAGTGCTAGGTAGTCTCTAGTTGCAGGGGTTTTGAAAGTGGAGCTCAAAAAGATGGGTTTTGAAATAGAGGTGATCTATGCATATGCATTAGATTCAAATTTAAACTGGCTTTTAAAATAGTTAATAGAATGTTTTTAGAAGACCAAAAGGTGGGCCTTGGTACCTCATTATGTGTACTAGCAAGGGGTACAAAGATCAAGAATTGTTTCTGTTAAGTTTTGAGTACTAGGAATAGCCAAAGTAGGCATGAGAGTTAAATTTGCCAAAATGACCATTCTTCCTTTTTAATTCTTTTTGATTTGATTTTCTTTAGGAAAAGTTTGGGAATGATGTAGATGATGTTTAAATCACCTAAGAAACATTATACAAGCATTGGATCGCTCAATCATGGCAATTCAAACAACTCCTATTTTAAATGCAGACCTATATGAATGCTTTCATATTAAATTTGGAAAAGTTTTTGTTAACCCTATTTTTGGTTGATTTGATCTTTGATAAACTTGGATTGAAGTTTTGGGATGTTACAAACATAAAGGGGATAATAAATATGGAAAAGGAAAAATTCCAAAACCTGAAGTCTCATGACTGTCACGTGATTATGACGCAGTTGCTTCAATTGCATTGAGGGGGCTTCTACCGGAAAATGTTCGAGTACCCAATGTGAAGCTATGTCCATTCCTCAATGCAATATCTCAGAAGGTGATCAATCAAGATATTCTGACAAGGTTACAAAATGATGTGGTCCAATGTCTTGTTAGTTTGGAGTTGGTGTTCCCACCATCCTTCTTTGATATTATGACGCAGCTCCTGGTTCACCTAGTCGAAGAGATTTCCATTCTCGGTCCTGTATTTCTACACAATATATTCCCCTTTGAGAGGTTCATGGGAGTGTTAAAGAAACATGTTCATAACCGTGCTAGGTCAGAAGGAATCATCTACAAGGGCTATGGAACAGAGGAGGTCACTAAGTTCTATGTTGCCTTTATTCCTGACCTTGAGCCGATTGGTGTTCTTGAATCGTGGCATGAGGGGAGACTGAGTGGAAAAGGCACGCTGGGAAAGGAAGCAATGATATGTAGGGACGGACAATCTTTCACTCAATCACACTACACGGTTCTACAGAATTCCACCTTGGCACACTACAAGGATTCTTGCCTTCTATGACCCTCCATTTTCGTCACAGAATCGTCATAGTAGGCTATTTATGACGATTCTATGACGATTTTGAGATCGTCGAAAGTTGAGCGTCGCAAATGAACTATAACGACGATTTTTGCAAAATCGTCATAACCGTCTATGACGATATTGGATCGTCATAGACGTTATGACGATCTCATATCGTCACGGGAAATTTGGCCTGGCCAGGTCAGGTCCAACATGGCTGATCCTACGTGGCACTTAACCAGCCCAGTCCATGACTAGTGTTTATATGGGCCAAGCCCAACAACTTGATCAATTAATTTTTTCTATCAATTCAGTTAATTCGTTGGGCCAAGCCCAACATGTTGGCCTTCTCTATTTTTAGGGCCTTTGCCTTTTAGGATCCTTTTCCTTTTTATTTTGGATATTTTTTGAAATTGTACACTGTGCTAGTCTAAAATTGTGTGGGCCGGCCTTTTTAGAGCCCATCTAGTATTTGTTTCATTTCAGACATACAAGCAGTAAACAACAAATATTTACATACACACAACCCAAATCACATTAATTTTCATGAATGATAACCAAAATTAGATCAATATTACAATCAGCACATATTACAATCACCTAGGAATATGAAACCGATACAGACATACATTCTAGCATATTACAACGATTCCATTGTTCAAATCACCCATGAAAATACAAATAGCTTCAAAAAATATGACTAACTACTCTTTGCTGAGTAATGAATCCTTCACTTCCTCCACCTTCAGCCTGGAGCTCCTATAAAAGAGAGGAAATGATGATTATGGCTGTCAGTTATGTCAGGCGACAGTTAAAACACTGAAGGAAAGATAGCTAGCTCTAGCCAAACACAACAAAGCTTGCTATCTTCCTCTAATATTGATCAACAACACTTGTTGATTTGTGTCGATCAACCACGGTTATTGGATCAGTTGATGACATTAGCGAGACAATATTTTCACACTATGAAACATATCATATCGCTACTGTATTGCTAGCTAGTAATAGAGCAGTATAGTACAGTTTTCTAAACATATCCCTATGAAAGGATTGTAAATAGCATTGACAGAAAATACAACAAGCTGGAGCATAGCATTTCGAAAAAAAGCTGGAGCATACCGTAGCAAATGCTAGCTGAAATCAGACTTGCTCTGTTGACATGTGATCGTGGGAACGAACACTCAGCAAGGCAGCACAACACGCATGCACCAAGCAGCTCCTGTGAGGCCTACCCAGAGTTGTCGGAATATTAATCAGGGCACGGTCATCAGTAAGATAGAATCACCCAGCTGAAATTGCTATAGGTTATTCATGTTAGAAAGTAGAAACTACATGAACCAACTAAAGTTACACAAATAGTTGAACAAGTTAGTGCATGACAAGACAAAAATAGGATAAATAAGAACTATAGTGGCAAGAAAAACTACAGATTTAGATGCACAAATAAGAACTTCAATCATCACATTCAAGTAAATGCTGATAGACATAAAATAAAATGCATGTGCAAATTAAGTTCATAGAGAATGTATCACAAATGTCTGCCTAATCAGTTCAAATCCAAACCAGAAGGCATCCTTAAATTATCAACTTGGAGTAAGATAAATGTCTAGATACTTCAAAATATGCAATCATCCAAATGAAGGTAAATAAGAACTTACTAGATCAGTTCACGGATAATTGCTGGCCATTAATCAAGAGTTCTCAAAAGGTTAATTAACCAATCATGATTGTGAAGTTTATAGAAACTAAAAAACAAGTCAATAGTTTTTCCTGAGAAGATAGATGTTCAGTAAATGAAGGCGATATACTAGATAACTAAATCATCAATTTCAGAAGTTCTGTTTAAGATATTTCAATGATGTAGCATATCTAGAAACAAAAGGGCAGAACAATGCAGCGATGACATGCTTAGCATCAGTCCATGTCTTCTTCTCCGGCCGTCCCCGGCAAGCAGCGCCCTACCAGGTTCAGCTCACCATATATACTTGCCCCCAGCAAGTCGGCGTGACCATGGCCTGTAAGTAAATATAGAAATTATTATTATGAACATGAGATTGATCAAATATACAATTGTAAATCAAGAAGCATATTAACAGTGCATCAGCTAAGGAGAAATGACCAAATATACAAGTGTAGCACAATGTATACATGTGTAATTATCAACAGAACCTTTTGCAACACCAAGAGAAAAATACAGTACCAAGAAACATTAGTGAAAGAACGACACACCAGGTACTAAGAAGTCAAGTGAATGACTAAATCAAAAGATAACAACAGCATTACTTATTTTCTAATGTTGCTGATCTCACTCGATAGACTATTTACAAATGATGGAAAGCCTTTTACTCAAATCTCTCCTATGCAGACTGATCAACACTCTAGTCAATGGTGAGGCTCTTCCTATACTCTCCTTCTCATATGCTTTATTCTAGTCATCCGAAGAAGAAAGTGTTGACACATACATTCAAGCAAAAAACTTGTAATCTATCATATTGTATCGAAGTAGGATGCAGTTTGCATGATCAGTTTCACCAAAATTTCAATGGCATGCTGTTCAATATTTTACAGGAGTTACATGCACCTGAAGATGTTTTAAATCCAGACAAGCACATGAAAATGTTCCCATTTTAGATAAAAATACCTGAACTGAACCTGCTGCAATTATCTACATCTCAGTTTATTCCCCACCATGAAGTTCAAATTATGAATTTCTTGTCACTGACAGTAAATAGACACCATTCACATATCTTATTTAATAGGAGTACTTATAAATAGTGCACGAGGCCACAAGCCGCAAGACCAGAAATTACTTCTCTGGTGGCGATGTCAGCTGCCTCACGTTGAACTTTTGTAAGACCTATATTGAGGGAGTATTCACTTAAAAGTTATTAGCACTATAAGGCAAGAAGAGCATCTCAGCATCCTTCAACATACATAAACAGAAACCATTTCTATATACCAGTTCGCTTAGCACAACCCAGTTCTATTGTTGCTAGAATAAAAGAAGGAACAAAGTAATCAAGAGAGTGTTAATGAACATGCCTGCTGGTTTCTACAACTTTCAAGTCAATTTAATCATTGTCTCATGAAAGTAGTCCTTTTAACTTTAATATGGACAAAGAGATGTAGTGTAGTATTGCATAAAATGTATCAAATAAATATGTCTGGTTAAACTAAGGATAATCCACTATCATAAGTTCAAATGCCAGGGTGGCGTAGGTGCCAGTCCAGTTACCATTTGACCATCTATGTAAACCCAAATTATTGATAAGAGTGAACACATTGTGGTGTGCACATATTACTGCACTTTCAGGTACAATGTAGTAAAAGTTTGTGGAATCTCATAGTCGTATAAGATCGTTGATGGAGCTAAAATACTGTTAGGAATCCTTAGCCCTCTTTTAAGTTTCGGAGACATAATAAGAATTGACAATAGAAACTCTTGTGCTTTATGGACCTAATATGGCCTGTATCCATCAAGAACGGGCAGGTTCTCATGTAGTAACTTTTTTTCACGCATCTATATTTCCTCACTAGGTCACTTACACAGAACCAAACAGGGACGCCTATCTAGGTAGTAGCTAGCTTGCTTCAATTTTCTTCACACAGTCCTAGAAGCACGAGGACATAAATGGGAGCAAATCGATCACGGCCTTGACTGTATTGATCTATCCTGTGTTGGTTTTAGAGCAGAGAGAGTGGTCTAGGCGGACCATACAATTTTCAGTCTGCAAAAGACTAACAGACGACTCCATGCGTCTAGGGATCCCTCTACCTTTCCCTCGCCACACGAAATCCAGGAACCCAGCTATCTAATTCGTCAAGCCCATCCATACCAGGCAAAAAAATACTGCAGTTACTCGAATCCAATCGATATGCGACACTTACCTCCAATGAGCGCGGTGTAGGCGAGGGTGGGCTTCTGCGACATGGAGAGCCCCTCCCCTTCTTCCTCTCCACCACCCTGCGGATCACTGCTCCCTCCAAAACCACCACTCCCAGATCCGCCGCTGCTGCTGTCCGATCCGCCGTTGCCTAGCTCGGTCTCCTTGACCACGACTGTCACGAGGAGGTGGGTGCTGGGGGTAGCAGAGCGGATAGAGAGGAGGGCAGGGGCACGAGGGCTGCACAAGCAGAGGTGGGAGCACTGGGAGGCGGATATCTAGGCTGAGGAGAGGGCGAGAGGCGTGAGCACTAGGGCCAAGGCGAGGGCCATGGTCGTTGAGATAGGGTTTTGTTGGGGGTCAAATCGCCACATTCGCTGTAGAGTTCGGGAGGCGGTGTGGATCTTGCTGGAGAAGGAGGGGAGCGGCGGTGAGCGAGTAAGAGGCTCTCGAATAGAGGGCGGCGGCAGCGCACGGATCTCGTTGGAGGAGGGAGAGGGAGAGGGAGCGATAGGATTAGGGTTGGTGAATGATGGAGGAAGAAGGGGAGCGACGGTCGCTGGGAGGGTGCGGACGTGGCGGTTAGTTTTGGCTGGCACGCACGCGTATTGCGCGCGATGGTGTAAATATTTGGTGTCTGCCCGCGATGGGTATAGTGCCATGTCACCTATCCATGTCAAGTTCCCACAAATCAACATCCTATCCATCCATCTTGTCCACATCCAACGGTCCATTTTGCTATCCCCATATTTAGACTTGCCAAGCTATTATGACGATTTCATTTAAAGAAATTACGACGTTTTTAGTGAAATCATCATAGTTTATTAAGGTTTTGTCCCTCCCAAGCAGCTTGAGACCACCTGGTGCGGAATCTTCAGAAATCTGAGACGATTTTGTAGATGGTCACTACCAAAACGTCACAAGTTGACACATTTCTTGTAGTGGCAGCTCCGTATATTGGGGAACACAAGAATATTGTATGCTCCAACAACCCGAGAAAGCCTGACTCCTGGACTAGAGATGAACACATGAACACTTTCGGTAGTTGGTTGCGAACACATCTAATGAATGACACCAATGTTGGAGATCAACTCTACTTGTTGATGCAACCGACGAGAATGGCAAAAAGGACACATACTATGGTTACATAGAGGAGATATGGGAACTTGACTATGGAGTTTCTTTTAAGGTCCCTTTATTTCGGTGCAAATGGATCAACCTGAATGGAGAAGGGGTAAAGGTAGACCAGTTGTACGGAATGACAACAGTAGATCTCAACAATCTTGGTTACAAAGACAAACCATTCGTCCTAGCCAATGATGTGGCACATGTTTTCTATGTGAAGGACATGTCCTCCATACCAAAAAATAAAAAATAAGCAAACGAATACATCACACAATGAGTCAAAGCATCACATAGTTCTTTCAGGGAAAAGAAATATCGTGAGAGTCGAGGACAAGACAGACATGTCAGAAGATTATAATAATTTTGATGAAATTCCGCCCTTCACAGTGAAAACTAAGCCAAGCTTCCCGTTAAGCAAAGAAGATGCTCCATGGTTACGGCCAAAGTGACCATAAGCGACCATATATGGGCATAAGAAATTCAAAATGGTCCAAACAATGTAAATATTTCGCGTGGTGTCATATTATATGACATAGTTGCAAGGAAAAGTACCAAACTTGGTATATTGATTATGTCTCGAAAAAACCTTCACAAATGACCTATCATGTTCGAGGTTTCATGGCTTTCGGTCCAAATGACCAATGTTGTGTGCATAATCGAGGCATAGTTTGTGATACTGTGCCCATATTGTGCACGCATGTGCATCTTGGGATGTCTAACAATGTTGCAGGAGGAAGTTTTATTTTTCATCACATGGAAAAGCCATTTTCTATTTTCCAAGTGCCAAAATTAGGGCGTTTTGTGAAGAAACACCAAACGTTAAATAAAAAAATGGTGCCACCCCTTTCAAAAATACTAGACCACCTTACATGAACAATGTCCCAACCAGGGATTTTAAAACCTTTCCGTCCACACCTGGAGAAAAAGACAAATGTCTACCGAATCAGTAGGAAGTGGGTCCGATTTGACCTACAGGTACATGATCTAATGCTCGTGATTTTTTGAAAAAATCATTTTTAGACTCATAATGTGATATTTCTTCAGAGATCTATCCCCTATGGCCAGTTTGTTGGAGATGCCGGAGGACTGGGCTCCGCCGGCATCTCCCTCAAACTAGCCATAGTGGTGTCTCTCCTCTCGCACACCATCATGTTTGCGGTTGATAAATTCACAAGGATGCCTATTTATAGATTAAGCAGCACAACATAGTGTCGACACTCATGACATAATGTCGACACTCTTATCGATAGTCCCGGTTGAAGCCACTAACCGGGACTAAAGATATTTCCCGCCATTTCCCACCGCTTCCCGCTATGCTTTCCCACCCTTTTCCTCTAAACGGGTCTTTTAGTCCAACTTGGAGCCACTATCCGGGAGTAAAGATATTACCCGCCATTTCCCACCGCTTCCCACTATGCTTTCCCGCCCTTTTCCTCTAACCGGGCCTTTTAGTCCCAGTTGGAGCCACTAACCGGGACTAAAGATATTTCCTGCCATTTCCCACCGTGTCCCGCTATGCTTTCCCGCCTTTTTCCTCTAACCTGGCCTTTTAGTCCTAGTTGGAGCCACTAACCGGGACTAGAGATATTTACCGACAGTTCCCATCGCATCCTGCTATGTTTTCCTGCCCTTTCCCTCTATATCTAGGCCCACCGCACCATGGTTATCCACACATCCACACCTTCCTCTCTCAACAATGGACACCGCATACTGGGCCATTCTCACACTCGAAGAGACCGAGGCGATGTGCGCCTCCAGCTACCCATGCCCACGGGCTACCGGGCTGACGGGATGTTGAGCATTGGAGGAGTTCCTGCCCCTCCTGTGCCTCAAGGTTCCGCCCGCCAGGCGGCCATCATGAACCACTTCTACCTAGAGCTCACGCCGGAGCAGTGGATGGATCCCCATTGGGGTCTGATCTACTACAACACCTGGAATGTCTTCTTCGCTAACCGGCAGGAAAGGGGGATCACTAGGTACGAGGGTGACGGCCAGCCCCCAGTGAACCACAATGAAACCGTTTGTCGCCTGTGGTGGGTGAACCGGACTATCGCCAGTGTGATGAGCTACATCGTTGAGGGAGATCATCCTCGCATGCGGTACCCGCACTTGCACCCGCCACAAAGCCACAATAAGGGTGGGTGTGGTGAAGGCCGCATGCGTAGCGGCATCGTCATCTGGGAGCCACCTCCCCCCCCCCACATCGTGAATCCGAGGCTAGAGTGGCAGGTGCCCCCGGAATATGTCATGGTTCACGGTCGCCGGTTCCCCCCTACACAAGTCGAGGAAGGGCCGAGGATCTCCGGAATATGCCATACCAACGACAACGAAGATGATTCGGAAGATGACCCTGAAGCTATGTACTATAGGGCTAGACATGATTATGACTAATCCATTGGCTAGGACGAATGGTTCGTCTATGTACCCAAGATTATCGAGATCCACTATTTCATTCTATAATGCATTTTTATTTGAAAATGGCAAAATGGTAAATAGTTTGAACAATTATTTTAGGAAATGGTTCTGCATTAGTTATTCAAATTCAAACACTTTTTCACGTTAATAGTGTTTTCAAATTCAAATTTAAACCATTCAGAAATTTCAAATTTAAACCATTTTAAATTTAATAGTTTCAATAATTATTTTATAAGACTGAAAGTTTTTTCAAATTAAAATCATTTCAAATGTGAACACCTAAATAAGAAATAAGAAATAAGGCGGGAACATCCGAAAAGTTTGAAAAACTTTTGAAAAAAGTACTTTTAGTCACGGCTGGTGCCACCAACCGGGACTAAAGGTCCTCAGCCTGTGCTGCTTTGATGGCCATCATACGTCCTAGTTGGTGGCTCCAACCGGGACGTATGCTCTGGTTTTTCGTCCCAGTTGGTGGCACCAACCAAGACTAAAGACCTTTTAGTCCCGATTGGTGCCACCAACTAGGACGAAAGACCACAAAGTAATTAACCGCGCGCGTGCCCCTTTCTCCCCTTCCCCAATCTCACTCTCGCTCTCACGCCAGTACGCAGATCACCGCCGTCGCCAGGAGGAGCTACAGCAGGGGCCGTCACCATCGTCTATGCCATACCACCGACCATCACCATCATTTATGCCGCACCACACAACATCGCCATCGTCGCTGTGTCCCAGGTGTGCCCCAGCCCCTCTCCCTCCCTCTCAATCTCCGTACATGGTGCGCGGTTAGGCGGCGGCGGGGCGAGCAAGGGCGACCGAGCAGGGGGCCACCGCGAGCAAGGGCGATAGCACGAGCAGGGGTCGCTAGGAGGGTGCAGGGGCGTGCTGCGAGCAGAGGCGGTGACACAAGTAGGTGCCGCGAGTAGCGGCCGCCAGGTGGGTGGCGCGTGTGTGCGGGGGCGCGCTGCGAGTAGAGGTGGTGGAGCAAGCAGGGGAGCCGCCGCCGGCGTGAGAAGGGCGGTGGCGCGAGCAAGGGAGCCGCTGGCGGCGCGAGCAGGGGCTTCCAGGAGAGTGCAGGGGCACGCTGCGAGAGGCAGCACTGAACGAGGCGGCGGAGCGAGCAGGACACGCAGCCGTGAGCAGGGGAGCCACCAGCGGCACGAGCTGGGGCCGCCAGGAGGTGCAGGGGTGCGTGCTGCAAGAGACAGCGTGGAACGAGGCGGGAGGCTGATGCGCAGGTGAAGGGAATATGCCCGAGAGGCAATAATAAAGTGGTTATTATCTTATTCCTTGTTTATGATAAATATTTATTTTGCATGCTATAATTGTATTAATTGGAAACATTAATACATGTGTGTTTAATAAACAAAATACAAAGTTCCTACTAAGGCCTCCCATATAAACTAGCTCGTTGATTAACAAGATGATCAAGGTTTCCTGATCATGGACATTGGATGTTGTTAATAACGAGGTCACGACATTGGTGGAATGATGTGATGAACATTCATCCGAAGTATGGCATTACGATCAAAGTCATTATGTTTATATTTCTATAACATCATACGAAGTAATCTTAGTCCTTATACCATGAGATCATGTTAATTGCTAACACCGAAAGAGTTTCTTGATCACATCAAACGTCACACCGTAACAAGGTGACTATAAAGGTGGGTTTAGTGCTACGAAGGTGTTATGTTGAGGCTCATGGATCAAGAGTGGGATTTTTCCATCCCAATGACGGATAGATATACTCTGGGCCCTCTCGGTGATATCACATTGAAATAGCTTGCAAGCAAGTGATGTGATCACTAGAATGTTATATCACGGGAACAAGAAAAGAGTGCATGTCGGTAATGAGATCAAACTAGGTATTTTGATGCCAATTATTGAATCTCGGACATGTAATATATCGCGAGACAAAGGGATTAAGTTACTAGCGCTAAAGGTTCACACGATCACAAGAGTCATCGTTGAATGTGTGGGAGTCAGTACGGATCTCCAGGTCCCGCTGCTGATTATTGATCGGAGAGGGGTCTCGATCATGTCTGCATTATTCGTGAACCATAGGGTGACACACTTAAGGGATACCGACACCATTTAGGAGCAAATATATATCAGATAAAGACTAAGAAAGCGCTGGAATCATTTCGATGGAAACCGAAATTGTTTCGGGTAAAATTGCTGAAATTGGTTCTGCATGTGATATTGAAATGTTGCGGGGAGTTTTATGTGAATGTTTGTTAATTAAAGTAATTAACAAAATTCTGAATAAAATAAATAAAAGTGTTTTATTTAAAGAGAAAATGCATTTAATTTGGTGGACATTAAATGCAAAGTGAGTGGAGTTGAAATTGATGTGAGTGGGCTTAGTGGAAGCTCCACCCACATGAATGAGGGAGAGGTGGGGGCACCCACCATCGCCGGCCAAGCCATGGCCTTGGGGCTGCACCCCATCCCCTATAAAAAAAGCACCATGGCTCCTCTCCTCTTGCCCCACCTCCTCGTGAAGGTTTTCTTCTCCCTCTAGTTATTCCCCATGGTCTCGGATTAGCGAGATACATGTTCCCGGTGGCTTTATCTGGAAAGGAGTTGTTGCTTCCGCTGCATCCCTGGAGCGAGGAGGCGGAGGTTGTTAGGTGGACCGGATGTGTGTGCGATCACGGATGCACCGCTACTTTGCGGTGCTGGACTTGATGGTGCTGGACCTGATGGTGCTGGAGCTGCTGGACCTGAAGGACTTCATCACGATCTTGTGATTGGCAAGTGTACGACTACATCATCCACGAGTTCCAACTCGTTAACAAAACTTTGTTGTCTTCGAGGATAAGTTCCCAATGGATGTATATCCACCCGTTGCTTGTATCTAGTAGATAGATCTTGGCGTATAGTTCACATCGTAGGAAAAAATTTGTTTTCTATGCTGCGAACCCAATAGCAGGAGGCAGAGGGCGGCACCATGGGTGCATGCTGAGCGAGATGGCGCAGAACGAGGCAGGAGGCCGACGCGCAGGAGGCCGATGGCGGCGCAGGGGAGCGTGCTGCGAGAGGCGGCGCGGAACGAGGCGGGAGGCCGACACGTAGGAGGCCGAGGGCGGCGCAGGCGGCCGACGATGAGCTTATTATGTGTTCATTAGTATTATTTAGTATTTGTATTTATTATTATGTCTTTTTAGTATTTGTAGTAGTATTACTAGTAGTATTTGTAGTAGTAGAGTATTACTATTACTATTATATTACTAGTATTCTAGTAATAAGTAGTAGTAGTAGTAGTATAGTGGTAGTTGTAGAGTATTATTAGTAGTATTAGTAGTAATATAGTGGTAGTGGTAGTATTAGTATAGTGGTCGTGGTAGTGGCTCCAGACGACGATGCGGAGTCAGAGACGAATGCTCGTGATGACAGTTCTTCCTAGCGTCGGTTGGCTCTAGGACGGGATTATATTGCATTATTATTAGTCCTAAAATTTTTTCTATGTTTAAACGAGTTTGTACATGGTCGTTATTGCTTATGAGCAATGGAGTTACACGATTCCACCGGTGTTTGAGGTTAGGGACGAGCGCGGCAACACGCGCCATATAGGGACGATGGACGGTTGCAGCAACACGCGCCATATATAAGGGTTTCTTCGAATTATGTTTTATATCCCTAGCCTGTCAAACCACGCCTACCTAACCTCCTCGCTTGGCCTCTTCGACTCATCCGCTTTTCACCTTTTGTAGAAACTATGGAACCCAGAGATGAAGAAAAGGAAATGGCGCTTGAGGATATGATCAACGAGGGAGGACATATCGATAACAATGTCACCTCGCTATATCTGAACAACTCCGATGAGGGAGATCCGGGTTTCGACCGAACAGACGGCTCCGGTGAGGGAGAAGCCAGCGAGGGAGAAGCCGATGAGGTGCATATATATATTAATTAATTAAGCCTCTATTGTCTATATAAATATATATTAACGCTCTTTCTTCTTTTAGCCCTCTAGATCGAGCAAATCTTCTGCAAAGAATAAACGAGGCTCAACTAGAAAGTTGGGAGACCATGAAAGGTACAGGATCACAGAAGTCGCTCTAGACAGCCAATCGAAGGCTCCCTTGATGCTGCAAATAAATTTATAAGGCAAAGTGGAGTTATTGTTAGGGACTACATCCCGATCACCGTCATAGAATGGAATAGGTTGTCAAAGGATCCGGAGTCTCTATATGTCAGTTACTTAGCCAAAGATACTCTTTGGAAAAAGCTCATGGTTAATTTCACCCTACTGACATTAGAGGTGGATCTAGATGAGTACGATCCAGATGAGGAGATTCCATCTCAGGAGGAACAACAGAAACACATGGAGCAAAAAGTCAAGGAGTGGGCTCTTAAGAAGATGGCCCAGCAATTCAACAACTGGAAGAAAAGATTGCACCTTGACTATGTCATGAAAGAGAAAACTCTAAAATTCACTGGAGCATTTGAGAAGCTAAAAGACTACAGGGCAGATTTTGTGGCATACAAGACATCGGCACTAGCTAAGAAAAGGTCTAAAACGAATAAGCAAAATGCTTCTAAAAAGCAGTATCACCATACTATGGGGCAAGGTGGCTACAAGGCTAGCAAGCCTAAGTGGGAGAAACTCGAGTCTGACCTATTTGCTAAAGGGATCACCCCAGAGCCATACAATTGGATATAATGGGTAAGAAATTGGTTTTACGGGTATGGGGGCACGTTGGACTCAGAAGGGAAGTGCATATATAACATAAGACATACAGAAACTCCCATACCCATCGAAGAAATTCGAAATGCAGTAAAGGCAATTGAGGATGGGGATTTCATACCTGATAGAGAGAATGACGAGCTCGCACTCGCCCTTGGGAACAAGGAACACGAGGGACGAACACGAGGCACATAAGGCTCCAAACCATGGAACCTTGGGTTTCTTGACATCCAAAAGAAATATCCCGATAGAATCCGTCGAAGGAGAAAGGAAAGGGAGGAAATTGAAGTAATGAAGCAGGCAGACCGGATGCGCGACATATAAGAACTATTAAAGCGGTAGCAGAATCAACTTGACATACTTAGCCAACAAGCTACCAGCCCATCTCAGCGACACATGGTAGACGAAGCTGCCTTCGATGCTACCAGCACATCCACTAATCGAAAAAGGAGCGTAGCTTCCACGAAGCTCCCTAGTGATGATGCTGATGATGCACCGTTGATGGCTCCTCTTCGCTACCCAGTGGATGATGATATCATGGAGATGACACATTGTGAGCTACATGTGAAAGTTTTCAACATAACCATGAAGGTGGCGGTCGGCTATGCCTTACCATTAGTTGGACCGATACTAACTTACCATTGTTGTCCGATTCTATAGGGCTACGCTATTGCCGGGTGGATGAAGTTATGGACGGATTCGCGCAGCTCAAGCTTGACTACCCTGCTGGTGAAGGGGATGTGACTGAGCTGGGAGAAGCAAAAAGCATGACCATTCTATGGCAAAAACAACACATCATGCTTTCAAATCAGACGTCAAGGCCATCCACTCCTCCGAGCACAAGTACATCTTCGTCGCAGCCTCAACCGTCTCCAGCACAACAACCATATTTTCCATTGCCGCGACAGGCGCCATCTCCGCCACAACAGGCCATTTCTCTAGCGTAACCGTCTCCGCCAAAATAGGCCCTTTCTCCAGCCCGACCGTCTTCACCGCCGCGTCAGCCGTCTCAGCCCCTCCCAAAAGTACAAAAGGGTCGGGGTCAAAAGAAAAAGAGTAACCGATCACCAAAGCGTCTACCGGAGCCCCTCCCAAAAGTACTAAAGGTTGCTCCCAAGGGAGCTTATGACTATACTGAAGGGGAGAATACAGTGATCGCAAAGGCCGAAACACAACAGTGGTTTGATAGCCTCAAGCGGCCGAAAGAGCTAGAGTTCCCCAGCACTAAAGAAGAGAAAGCCAAAGTGCAAAAAATGTTGAAGACCCTTCATAAACCCGAGCCAAGGCTGTCATCAAACTATGACTGCTTTATTGTCAAGTCACATCAGTCAATGGTGCGGTCGAAGAGCACTAGTGCAAGCGGGAGTTCAGTTCCCCAGCTCGGTTTATAGAAAAACAAGGAATGCCCCCGCTCAAAGTGATTTCCGATACTAGGGTGGAGTCGAGCAAAGGTGCGGACGAGCAGTATGATCCAAAAATTGTTGCACTGTATGAACAAGCGGCCGCTGCTCAAGGTATGACTATTGCTCAGTACTTAGACTAGTTAGATTTCCCCGTGGCTGAGGAAGCATATAAATGCGAGTACGGGAAATCGCTCGTTAGACCTAAGGACGTCAAGTATCTACCAACAAAAATGCGAAGATCACATAATTGGTACATTAAAGCCACAAAGGAAGGGGCAAACTGGATAGTGATTGGATTTCGAAATGAGCATTACAGGTATGGAGATGCACAGATACTGACTGAATTTCCTAAACTACATCAGTTTTTCAATCAAGACACCCTCGACAAATCGATTGTGAGTGCCAATTGTCTGTAAGTATTATTTTTGTAATAGTTAAGTCTCTAGTTAGATCACCTCATTTATATCGCATGTATAATCATACTCACTATATTATGCAGACTGAAGATTCCCAAATGCAGAAGAGGACAAATCTATGACATTGGGTTCACGAACTTACTGTGAAATTTAGTCTCAAGGACATAGAGGATAAAATTATAATGGCGTTAAGGTTTCAAGAAACCAAAAGGGAAATATTATTACCTTACAACTTCAAGTGAATGTTATTGTCTTGTACACATTCTATTTCGCTTACTTGATGTTAAATGTATAATTGATGAGTTATGCATGCGCAGATTCCATTATATTCTGCTAATCATTCAACCTGACAATAGAATAGTACAAGTCATGGACTCTAAACATAAACCGCTTGTGGAGTGGGCCCCATGCAGGATATGCTCCAACGGTAATTTCAGTCATTATGACACTATATCGGTAACTTTCGTTCATTTACTGATATCAAGTAATTAATAACTCATTTCATTCATTTTCTTTGCCGGGCAGCGTTTAGAAACGTTTCACCAACAAGGCTAAGGGTGCCTGGAAAGAGAACCTTACATTTAAACCACTAAATGTAAGTGCTACTAGCTAGATCCATGTATCTCTTTGATTTTAGTTTCGATACCATTATCATGCTTAATTATTATTATTTTGATTGAACTTTGTTCTCGTAAAGTGTCCGAGGCAGGAAGACAAAAATAACTTATGTGGATACTATGTTTGCGAGTTCATTCGTCAGACGACCTGTAAGAAGGGCAGAAATTTAGAACAACTTCAAGTATGTAAACAACATTCAGAATTTTGTTTTATTACCATCAATTGTGTTTAGTTTTATTCATATATGTTGACTCCTTCTTTTAAATTAGATCGAACGGTTGCGGGACCATCTTCTACCAAAGGATCGCATACAAGCAATCCAAGAGGAAATTGCGGGATTCTTAGATGCAGATGTCCTAGATCACCAAGGACAATACTATCAGAAGATGATGATAATGCAATAGGGATCATAAAAGACTTTATAATGTATATATGCATGAATGTAATATATTCGATACTTGCTGTGTAATATAATCGGGAGATGTTTTGTAGTATAATGGTTCCCTTAAGGTAGATGGGACTTACCCAGCACTATGTTGTGAGGAATGCTCGTCCTCATAGTAGATGGTGCGAGGTTGATGTTACCGAAAGTGGATTCACGTGAAGGCATGGTGCGGGTTTGAGGGATATGCCTCCATGCGAATCCACTTTCGGTAACATCAACCTCGCACCATCTACTATGTGGACAAGCATTCCTCACAACATAGTGCTGGGGTAAGTGTCACAAAATAAATGTTGCCCTAAACACAAAATGGAAATAGATAAAGGGGAAAAAATAAATGAAAATATATAAAAAAATCTCTACCGCGGCACAAAAATTGCCCAAATTGGTGTCATGACAGAGGCTATAGATCCCGGTTCGTATTACGAACCCAGACAAATGCCCCCACCCTTGCGACAACCAGAGGCCACGTGGACCGTCTTTTTGTTCTGGTTCGCAGCCCAACTGGGACTAAAGGGTTGGGGCTTTAGTCCCGATTGCCCCGTCCCGGTTGGGCAACCGAAACTAAAGCTCTTTACAAACCGGGACAAAATTCCTATTTTCCACTAGCGTTCGCTAAAAAAGAGTCCATGTTGAACGAATACTGCATCTGAAACCACACAAAAATATATTCCTGATCATATTCTTCTCTCTTGTTCTTCACGCGCGTCTTGCCGGAAAGCATATCTGAAATCGCTAGATTGGTTGCTAGTTGTTATACACGCGTCTTACCGGAAAGCATCATGCGAGTCGGGAGTTGGGACCAGCCCAAGGCCAGCAGACATGGCGGCGACAGTGCAGACCGGCGGCCCCCCATTCAGTAGCCCGGCAGTAGCGAATGGGAGTGCTGCGAGAAGATCCTCGTGATGCTTCTTGACAAGACGCTCATAGGGGACGGCAGCGCGGAGACAGCGGACGCGCTGGGGGTGATCGTCAAGTCCAAGGACATGTTTAGCTTGAAGCCGCACACGGCAGGGATGTCGGGGATCGTCAAGTGGCTTCGCCCGTTGATCCCGCTCGTGCGCTCGCGGGATCACGGCGAGATGCGCGTGTGGGACGACCGCCGCCGGCTGCATCGTCGGTATGGCCAGAATCAACCTCCGGCAGCGATGGCGGCGGCAAGAACAGGAGGCACTTTAGTTGAATTTTCCTCCCTCCAACCATTTTTCGTTTCCAGTTCACTCCATCACTACAGGAAAGGATTGAGGTGCCGAAGGCCGGCCGGCTACGCCGACGGCCAAATGTCGGGGCCGTCAGCGTAGCTGCCTCTCCTGGCCAGCAGACCAGCGCGGCCGTCGGTGTAGGACGGCTGTCGGCGTAGATGACGGTGCCGAGGGTAGCCCTTGGCGTAGCGTGGCCGTCGGCGTAGTAGAGAGGGTTGTGCCGACGGTGGCCCACGGCGTAGGTACAGCCCTCGACGTAGCCCTAGTTCAGACACGGTGACGGAAACGGCGTTAGGTAGCCAGGCTGTGCCGACGGCCTCTTTGGAAAAAATTATTTGGTCTGTGCCGACGGCTAGGCCGTCGGTGTAGGCCTCCAGATTTTTTTCTATTTAATAACTATTTTTCCTTTTACCTCATTAATTTTTGAAAAATCATAACTAAATTATTCTAATTCAGAAAAATACAAATAATATATCAAAATTTGCAGAAAAATAAGATCTATCTATCTACACTCAAATATTACATATTTGTAAACAAAAATTAAGTGAAACATAAAACATTATATATATTTTAAAACAGGCATTAAAATTCAAAAACGATCCAAACAATGCGAAACTTTCGCGTGGTGTCATATTATGTGACATAGTTAGAAAAAAAAATATCAAACCTGGTATATTGATTATGTCTCAAAAAAACCTTCACAAAATGACCTATCTCGTTCGAGGTTTCTTGGCTTTCGAGTCGAATGACCAATGTTATGGCTAGAATGAAGGTATAGTTTGTGATAATGTGTTCATATTGTGCATACATGTACATCATGGGATGGCGAACAATGTTTCAGGAGGAAGTTTTTCTTTTCATCGCACAAAAAAGGAGTTTTCTATTTTTCGAGTGCAAAAAACGGACGGTTTTGTGAAGCAACCACCAAATGACTAATTCAAAATGCTATCATCACATTTTTCAAAAATACTAGACCACCTTACATGGACAATGTGCTAACAGGAGGATCTCAAACATTTCTGTCTATCCCTTGCTAAAAAAGACAAATTCCTGCCGAATCGGCAGAAAGTGGGTCAGATATGAAACTACAGGTACATGATCGAATGCTCATGATGTTTCACAAAAATCATTTTTAGATTCACAATATGTTGTTTTATCAGAGATCCACTTCATGTTTAGCGAGTCTCATCCCCGAACTAAGAATCTTCATGCCCGTCGTTCGAAAAAGTTTGAGGATAGTTTAAAACGGGGATAAGAAATTCAAAAACGATCCACACAACACGAAACCTTCGCGTGGTGTCATATTATGTGACCTAGTTAGAAGGAAAAATATCAAACTTGGTATATTGATTATGTCTCAAAAAAACCTTCACAAAATGACCTATCTCGTTCGAGGTTTCTTGGCTTTCGAGTCAAATGATCAATATTATGGCTAGAATGAAGCCATAGTTTGTGATAATGTGTCCATATTATGCATACATGTGCATCATGGGATGGCAAACATTGTTTCAGGAGGAAGTTTTCCTCTTCATCGCACAAAAAAGCCATTTTCCAAGTGCAAAAACCGAGCGGTTTTGTGAAGCAACCACCAAATGGCTGATTCAAAATGATACCACCACATTTTAAAAAATACTAGACCACATTACATGGATAATGTGCTAACAGGAGGATCTCAAACATTTCTGTCTATCCCTTGTGAAAAAGACAAATTCCTGCCGAATCGGTAGAAAGTGGGTCAGATATGAACTACAAGTACATGATCGGATGCTCATGATTTTTTACAAAAATCATTTTAGGTTCACAATATGATGTTTCATCAGAGATTCACTTTTAGCGAGTCTCATCCCCGAGCTAAGAATCTTCATGCCCACCGTTCGAAAAAGTTTGACGATAGATTAAAACAGGCATAAGAAATTCAAAAACGATCCAAACAATGTGAAATCTTCGCGTGGTGTCATACTATGTGACATAGTTAGAAGGAAAATATCAAACTTGGTATATTGATTATGTCTCAAAAAAACCTTCACAAAATAACCTATCTCGTTGGAGGTTTCCTGATTTTCGGGTCAAATGACCAATGTTATGGCTAGAATGAAGGCATAGTTTGTGATAATTTGTCCATATTATGCATACATGTGCATTATTGAATGGCGAATAATGTTTCAGAAGGAAGATTTTCTTTTCGTCGCACCAAAAAGCCATTTTCTATTTTTCGAGGGCCAAAAACGGGTGTTTCAAGAATCCTGACATAGTTCCGGTTGGTCTAGTGTTAAAAAGATATTATACATAACTAATTAGATGATACGAATATCATATTTGTATTCCTCTCATTTTTCTGATCAATTTAGATATATTATTTGTCGAATTACGATTTACGGATTTGTATATATGAATTATTCAATATTAAATGGAAAAAAGGCAAAAAAAATAAAAAATTTATTTTTATTTGTATTCAAGATTTTTATTACTAATTCATTGTTGTTTACTTAAATAATTGCATGGAATATAAAAAAATAATGATGTCTAACATTATAGTCTAATGGTTACTAGGATAGATATCATAGTATTAACAACAGGTTCTAATTTCTTTGTTTGAAGCTCATATGGAAGAAACTTAGAAGTTAAGCGTGCGAGGGCTAGAGTAGTGTTAGGATGGGTGACAGATTGGAAAGTTTGACTACGAGTGTAATTTGACATAAGATTAATTGTAATTAGAACTAAAAATATTCATGTGAGATTAATGAGTTAAATAATTTAAAAAAAATTAAAAAAAATTGAATTTTTTTGAAATAATCTAGGCCTGTGCCGACGGTCTGGCCGTCGGCGTAGCTCCAGGGCTGGGCCGTTACCAAGGCCTGTGCCGACGGCCTGGCCGTCGGTGTAGCTCCAGATCTAGGCCGTTACCCATGGGTCGTCGTCTGACATCGTGGGGCCCACTTCAAGACTATGCCGAGGGGGAACCGCTACGCCGACAAGTAGCTACGCCGAGGGGACTACGTCGACGGCCACCATCGGCACAGCTTGTGCCGACGGCAAAATGGCGCTGTGCCGACGGGGGCCGGCCGCCGGCACCTCTGTTTATTCCTGTAGTGCATATCCGGCTCCCAAAAGTGCAAAACATCAGCGCATTTGCGGTGAACCGTAAAAACAATTATGATGCGGTAGGCTTTACAGTATCTAGAATAGCCTTTTTTAAACTTCGTACCGCAAACTGACAGTTATTATGCAGGAAGGCTCTGAATATGGCCTGGATCTTACTTTTTAAGCGCCTGTGGAAGCGCTTCCCATTTCCCAATGTACATGCTATAATCTAAGAAACCAGAGGAAGATGAAGGTTTGTAACTACGACAATGAAACAAGCCTAACACTTCCATGCTGCTTGGTGGCGTACTATACATCAAGTGTTCTTAGGATCCTAAGATACTACTTTTTTTTAACACCCAAGATACTACAAGTAGTTCTACCATACTACAAGCACTAGCAAAATGTACGCGTAAGACCAGCCTCTTAGCAAAAAGGACGACGCACAATGGGACCGCTACTAATAAGGCCGGCCAGCATGTCAAAAGCTTGCACTGGTTTTGATCCTGTCACCTATAAATGTAATTCCTTTTTATCTGGAAATGCAACACCGCACATATGTTGAGCCCCTGGCACTATTATTACCATTGATTTGTTAGAAATTCGTGCAAACTATTTTATAGAAAGATTCTTTTACCTCAGTCTAGATTTATATAAGGTTTATTAAAGATCTGAAACTGCTTTAAATCTGCAGACACATACACGATTCAACAGCAACTATAGAAAAAATAGAAAAAAACAACTAAATTAATAGTAAAAAATTAGAAAAAATAACAAAAATTTGAAGATTCATACAAATTTTATCAGATCCAGTCAAGAAACATATAAGTTTCACTGCCGGGTGGAGCTCAGATTGTTTCCAACTTTCCGAGGGGGCTTAAGTGTAAATGTGTGGCGGTTGTTGACTTCATGAACTTTGCACGAATCTCCAACAATCGTAGTAGGTTGTTTAAGTGTGACTACCCGGGAGGAGGATTCTTGTGTCTAGACCAAACCATGATGGTTATATGAAATTCCAGTATCCAAAAATGACATTAGAGGACGTTTTCTTTACGTAGAAGCAATTTTTTTAATTTTTTTTTGGCGGATGATTTTTTTTACGGTTAACGAGGCGATGCAGTGAAGAGACGTTTACAACAGTTATTCCTGATATTGTGACAATATCAGGCGCATTAAATGCGCGTGGCGCTTAAAATGAGGCAAAATGATGATTACCCTCCACGTAGTATGTGGAGAAGCGTACCAGAGAAAGAAAAGTAACCCGGATAAGTGAGCAAAAAAGCTAGCCAACGAGGAATAACTCGGAATGAGCAAGGGGTCGCAAGATGAGAAACTCCAGGCTAAGAGGTAACTCGGCCTAAGGAGTAAATGATCCGGAAATGGGAACCTGTTGTGGCCTTAACAACTAAAAGTTTCTAAGACCGCACCAGCTTCGGGGACTAATGTTGGGGGATACCCCCGGGTAGGGTAACACCAGGGTATAAGGGCCGAGTTAGCCGGGGTACAGCGTGGTCAAACCAAGTGCTGACCGGGTCACCTCAAGGCAGGCCGAATCACGGTGTGACCTGGCCCATGGAGCATCTCCTTGACAATGGTCTGGTCGGCATAGGATTTATGCTGGCCCTGTCTATTTGTTTTGCAGGTAACTTGGTAAGCCGGATTAGCTATATGCTAGCCGGGTTATCTTAGCTTCCAAGAGAAGGAATCCCCCGCTGGTTAAAAGGTGGCTTTATTAGCTGTAGCATGAGCTAAGTAAAGTAAAGAAGGGGACCAGCGGGTCAGGGGCGACCAAGGTAACGCAGGCAAAGCCGGATGACGCAACCCGTGTCTGGTGACGCCAAAAGAAAAGGATTACGCCATGGGTTACGTCCAAAGCCCGGACGAGCCGTTAAAGGGAATAAAGAAGCATCTGCTTTAGGAAAGGAGCATATTCGTAGAATATACTGCCACCTGTGCCCTAGAATTGTAACCCGGGCTTCCCTATATAAGGAGCATCGGGGCCTCCAAAGAGAGGGACAGCCGATAGATCAATCATTCTCTGTTTAAGGTAGAACTCTAGGGCTAGTGGACAGGGAATAAGAGGCATCGTCTCCTTGTTGAGAGCCTTAGGAGCACTTCTAAACACCATTGATAGAGAATATACAAGAACTTCCGTGCGTGGAATCACCACGCTCTCCTCCCTGGATTCCCCTAGCGCTCATTGGCCCCATCTTTAGCCTATCCATGGCATCTGCCGTGCCACCACCACGACAGTTGGCGCCCCCCGTGGGGCTAGCGGTGCTAGCAGGGGTGAA
Source organism: Avena eriantha (assembly GCA_910589775.1). NCBI lineage: Eukaryota > Viridiplantae > Streptophyta > Magnoliopsida > Poales > Poaceae > Avena > Avena eriantha. Next base: position 31,387,142 of record OU342741.1, read on the forward strand.
AATTCAGACGGGAAACTTCTCAAGCACCGGCGAGCGTATCGTCTCAGGCTTGGTTCAGTGCTTTGGAGCGCTGGACTACGTCAGCAACAATGCAGGAAGCTTTGGCAGGCACTCTCCACCGCGCAACGGCGTCTTCCTCAAGCTTGGTGCGCACAAGATCTACGTCGGGGTGGATGAGTCCTGCGTTCACCCGCGGCACATCGTCGAGGGAGGTGAGCCACCTCTCAGCGCAGCTCGTGGAGTTCATATCACTCGCCCCACTAACAGCGTTGAGCTCCAGATGACCGCGCTAGACGCAGGATCAAGCAAAGATTCGGCGCCAGAGCTAGAGGTAACACCAAAACAGACCAGGTCTAGGTTCTCCCCGCTAGAGAGGCCAGAGAATGTGCTCCAGCAAGCGATAGATAGCTTAGCAACGCCAATAGCACCTGTGGTAGATCCGGCTCAGGCACAAGTTGAGTTAGAGGAGACTAGGCGGAAAATGTTAGCTGGAGCAAAGAAAGTAGCAGAGCTGCATCTGTCGTTGAACATCACCTTGAGAGAGTATGCAAAGGCAAACCGTATCGATGGAGTGAAAATCCGGGGTAGGAACCTGATCACTGAAATTGACAAGGAGTACGAGCCTAGGACGGGTCAGACAGCCACAATAGTTACAGGAGGGTTGGATCGGTACAGTACCCCGGCAAAAAACCTCAGGACAACAAATGCGGCCGCATCCGAGTTAGAAGGTTTAACCAAGAGGCCCGACAAAGGCAGCAAGAGAGGGTAAATCACTTGTTGAGAGTTGCATGCCAACAAAATGAAGAAATAAACAAGGCTAACCCGGCACCACCAGGGGCCTCACAGGTGGTACATTCGGCCAGAAATAACCCGGCAAGATCCAGAGGAGCCGCGTCGTCTCCGGGTCATAATCCTAGGAGAGAAGAGGTGGTGGACTCCGGAAGAAGAGACAAGCAAATGGTCCCTTATGACCCGGTGAGGGCTGGAAAAGGCAAAGCAGTGCAAGTTGAGGACCGGCACAATACCAGCCGAGGTGTCGCTGCCCGGGGTAACCGTGACCAAGGCAATGCCGGTCAAAAAAATGCTGCCAATGGCAATGCCAGACAGCGCGGTCCCGTGGGAGCAGGGCAAAATTTACCTCAAACACATCAACAACGCGTACCTCGGCAAGAGGGGAGTGCGGGACAAGCAGCACAATAGCATCATGCACATCCGGATCAGGAAAGATACAATGATGGTTATTCGGCTATGGTCAACGATGATACACCAGACCGGATCACCATGTAATTGGATGGCTGGGAAGCAGGAACTTGCAGCCGGATGATGCAAGGTTGAAGTTGGATAGGATTTATAGGTCGGAGCAAATAGAGATACAAGGTCCACCGGGTCCAGCATGTTTCGGGCCCCGGATCATGAACGAGCCACCTGTGCCGAAGTTTCAGCTGGCTAGAGGAACTCGAACTTATGATGGTAGTACCAGGCCTGAGGATTGGCTGATTGACTATGCCACAACAGTCAAGATCGCAACAGGAAATTTGAGATGGGCGGTGAGGTATGTACCACAGATGCTGGAAGGACCAGTGCGAGTTTGGTTGAACAATTTGCCACCAGGAAGCGTTAACTATTGGTTGGATTTCTAGGAGTTGTTCGTTAGCAATTTCTCAAGCACTTACAAGAGACCCAACAGGCCACAAACCCTTGCGTTATGCCAACAGAGACCGAATGATCCAGATAGAGATTTTCTGACTCGGTGGTGCAATGTGCGAAACTCGTGCGAAGGAGTAATTGAATCACAAGCTATTGCGTGGTTCGCTCAGGGATGCAGATATGGAAGTATGTTTTGGCAAAGACTACAACGAGATATGCCAACTACCTTGGCTAAGACAATCCGGATCAAAGATTCGTATGCCTTGGGAGATCCAACGCAACCCCGGTTAATGTCTAGCGAAGCAAACAAAGAGTATTACGTCCGGGATGGCCCCGGATCGTCAAGGAGGAATGATTTTCGAGGAAAAAGAAGGGATGAGCGTCCGGATTATCGGTATAACTCGCAGCAGGTCGCAGTAGTGGACCGGGATCAATCCAATGCCGGAGCCAGTCAACACCAAAAAACTGAAGGGTAGAGCTGGCAACAGAAAAACGAAGGGAGAAAGCCTTGGACCCTGGAGCAGAAAAAGCAGCGGCAGGAACATAAGGATAGGCCGAGGTATACTTTCGAGTCTATGTTGGATCAACCTTGCAAATTTCATACGCCAAGTCCGAACAGTCCGGCGAATCATACGACCCGGCAGTGTGAATGGATGAGGAAATTAGAACAGGGAAGTTCAGGGAATGCTCAGGCACCTCAGAACGAAGCACCTAGAAGTGAGGCACCCCGGCCACCGTTACTGACAGGGGGACTAGACAACAACTGATGCTACCACCACCTCCTCCGAGGTACGAGAATCCAGAAAGAAGGGATGTTGTACATCGAGTGGGCAATAACCAGTAACAAGGTCAAGGTTACAACGAGAATGAAGGACGAAATGAGTACAGAGAACATCATCAAAGCTACTGTATGTTCACCATGGAAGAGAATGACCAGAAAAGCTTGCAGCGCCGGCAATATGGAGGTAAACGTAGTAATGTCAGCGGTGGTGACGTATATGCCCTGGGCGGATCAGGAGATTACATGGAGTGTCAAGGATCATCCGAAAATCATGCCAAGCCCAGGAACCTACGCTCTGATCCTGGATCCGACGTTCATCGGGCCAAATCTCAATGTAAGATTTTCCAAGGTATTGATTGACAATGACAGCAGTATCAACATTATGTACAAGGATACCATGCACAAGTTGGGAATAACAGAGAACATGTTGCAAGCAACAAGGACCACCTTTCATGGCATTGTGCCGGGTATTTCTTGTGAACCAATTGGTAAAGTCTGGGTTGACGTGTTATTCGGCACAAGAGACAACTGCTGCACTGAGAACTTGGAATTTGATGTGGTGAATCTGGAGAGCACTTATCACACGTTACTCGGCAGGCCAGCGCTAAACAAATTCATGGCAACTACCCACATCAATTACCTTAAGATGAAGTTGCCCGGACCAAGGGGCGTGATAACTGTATCAGGGGACTTCCGGCGTTCGATCGAGTGCGCCTCAGCCGGATCCAATTTAGCCGAGTCACTCGTGATCGCTCAAGAAAAAAGGAAGATACTGGAAGTGGCGGCATTGGCTCAATCCGCGCAACAACATATGCCGGCCCTGACCAACCCGCACGGGAGCGTATCGTTCCAAGTAACTAAGGACACGAAGAAAGTGCAAATCGATGATCAGTTCCCAGAGCGCACCGTGACCATTGGTGCCGGGTTAAGCGGCAAATAGGAAATCGAGCTTGTCAACTTCCTCCGTGAGAATCGGGATATCTTTGCTTGGTCTACACAAGATCTACAAGGTGTACCGAGGGAGTTGGCTGAGCACTCATTAAATGTAAGACCCAGGGCTAAGCCGGTGAAGCAACCACTCCGGCGTTTCACTGAGGACAGGAGGAAAGTTATTGGAGATGAGATAGCAAGACTACTAGCAGCAGGGTTTATCATGGAAGTACTCTATCCGGATTGACTCTCTAATCCGGTGCTGGTGGAGAAGAAGAAAGATGATACGAACATGGTTGTGGTATGGCGCATGTGTATTGACTACACGAACCTGAAAAAGGCATGTCCTAAAGATCCATTTCCGCTCCCTAGAATAGATCAAGTCATAGACTCAACGGTCGGATGTGAGCTACTGTCATTCATTGACGCGTATTCCGGTTTCCACCAGATACCCCTGAATCCAGATGATCAAATAAAGACTGCATTTATTACCTCGTACGGGGCTTATTGCTATCGCACTATGCCGTTTGGATTACGTAATGCAGGAGCAACATATCAGAGATGCATGCAAAAATGTTTGCATGATCAGATAGGTCGGAATGTGCAAGTCTATGTGGATGATGTGGTAATAAAGACCAAGGAAAGCAATATGCTCCTTGAGGATATCCGGCAGACATTTGCGAACTTAAGAAGGTTCCGAATGAAACTGAACCTGGAGAAATGCACCTTTGGCGTACCCGCCGAAATGTTACTCGGTTTTTTGGTGTCTAGCCGTGGCATTGAAGCTAACCCGACAAAAATCCGGGCCATAGAAAGAATGGAACTGCCAAAATGACTTAACGATGTGTAGAAGTTCACTGGTTGCCTGGCATCATTAAGTCGGTTCGTCTGTCGGTTGGGAGAGAAGGCCTTGCCCCTCTATCAGCTAATGAAAAAGGCAGACAAGTTCACATGGACGCCACAGGCGGATCTTGCATTTCAAGAATTTAAAAGGATGTTATCTACAACACCAATCCTAGCTGCACCACTACCTAAGGAGCCAATGTTGCTCTACGTAGCCGCGACCAACCGAGTGGATACGTCGGATACAATGCTTTGGAGACTCGGATTTGGTGGTACAACAAGTGTCTGGAAATTGGGATGCCCTGGATGCTAACATGGCATTATATAGATTCATGTTCAGAAAATAAGCGGGTTCTTCGAAGGATGTGAGTTCCATCACATACCTCAGATTGAAAACGAGGCAACAGATACGTTGTCCAAGCTAGGCTCATCCCGGCAACCAATTCCACCAAACATGGCTTTGGAGCACTTGAGAAAACCATCTATCACACCATCACCCGAATCACATTCAATTTATATCCGGTCACTTCCCGGATCAGGAGCTGCACCTATGGAGATAGAATGGGGAAGCACCTCAGCAAACCCGGGGACTGCTTCAGCAAACCCGGGGACTGCCTCAGCAAACCCGGGGATGGTTCAGCTTGATCTGGCAGGAGTTATGTCGGTGGATGCAATGGAAGTTGATGAGGAACCATTTCCCGTCCGGACTATACCAACTTGGGCAAAGCCACTTTTTGATTTCCTGAAAGAGGGAATTTTGCCGGATGATGAAATAAGTTGAAGGCAGATTCAGAGAAGGGCAAAGGCCTATACAATTATCAACACCAAACTATACAAAAGAAGTTTGACAGCGGTACTACAACGGTGTATTGATCCGAAGGAAGGACTTGACATACTCCGGGATATTCACGAAGGGGAATGTGGCCACCATGCCTCCTCAAGGGCCATAGTAGCAAAAGTTTTCCGGCATGGATTTTATTGGCCCAGTGCCTTGCAGCAAGCAGAAGACTTGGTAAGAAAATGCAATGGTTGTCAAAGATACGCCACAAAAACTCACCTACCAATGTCGAAGCTGAAAACTATCCCCATTACATGGCCATTTGCTGTATGGTGCCTAGACATGGTAGGACCATTTAAGCTGGCCAAAGGAAGGATGACCCATACGCTGGTCATGGTGGACAAGTTCACCAAATGGACTGAAGTGAAACCAATTCGAAAATGTGATGGGGAAACAGCTGTAAAATTCCTCAAGGATATAATCCTAAGATATGGCTATCCCCATAGCATCATAACTGATAATGAAACAAATTTCGCTGAAGGAGCATTCGTGAGGTTCTGCCAAGAAAAGAAGATCCGGTTAGATGTCGCCTCAGTCGCCCACCCCGCATCAAACGGGCAAGTGGAAAGATCCAACGGACTGGTATTGTCCGGGATAAAACCCCAGCTCATAGAGCTGATGCAAAGATCAGCGGGGTGCTAGATAGAAGAACTACCAGCGGTACTATGGAGTTTAAGAACAACTCCAAATCGATCAACAGGCTATACGCCATTCTTTCTGGTATATGGGGCAGAAGCTGTATTACCAGCCGACATAGAGCATGATTCGCCAAGAGTCACCCAATACACAGAAGCCGAAGTGCGCGAAGCCCAGCAGAATGATGTTGATCTGCTGGAAGAAGCGAGAGAACTGGCCTTGTCCAGATCCGCCATATATCAGCGAAATCTCCGAGGCTATCATAGCCGGAAAGTAAACCCCCGAGTTTTCCGGGAAGGTGATTTTGTGCTACGACTAATACAGCGCACTGTTGGCATGCATAAGTTATCCCCTCCATGGGAAGGACCTTTCATTGTGAGAAAAGCTTTGCACAATGATTCCTACTATCTTATTGATGCACAATCCCAGAAGAACAAGGCGGACAGGTCCGGAGAGGAATCCAAACGACCATGGAACATGGCACTACTTCGTCCTTTCTACACCTAAGAGGTGAATGTATCCGAGCTACTCATACGTCGGTACGTATGTCGGCGATGAGCTTATCAATAAAATCTTTGCCACCCGAAGCAGAGACTCGGGGACTGCTATAATACTTGTCTCTTGTTTTCATATTTTTGTGTCGGCTGGGTTAAGACGCTTATATCTTAGTCGGATTAGTAATGTGTGAGCACCAAAAATCTAACTCTTCGACTTTGCTGCTGTCCAACAAGAATTGGCTTCATGGAAAGCAAGAGAACAAGTTTGGAATGGCAAGGCACATGAAAAACGACTAAGGGAAAGAACTTAAGCGGGCCGACATTGGTTTTTTGACTAACCCTTAGTTTGTTTTATTCACTAAAATGCCGAATCATTTTGACCCGGCCCATTGATGCGCCGCGTGGCACGGAGCCAATCGATGTCCTCCTCGCGGACGATGGAGCCGTCCCAGCAGCCGCGCTCGCGGCCCTCCGCTCCTTCTTCCTGCTGCGCCAACACCGCTGCCTCTGCCTCAGACATGGTGGATTCGAAGCTTTCGACGGGGTAGACGGAATAGAGGTAGCCGGAAGAAGGGAAACGAGAAGCGCAAGGCCCCGTGGTGGAAATTAGCAATGGGAACGACAGCGCAGATGTGAGTGACTGCCTGAGCGTGGTCGCGGTGGCGCTTGTGGAGCAGAAAACTGGTGGCGGCGGTTGAGTTGCTGTGAAAGAGAGAGAGGCTGGGAAGCGCAGAGGAAATGGGGAAACTTCCCTTGAAATCGCCCCATGCCTCCTACTTAATCGTGCAGCACGCGCGTCGTGGGATCCTTTGTGAGCGACACGCCGCACGCAACGAGCGTGTGTGTGGCCAGGATAGCCAATCAGAGCAAGGCCATAGGAGGGGCTACAGAAGCAGATGACCCCATGATGTGATGCAACGTTACGGTTAACGAGGCGCTGCAGTGAAGAGATGTTTACAACAGTTATTCCTGACATTGCGACAGTAACCGGCGCATTAAATGTGCGTGGCTCTTAAAATGAGGCAAAATGATGATTACCCTCCACGTAGGATATGGAGAAGCGTACCAGAGAAGGAAAAGTAACCCGGGTAAGCGAGCAAAGAAGCTAGCCAACGAGGAATAACTCGGAATGAGCAAGGGGTCGCAAGATGAGAAACTCCGGGCTAAGAGGTAACTCGGTCTAAGGAGTAAATGGTCCGGAAATGGGAACCTATTGTGGCCTTAACAACTAAAAGTTGCTAAGACCGCACCAGCTCCGGGGACTAATGTTGGGGGATACCCCCGGGTAGGGTAACACCGGGGTATAAGGGCCGAGTTAGCCGGGGTACGGCGCGGTCAAAGCAAGTGCTGACTAGGTCACCTCAAGGCAGGCCGAATCACGGTGTGACCCGGCCCATGGAGCATCTCCTTGACAATGGTCTGGCCGGCATAGGATTTATGCCGGCCCTGTCTATTTGTTTTGCAGGTAACTTGGTAAGCCGGATTAGCTATATGCTAGCCGGATTATCTTAGCTTCCAACAGAAGGAATCCCCCGCTGGTCAAAAGGTGGCTTTATTAGCTGTAGCATGAGCTAAGTAAAGTAAAGAAGGGGACCAGCGGGTCAGGGGCGACCAAGGTGACGCAGGCAAAGCCGGATGACGCAGCCCGTGTCTGGTGACGCCAAAAGACAAGGATTACGCCATGGGTTACGTCCAAAGCCCGGACAAGACGTTAAAGGGAATAAAGAAGCATTTGCTTTAGGAAAAGAGCATATTCGTAGAATATGCTGCCACCTGTGCCCTAAAATTGTAACCCGGACTTCCCTATATAAGGAGCACCGGGGTTTCCATAGAGAGGGACGGCTGATAGATCAATCATTCTCTGTTTAAGGTAGAACTCTAGGGCTAGTGGACAGGGAGTAAGAGGCATCGTCTCCTTCTTGTTGAGAGCCTTAGGAGCACTTGTAAACACCATTGATAGATAATATACAAGAACTTCCGTGCATGGAATCACCACGCTCTCCCTCCCTGGATTCCTCTAGCGCTTATTGGTCCCATCTTTAGCCTATCCATGATATGTGCCGTGCCACCACGATGACAAAATCCATCTGATTGATCTCTCTTTTCTCTTTGAGACCAGTTATCTAGTCATGGCCAAGAACTACGGCGAAGTGTACAACATCGACGGCTGGGGAGATCCCTACTTCACCATGAACAAGGAAGGCCACCTCAGCGTCAAAATCAATGGCCTCGAAACGATTCCAAGGGAGGAGATCGACGTGCTCTCCGTCATCCAGCAAGCCATGACTTGTGATGACAAGAGGAAGAAACTCCAGTTCCCCATGATCCTTCGATTCCCCAACGTGTTGAGGTATCGCATCGTCTCACTCCACGCCGCACTTGCCAACGCCATCAAGTACACCCAGTATGGTTCAGTTTACTAGGGTGTGTTCCCGCTTAAATTGAACCACAATAAGGCGGTCGTGCAGGACATGATTCGCTTTGGCTATGACCACAGCTACGGGTTGGAGGCAGGGTCTAAGCCAGAGTTGCTGATTACCATGAGCTGCCTCACCAAAGCCAAGCCTGGAGCCTACTTGGTGTGTAATGGCTACAAGGACTCAGACTACATCACGCTGGCTCTGGCGGCACGTGCCATGGGCCTGAACGCCATCATCGTGCTGGAGATGGAAGAGGAGCTGGACATCGTCATCGAGCAGAGCAGCAAGCTCGGGGTTGAGCCAGCCATCGGGGTGCGTGCCAAGCTGCTTACCAAGATACCATGCCATTTTGGTTCCACAGCAGGCAAGCATGGAAAGTTCGGGCTACCGGTGGAGAAGATTTATGAGGTGGCCAAGAAGCTCAAGGCTCTGGACAAGCTGCACCGGCTAAAGCTGCTGCACTTCCACATTAGCTCCATAATCCTGACCACCGATATTGTCTTCAAGGCAGCTAGCGAGGCCACTCACATTTATTGCACCCTAGTGAAGGAGCGCGGGGCGGAGAGGATGAACACGTTGGACTGCGGAGGAGGCCTAGGAGTCGACTACGACGGGACCCGGTCAGGCAGCTCAGACATGTCAGTTGCGTACGGGCTAGAGGAGTACGTGTCCAGCATCGTGCAGGCGGTGCGCCTCAAGTGCGACTACCACGGTGTCCCTCACCCCGAGCTCTGCACGTAGAGCGGGCGCGCCATGGTGTCGCAGCACGCCATGATCATCCTGGAGGCGCTCTCTGCGACCCGTGAGCCGAAAGATGGTGAAGACGAGGCCACCACCGAGCAGCTGCATGGACAAATCCGTGATCTCTCTTCGAAGCTGTAGCCATCCAAGACTGACATGGCGGGTGGCATGCCTATGTCCTCCCACGGTGCTGTGGAGATCAAGAAGCATGGTATTGAGATTTACAGGCTTGGAAAGAAGCTCTCCAAGAGTATCATGACTGATGCCCAGACCATCTACAACTACCACATGAACCTCTCCATCTTCTCGCTGATTCCCGACTACCAGGTCATCCAGCATCTATTCCCAATGATACCGGTGAGCCGACTCGACGAGACACCGACTCATAAGGCCACGCTCGTCGACCTCACCCTCGACAGTGACGGAAAAGTTGACAAGTTTATAGGCGACGTCGAGACGCTGCCGCTGCATCCACTAGACGCGAAGCTCGGCGGCTACTATGTGGCCGTGCTCCTGTCCGGTGCATACCAGGAGGCCGTGTCTAGCAAGCATAGCCTGTTTGGTGGCCCGAGCCTAGTGGGCGTGGTGGGAACCCGTGATGATGATGGTGCATTCAAACTCGACATGGCCCTCCTGGGTCCAACTATAGAGGAGCTCATTGGCACCATGAGGTATGACGTGAAACACGACATCAGTAGCATGATCGAGCAGCAGGCTAGAGATAAGAAGGTGTGGGAAATGGTGGGGCCGCTCGTGGACAACGGGCTTTACACCATGCCATACCTAGTTGACCACAAGCCTCCACCAACCGCCTAGCCTAGCTGTTAATTGCTATTTGCGAAGTACCACCATCCACCCCTACAATAACTGCTTTGAGATTGGTGTACTTTTATACATTTGTCTAATATAATACTAATAAGTGAAACATAAGTGAATCTTTTATGTAACCAAATTGAAATATGGGTAACATTTGCGAAACATTTTGGGAAAAATGAAACTTCCAAAACGGAATTGGAGAGTTTGAGAAGACCTAATAATGAAGTGGTTTTCACGCACGGTAATATGAAGTGCGGTATGATAAGTACTTCGCTATCGAGGTAACCATGTTTGAGACCTCTCCGAAACTGAGGAACATGAGTGGGCCGTGACGACGAGACGGCTCCGTCATCCTGCCATGTGGGAGACCACCCAAGAGGTGGTGGAGGCTGATGATCGGAAGGATCCATGGACCATGAGGTAGCCGTTTCTTGTGTTTGGTATTGTCTCTGGACAAGCCTGCCACGGGCTTAATTAACCAGAGGAAGATGAATGTTGTAACTACGGAAAATAAAAACAGGCCTAACACTTCCACGGCGTACACGCAGCTTGGCAAGTCTGTGTTAACCGAACCACCTGATGCATCTGTTTCAAAAAAAATCAGGCTTAATAAGATGAGTGACCTCCCTCTTTTCTAGGACACGTATATTTGATCCAATCTTTTTTCGCAGCCACGGAATTGTACAGATCCCTATCTCGTTGAAAGCCCCTTTGCTTATGGAAGAGAAGATTTGGATGCCGCTACTTGGTGGGAAAGCTCCCGTTTCCACTTTGCTTCTTGTAAGCTTCGGTATAGGTAGCTCACTTGCAGAAGGAAAAACTTTCATTTCTCTCTTTTAGTGGATCCTTTCTCCTCACTTTTTGTGCTCCGGTCAAGATGTGACTCATCCTGTATATATATAATTAGGAGACCTCTCACGAAGAAAGGAGTACCATTTGTGTGAATCTTGTAAGCTTCGGTATTCTCAAACATTGATTGTTCATTGATAAAATATTTGTGCTAGAGACAGATGCATGTGGGCATTGGAGCATTGACAAGGGGTAGAAGTATTCGTGTGTGATGGCTACTGCTTCATGGCATACTGTACATCAAGTCTGCGTAGGATCCCACCCGCAAAAAAAAAGTCTGCGTCGGATCCCAACTAGTTCGACCAACGACCATACTACAAGCACTAGCAAAATGTACATGTACGACCGGCCTCTTAGCAAAGGGCGGCGCAGAATGGGCCGGCTGCTAAGCCCAGCCAGCATGCCAAAAGCTTGCACTAGTCCTGATCCTGATATTGTCACCGATAAATGTAATCCCTCTGACTTTAGTTCGGTTTCTTTCGTTTATTTTCTGGAATATCAAGTAGTTAGTAACTATACATTAATTTTTTTTGTCGGGTAGGGTTTTGGATACAGTTCAAAAACCATGTCCGCGGTCAATGGCGTGAGGAGCTATTTTTTAAATCACTCTCGATAAGTAGTACGGGCTAAGTCCGCGCATCTATTTAATTCTAGTTTATGTGCATTTATCATGCTAGAGTTATTATTTGATTGAATTCTATTCTTGTAAAGTGCGCGAGGCAGCCACAGGGAACTAATCTATGTGGATTATACGTGTGCGAGTTCATTCGCATCAGTATTGAGAAGCCCTCGGAAAATGTTCGAGTAAGTAAACAATATATTCAACCTTTATTTTTATTACAAAAAGTTGTGTTGAGTCTAATTCATGCGATCTCCTTTTTATATAGTTGGACGCGATGCGGGACAAGCTCCTATCAGAGGACCGCCTAATAGCAATCCAAGAGGAATTTGCTGCATTTTTTATCGACGAGGTTATAGACCCACGCGGAGAATACTCTATACGACCCTAAAGCATCCATGTAATGATCTCCATGTAATCAAATAGACATGCTCTGGACCCGGTTGGGACTCCATGTATGCTTGTAAAAGAAATTATATTATATATTGCGTCAATTTGTACAAGTACTGTGTAGTACCATTCTGTATGTGTACGAAAACTTGTTTCTAATAAAAACACAGAATAAAAAATAATTAAACACAAAACACAAAATGAAAAGAAAAACACAAACCCTAAAACCCCATCCCCTGCCGCGGCAGCCAAATGGCCCAAAATGCTATCGTGGCAGGGAACCTTTAGTCCCGGTTCGTAACACGAACCGGGGCTAAATGTCCTGCCGCCCAGCGCGACTCGCATGCCACGTGGTTGGACCTTTAGCCCCGGTTCGTAACAGAACCGGGCTAAAGCTTGGTACTTTAGTCCCGCTTTGGCAGTCCCGGTTCGTAATCTGGGACTAAAGGCCCTTACGAACCGTGGCTAGTGTCCTGGTTTCTACTAGTGTTATGCGTGATGAATACCTGGGAGGAGGATTCTTATGTTGGGTTGCGCCGAGAGCGGTTGGGTTCACACGAAAATTTTGGTCTCGGGTAATATATGAAATTTAGGTGTCGAAAAGTGACACCGGAGATTTGCCCAAGATAGTTGATGTTTGAATGAATAACTGTTCATATGTGTCTATGTAAATGTTCATACGAGTCTATATAAATGTTCAATTATTATCACGATTGTGTTCGGTTCAACTTATCATGGACGTTTTAGGACACGTTAGTACGCCATAAAGCTTTCCCTTTAAGAAAACTATAGTGGTCACGGTGCATGGACCGTGCCTCGCGGCCGGTTCTTATCAGAGGGTGTTGAGCGAGCTGTACGCCGACGCGGTCGCCGGGCTTGAAGCCGGACAGGTTGGTGCCAACCTTGGTGATCTCGTGGCCCGGGACGAGGGGGTACATGGTGATGCCCCACGCGTTGTTGATGAAGTGGAGGTCCGTGTGGCACATGCCGCAATACTGCACCTTGATCGTCACGTCGTGTCAATATATAAATATTATTATGATGGTGTCCGTTCAATTTATAAATGTTCATAAGAGGCTATATAAATATTCAATATGTTCAATTATTATCACAATGGTGTCGGTTCAATTTATCATGGACATTTTAGGACAGGTCACGCCGCCATACGGCCTTCCCATTTTAAAGATCCGTAGACAGTTGGCACGATGCCCTGTGCCGGATCTCATCGGAGAGAGTTGAGTGAGCTGGACAGCCCACGATTCCACTAGGCAACGGATGACCCAACTCTGCAGTGTCGGCGAGAACACAACTGTGACACTACCATGGACGGCCTGAAGAAGGCGGAGCACAGTCCTGTAGCAGGAAACAGGAGCTCCGTCAACAGCCAGAATGTTGCCAAGAGAAGCACTGCCTAGGTGCTCCCGCTCATGCAAACAACTATTCTGCTCAGCTTGGAGGCCGGTGTGGGAGAACCAGGCCTCCGGTCCATTGGCTGCGTCGGCAGTCTCATCCAATGGCGCCGCCGGTTCAATTGGTGTCGTCCTGACTGTGCCCCTCTGCTCTTCTTGTTTGTACAACGAACAGAAGAACCTAGAGTCAACAAATAGAAGAACAGATATAGTCAGAGAGAATGGCCACATCGCCGGCGAGCTAAAAACTTATCCGATATGATCCGAGTGCACCTTTGGTTAGGTGTTGAAGGCAACCACGTAGCACGAGAACTGGATTTTCAAAGTGTGCAAACAATTGCGTCAACTTATTAACAACTGGATTTTCAAAGGGTACAAAAAAGGCAATCGGAGGACGACATGGTCTAATTCCTCACAGCATACAACTGAATCCACCACACTCTATCTCCTCATTGCCGGACTGAAATGAAACAACAGATCAAGCTGCTCACTAGCTAGAGACTGGAGCCGTTCCCTCCGATATCAACCACGAAGCGGTAGCGGACGTCGTTGCGCTCGAGCCGTGCCAGGGCCTCGTTGATCCTGTCAGTGGAGACAACCTCGATGTCGCAGGTGATGTTGTGTTCCCCGCAGAGGTCCATCATCTCCTGCGTCTCCTTCATCCCTCCCGTCATGCTCCCGCTCACCGTCCTCTTCCCAAAGATAAGCGGGAACGATGGAAGTTCCACAGGCTTGTCGGGGGCAGCCACCAGCACCAGCTTGCCGTTCACTTTGAGCAGCTCTAGGATGGGTCCTAGCGAGTGCTGCGCCGAGACCGTGTCGATCACGTAGTCAAGGCTCCTCGCCATCGCCTGAATTATCAATGATAAAATACTTCAGTGCTTAAGCGTTTAGTCGTTGGGAGTTCAGATTGACCAAAGGTAATCCAGCTGACTCCATTGACTCTCAATTGAAACGTATGCACGTACCTGCATCTGCTTGTCGTCGGTGCTGAGGACGAAGTCGTCGGCCTTGAGGCTCTCCCTAGCCTCGCGCTCTTTCCCCGGCGACGTGCTGATGACGGTGACATGGAGCCCGAAGGCCTTGCCGAATTTCACCGCTACGTGGCCCAGCCCGCCTAGCCCGACCACCCCCAGGCTCCTTCCAGCCTCCCCAAGCAGCATACCATGCTGCTTCATGGGGCTGTACACCGTGATCCCAGCGCACAGCAGCGGCGCCGCGGCGTCGAGCGGCAGGCTGTCTGGGATCTTGACGAGGAACCTCTTGTGCGCGACGAGCATGTTGGAGTAGCCACCGTAGGTGATACTGCCGTCCCAGAAGATGCCGTTGTAGGTGAGCGTCACCTTGTCGCAGTAGTTCTCCTCGGACCTGTTGCAGTGGTCGCAGTCGAGGCATGACGCGGCGATGCAGCCCACGCCGACCCGGTCGCCAGGCTTGAAGGCGGACACGTTGGTGCCGACCTTGGTGACGACGCCGGTGATCTCGTGGCCCGGGACGACGGGGTACATGGTGATGCCCCAGTCATTGTTGATGAAGTGGAGGTCCGTGTGGCACATGCCGCAGTACTGCACCTTGATCGTCACGTCGTCCACGCCGGTCGCCCTGCGCTTGAAGGCGAAGGGCACAACCTTGCCGGAGGCGTCCATGGCCGCCCACCCGCTCACGACCTGCGTGTGGTTAGGTGTCACCTCCATCACCAATATTGTGACTCTCTCAACCTAGCTTTCAATGCGAGTCCGTATAGTTGGGAGAGAAAGAGGAAGATTCTGCTGTGTGTTTATTCGGCGCTCGATGTGATTGTAGCATCTGAGCTCTAGCAATTATATAGACTGCTTGGTGCGGTAGGTCAGTAGTCCGGTTGTTTTGTAGCCTGTGGTGTGGTTCACTATTTTGTCGTTTGTCAGACTCGTTGCACTTGACCTGCTTGGTCAAGTTGGAAGCGTTCAAAATGCACAAGTTGAAGTTCGTTTTTTGGAGGAAAAGGCACAGAGCCATATATCATCTCAAACCAGCCATTGCAACATCCTTGCAAAAAGAATTGAAATATAAGTCTTCAAAAAGTTCAGCACCATCTTCCTACTGCATCCCCAGACGGTGCACCGTGGGTGAGCAAAGCCCGATGCCGACTCTAGGCCTCTGGGGTACCAAAGCTCATGTCGTAGAAAACTTGAAAAAAAACTCGGGCACTAGTTGAAGCAATGGCCAGGAAATCATCAACATAGAGCAGAAGATGCCGCCGACCACGATCTCGAGAGATCGTCGCCCTGGAGAAGATTGTACCAAGAAGGATCGAGAGATAATCTCAGCTCCCGCGAGACGGAGATGGGGGGCCACCAAACCCACAATATCCCTGGTAAAGCCATACCTAGTTGAGCTTTATCAGCAAAGGTAGAAATTGAGAACACCAATACGTTGCGACATTATCGCCTCCACCGAATGGCGCCGCCGTAGACAAATCTTTAACACCCCAAGCTTAATGCCCCATGATGGACTCCAAACTCTTTTTTTGATGTGATTTACATAAATCTACTTTGTGAAGATTCCGTGTACTCCATCCGTCCCAAAATAAGTGACTTGAGTTTGTCTATATTTAAATATCTCTAGGACGTTTTAATTAGTATATAGATACATTTTTGGATTTTTCTATCTCGTTGCATCGTTGGCATCTATGCTGGAATCTCTGGACCCGATCCAGATGTGATGCACATGTCAGAAATAATGTGTGTATACTATGTACTACTACACGCTAGTAAGAGATAGAGCGCATCGTCATGCCTGATTCTGTCAGATTATTTCGCAGTTAGTTTAAAAACTATAAAAGACTATCTTGCAACTGCTGCATGATTTTTATTGATGTTGTTTAATGAAAAGATGCTGATGTGATGTGTCGGGCCTGATTATTGTTCCAGGTAATTTAGGCACCAACACCACTGAACCAAGGAACGAAGAAAACATACGTGTCTTGATTTCCCGGGAAACTCACGTTATTTGCTTGTTCCACAACTGGGGCTGTAAATTGCGCGGTCGATCCTTGAGAAAACAGTGTGAAATTCAGGGGAAACGACGCAAGTTTCCACGATCAGTACAAACACGCAAGTTTCCATGTGGAGAAGCGTGCGCACGACCAGGACCATACAACTAGCTAGTGCGACTACTACAACTCGATCGATCGGGTCCTTGAAGTTTCTTAATGGAGCAGGCCATCCATCACCGGTGGATGTCATCGGTCGGTCACTAGTGGGAGACAAAATTAAGCGGCTTTAATCCCTGGCAAGCACCGCAATATGTGTACAGACCAGTCCGCGCGCGTGGCTCCGATCGAGTAGTTCCAGTCACAAGTGGCGAGTCTTTTATTCGAGCACAAGAGTCAAGTGGTCAGTCTTCCATATGAGAACAAAACCAGTCAGTCTTCGTGTTGGGAATCGAGATGTAAGCGAGAGAGACAATCGAGATACAGAACAAAATGATTTAACTGTTGTGTTCCATGGATGATTCGCAGCTTATATACAAGGGAAAGGAACACCAACAAGGATCACGCCCGTTTGAAGGGGTGTGAGAAAGAGTTGTGTCGATTGACAAACCAACCGATATAGAGAATTAGAAGAGGGAGAATTATCCCTTTAATTACTCTATTAATTAAATCCTAACACCCCCCTAATCCTTCATTGTCTTTGTGATCGATCATCTTTCGAATTATCTCCTCCAAAAACCCTGTGGGAAAATGTGAGGAGAGTAGTGTATGATATGTTGCTAAAACTCCTTTAAAACCAGTGGGAAAATAAGGAGAAAATGATGCAACATATAGTGGTTGGATATGCTGTCAAAACTCCTTCAAACCTAGTGAAAAAATAAGGAGAAAATGATGCAACATATTATTGTCATTGCCTCTTAACTCGATATGAGAAAACCTTGTAAAAAGGGAATCCATGGAGTTTAGAGAACAATATATGTCATGTGTATTTTCCTAAAAACCCTAGTGGGAAAAGGGATAGTATAACATATGATCTTATATTGATGTTACCTCATTAAAAACCTTGATGAGAACCAGGATAGTAAACTTATAAAGGGAAAAAGAGTGTAATATGATGATTTAAACATGAATAGATCAAGAAGATACTCCCCCTGAATCTTGCATATCACAAAGCCCTTGAATACCAATTTCATAAATATTAAAGTTGACAGAGACTTCATGAACAAACTAGCAAGGTTATTGCATGATTTTTGATTTGCAAGATGTTTATTTCCCGACTCTTCTAGAGTTCACAGGGATAAAACAATTGAGGGGCAATATGCTTAGTGATATTGTTCCTAATATATCATGTTTGCATCCATGAAACACAAGCAACATTATCTGTGTAAATAATGGTTTTATGATTCAAGAGAACTAATACCATATGACTGATGTATGTGGTTTATCATTCTAAAGTCACACATGTTAACATGAAGCCTTGTATTTCATAATGATCGGTAGGTTTAGTCTCTAGAGTCCGTTTAGAAGACATCAATGGAGTGAAAGTTCAACCATGCATGTAGGTACACATTGTGGGATCATTCATACATGTAGCCAGTGTGAGTGCCTAATGATATTGAAATCCAGATTTCTCTAAAATTGAAACAATAGGTCAAGATATTTAGTGCCTTGGAGATATCGGAAGATATTCTTGATTCCCAAGCACTTGTATTGGTGGGTCCAATGGCATTTGAGATATGAAACTCTAGGTCCCAACTTATCTTCTACATCTTCCCGTGGTTGAGAGAATCTTTCTCTACGTCTAGAGATCGAACAACCGGCATGAGAGATGGATATGACTTGTCCATATTAAGTTTATCCAATTTTTTTGACAGAGCTAACTTGGTGTACCATAATACTTGAGTGAAGGTGCACAAAGCACTAATTGGTTTTATCCAAATCCTTCATATCAAATTCTATCTTTGAGATAACCACGTACTTTGCCATTGTAGGAGTAAACCTTGAGCATCACAAACACTCATGGGTAATCATCATTGTAGGAGTAGTCCTTGTGTATAAGGAACTCACTATATCGGTGAAAGGAATATACCCGAGAGGCAATAATAAATTAGTTATTATCTTATTCCTTATTTAAGATAAATATTTATTTTGCATGCCATAATTGTATTGATTGGAAACATTAATACATGTGTGTTTAATAAACAAAATAAAGAGTTCCTAGTTATGCCTCTCATATAAACTAGCTCGTTCATTAACAAGATGATCAAGGTTTACTTGCCGTGGTGGTGTCAAGGCAGATGCCATGTATAGGCTAAAGGTGGGGACTAATACTCGCTAGGGGAATCCAGGGAGGGATAGTGAAGTGATTCTCCACACAAGAGCTTGTATTGATTTACTTCCAAGGTTACAAGTGCTCCTAGAGCTGTATTGGCGAGAGGAGGAAGAAGGAGCTCTCTTACTCTCACCCACAGATCTCACCTGAAACCCTAGACCTCAACAGAATCGTAGAGAGACCAACCCACCAACCCCTTCTACAGAAGCCCTAGCCCCCCTTTTATAGGGGAGGCTCGATTTCTGCCTAGGGCATATGTGGAGGCCTCCCAAAGCGGCAAGCCGACCGGGGTGCTTTTTCCCCCGCGTCACACATGCTTTAACTACGTGTGCCTCTGACGGCGCCCTCGTCAGCCGACACGGGCGTCGTCACGCTTGTCGGCCACGCCCCGGTGGTCCTGTCCTTGCTCGCTTCGCTCAGGCAGTGCGTACCGGGGCTCCTTTTGACCAGCAAGATTCCTTCCTTCTCCTAGAAGCTTGCTATGACCCGGATGATGGTTCATCCGGCCACACCCGTCCCTGCATACAGGTAAAACGTGCAGTTCCGACTTACTGCTTAAGTCGGATGAGACCTAGTTAGGCGAACGCCCCCAAGTCCGGATTACCCCGTGATTCGGCCTGACCCGGCCAGCATCTGCTTTGGCCTTGCCGAACCTCGGCTAACTCGGCCTTTATACCCCGGTGTGACCCTACCCGGGGGTATCCCCCCAACATTAGTCCCCGAAGCTAGTGCGGTCTTAGCTGCCTTGGCCGCTAAGGCCATACCAGGTTCAATTTTGTGCCCTAGTCATTGTTGCCGAGTTACCTCTGTACCCCGGACTGCTTGGATTTATGTTCCCTTCGCACATTTCAAGTTTCCACTTGCCGGCCGGGTTACCACAGTTCCATCCGGGTCTTGCTTCCTTCTCTCGTACGCTAACCCATGTGAAGGGTAATCATTATGTCGTCTTATTTTAAGGGACGGTACAGTAACCGCCGTAGTAATTGTCAGTTATCACTGTGCGTGGGTCACGTCACGCCTGCCTCCTCGTTTACCACATCAGCGCGTCACGTCGCAGGACTCTCTCCGCCCTGTGGCCTTCCGTGTGGCTCCTCACTGATTGGTCCTGACGGGTAATACACGGCCACAGCGTATGGCCGGTTCACGGGGCGCGATCCCACTCACCCCTAATGGGAGTGGTTAAATAGCGGAGGGGTGCCTCCCTTAGGATTTTCCCCCCGCCGCACCCCTCTTCCCGCTGCTATTCCTCTTCGTCTTCCTCGCGACCGTGCCGCCGCCAGCACTGCCAAAAAGCAGCGTCGCCACCGCACTTCTCCGTTGCGCCTCTATGTCACTGTCACTGCGACGCAAATCTCCCGCTACGGGTCCTCGTCAATCCAGGCCACTGTCCCCCGCCGCCTCTAGCGCCAGCGAGGGCTTCGAGGAGCAGATGACGGAAGAAGAACTCGCCATTTCTGAACAAGAGATGGAGGAGGACGCCGCTGCTGCGGACCGCGGCGCGTGGGCCGGCTCCTGGGTCTGCCAGGACGATCTGGACTAGCTCTACCGGACCAGACGCATCCCCGCTGGCGTCGCCGCTTGCCTCGCCTCCGCCGAGCTAGCTCCTTCACCCAATCCCGGGGAGTTCGTTGTGTTCCTGTCTCACTTTCAACGGGGCTTTGGACTGCCGGTGAGCGATTTCTTCCACGATTGGCTCAGTACCTACCATCTCCAACCGCACCATCTTCTAGCCAATGCCATTACTTCTCTCTCTGCCTTTGCTTCTAAAATCGAAGGCTACGCCGGATTATGGCCCACGAAGGAGCTGTGGATCCGGTTTTTCGCCCTTCGTCGCAAAGTTATTCCCGACATCCACACTGATCCGGAGGACAAGCGGCTCACTCAGTTCGGAGCGGCCTCCATCTCACCCCGGAGGTTCTCTGTTTTCCCCTAGGTCACAGGGCTAGAATCCTGTAAAGGGTGGGCCCGGACGTTCTTTTACGTCCGGAACACGGGCACCGAAGATTTGATTCGGTTGCTCCCCTATACACCGGGTCCGCCGAACCCGGATCTGTGGGACGCCGTTCCCAGGAAACCTACGGCCCTGGCCAACCAAGTGAACAAAAGGTTCGTGGAGCTGAAGGAGCTCGGGTTGCGCAACGAGGATGCAATGATCACTTTCGTGCGCAACCGAATCTCCCCTCTTCATAAGCGCACCCACAAGGTGTGCCATATGAGCTACGGCCGCGATCCCAACCGGACTTCATCCTTCGAACTGAACAACACGGAGATTTATCGCCGGGTTAAGGCTCTCTTCACCACTCACAAGGACTTCTCCTCTGAGTGGACTTGGGGGATTGAGCATTTCTGCCGTGACCGGCTTCCTCCCGTGGTAAGTTTCATGCTGCAAACTTACCCCGGACTAATCACGTGTCTGTTATTGTTGCATTTTTGACTCGTTTGTTTACTCTTTTCCTCAGCTATTCCTTCAGCAGACGCTCGAGGACGGCACCGATCCGACCCTTAAGTGGGCACCGGACCGGGTGACTTCGGACGAGGAGGAGCCAGACCAAGAGATGTTTCTCCCCATGACCGGCGCCACGAAACGACCCACGAGTAACTTCTCTTCTGCTAGAGATTGGCCCGATGATGAAGATTACTCGGATATCGAGATAATTGAACCCTTTGAGGTTGTCCCCCTTTCTTTTGCTTTTCCGCCATCCGCTCACCCCGATGGTCATATCCACCAGGATCCTCCCCTCGCTACGGACGAGCCAGTACCGGTGGCATCGAAGAAAAGGCGCGGGGCTTCCTCAAGCTCTTCCTCCGGACCTTCCCAGCCCGTTAAAAGGCGAAAGAAGGCCCCAGCACAAAGGGCTCGGAAACCCAGAGCAGCCGAAACCTCGGATACATAAGTCCTTGTTTCTTCTGTAACTCGTTCTTCCTCACTTCGTCGTAATTTTTCTTCTGTCGTTACTTGATTTCACAGGGCTCCGGTGGAGGTCCCTCAAAGTGGATCCAGTATCTCATCACCTCTCCGGCCTAGCCCTTCACCCCGTCGTGACGACAAGTCACGCCCGCTGAGCCCTATTCCGGAGGGCTCTGCGGCCGCTCCGGGTTTGGCCCCACCTTGGCAAGAGGAGGGTAACCTCGGAGCGGGGAAGGCTGGCCCTGCCGGAGTGACAGCATCCACCGCCTCGACAACGCCTCAACCAGCAGCCACTGAGGCTACTTTGGCCCCAGCACCAGTAGCCAAACTAGCACCATCTCCAACTCCGGCATCAGCACCAACTCCGGCAGCGAAAACATCAGCGCCGGCACCAAGCCCAGCAACGAGAGTACCAGCACCTAGTTCCTCTGCATCTTCCGAGTCCTCTCAACCTTGGTAGGGGACTACCCCGGCAATTTCTAAGGGGAAAACCACTGCGACAGCTTCCTCCACCCAGTCTGGGCAGTGCACCCTTGTGTCAATGCTCTCCAAGAAGACAGCAGTGGCAAAGGATGTGCCTGCCAAGCCAAGCGAAGCCCAGCAGTTGGTCCTGCATACCAGCCCCGCCCTTGCCTTGGTGGAGAGGAAGGAGGCACATGCAAAGGGCTTGGTGACGCCCCATATGCCCACCGGAGAACGGTATCCTCCGAGCTTGATGGAATTTGTTATGAACTGGAATAAGGCAGAGTTAGTCCAGGAGTCTGATCTTCCGGAAAAGTTTGGCCCCGCCGAGTTTTCCGCTCAGATGAATACTGCCGCAAAGGCCATTAACCTCGCTGGATGAATGATGGAGGTACGACGTTTCTCCTTTGCAAATTATAGATAATAACCATTAGTCCCTAAGCCTCCGGGGGAGTGACTTGTTACTCGGCCGGATGCTCTTTTATAGAACTAACGTAGCTCCATGATACCTTCGAACATGCACACACCTAGAGCCGGGTTAAGTTCCACTTGGCCCGGATTTTAGTACATTTCGAACATGCACACACCTAGAGCCGGGTTAAGTTCCACTTGGCCCGGATTTTAGTACAGTTCGAACATGCACACACCTAGAGCCGGGTTAAGTTCCACTTGGCCCGGATTTTAGTACACTTCGAACATGCACACACCTAGAGCCGGGTTAAGTTCCACTTGGCCCGGATTTTAGTACAGTTCGAACATGCACACACCTAGAGCCGGGTTAAGTTCCACTTGGCCCGGATTTTAGTACACTTCGAACATGCACACACCTAGAGCCAGGTTAAGTTCCACTTGGCCCGGATTTTAGTACAGTTCGAACATGCACACACCTAGAGCCAGGTTAAGTTCCACTTGGCCCGGCTTTTAGTACAGTTCGAACATGCACACACCTAGAGCCGAGTTAAGTTCCACTTGGCCCGGATTTTAGTACACTTCGAACATGCACACACCTAGAGTCGGGTTAAGTTCCACTTGGCCCGGATTTTAGTACACTTCGAACATGCACACACCTAGAGTCGGGTTAAGTTCCACTTGGCTGACTTAAGTTTCTGTATCTCTTTTAGGTGACCACCAACCGCCGAAGTGCTGAATTCCAGCGCTTGTTAGATATGCAAAAAAATCTTCGCACGAAAGAGACTGCACTCATCGTGGAGTACGAGAAAAGGGGTAAATTTCTTTCTTTAATGCTCCTTCATTTTCTTCAACTTCGCTTGCTGAACTAATCTGATTGTTCGGTTTCCGCAGCTGGAGTGGAAGCTGAAAACAAGATAATGCAGAAGAACTTGGAGCAGATCAAGGGTACGTCCTTCTTATCTGTTTTTACTGTGCTTTTCATCAGCTTTCCTCCTTGGCTCGGCAAACATTCATACCTAGGCTCTGCCGGGCCAACACACGATTTCAGCATTGCTTGAAGAAAGTGTGCATGTGCCTGACATGATGCTGCATTTTCTCGAACAAGCAGGACAGCACCAAGCCGAGCTGAAGAAGAAAGATGATGAGCTCGCCCTCCTCCGGACCAAAGATGATGACATAGCCAAGCTCAAAGCTGAAATGGCTAAGATGAAGGCGCAGCACCAAACCGAGCTAAAAAAGGCTGGCCAGGACTACACCGAAGAACGGGAGCGCCTCAAACTCCAAAATGCTAAGGACCATGAGCTTCTTCAGGAAGCCGAGGTCAAACTTGAGTCGGCAAATGCTGAGCTCGAGCAGCTTCGGAAGAGGCGTGAAGCTTGCACCAAGGAATTGACCCGGATTCACAGTCACATCTCACGTAACTTCTTTTCCTTTATCCGCCTTATTTCTCCGGGTTACTTCATATGCTTTGTTTTCTCAACTTTGTCCTTTGCCTTGTTTCCCAGGCCACTTTCCAGAGGGTACTGCTATTGCCAGTGCTGCTGTCGCCAATTTCCGCCGAGAAAGGGGTACTCCGGTCGCTCGTGAGGGTGAGAGCATTCCCTTTGACATGGAGGACCTGTTGGTCAGCCTGTCATCTCGCGTGGAAATCATCAAGAACTACGGCAGGGACCTCCTCGATGTTGCAGTCCGAGTCTTCCACGCCTTCTGGCCCGCCGATGATGCTCCGGAGAGAGTCACACAGCTCGCTGAAAAACTTTCGGAAATCGAGACCCAGCTCGACCTCTGGCGAGAGTCCGCTGGACGTGCTGCTGCCGATACCATCCTTCACCACATTTTGACGTGGTATGAGAAGATAGATCTCAGCCTACTCACACGCCTGCGCACCGGGTCCAAATGGACAGATGACCCGGAGTGGGTAGCTCGGCGCCAGGCTTGCGCCCACAGCCTCATCGAATATGCCCCCATTCATGAATGGACTGAGGGTCTGAGCTTCCTGGAAGTCGCAGGCGAGGAGGAAGTTGAAAACGTTGAAGATGATTCGGGTGAAGACGAAGAGGACACTGCCTCGGATATCGAAGAGGGCGACGATGATGCCAAACTTCCTCCCGCTGCTCCTTAAGAAAAAACACTTGAAAATTTATGAGATCCCTGGTATGCCGGGTGGAATTGTATTCTAAACACATGTGATATTTTGCTACTGAGTACTTATGCCGGATTAAGTTGGGCGTAGTCTCCGAGTTTCTTTTTCTTGCTCGTTCAATCTTTTGGCTCAGATCGTGTCTACCTTGATTCGGTTTTACAACTTACGAATCCGAGCTTGAAAAATTGTCTTAACAATACTGGGAAACTTTTAGACTTAGCTCAAACTGTATAACAATTGGAACATGAATACGGGGTTAGTTCGAAACATAAACGTCAGCTCGAATAAATTCTTTTCCTTAGTCGTTTTTCATGTGCTACACAATTCCAAACTTGTTCTCTTGCTTGCCATGAAGCCAATTCTTGTTGGACAGCAGCAAGTCGAAGAGTTGGGTTTTTGGTGCTCACACACTACTAATCCGAGTTAAGTAGAATAACTTACTCCATCTGACGTGCAGAAAATAACAAACATTATTAAGGCAGTCCCCGAGTTACTGCTCGAGGTGCCAACATTTCATTGATAAGCTCATTGCCGACATACATACCGACATATGAGATAACCTGGATACATTCACTTCTTAGCTAGGTGTAGAAAGGCCGAAGTAGGGCTATGTTCCATGGTCGCTTTGATTCCTCTCCGGACCTGTCCGCCTTGTTCTTTTCCTGTGGCTTTGCATCTATAAGATAGCAAGAATCATTGTGCAATGCTTTCCTCACGATGAACGGCCCTTCCCATGGGGGGGATAATTTATGCATTCCAGTAGTACGTTGTACCAACCGGAGCACCAGATCGCCTTCCCGAAAGACTCGGGGGAACACTTTCCGGCTATGATAGCGTCGGAGATTTTGCTGATATATGGCGGATCTGGATAGTGCCAGTTCTCTCGCTTCTTCCAGCAGATCAACATCATTTTGCCAGGCTTCTTGCACTTCGGCTTCTGTGTATTGGGTGACCCTAGGCGAATCATGCTCTAGGTCGGCTGGTAATACAGCTTCTGCCCCATATACCAGAAAAAACAGCGTATAGCCTGTTGATCGATTCGGAGTTGTTCTTAAACTCCACAGTACCGCTAGTAGTTCTTCTATCCAGCACCCTGCTGATCTTTGCAGCGGCTCAATGAGCCGGGGTTTTATCCCGGATAATACTAATCCGTTGGATCTTTCCACTTGCCCGTTCGATGCGGGGTGGGCTACCGAAGCTACGTCTAGCCGGATCCTCTTATCCCGGCAGAAACGAGCAAAAGCTCCTTCCGCAAAATTTGTGCCATTATCAGTTATGATACTGTGTGGATAACCGTAACTCAAGATGATATCTTTGAGAAACGTTACGGCCGTAGCTCCATCACATTTTCTTATAGGATTTACCTCAATCCACTTCGTAAACTTGTCCACCATTACCAGAATGTGAGTCATATTTCCCCTTGCTGGTTTGAACGGGCCCACCATATCCAAGCACCATACGGCAAATGGCCAAGTGATTGGGATGGTCTTGAGTTCCGACATTGGCATATGTGTCTTGGTAGCGTACCTCTGACAACCATTACATTTTCTCACCAGATCTTCTGCTTGCTCTAAGGCATTTGGCTAGTAGAATCCGTGTCGGAAAGCTTTTTCTACCAAGGCTCGGGATGAGGCGTGATGCCCGCATTCCCCCTGATGTATATCTCGGATGATTTCAAGCCCTTCTTCCGGGTCAACACACCGCTGGAGGACATTGGTCACGCTTCTTTTGTATAACTCGGAATTGATGATCGTGTAGGCCTTTGCCCTCCTCTGTGTTTGCCTGGACAGCACCTCCTCAGTGGGTAACATTCCATCCTTTAGGAATTGAAATATAGGCAGTGCCCAAGCCGGTATTGGCCGCACGGGGAACACGTCCTCGTCTATCTCCATCTGATCCACCGGCATAACTTCAACCGGACCATGCTGAGCAGTCCCCGGGTCTTGCGAAGCAGTTCCCGGGTTTTGCGAAACAATCCCCGGGTTTTGCGAAGCAGTCCCCGGGTTTTGCGCACCACTTCCTGTGTCAACGTCCATGGGCACAGCTCCGGATTCTGTGTCCTCCGGGATGTAGATTGACTCGGACTCCGGGGATGGCCTGATGGATGGTTTCTTGAGGTGCTCTAATGCTACACCCGGCGGAATTGCTTGTCTGGTTGACCCGAGCTTTGATAGCATGTCGGCAGCCTCATTTTCCACCCGGGGTACATGATGAAATTCGCATCCCTCAAAGTAACCAGAAATCTTCTGCACATGAAATCTGTATAGTGCCATGTTTGGATCAAGAGCGTCCCACACTCCGGACACTTGCTGCACCACCAAATCCGAGTCGCCAAAGCATATGATCCGACGTATACCAATTTCTTTTTCTACCTTGAGCCCATGCACAAGTGCTTCATACTCAGCGACATTGTTTGATGCGGTGAAGTGAATCTACAGCACATATCTCAACTGGTCCTTCTTTGGCGACGTGAGTACAACTCCGGCACCTAGCCCGGTTTTGGTTTTTGATCCGTCAAAGTGCATTCGCCAATAGTTCGGATCAGGAAGCGGTGGTTCGTACTGCACCTTGGCCCAGTCCACGAAAAAGTCCGCCACAGCTTGAGATTTCATGGCTTCTCGTCTGTCATATTGCGGAGCATAAGGAGCTAGCTCAATTGCCCATTTTGCAATTCTGCCGCTTGCATCCTTGTTACTCATTATCTCGGATATGGGGGCCTCACATATGACCCGGATGGGATGCTCCTCAAAGTAGTGCTTTAGTTTCTTGGCGGCCATGTACACGCCATACGCCACTTTTTGATAATGTGGGTAGTTCTGCTTTGAGGTTGACAACACTTCACTCAAGTAATACACCGGCCTTTGCACTGACTTACCTTCCTCATCGCGCTCCACCACTATCACTGCACTTACAACTCGGTTGGTTGCGGCTATATAGAGTAACATTGGCTCCTTTGATAGTGGTGAGGCTAGCACTGGTGCCGTGGCTAACATTTTCTTTAGGTGGGCAAAGGCTTCATCGGCATGCGGTGTCCAAATGAACTTATCCGACTTTTTCATAAGTTGGTAAAGAGGCAAAGCCTTCTCTCCCAACCGACATACAAACCGACTTAACGAGGCCAGGCAACCTGTGAATTTCTGTACATTGTTAAGACACTTCGGCAGTTCCATTCGCTCGATGGCCCGGATTTTGGTTGGATTAACCTCGATACCTCGGCTGGAAACCAGAAAGCCGA
Source organism: Avena eriantha (assembly GCA_910589775.1). Lineage (NCBI taxonomy): Eukaryota > Viridiplantae > Streptophyta > Magnoliopsida > Poales > Poaceae > Avena > Avena eriantha. The sequence goes on from OU342741.1 coordinate 31,415,020, forward strand.
GCAATTTTCCAGCCGGGACACCGAAGGTGCATTTTTTCGGGTTAAGTTTCATCCGGAACCTTCTTAGGTTTGCAAATGTTTGCCTGATATCATCAAGGAGCGTTTTGCTTTCCTTGGTCTTGATAACCACATCATCCACGTACACCTGTACATTTTGACCTATTTGGTCGTGCAAACATTTTTGCATACACCTCTGGTACGTTGCCCCTGCATTACATAAACCAAACGGCATGGTAAGATAGCAATAAGCCCCATACGGGGTAATAAACGCAGTCTTTATTTGATCATCCGGATTCAGAGGTATCTGGTGGAAACCAGAATAAGCATCAATGAATGACAACAGTTCACATCCAGCAGTTGAGTCTATGACCTGATCTATTCTTGGTAGCGGAAACGGATCTTTCGGACATGCCTTGTTCAGGTTCGTGTAATCGATACACATGCGCCAAACCACTGCCATGTTCGGATCATCCTTCTTCTTTTCCACCAGCACCGGATTAGACAGCCAATCCGGGTAGAGGACCTCCATGATAAATCCTGCAGCTAGCAACCGAGCTATCTCATCCCCAATGACTTTCCTCCTATCTTCGGCGAAGCGGCGGAGACGTTGCTTCACCGGCTTGGCTCCGGGTCTCACATTCAAAGAGTGATCGGCCAACTCCCTCGGAACACCTTGCAAGTCCTATGTGGACCAAGCAAAAATGTCCCGATTCTCACGAAGGAAGCTGACGAGCTCGCTTTCCTATTTATCGCTTAGCCCGGCACCAATTGTTACGGTGCGCTCTGGGAACATGTCATCAACGGGAAATTTCTTGGTATCCTTCGTGGCCTGGAAAGAGACAGTTCCATGCGGGTTACTCAGCGCCGGCATATACTGCTGCGCGGACTGAGCCAATGCCGCCACCTCTTGAATTTTTCTCTTTTCCTGCGCGATCACAAGTGACTCGGCTAAGTTTGATCCGGCCGACGCACACTCCATGGAACGTCGGAAGTCCCCAGCAATGGTAATCACTCCGTTTGGTCCGGGCAATTTCATCTTCAAGTAGCTGATATGACAACTTGCCATGAACTTGTTCAGCGCTAGCCTTCCGAGCAACGCATGAAACGCGCTTTCTAAGTTCACCCCTTCGAACTCCAGATTTTCAGTTCGGCAATTGTCCCTCGTGCCGAACAAGACGTCGACCCGGACCTTGCCTATGGGCTCGCAAGAAATGTCGGGCACAATGCCATGGAAAGTTGTCCTCGTGGCCTGGAGCATGTTCTCCGAGATACCCAACTTGCGCATTGTGTCCGCATACATGATATTTATGCTACTGTTGTTGTCGATCAGTACCTTGGAGAACCTTACATTAATGCTAGGTCCAATGAACGTAGGATCCAACACCAACGCATACGAACCAGGGCTCGGCATGAGCTTGGGATGATCCCTAATGCTCCAGGTGATTTCCTGATCGGACCAAGGCATGTACCTCGTCACTGCAGGCATTACTGCATTCACCTCCATATGCCTACGCTGCAGGCTTTTTCTATCAGTTTCTTCTGTGGTGAATACACAGTAGCTCTGGTGATGCTCCCTATACTCGTTTCTCCCCTCATTTCCGGGGTGCCTCTGATCCGGCTGATGCTGATTTTCTACCTGCTGCACTGTGTCCCTTCTTTCATTGTTATCATACCTCGGCGGAGGGGGAGGCAACATTAGCTGTTGCGTGTTCGCTCCGGAGAGCAATTGCTGCCGGGGTAACTCCTGCCGAGGCTGATCATTCCGGGGTGCCGGAGCATTCCCCGAACCACCTTGCTCGATCTTGCGCATCCACTCGCATTGCCTCATCGTATGACCCGCTGGGTTGTTCGGATTTGGCGTGTGAAACTTACACGGCTGGTCCAACATCGACTCATAAGTATACCTCGGACGGTCTTTCCTTTCTTGCCACTGCTTCTTTTGCTCCGGTGTCCAAGTTTTATTCCCATCGTTTCTTGGAGTCCATTGACCTCCAGTTTTCTGGCGCTAGCTACCCCCTGCTCCGGGTTGATCTTGATTCACAGCCGCAACTTGGTGTGAACCGTACCGGTGGTCTGGTCTATCATCTCTCCTTTTTCCTCTGTAATCATTCCTCTGGGATGATCCGGATCCATCCCTTTGATAGTACTCATCGCTTGACTCATTTGAGGCGAGCCTTGGTTGGGTCGGGTCACCCAACGCATACGAATTTGCGATCCGGATCATTTCTGCCAACGTAGCTGGCATTTTCCATTGCAACTTCATCCACAGCTCGCTTCCATACCTGCACCCTTGTGCGAACCATGCTATGGCCTGTGATTCTATCACGCCCTCGCATGAGTTTCTCACGGTACACCACCGGGTCAAAAACTCCCGGTCTGTCTCATTGGGTCTTTGCTTGCACATAGCTAGGGTCTGTGGCCTATTTGGCCTTTGATACGTACTCGAAAAATTGCTGAAGAACATCTCCTCGAAATCTATCCAGCAGTTGATGCTTCCTGGTGGCAAATTGTTCAACCACACCCTTGCCGGGCCTTCCAACATCTGGGGTACATACCGTACATCCCATCTCAGGTTGCCTGTGGCAATTTTTACAGTCGTAGCATAGTTTATCAGCCAATCCTCTGGCTTGGTACTTCCGTCATAGGTCTTGGTGCCTCTGGGCAGCTGAAAGTTTGGTACTGGTGGCTCTTTCATGATCCGGGGTCCAAAACATGCTGGACCCGGTGGACCTTGACATTCAATCTGTTCCGCCCTATATAGTCGATCCAGTTTCAACCTTGCATCGTCTGGCATCAAATCCCTACTTCCCAATCTCGACCCTATCACATGATAGTCCGGTCTCGGGTATCCCGCATTTGCCATCTCCGAATCACCGTAGTTATACCGGTTTTGCTCTTGCGGCGCACCTTTCTGTTGCATACCTCGGCCGACACTGTGCTCTTGCCTCGGCATGTTCCGCTGCTACGGTTGTCTTGCTCCAGCTGGGTTTTGCTGTCCGGCATTGCCGTTGACAACGTTCCCTTGACCGGCATTGCCTTGGTCACAGTTACCTCGGCCAGCTTCGCCTCGGCTCACACTCCGTCAATCATCATTTTTCTACGCTTCTTTTTCTTTCCCTGCCCGTGTCGGGTCATACGGGACAATCTTTTTGTTCCCTCTGGCCGAGGTTACCACCTCCTCTCTCCTTGGACCACCATGAGGGGACGATGTGGCTCCAGCGGATTTCTCCGGGTTACCCACCACCGAATGGACGATCTTGGAGGCTCCAGCTCTCTCCGGGTTTGCCCTGAGCATTTCCTCGTTTTGCCTATTTGCAATCCGAACCAGCTCGTTAACCCGATCTTGCTGCCTTTGCCGGGCTTCACCCGTCAGTCCCTCTAACTCGGATGCAGCTGCATCCGCCGCTCTGAGGTTCTTAGCCGGGGTACTATACCACGGCAGCCCCACGGACAAACAGTTTTCTGACTCCTCATTTCCGGCATCACCCTCTCTGTTCATCTCGCTCATGAGATTTCTCCCTTTAACTTTTACATTATCAACCTTGTTCGCCTTAGCATACTCACGCAGCGTCATGTTCAATGACTGCTGAGCCGCGGCTATTTTCTTTGCGCCCTCTAGTATTTTCTGCCTAGTTTCTTCCAGCTCGGCCTATGCACGAGCCGGATCTACCGCTCCTACTACAGGGTTTGCCAAGCTATCCATTGCCTCTCTCAACACGTTTTCCGGCCTCTCTAGCGGAGGACCTCTACCTTTTCTTGGTGCCTTGGGCGTCACCTCCGGATCTGGCGCCGGATCTTTGCTCGCACCCGCACCTGGCGCTGTCATCATTACCTCTACATGGTCCGGGGAACGAGCGATACGCTCCCCGCGAGCCACAGTGAAGGGCGGTTCGCCTGCTTCGACGACGTGGCGCGGATGAACGCTAGACGCGTCCACCGCAACGTAGACCTTGTGCTCGCCGAGCTTGACGAAGATGTTGTTGCGCGGGAGAGGGCGCGTGCCGAAGCAGCCTGCGTTGTCGCTGACGAAGTTCCGCGCTCCAAAGCGCTGAACGAGCCCAAAGACGATGCGCTCGCCGGTGGCGATGAAGTTTCCCGTCCGGATTTTGACCCTTGCTAGCGCCGCTAGCCCCACGGTGGGCGCCAACTGTCGTGGTGGTGTCACGGCAGATGCCATGTATAGGCTAAAGGTGGGGACTAATACTCTCTAGGGGAATCCAGGGAGGGATAGTGAAGTGATTCTCCACACAAGAGCTTGTATTGATTTACTTCCAAGGTTACAAGTGCTCCTAGAGCTGTATTGGCGAGAGGAGGAAGAAGGAGCTCTCTTACTCTCACCCACAGATCTCACCTGAAACCCTAGACCTCAACAGAATCGTAGAGAGACCAACCCACCAACCCCTTCTACAGAAACCCTAGCCCCTCTTTTATAGGGGAGGCTCGGTTTCTGCCTAGGGCATACGTGGAGGCATATTCCTAAGAATATGCCTCCTCCCAAAGCGGCAAGCCGACCAGGGTGCTTTTTCCCCCGCGTCACACATGCTTTAACTACGTGTGCCTCTGAGGGCGCCCTCGTCAGCCGACACGGGCGTCATCACGCTTGTCGGCCACGCCCTGGTGGTCCTGTCCTTGCTCGCTTCGCTCAGGCAGTGCGTACCGGGGCTCCTTTTGACTAGCGAGATTCCTTCCTTCTCCTAGAAGCTTGCTATGACCCGGATGATGGTTCATCCGGCCACACCCGTCCCTGCATACAGGTAAAACATGCAGTTCCGACTTACTGCTTAAGTCGGATGAGACCTAGTTAGGCGAACGCCCCCAAGTCCGGATTACCCCGTGATTCGGCCTGCCTTGAGGTGACCCGGCCAGCATCTGCTTTGGCCTTGCCGAACCTCGGCTAACTCGGCCTTTATACCCCGGCGTGACCCTACCCGGGGGTATTATGGACATTGGATGTTGTTAATAACGAGTTCATAACATTGGTGGAATGATGTGATGAACATTCATGCGAAGTATAGTAATACGATCAAAGTAATTGTGTTTAAATTGCTATAACATCATACGAAGTCACTTTAATCCTTAGACCATGATATCATGTCAATCACTAACACCGGAAGAGTAGCTTGATAACATCAAACGTCACACCGTAACAGGGTGACAATAAAGGTGGGTTCAGATACTCCGAAAGTGTGATATAGGGGCTCATGGATCAAGATTGGGATTTTTCCATCCTGATGACAGAGAGAGATACTCTAGGACCTCTCGGTGATATCACATTGATATAGCTTGCAAGCTAGTGATAAAATCACTAGAATGTCATATCACGGGAACAAGAAAAGAGTACTTATCGGTAACAAGATCAAACTAGGTATAGGGATACCAATGATCGAATCTCGGACATGTAATATATCGCGAGACAAAGGGATTTAGTTACAAACGTTAAAGGTTATCATGATCACAAGAGTCATCGTTGAATGTGTGGGAGTTAATACGGATCTCAAGGTCCCGTTGCTAATTATTGATCGGAGAGGGGTCTCGATCATTTCTATATTATTCGCGAACCGTGGGGTGACACACTTAAGGGATACCGACACCATTTGGAGCAAATATGTTTCAGATAAAGATTTGAAAAGCGATGGAATCATTTCGATAGACACCGGAATTGTTTTAGGTGAAATTGTTGAAACTGGTTCTACATGTGATATCGAAATGTTGCAGGGAGTTTTATGTGATTGTTTGTTAATTAAAGTAATTAGAAAAATCTGCATATATAAATAAAAATGGTTTTTATTTAATGAGATCTTGTATTAAATTTTGTGAAAAATGAATGCAAACTGAGTGGAGTTGGTTTTAATGGGAGTGGGCTTAGTGGAAGATCCCCCCACCATTATGGAGGTAGAGGTGGGGGCACCACCATGCCATGTGCATGGAGCCTTGGGGGATTCCCCCTCCTCCTATAAAAGGATCTCCCCTCCACTCTCACACCTCCTCATGAAGGATCTCTCTTCCTCTCTAGTTTATTTTTCTATGGTCTCGGATTAGCGACATACATGTTCCCGATGGCTTTGTTTGAAAGGAGTTACTGCTTTCGCTGCATCGCTAGAGTGAGGATGCAGAGGTTGCCGGGTACCGGACGTATGTGTGATCACGGATGAACCGCTGCTTTATGGTGCTGGACTTGCTGTTTGATGCATGTAAAATGCATCCATGAACTTTGCACTTTATTACTTGATATTCCAACATATTTGCATCATATATGGGGTATATTCATGTTTTATAATGATATTTTGGATTAATTCACACTTCCCATATTGTTTTGGAATTGACCCTATGATACGTCCATTTTGCATCATTATTCTATGTCTTAATTCACTATTATTCATTGATATATTTCGTATTGAGTGGTGATACTTATGTTATTTCATCTGTTTCTGCATGGTTGATGACTTTTGGAGTATGGACCGCTGCAGTCAGGATTCTGATGGAAAAGGTGATGTTTGGAGGCAAAATTCGCGAAGATCAGAAAATCCGGGAAAATATACGGAAAATTCTATTTTTCTAGAAGACTCAAGATGCTAGAAGATGGAGTGGAGGTGGGCCACAGGGGGCCCACACCACCCCATGGCGCGGGCAGGCCTAGGCCGCGCCAGGGAGTTGTGTGGCCACCCTGGCCCACTCCAGCCTCTCCCCTCTGGCGTATATCTTCCTCCCGAAACCCTAAGACTCGGGGAGCGACCAAAGAAAGATTCCGCGCCTCTGCGGGGCGGAAAACACCAAGAGAGAAAGATCTCTCCGGCAGACAGATTTCTGCTGGGGGAATTCCTTCCCGGAGAGCGGAGATCGTCGCCATCAACACCACCATCAAGTTGGACTTCATCGAGATCATCATCATCATCACCACCACCATCATCACCATCAGCACCCTCATCACCATCTCCATATTGCTGTAACAATTGTGTTGAATCTTGTTATAGTTCATAGGGGAAACTTTCCCGGTGTTGATTACTCTTTGTAGTTGATGCTATTGAGTGAACCATTGAATTATTGTTTATGTTCAGATTGTTATACATCATTATTCCATCTCTGATCATGATCCATGTGATGTCTTGTGAGTAGTTCGTTTTGTTCTTGAGGACATGGAGAAGTCTTGTTGTTAGTAGTGGAGTTGCGTTGAGAAAGATTCAATAGATTGTTATTTAAGTTGTGGTGTACTTCTTCTAGTGGTGTCATGTGAACGTCGACTACATGACACTTCACCTATATGGGCCTAGGGGAATGCATTGTGTATTTGGCTACTAATCGTAGGGGTTACCGGAGTGACAGAAACCTGAACCCCCGTTAGGAAACCAGTGCACAAGGGACGTAAGGGTCTTAGAGTTTAAAGCTGTGGTTAGGTTTCTACCTTAATTACTTTCTTGTACTTACGGATGTTTGCAAGGGGTTTAATCACAAGTATGTATTAAGTCTTGGATGGGACGGTACATTAGCACAGGTTCACCCACACAGCACTTAGCAAGCTAGAGAAGATTAATCGACTATATGAAGCGAAAGCACTTGACAGTCTTCCCATGTGTCCTCGAGAACGTTTGGTACACTATTGAAATACAACCGGCTTGTCCTTTGCTGCATAAAGGATTGGGCCACTTGCTGCATTTACTCCTACTGTCTTTTATTTACTCGTACTTTGTTTACTTTCTTTATCGAAAACCCCTAAAAATCTGTTTGCTAAGTATTTGCAGAGAATTCCTGATCCATACCACTAGCCAGCACCTTCTGCTCCTCGTTGGGTTCGACACTCTTACTTATTGAAAATACTGCGATACACCCCCTATACTTGCGGGTCATCAAGACTATTTTCTGGCGCCGTTGCCGGGTAGTGAAGCGCTATTGGAGAGTGGAACTAGTAAAGGAAACTTCTACTGTGAGTATTGTTTACTTCTGCTAGTTGCTTTATTTTCGTTATGGATAATTCGCTACGTTTCTTATTTGGTAATGCTACTACCACTTCTAAGGTAGTAGATAAACCACCACCTGCTGAGAAAGATGTTTTCAAAATACCTACAAGAATTATTGATCGTGTTATGGATAAGTACTATGTTGGGGATGGAACTGTCCAGCCCGGTGATCATTTACTCTTTATACACGAATTATGCGGGTTGTTCAAGTGTGCAGGTATTACAACAGATCAAGTTAAGAAGAAGTTATTCTCATTATCACTGAAAGGAAGAGCTGAGGAATGGTATAAGCTGCTGAAGAATGGTCAAGCTCTAGAATGGGAGGAAATAGTGCCTCTCTTTTATTCAAAGTTTTATCCTCCTAGTGAAATTCATAAAGATCGGAATCAAATATACAACTTTTGGCCTCTTGATGGAGAGAGTACTGCTCAAGCTTGGGGGAGATTGAAGTTACTAATGCTCAAATGTCCCATTCATGAGCTCCCCAACAATATTATTATCAATAACTTTTATGCAAGGCTCCCTCTACATGACAAGGATTTATTGGATGCTTCTTGTGCTGGATCATTCACTCGCATGGAAGAAGAAGTTAAATGGGGTCTTCTAGACTGTATTCAAGACAATGCTGAAGCTTGGGAGAACGACAAAGGTTGAAAGTCAGGTATAAAATATGATTATGAATGCATTGAATCTTTTATAGGAACTGATGACTTTCAAAATATTAAAAATGCTTATGGTCTAGACTCTCAAGCTATTGCTTCTTATTTTAAGGCTTTTGCTTCTTATATTGAAGTGCCTAAAAAGAAGTAGAATAAGTATCATGAACCTTATAAAGATATTTCTAAGAGTGTTCCTGTAAGAAATACTGAAGTTTATACTGCTAGTCATGTTTTACCTAAACCTTATATTGAGAAAATGCCTTTACCAGTTAAGGTAAAGGAGCATTCTATGATAGCTAGTATGGTTCCAACTAGGTATGAGTAGGGCTGCTGAACCTGATAAACAAATGATTGATAAACCTATTGTAGCAAATGTGAAAGACTTTGTTGCTAAATATGAAAAAGAGGGACACACTATCCTTTGTAAGGATACCTCTAATATTGTTTCGCATAGTAGTGTTATGAGAGCTAGTATTTCTGTGTTTTCTGTTAGAATAAGTGATCATTGCTATGATAGTCCTTGTGATAGCTATATTGTTAAGTTTATGCATGATACTGAAAGCTATTATGAGAGAGGGAAAAGTGTTCTTGTGCATCTCAATAATATCAAGTTTCCTCGTTTTATGCTGAAAGTTTTTATGTTGCACTTCTTTTGCCTTCTTATGCAAGTTGCCTTTGGTTCCAATAACTTGTTTGTTTACAAAATTCCCTTGCATAGGAAGTGGGTTAGACTTAAATGTGAGTGTTTTTTTGCTTCTTAATGCTCTCTTTCACTTCAAATCATATCCCTATGAGAGCTTCTTCAAAATTATCATGCCCATCTTAATGGCTATAAAGAAAGAGCTTTATGGGAGACAACCCAATTTGTTTTTGCTTTCAATTTGTTTTTGTTTCTTTGAGTCTTGGAAGTTATTACTTCGGTAATAACCGCTCCTTATCCGTTTTGTTAGGTTTTTGTGTCAAGATCAACCTCTAATGAGAGAGAAGTAATATTTGGGGAAGTTGCTGTCCCGAAACAGATTTTTGTGCTTCACCGTAAAAATTCGTGAGAGATCTTTGTATATCTGATTGAGATGTAATTTTTTGTGCTTATGACCCAGGTTGTTATTTAACTTTCGTTAGTTTTGCACTTTTTGATTTGAGCAACAGAAGATTTTCGAAAAAATTGATCTTTACCTGCTGGTCTGTTTTGACAGATTTTGCCAATCTTGCATTTGCTTCTTTATTCGATTTCCTTTTTGAATTCTTTTTGGGTTTTCGAAAGGAGTTGCTACAGTAAATTTTGTTTTGATGGTTTTCAGTCGAAGTTGGACTCAAAAGGTTTTATCACTTCACTTATACTAATGTTGCTAATAAGAACTGTGTGAAGTTTTGTGCGAAAGAAATTTCCAGAAAGTGGAGATAATGGTGTAACAAGGAAGAGAAAGATTTTATGACTCGAGTAATAAGTATATGAAGATGAAGATATCGATGATATTCAAGTGATGACTCCAGAAGGATCCACTCAATACCAAATTCAGAGACCTGCAGAGTCCGTTTCCAACTAGGTAACAGTTCTGGTAAGAAAAGTTCCGCAAAAATACAATCCAACTATATTTTTGCAGTTTTCAGTCAATAAGGAAAGCTATGAAGCGAAAAAGGGACGGAACCGGAGCCAGGGTGGCCGACACCACCCCATGGCGCGGGCTCACCCCTGGCCGTGCCACCAGGTGGTGAGGCCGTCCAGGACTCCGTCTCCGACCCGTTTTCTCCCAGTACCTTCCTTTTGATATGAAACTTCGTAATATATAATGTTTTCGTCGTGTTTTTGTTTCGATCTGTTTCTGCCAGGTCATACTCTTTGAAGGTTTAGAAGCACAATGGTGTCCGCCAAGGATAAAGGGAAGGAACCTACGGAGGAAGACCTCCAAGACACCAGGAAGGAGAAAGAGATCAAGAGTGAAAGTGAAGAGGAGGCAAAACACACCGGCACTACCATTGCAAGCATTGGAGTGGTGGCGAACCCTGCCAGGATCAGAAGGACTACACGGATGCAGACTGGGGGAAAGCTCCTCGTCACTGTTTGGCACGAAGGACACCTTCTCCGACCACCAAGAGTACCTTCCATACCTTTGCTCATAACCATGCAGGAAAAGAAGACTCCAAGTGGGAAGAATGGAAGAAGAATCACAAGAGCTGGGATCCACAAACTGAGATGATTATGGGCCGTATTGAGCATAACTCGGAATTGATTCGCACTCTCACCTTCGAGATTGAGGACCTTGGGAAACTGATCAAGGAGCTCATCAAGAGGATACCACCACCACCGAAGGAGTAATTCGTCATCAGGTTTGGCATCCCCTTGGTTTGTTCCAAGCTTGGGGGAGTGTCGCGGTATCATATCACTATCTTCTATCTTTTTTACCTTGTTAGTAGAGTCATATCATGAATAGAGGAGTTATTTTGTAGTATGGTTTGCATTATGGAAGTGTCCCCTCTCTCGTTAGATTTGTATCCCTTGGTGTGAGTTTCCATTATGGAGTACTAATGAGAAGTTCTATCATTCACTCTTTTGCATAGCTTATGATAGTTTTCAATTCGTGGCTATATGATTGATCTTGTTGTTAGTGTCGGTAGCACTTTGGGATCATTGAGTTAATTCAGTTGGTTTTGGCAAACCTGGCTCGGTCAGTAGCAACACCCTTTTTGAGAGTTGAAAATAAAAAGATAGAAGTACTCTAAAGGAAAATAATTTCATCATCTTTATTTCTTGATTTGCTCATAAGTCTAGTTTTCTCTAGTTAAGATATTTTGTGCTTCCAAGGAAGATTGCATGTTTGTCTTTACCATTTGTATGTTTGTTTGTTTCCTTCAACTCTTATACTTGCTACCCAGCCTTGCTAGCCAAAAACCTGTACTGAGAGGATATTCTTCTCGTGCATCCACTTCCTTTAAACCAAAACCTTTGCCATTTGTGTCCACCATACCTACCTAGTAGCATTATTGCTATTCCAAGTAAATTCTTGTTTTATCTACCTCCCAAATTAAACTTTTTATGTGAAATTTAGTGATTAAAGCTCTCACGAACTTGATGGCACACTTTACTTTCTTGCATTTAATAAACTTGAACCATTGGGTCCTTCTTTGTTGCGTATATGCTTGCGCTTTATGAGTTGAAGTTATCCGAACCATGTATCATGGGGACCGCTTTCAACACTTCATTTGGTACTTTGTACCTAGTAGATATCATGTTCTTTTGCTTATGGATCCAGGCGGTGTGAAATAAAAGTGGAACTTGTAAGATCATGGAGTTTATATGTGTGTTAGAGAAACGCCTGGGCTGCTAGCTTAAGCCATGCCTAATCATGGTGGAAACTTAGCAAGCTATGTATTAAGTCTTGGATGGGACGGTACATTAGCACAGGTTCACCCACACAACACTTAGCAAGCTAGAGAAGATTAATCGACTATATGAAGCGAAAGCACTTGACAGTCTTCCCATGTGTCCTCAAGAATGTTTGGTCATCTATAGAAATACAACCGGCTTGTCCTTTGTTACATAAAGGAATGGGCCACTTGTTGCATTTACTCCTACTGTCTTTTATTTACTCGTACTTTGTTTTCTTGCTTTATCGAAAACCCCTAAAAATCCGTTTGCTAAGTATTTGCAGAGAATTCCTGGTCCATACCACTAGCCAACACCTTCTGCTCCTCGTTGGCTTCGACACTCTTACTTATCGAAAATACTGCGATACACCCCCTATACTTGTGGGTCATCACCCTACTGAGGCAGAAAACCCCTATTTCAATATCGTTGACTTTTAGGTACCCAAACGATGTCCAATTGACCTAAAACTTCACGGGACCCACCCCCTGAACGTGTGGTGTGCCTGTTTCCTCCTCGAGTCTCCGATGGCATCGATTCTTTCGAAGGTGAAGATTCTGACCTAAAACCACATATAAAAAAGGTCTCCTGACGATTCTCGGAAAGGAGCACCGCAGAAAACAGAAACATGAAACAGAGAGGCAGGAAGCAGAAGATTGGAGGGGAAAACTTCGGCGGGGCGCTGCCGGTGTGATCTCCACCTCCTCCAACGACTCCAGCACCTTCACCATGTTGAAGGGGGAGTAGTCCACCCCTGGACTATGGTTTGTGGCAGTAGCTATTGTATCTCGCTCTCATAATCTCGATTGTATTAGAACCGTATGAGATGCATAACATGATTACGGTCATATTTGTATTACCAATGTGGTGGATCTTTATATAGTTGATATTTGAGATTGCAATTGTTCAATATTGGAAGTATATGAATAGATGCATATCATGTACCCCGTTTTTGTTTACTTGTTTTGATCAAACTTGTATACAGGAGCGTGTGTGGGCGAACGCGTGCATTAGTTCGAGCAACTGGGGTGATCTTGCAGGTAGGATCCTAAAACTTGCATATCACTTGGGTGTTTACCTTACTTAGTTGCCTCACTAGGGATAAAGAAAATACCATGCTTAGACTAGATCAAGTATGTTCTTATTTTATCTTCATGTCATAGAACTTAATGCTATACTCTGAAATTGTTCTTAATACTAGATTGCTTCGAGACCCCCCTTTCTAGTGGAGTATAAGTGAATTGTTAGTAAAGTAACATATCTATGTTAGGACGTGATGCCCATATGAATTGCTATCTATATTTTAACATGTTGCACTAATATTATGTCAACTAGAGTGTCCTGTGTCCACCACAACTCAAAGAGAGAGTGCATAAGCAAAACCATAAATTCTGGTCCATTTTAAACCATAAGGAAACACTATCCAACACATCTACATCACTTTTTTATTTTCAGTACTAATTAAATCCGAAAATACAAAAACATTTCTTATACTTGCAAACACTAACCAAAACCCAAAAACATCATATTCCATTGCATATTTATTTTACTATTGCATTGCATTTTACTTTTATTGCATTTTATTTCATTTTTTCTTACATACACCTTGTTCTTGACAACCACTTGGTGAGGTTGAGGGCACAAAACAATCTACAACAGTTTTGTAGGTTGCTTGATGAAGAACAAAGATAATCATTCTCTTACACACAGCTTCCCAAGAGTTTGATATTTAAACCCTCGAGTTTCCCTCATGGGGAAAACTTCCATTTACTACATCACTCTCCACTTAGAGTCTCAACCGTTAAGGTGCAGCGAGAAGCTCCAACGACAAATGTCAGAAAGTTTTCTAGCGCTCGCATCACTGGTGTTGGACCTGCTCGACTTGTTAGACTTCATCACGATCTTGAGATCGGCAAGTGAATGACTACATCATCCACGAAATCAGATTTCGTTAACGAAGCTTTTCAGTCTTCATGGGTAAGATCTCTATGGATGTATATCCACCCGTTGATTGTATCTAGGTAGATATATCATGGTGCTTAGTTGTTCACATCGCAGGATTTTTGTTTTCTATGTTTCGAACCCAACAGTGCTATCAGAGCCTGATCTATGCATAGATGCTTTGCACGGGTAGAACACATATGAGTATGTGGGTGTTGATAATCATGTTATTGCATATTCTATGTATTTTGTATATTGGTAGCATCGTGGGATGAAGCGGCCCGAACTAAGTTTACATGTCCTCGCACATGAGACATGTTCCACGCTTGACATGCACCTAGTTTTGCATAAGTGGCTAGCGGGTGTCTGTCTCTCCTACTATAGTCAATATCTTATTTACAATAATGTGCTAATAATTTGATTATCATCATTTTGGTTCCATGTTCGTAGGTATGAACGGTTCTATCTTCAAAAGCCCCAAGCCACGTAAAACATGCAATTGATAAATTAGAGGCGTTTAGTTTAGATTGTTGTTGCGCAAGTGTCATGATATGGTGATGTTATAATTTGTAGTATAGATTGTTACTCTTGGAAATTATAACATGCCAAATTGTAAGTTCCATAGACCTTGGCCTTACACATATGGGAATGATGAAGCTCATACCACAATGCACAAGATAGTGATCAAGTGCAAGAACCATATCATATCACTTTTTGCATATGATGTTTGTTTGCATCTTATATTGCTTGTTTGGCGCTTTAGTAGCATTATAAGATGATCCCTCATTTAAATATCAAGATAAGGATGTGTTCTTCCTTAGTATGCATGGTTAAGAAGGTTTGTCGTTTCGAGACACCATGTGATGATCGGGTGTGATAGACTCTACGTTCGCATACAATGAGCGTTAGACAGTTTTACACACGTGAGTACTAAGGTTCTTACTTGGCGAGCCTAGCATGTACATACATGGTCTCGGAACACGAACCGAAAGGTAAAACATCTGTCATATGATTAATATGACGACCATATAGATGCTCGCTTTTGAAGCTACACCAACTGACGTGATGATCGGTCTTGGTGTAGTGGATTTGGTTCATGTAATCACCAAAAGGACATGAGGGATATTGTTTTTAAGTGGAAGTTCATGTAGTAATATAATTAGAGTTGAACTCAATTTATCATAAATTAAATCGAAGTGAATTTGCATAGTTTGTTATAGTCATTGGCATCCGTTTACTACCTTCTGATTAGTTATAATTGAGATAATATAACTATATAATTCTAGATATTTACTTTACAAACTGGTATCGTATTGTTTTGAGTGTTGATCTAAAGTTTATAAATCCTATTGCAAACTTTCAGCAAACTATATTTACTCCATGAAGTTCAATAGGTTGTATTAAATCAAGAGTAACAATTCCAGTGTTAGTATCTAAGTATCATGCTTGCCTCCATGATTTTTGATATTCAAAAAGTTGTTTTAATATCGAGGTTATCCAGGAGCTGAAAGAATTGTTTCACAAACCATCATGTGTGGAAGATATTATGATATCTAAAACAATGTTTATGGTTGGAATATGATAGAGTATAATTTGGAAAAATACATATTCTCATATTGTATGAGAATTTGCGAAGGATGGAGGCGATAGGCGTCCTAATCTCCCAAAAAGGTTTTGGGAACTGACATTATACTTGCAATTTTCCCTTATAGGTTATAGTATCTTGATCATAAAAGTTGTCATGATAAGGATAAATAGAAGATGTAGGTAAAATGTTTACTACACTAAAATATTACTAAAGAGTGGATTTTAAAAGAACGCCAAACATTTGATGATGGTGATCTACTTCAAAGTGCAAGTCCAAAGGTATTAGTATTTGATTATAAATGCTTTGTACTATGTATCATATGTATGATGGCACTATTTATGTTGATATATTATTTTAAAAGGAAAAGGAAATACTGAAAGAGAATTTATAAAACATTTGGCAGAAAAGAAAAAGACTGGAAATGTTCAGCTTAAGTATATAGATGATATACATGTTATGGATGTATTCTTTGCTTGTTAAACAATGTGGTTCTTGGGTATTGGATACTAATTTGGTTGGTGTGAAGTATCATACAAGGACAACACAATTCATGAACTACAATGGCCTAAGTAACTAGCAAGAATATATGATGATGTTAATACAAAACAAATAAAGTGTTATTGTGTTTCTCATTAAGATCAAATCTTGCCTTCAAGATTTGTTTTAATACATTTTATTTTGTTCTGGTATTATGAGAATAATGGTTTTGCAAATAATTACCGTATTCCATATATGATGGATGAACTTTTACAAGTCTAGTTGGAGAAATCACGTCCATAAAAACTAATTCTAAAATGTTATAAGACAAATGATTAAAATATCACTTATGAAGTGAGATCGCAGTTTAAATTATATTGGAAAGAAAACATGAAGAAACTCCATTTTGATGGATTTTTTGGAGTCTTTGATTTTGATCAATTGACGCTTGTGAGACTTTCCTCGAGATAACTGAAACTCCGGTCATAGGCCAAAGAGGAACGGATGACTAACTTATTGGAAATTGTACATGTTGATGTATATAGTCCATTATATGTAGCCATGTGTGATGGATCTTTCAATTTCATATACTTTCTTCGGGAATTGAGTAAATATATGTGTATATTTACTTCATAAGGGATAAGTATGAAACATTTGAAAAATGTTCAAAGGCTTTCAAGATTAAGTGGAAACTCATTGTAACAAGAAAATAAATAATTTATGATTGGATCATAAAGGAATATATTTGAGTTACATGTTTAGCAAAACACCTAATATTTGAGGAATTCTTCTATGGATTTGCTTTTCCCGATAAACCATAGGAATATGGAGTGTTCGAGAGATGGAATCGAACCTTGTTTGACATGGTAAGATCAAAGGTGTCATTTATAAAACTGTCATATGTTTTAAGGATTAGATCTTTAGAGACTACCGTTTTTGCACTAAAAAGAGCACCATCGTGATCTGATGAAATGACACCATATGAGATATGGATTGGGATAAAACCCGAGTTGTATTTTCTTAAATTTTTGTATGCTAAGCATAAGTAAACTATTTACAACCAAAGTCAGATAAGCACGTCTTTGTAGGTTATCCCAAAAGAACAGTTGGGTATTCCTCCATAACACTAAAGACAAAAGAGTTTGTCACTTAGAACGTCAAATTTTTTGAGTAGGATTTTTTCGCAAAAAGTTAAGTGGGAGGACAATAGAACTTTGATTAGGTTGATGAACCTAAGCAACATGTGATAAGTAGCGCAACACTGGAAAGTATCTCGGAGGCAGCCACAATGCTCATGACTCGCGTGATTACAAATGTTGTGATCTCAGAGATTAGATTTCCTATTGCAACCGTATGGATCGGGTAAGAATCAAATAGTGAGATTTGATAAACAAGTCATTATTGTTATGACAATGATGAACCGGCTACATGCAAAGAAGTAATGATGGGTCCTAACTCCATAAAGTTACTAGAAGTCATAAAATACGTAATTGTTTCCATACACGAGAAATCAAGTTTTTTGAACTTGGAAGAGCCTCTAGAAAGGCATGAAGCCTATCGATCATATTTGGATCTATAAAGAAATAGACATGGATGTTTGACATCTACGAAATAGTCGACATGTCGAAAAAGAGTTTGTGACAATGTTCTAAGAATTGACTACGATAAGATTTGATCTTTTGTAGCGATATTTAGTCTTGACAGATAAATGTAGCAACCACTACATATAATTTGGTATATGGTAGTTGAACAAACAAAACAAAGTTCTTCTAATAAAATGGTTACCTAGGCGGGTACATGACACAGTCCGAAGGTTTTTGTTAATTTTAAGGATGCTAAAGGAGCATGCAAACTTCAATGGTTGAAGTAAGCATGTCGGAGTTAGAATCTTCACCGTGATGAAATTATTAAAAGGTTTAATTTCATCGGAGACGATGAAGATGCTTGCATTTACAAGAAATTATATGGGAGCGCTGAGACATATTTGTAATACATTATATAGAGGACATATTGTTGATTGGAAATAATGTATCTTTTATTGACACGGGTTAAGAATTTTATTAAAATTGGATTTCGATGAAAGACTTGGGAAAAATCAGAATATTAGGCATCAATGTCTATATGGATAGATTGAGGTGCTAATATGGTTATGCCAAGCGTACATATATGAGATACTGAAAGTGTTCAATATGGAAACGACGAGAACGGTTCCTGTCGCACGAAAAGGGTTGAATCAAGGTTCAAGTGTATCGAAACTTGGTAAGTAAAACAAGATTCAAGTGTTTTGACACTTGGTGATGAAATCACATGAATATTTTGATCAATCATGTATATCGTGATATATATATATATATCTAGATATGTCCGATGCTATAAATGTTATGAGCATATACCAGGATGACTCATAAGATGATCATTGGACGATAGTAAGAATATTCTTATGATCTTTGGAAGAACTAAGAATATATTTATGTAGAGCTGATAAATAGTTACAAATAGTTCATTGTAAAGTATTACATTGATACTAGTTTGTCACAAGATACAAATTAAATGTATCTCAATTTAAACTATGGGTGGCACAATGTAATAGAAAGGAGGTTCCATGATGGATTTGAATGAGTTCCAAAGTTAAGACATTGTGATGGATACTACAATAAAAGGCTAAGTATATGGTATAGTAGCAACAAAGGAGGGCATTATTGTTAAGTAGTTTGTTATCAAACTAGGTGTGGTTCACAGTAAGCTAGTACTATGAAGATATATTGTAGGAAAATTATATCAACATGTTTTAACCCAAAGGAACTAAAGGTCTCACCAAAGGACAAAATTTATACAATGTCATCTCATTTGAGAATGAGTGATGCATAGAGACGCAAAGACATGCAAATACACACGGACCTGAAAGTGTTAGATTCGGAGATTATGATAACCACTAGAAAATGTGTATGTACAACACCACAAATCCATAGGTGTTGAATGCGCAAGTTTTTCAAAACTAGATTACTGACTCTAGTGCAAGTGAGAGACTAAGGGAATATGCCCGAGAGGCAATAATAAAGTGATTATTATCTTATTCCTTGTTTATGATAAATGTTTATTTTGCATGCTATAATTGTATTAATTGGAAATGTTAATACATGTGTGTTTAATAAATAAAATAAAGAGTTTCTAGTTATGCCTCTCATATAAACTAGCTCGTTGATTAACAAGATGATCAAGGTTTCCTGATCATGGGACTTGGATGTTGTTAATAACGAGGTCACAACATTGGTGGAATGATGTGATGAACATTCATCCAAAGTATAGCAATACTTTCAAAGTCATTGTGTTTAAATTGCAATAACATCATACAAAGTAAATTTAATCCTTAGACCATGAGGTCATGTCAATCACTAACACTAGAAGAGTAACTTGATAATATCAAACGCCACACCGTAACAGGAATAAAGCTGGGTTCAGATACTCCGAAATTGTTATGTAGAGGCTTATGGATCAAGAGTGGGATTTTTCCATTCCGATGACGGAGAGATATACTCTGGGCCCTCTCGATGACATCACATTGATGTAGCTTGCAAGCAAGTGATAAGATCACTAGAATGTCATATCACGGGAACGAGAAAAGAGTACTTATCGGTAATGAGATCAAACTAGGTATGGGGATACAGATGATCGAATCTCGAACATGTAATATATCGCGAAACAAAGGGATTTAGTTACAAACGTTAAAGTTTCTGACGATCACTAGAGTCATCGTTGAATGTGTGGGAGTCAGTACGGATCTCCAAGTCCTGCTACTGATTAGTGATCTGGGAGGGGTCTCGATCATGTCTGCATTATTTGCGAACCTTAGGGTGACACACTTAAGGGATACCGACACCATTTGGAGCAAATATGTTTCAGATAAGGATTAAGAAGCCACTGGAATCATTTTGATGGACACCAGAATTGTTTCGGGTGAAATTGCTGAAACTAGTTCTGCATGTGATATCGAAATGTTGCAGGGAGTTTTATGTGAATGTTTGTTAATTAAAATAATTATAAAAAATCTGCATATATAAATAAAAAGGTTTTTATTTGATGAGAGATTGCATTAAATTTGGTGGAAAATTAATGCAAATTGAGTGGAGTTGGTTTTAATGGGAGTGGGCTTAGTGGAAGCTCCACTCACCATTATGGAGGGAGAGGTGGGGGAACCACCATCCATGCGCATGGAGCCTTGATGGCCCAAAATATATCGAGCTCGTTGGGGAACCCCAAGAGGAAGGTATGATGAGCACATCAGCAAGTTTTCCCTTAGTACAAAACCAAGGTTATCAATCCAATAGGAGCAAGGAAACACCCCAAAGGTGTAGCTAGCTGAACGTTGGCAGGGCGCACTACCGGTGCCAGCAGCAACGTGGAGACCTGCACTACACAACCACAGAACTTTGCCCCCAACTTACGATGAGGTTGTCGATCTCACCGGTTTTGCTGAAAACAAAGGATTAAACGTATCGAATGGAAGGAAGTAATAGTTTGCAGAAAGTAAACACAAAGCAGTAAACAGTTGATTGTAGATTAAATGTAAAAGAAAGGACCAGGGTCCATAGTTCACTAGAGGTGGCTCTCCTTAAGATAGATAACATGCTGGGTGAACAAATTACAGCGGGGCAATTGACAAACATCGAGAAAGCAATACATCCAGCGGAGGGATCTGCAAGCAAATTACAGTTGGGCTTTCTTGATGTTTGTCAATTGTCCCACTATAAGTTTTTCACCCAGCATGTTATCTATCTAAGGAGAGCCACCTCTAGTGAACTATGGATCCCGGTCCTTTATTTTACATACAATCTACAAACTGTTTACCGCTTTGTGTTTACTTTCTGCAAACTATTACTTCCTTCCATTCGATACGTTTAATCCTTTGTTTTCAGCAAAACCGGTGAGATTGACAACCTCATCGCAAGTTGGGGGCAAAGTTCTGTGGTTGTGTTCTGCAGGTCTCCACGTTGCTACTAGCACCGGTAGTGCGCCCTGCCAAGGCTCAGCTAGCAACACCTTTGGGGTGTTTTCTTGCTCCTACTGGTTCGATTAAACCTTGGTTTCATAACTGAGGGAAACTTGCTGCTGTGCTCATAATACCTTCCTCTTGGGGTTCCCCAACGAGTTCCACATCAACACCGAGCCATCAGTATACCACAATACTATGCTTTTAATATTCTAAAACAACGCATGATTCATCCAAGGCACATTAAACAATCTCAATTGTTTATAACAAGTCATGCTACAACAAAGAATACTAAGCATAAAGCCAAAACAATATCAAGCATGGCATGACAAAGTATAGGCCACAGTCAAAAACAAGATCTATTTAACACTTAAGCATGAACTTTCCTACTCTTTTCCAATCCAAACCAAACTATTTAAAAACCAATGTATGAAAGAGGGGGGTCCAACCAATTTATTTAGCAAACTAAGAAAACAAAGCAAACGAAAAACCTAAATGAAAATGAAAAAGAATACGCTCCAAGAACAACACAACTGTGCATGAAACAATAAAAATGAAGCGTCCGGAAGGAACCTGGGATTTTTATTGATAAAGAGGGGGATGCCTTGCGCATCCCCAAGCTTTGACGCTTGTACTTCTTGGATATTTCTTGGTGTGACACGCGTGGCATCCCCAAGCTTGATCTTTAGTCCATCCTTCATCTCATTACTCATTCCTTCCATACACCTGAAATTTTTCCTTCATACAAAACTTCACACAATCTTTATTAGCAACATTAGTGCACTCAAGATAATAGGTATTTAGGTTCAGTTCTAACACCAATAAAACTTTCATTAAAACACAAGCTACTGTAGCACTTCCCTCAAAAAGCTCAATTCCCCAAAAGAACTCAAAAAGGAACCAACAAGAAGCAAATGCAGAAAATGGCAGAAATCTGTCAAAACAAACCAGCAGGTAAAGATGAATTTTTTCGAAGACTTTTTGTTGCTCAAATCAAAAAGTGTTGAACTAATGAAAGTTAGATAACAACATGGGGCAGAAGCACAAAAATTCACACCTCAAAAGGACGTACAGAGATTTTACACGAATTTTTACGGTGAAGCACAAAAATCTGTTTCGGGACAGCAACTTTCCCAATCATTACTTCTCTCTCATTAGAGGTTATTACTGAAGTAATAACTTCCAAGACTTATCTAAAACTTTTGGGTTATCTCCCAATAAGTACTTTTATTTAACGCCTTTAAGTTAGACATAGGAAGCAAGAAAGAATCAAGTGTTCTCAAATGAAGAAGCATAAAGACCAAATTTTGTTTTCATAGGAGAGGCAAAAGAAATCTTCTCTCTCTTATTAGGGAATTGTTCAATACCTTTCTTGAGTGGGAGTTGATATTTAATGGTGCCTTCTTTCATATCAATAATGGCACCAACAGTTCTAAGAAAAGGTCTTCCCAAAGTACTAGCACAAGAAGCATTGCATTCAACATCCAAAACATAGAAATCAACGGGGACATAAGCATTGTTAACCATAATAAGGACATCATTAATTCTCCCCATGAGTTTCTTTTTAGCATTATCATCAAGTGGGACATTCAAATACCAATCTTCAAGTGGTGGCAAATCAAGCATATCATAAATCCTTCTAGGCATAATGGAAACACTACTATCAAGATCACATAAAGCTTTGAAATCAAAATCATTCACTTTCATATTAATGATGGGTTCCCAACCATCTTCTTGTTTTATATGAATAGAAGCTTTATGTTTCATCTTTTCTTCTTTAATCTTTATGAGAGCATCAGTAATGTGTTTTGTAAAGGCCATATTCATAGCGCTAGCATTAGGACTTTTAGCAAGATTTTGTAGGAACTTAATAACTTCAGAGATATTGCAACCATCAAGATTAAAATCATAATTATCATCTAAAGTAGTAGAGCCATTACTAGCCTCAACCCTAGTGGTAGTGATAGTAGAAACACTAATGTTTCTAGCAATTTCATCTTCTCTTTCCCACTTAGCATGCAATTCAGCTAATAGTCTAACATTTTCATCAATTCTCACTTGTATGGCATTAGTAGCTGCAAAGGGATTATC
Organism: Avena eriantha; assembly: GCA_910589775.1. Taxonomy (NCBI): domain Eukaryota; kingdom Viridiplantae; phylum Streptophyta; class Magnoliopsida; order Poales; family Poaceae; genus Avena; species Avena eriantha. The sequence goes on from OU342741.1 coordinate 31,438,079, forward strand.
AATAGTTTTAGGTTTAGCAGCCATTTTATTAATAAAAGAGGATTGAGCTTCAGACAAAGATGATATATTTCTTTCATCATTGGAAAGTTTCAATTGTAAACTAGGAATTTCCCTATTTAAGCTCTCAAGTTGATGGCTAATATTCTTCAAAATGGTTGATTGTTCCTCCATAGTTTTAGTGAATAAATTATTTTGCTCATATTGCATTTGCATGAAATTTTTAATGGCTCTTTCAACTTCTAAAATTCTTCCTTCACTAAGTATTCCAGGCTTGCCATTATAACCATAAGTATTATTGGGAGGATAGGGCCTATAATCATTATTACCATAAGCATTGTTGCCAAAATTATTATTTCTTATAAAGTTCACATCAACTTGCTCTTCTTGAGCAACTAAAGAGGCTAAGGGAATATGATTTGGATCAATATGGGCTTTCCCATTAACAAGCATAGACATAATAACATCAATCTTATCACTCAAGAAGGAGGTTTCCTCAACAGAATTTACCTTCTTACCTTGTGGAGCTCTTTCAGTATGCCATTCAGAATAGTTAACCATCATATTATCCAGAAGCTTTGTTGCAGCACCCAAGGTAATGGTCATAAAGGTACCTCCAGCAGCAGAATCCAATAAGTTCCTTGAAGAATAGTTCAATCCTGCATAAAAAGTTTGGATAATCATCCAAGCAGTCAGTCCATGAGTGGGACAATTCTTTACCAAAGATTTCATTCTTTCCTAAGCTTGAGCAACATGTTCATTATCAGATTTTTTAAACTTCATTATTTCACTTCTCATAGATATAATCTTAGCAGGAGGATAGCATTTTCCAATGAAAGCATCTTTGCATTTAGTCCAAGAATCAATACTATTCCTAGTTAAGGAATTCAACCATTCTTTAGTTTTTCCTCTCAAAGAGAAAGGAAACAATTTAAGCTTAATAATATCTCCATCTATATGCCTATGCTTTTGCATCTCACAAAGTTCAACAAAGTTATTTAAATGGGCAGCAGCATCTTCATTACCAATACCAGAAAATTGTTCTCTCATAACAAGATTGAGTAAAGCAGGTTTTATCTCAAAGAAAGTAGCTTCAGGAACAGGTGGAGCAATAAGTGTGCTCATAAAATCATTGTTGTTGGTGCTAGTGAAGTCACACAACTTAGTGTTTTCAAGAGTAGTCATTTTTTGTGTTTTTAATAAAGAAATCAAACTTGTAAAACTATTTTTTTTGTGTTTTTGATAAAGAAGCAAGAAAACAAAGCAAAAGTAAACTAAGAAAAACAAAAATAACAAAGTAAAGATATTGGTTATGAGGGACTCCCCTTGTGAAGATGTCCTCGACTCTCCGGCAACGGCGCCAGAAAAAGATTTGCTGGCGCGTGGTTGACGTGGGAGCTTCTTCTTCTTCAAGTCCCCGGCAACGGCGCCAGAAAAAGAGCTTGATGGCCCAAGAGGAAGGTATGATGAGCACATCAGCAAGTTTTCCCTCAGGATGAAACAAAGGTTATCAATCCAGTAGGAGCAAGGAAACACACCAAAGGTGTAGCTAGCTGAACGTTGGCAAGGCGCACTACCGGTGCTAGCAGCAACGTGGAGACCTGGACAACACAACCACAAAACTTTGCCCCCAACTTACGATGAGGTTGTCAATCTCACCAGTTTTGCTGAAAACAAAGGATTAAACGTATCGAATGGAAGGAAGTAATAGTTTGCAGAAAGTAAACACAAAGTAGTAAACAGTTGATTGTAGATTGAATGTAAAAGAAAGGACTGGGCTCCATAGTTCACTAGAGGTGGCTCTCCTTAAGATAGATAACATGCTAGGTGAACAAATTACAGCGGGGCAATTGACAAACATCGATAAAGCATACAAGCATATACTACTCATCTTGACTCCTTTGAGATTCAATTAGGCATTACAACATTATACATAGACCGCCATCCAACTGAATCTATGACTAATAATCCACCTTTAGGTTATCATCCGAACCCCCTCCAGTATTAAGTTGCAAGCAACAGATTATTGCATTACGAATTGCGTGTAAAGTAAACAATACGATTGTTCTATGAACAAAGGATTGTTGTTTTCTCCCTAGTAGCAACATCACATCTAGTACCTTAGCGATTTCTGTCACTTCCCTAGATTACTAGAGGCATGAACCCACTATCGAGCATAAATACTAACTCTTGGAGTTGCTAGCATCTACTTGGCCAAGATAGCTACTAACAACGGAAAGCATGCAAGATCACAAATAACAAAGACATGATAGAATCAATAATCAATCTGAAATAGCATCTCAATATCCATCGGATCCCCGCAAACACAACATGCAGAATTACAAATAGATGATCTTGATCATGAACGGAGTTCACAAGATCTAAACATGAAAGCACAAAGGAGGAGAACCAGCCATCTAGCTACTACACGGACCCATAGTCCAGAGATGAACTACTCACGCATCACACCGGAGGCTTGCATGATGATGAAGAAGGCCTCCAGGGTGAATTCTCCTCTCCGGCAGGGTGCCGGGAAGAGCTTCAGATCCCTCCCGATCTAGGGATGGAGATGACGGCGGCTACAGACTCTTTCGTGGAATTTTGATCGGGTACTTAGGGTTTCCGTATCAGAGGCAATATATAGGCGGAAGGAGAAGCCGAGGGGGTGCCTGGGCTGGCCACACCCCCCTGGCGCGGGCCAAGCCTGGCCGCGCGGCCAGGTGGTATGGCCGCCCTCTGGCCCTTCTCCGTCTCGTATTCTGGCTCCAGGTGTCTCCCGGTAAAATAATTACTTTGGCTTTTATCCCGTCCAATTCTGAGAATATTCATTTTCTGACTTCCTGAAACCAAAAACAGCAGAAAACATGCAGCTGGCACTGTGGCTCTTGTTAATAGGTTAGTCCAATAAATCATATGAAAAGTACTCCAAAGTGTGGACAAAACATAAGAAAGTAGATAAAACCAAGCATGGAACATAAAAAATTATAGATACATTTGCAATGTATCAAGCCTTGGGGGCTGCCACCTCCTCCTATAAAAGGAGCTCCCCTCCTCCTACACTCTCACACCTCCTCGTGAAATATCTCTCCCCCTCTAGTTTATTCTCGCATGGTCTCGGATTAGCGAGATACATGTTTCTGGTGGCTTTGTCTGAAAGGAGTTGTTGCTTCTGCTGCATCACTAGAGCGAGGACGCGGAGGTCATCGGGGTACCGGATGTGTGTGCGATCACGAATGCATCGCAGCTTTGCGGTGCTAGACTTGCAGGTGATGCTGGACTTGTTGGACTTCATCACGATCTTGAGATCGGCAAGTGAACGACTACATCATTCACGAAATCAGATTTCGTTAACAAAGATTTTCGGTCTTCAAGGGTAAAATCTCTATGGATGTATATCCACCCATTCATTATATCTAGGTAGATAGATCTTGGTGCTTAGTTGTTCACATCGTAGGAAAATTTTCGTTTTCTATGCTGCGAACCAACACTTGTGTGCTCCGCTCGGCTTGGGTGAAGACATCGTTGGGAGGCACGCCGGGAGGCCACCGATAGGAGCGCTGCCCGACAGACAAATACGGGTCTTGACCGCGTCGGTCATCGTCGCCTCAGGCTGGAGCGCCACGCCAGGACCGTGCGCCACAACCGCGCCGGGCTGCGACACCGAGACCAGTCGGTCACTGACGAGGGTGAATGAGGGACAATGGCTCTGCTTTGCCAGAATAGTGGCGCGTCCACGATCGCGATGGGCGTTGAGGAGCCACTTCTTCACAGGACGGTGCGAAAGACACAAGATTGCAGCGACCGTGACCATATAAATCGACGGTGAGAACTCGAATTTGGAGATGAGATCGATGTTCTTACCGCGACTGCCACATGCAATTTTTCTTACCTTTTGCATGTTCTTACGAAACTCCTGGTTCTTCATCCGTTCCTGTTGACTCAAAAATTCGCCCAGTGGCGAGCGTGCTGATACCGTGTTTGGAATCGAGATGTAAACAAGAGAGACAATCGAGATACAGAACAAAATGATTCAACTGTTGTGTTACATTGATGGTTCACAACTTATATTCAAGAAGAAGGGACATCAACAAGGATCATGTCATGTTTGAAGGGGTGTGAGAAAGAGTTGTGTCGGATGAGAGAGGATTATCCCTTAATTAACCTATTAATTAAATCCTAACGCTTCGGTCCGTAGTTGAAAGTTTCTTACGTGCTGTTCTGCCGCGGCACGTCACCTAACTAAGGCATCTCCGACGTGACCTATTTGTAATATTATTTTTTTGAAAATTCCACCTATCCATTAATAATCATCAACAATAGTACAAAGAGGCTTAAAAGTAATAAAATTTACAAATAGGTCGATGGACCACCTAGCGAAGATATAAACACTAGCACGAGCCGAAGGCGCGCCGCCGTCCTCTTCCCTCCATCACCGGAGCCGGGCAAAGCTTGCCGCAGTAGAGCTTGTCATAGTAGACAGATGGGAAGTCATCATGCTAAGGTCCCAAAGAACCAGCGCACTAAAGCAGCAACCATCGTCAACGATGATAGTAGATTGAAAGGGACTGACTTGAAATTAACATAAAAACGACTAGATCCCAGAAGATCAGTCGGACACACGACTCTACACGCCCTCCGTTAGCACTAGGCGCACCACCGGAGCGAGAATAGAGCGGGGAGGATGTTATTCTGACTTCATGACGTAGCCGTGTCTTAACATCCTGAAAAAGACACAAGAAAACAGGCTAAACGAAGAACAAAAATGTCCCGCCGGTGAGAGGCTGTGGTCTGCCATACCTCTAAGGCCCGAAAACCATCGGAGACGGAGCAGACCGACGACGGTCCGGCGGAGAGAAGGAACCCTAGATGGCTCTTTTTCGCCCACCGCCTCTCTTGGGAAGCAGCCGTACGTACCGGTTCGGTAATGCTTGACCTATGTGTAATCTTAATTATTTTTAAGACGCCTTGTAGTACTACTGTTGATCGATTTTCGCAAGTAAAATAAATAAGGCATATCTAAGTTGTTTTGGCTCCCCAAGTCTGATTTTGATATTTTAGAAAATTTAATTAAAATGATCTTTTGAACTTGTAGAAAAATTCAAAAAGTATTTACATGGATTCTTACACATGTTATGTACTCCCTCCGTTTAGAAATATAAGACGTTTTAGCTTTGTGAATTAAATGTATTTAGACATTTTTAGTGTATATGTTCGTAGAGGTTCTGAGTGAACCTATACACTAAAAAGCATCTAGATACATTTATTTCACAAAGCTAAATGTCTTATATTTCTGAATGGAGGGAGTACTAAAGTATCTTCTATTTTAATTACTTCACATTTCGGTTCATGATACAATAGTCTACACCGACCCAGTCTTGCTAGCGGCATGCTAATTGACTAGTTTTTTTTTTGTGTCCGGCAATAATAGATTAGATGTTGCTTCAACATATTTTGTATTTTTTAACTTTTAAAGCTATGCAATACAAAAATTATATGCCATGTTCGCAAAAAAAAACTATGCAATACGGGAGTTCAATTTCATTTTTGAAATGAAATAGGATGTGCGTTCTGGTCGAGTCAAGTCGACGCCATTGCCATCTCCTCGAATAATATGCTTGGGTGGGGCCAACTTGACAGGGCACAATGTTTTTTGGGTATAGCTTCTGTTTAACTGTTATATAACCAGGATTTTTTTGTTGAAAAAAGAGTATATATTAATATCAATGACATCTGCAATAACGCATCTCCTAACAGCCTTACGGATGCACATAGCCAGAAAAAAAAATTACGAAAACTGTGCACATAGCCAGAGAACGATGCCTCAAAGCAACGACACTAACGCCACCAAAACACAAGTAGTCCAACCATTTCAATAGAAACGCCTTTCAGAAGAAAACTGTGCACAATCGTGTGCACAATCGTCGTCGTCCCTGGATCAAAGATCAGATCAGTATAGCCAGGATTTGATTCTTAGCGATTAGGCATCGTTCGGTAGGGACGAAGGAATCTTCAACCGGAGATATGCGGCATGTGGTCTATGCATGTGTACTTGCATATATATATATATATATATCTATCGATCTCCATGATAGGAGAACATCGCGACTGCGATCTGTTGGATTAATTTCATACTATAATATCCATCTAACGGACAAACTTGCACCTGCCACTGAGCTGCGGGACTTGAATTAGCTAGAGGGTCAGTTATTAATGATAACGTCCGCGCTCAAGGGGCTAGGAAACAGATGTGGATGTTGACATGCCCCATGTACAATTTCAGTTCTAGTAAAACGCCATAGACTACAGGAGCGGGCTCAGTCTTCGTCAAACAAAACCAATAGGAACGTCCAGAATTTCGCAACTTGTAGATTGTTCCACAACTGGGATGGTGATTGATCGGCAATCACTCAGAAAACAGTGTGAAAATTCAGGTGAAGTGATTTACCACGAACAACGGAACCAGGCCAAGTTTGCATGTGAACAAACGTGTGCTCGCGACCAGACACATGTAGTGCGACTACTACAGCCCAGGTCTTTTACAATTTCTTAATGGAACATGTCATCCGTCACACCGTCATCACATGGAAAAGTAAAGCAACTTGACCCTGGCAAATGGACCAGTCCAGAGGAGTGGCTCCGAGTGGTTTTCAGTCAGTCTTTTCTTTTATTCGAGGACGACCGTTTAGTTCTTTCTTTCGAGGACTCAAAGTCTTCAGTCCGTAGATGGGAATTTCATACTGACCGGGATGAGATTGTTGCCTAAGCAAAGATTGATGGATGTCGTTCACCCGTATGAATCGCGATTTAAGATTCAGTTTCCGGTTTGCTTCCCATTTGGCAGACTAGGACCGAGTGGCTCATTTTCAAAAGCAAGTGCCTTGAAATGGGGAAAAAAAACTCCCGAACCGCTCTGCGTCGCTCCCCGAGCGAGCGACCGGAGCGGCGCTGCCCCTGTCCTCCTCCTAGGACTCCTCTCCTCCTCTCCCCTCCCGCCGCCAGGCGCGGCCCGCGTGGTGCCAGCGGCGGCGGGTCAGCTCGGCGACGACTGGGTGAGCAGCGGTGCGGCGGCGCGGCCGTTGGCAGGGGTCTTCGCTGTTGCTGGCGGCGGTGCCCGCACGGTCCAGATCTGGGCCCTTCGGGACCCATCTGGGTTCGGGCAGGCTGGAGCTCGTGAGGCAGCGCTGACTCCTGCTACTGCATCCGGTCGGCTACTGCGACTGCAGTGGAGGTAGTTCCCTCATGTCGGCTGCGCCGTTGTTGCCCCCAACTCTTGCGGTGCTCTATTTCTCCGACCTATAGGCCTCATGATGGTGTTCATCGTTAGACAGACAAGGGTGGCATTTCGATCGTGCTGGCGCATGCTGGTGGGCGGCAAGTTCGGCGGAGTGCTTCGGAGCATGAATGGTAGTGGTTCTTTGGGGGTCGGGAGAAATCCATGTCGGTTCGCCCGACACCGACGCGGTGGCGCCTGCGGGCGTCGTCGTTCCTTCCTGGAGGGTGTCGGGTGTACCCCTTCTCCACTCCCCCCTCCCCCGCGTACGGGGAAACCCCTAGGACCAGTACGGGTAGCAGCTTCGTTGTCGTCGCACCCCTTCTTGAAGGTGTTTCTCGGTATGCCGTGCTTCGCAGTGCTAGGAGCGTTCATGACTTTTATGAAGTTGGTTCAAGGTGTTTGAAATTGGTTCATGATTTATGAAATTGGTTCAAGGTTTTTGAAATTGGTTCATGACTTTTGAAACCGGTTCATATTTTTTTAAAATTAGTTCATAATTTTTTTAAAAATTTGCTCATGATTTTTTGATAGATGTTCATGACTTTTTTAAAAAAACACGTTTTAAAAGAACCATTGTTTATAAAATGGTTGTTTTAGATCTAAAAGATGCTCAAATTTGAAAAAACTAAAAAATAAATATTAAAAGGGAAAGAAACACGTACTAGTAGATCAACAGCTTTAGTTAGCTAATGGGTTGGCCCATCTCGTGCCCACTCGCGGCGCTCGGGGTCGTGCCGCTTCAGGCGGCAATTAGCAGCTCCCCTAAAACGGCCTTTATGGTCGCTCACACACCACCACACATGGGCTAAAAATTACGTATTTGTTGAGATTTCCTTAATATATAACCTTTACTTGGCGCAAGGTTCCCTATAAGAACAAATTGGGCCAAATTCACTGTTGTTTTTATTTAAATTGCTTACATTTAATAAGTCCTAAGACACAATAGATTTGTTTGCACTCTAAATTGTTTAGGTTGGATACGAATTGACGGGTAACTCTTCTCTTTTTTCTGAAACTCATTCATTCTTTGATAACTGCTTCTCTTCGGTCCTTTTTGAAACCCACTCATTCATGTAAGTGTCTTTTTTTTAAATACGAATTGACGGATATGATATATCAAATAAGGAGTGGCAAATTAACCCAGAAACTACAAATGTCGCCCGAACTATAGTGGATTTTTTTTTTGAAAATTCTGAAAACACATTTTAAAGTTTCAAAAAATTCTAAATGTAGGGAAAGATATATTCTATCAACTGCAAGTTCTCAAATCAAAACACCTTTTGTTCTAGGCTGTGCCAAGTGAAAATCTAACAAATATTGGTGGTTTGAGAAGTTGCATTGCTCGGTACTTCAAATTCTCACATTTTTCACTTTTGTAGAGCCTAGAATATGAAGTATTCTGAGTTGTGATTTTTCACGTTGTTAGAATGCATCATTCACTACATCTAGGGTATTTTTTCCAAAAAAGGTTGGAACCTTAAATTGTAATTTTGTTAAAGCTACACATCTTGCCGCACTTGAAATTCACCTAACTATCATATCGAAGAGAAATTTGACCGATGTAAACTATAAGAGAGCAAGTGAGGCAAACAATAATTTAAAGGGGAAAAGAGCAAGATCTACGAAATTTCTTGAATATCGACAAAGAATATGTCATAGCATGTGTGTCGCCCATATTTTTAGTTATTGAATTATAAACATAAAATCTAGGACTTGAACTTAGACGTGTTCATTATTGTCCGATTGAATGCTAGAATCGACTGAGACCAAAGGAGCTTGATTAGCTGACATTACATCTGTGGCCACCCCTTTCTTGTGAATTGCTCAATTGCATCAAGAGCTTTTCGAACTGAAAATCTTTAATTTCATGAATTTACTACAACAATTTATCCTGGATCATAATGGTGTATTTTGTGTCTCTGGCTCTCTTTTTTGGGATTTGGTTAGTCATTCTCAATTTGATGAAAGGAGGGTGGGCAGCCCGAATGCCCAGTGATTAGGGTTGCAGCCGTCACCCAACAACAAGAGTTGAACTCTTGTGAGTGAGGAGTTGATTTTTGGAATCCTCAATAAGGAGTTTTCTTCTGTGAAATTATGTCATCAAAGGGCTTATAAAGTACATATCATGGAGGAATTATAAAGTACACAAAATTGATCTATGAGAATTTTTCTAACCAACAACGCGGATGTGGAGCTAGTTTGTTTTTTCCGAAATGAGAGGTATAACTCCGGGCGCTGCACCAATATATACACACCACCTCAAAAACTCAAGGAAAATACATGGTGCGGGCCTGGTGCCTTTTCTTTGAGGAAAGACGATATAATTTCTTACTTTAGTTACACACATATATGACCGATTTGATCAACATATACATCAGGACCGTATAAAACGTCTAGGAGAACTGGTTGGATGTCTGGAACGTCTGGCCGAATCCCCAGCCTGGCGGGGCGACGTTTGGGAAGGTGATCGTCTGGCCATCGGTGCTGGTGACCCTGAACGAGAGTCCCTGGCCGGTGAGCAAGGCGTTGGACTGCCAATTGACCCCCCAGTTCCTGGACATGGCCATCCACCCGGTCTTTGACCCCTTGATCGACACTGCCTGCACGGAGCCGCAGCCGGCGACGTTGCTGACGAGCACGAGCTCGAAGTAGTCGTGGCCGCTGACGGTGAACCTAACGCCGCCGCTCTTCACGCAGGGCACCCTGCGATTGATCGTCTCAGTTTGCGTGCGTTTCACTCACACCGAATTCATCATCGTTTTGGACCCCGTGGCGATTGACCGACAGAAAACAGCTGAGACTCACCTTTGGTAGAGGACGGGGACGATGCCGCCGCGATAGATGCCGATGTTGAGCCAGGCGGGCTCGGCCATGTCGAAGTGCTGCCTGGGCGGGTTGCACCAGCCGCCGTCGTCGTTGGGGAGCGCGTAGTTGGGCGGGCAGAGGTTGGTGGCCGTGATGGTGACGGACTTGCCGCGGAGGCAGAAGCGCGGGTCCGCCGCGTAGTCGCAGGTGATCCGGTAGCACTGCCCGCAGGAGGCGCCGTCGTTGAAGAGCGCCGTGCTGAGCGCCGCCGTGCTGGTGCCATACCCCGTCGAGTACAGGTTACCGTACCCGCATGCCCCACCTGCACACAGAACATCAGTTAGTTAACTAGCTAACCATGATCGAATGAAGTGTAGGTGTTGAAAGAAGATCTGGATAACTTTTCGTACCCATCGTCCCTGAGGCGTCACTGCCTCCGTAGAAGGTGGCGAAGGCTCTGTTGACGCCGGAGGGCGTGAAGCAGGACGCCTTGCCCCAGAGGAGGCATGTCGCAACTGCGAACAACGTAAGGAACCGAGCAGAGGATCCAGCTGATGACGTGTCCATGTCAAAGAGATCAAGAAGTGTGTAGTATGACAGAGAGAATGCTAATGGCCAAAGCTGATACAGGGAGGACAGTTTAAGTAGGCACGCGTACTTGTTGGGGGATCGATCAGAGCTGGCATGTTGAGAGAGCGTGCATGCATGTGGGTGTGCATGCACATCTGCAGGTGTGAGGTGCGAGCGCTTTCGGAAGCTGACAGGGACACCATCCATGATCCATCACACGAGCTTGCTCCATGGAGTGGAGGGCTAGCGAGATGATATTATTGGTCCAGATCGGTCGCATGGAGCCTCGTGGGAGATTCTATCGGGAGAGAGCGCTGCCCCATGTTCGCGCTCAATAAACTGCCGGTGTCGGTGACCCGTGTCGTGGTCGATCGAGGCTAGCTTCAGCTAGATGCCGCGTTTAATTTCCCATCTGTCGGCGCCACTCCCGGAGTAGATCTTGCCTGCTGTACTTCCCAACTGTGCTGCACAGCGAAATTCGGCGCCTGGTTTGGCCGTGGTACACGTGGAGGAAGTGTGTGCCCCCATGGATTGCTTGATTTACGACATGGCATGGAATACGGTCCAAGCTCTGGAAATCGAAATCTCCAGTGAGTGACAAGTTAGGGCTACTCTCAGCCAGTATTTCTCCTTTTTTTGTTACTTGGCCTGGTGAGTGTGGCATTCGGCTAGATTTGGCTTGAGCCAAGTTTGACACTATTATCTACATTTAGTTTTGGTGCAATTTTTTGCGAGTTGTTTGGTTGTCAACAACACAGGACGATGGCTGGTTGGATGGAAAAATCAATTTGTTTGATTGCACATGTGTTAGTACAGGTGGTGGTCTTGCCATGCCCTTTGTAAACCGAATATGACACTAATAGGCAGCAAATTAAACTAACATGCAACATCAAATTAACATTGTTGTAAACCCTAGCTACTAGAAAATGAGAGTTCATCACGATGTTACTTAGCTACTAGTAAATGAGGCTTCTCCACGATATTACCTAGCTAATACGAATTTAATTTATACACCCAAATTGGGGGTTGTTCATAAAACAAGACGACATCATTTCATCACTTCTTCCTCTTCACTTCTTAACTTCTTCCCCTTCAGATCCCGGTGTTGCCTCTAGCTGCCCACATGTCATCAGCCCACCGCTTTCTCTTGTTCTTCCAAGCATGACAATCGTGTAACGGGGCACCATGGTCAACATCATCATTGTCATCATGCGTCACATCTTCCTATTCCGGGAAGAAGTCATCTGTGCCAAATTACAAGATCCAGTTATGGAGAACGCAACAAGCGGGAGCAAGCTTAGCTTGAGTGGGGAAAGAATTGGATGGCTTCTGATCAATGATCTTAAATCTGTTCTTCAAAGCAGCGCAAACCCTTTCAACTATGACTCTAAGGCTAGAGTGTTTGAGATTGAAAAGTTCCTTCGTTGTTCTAGGATATTGCCAGCAGAGAACTCATTGAGGTGGTATCTTGTTGACCTGAACGGTGGAAGAATTCTAGGCCGACAAGTATATTCGGCATCTGCTAGGTAGAAATTACCTTCAAGGATCTTCAGGCCATCATCTCTCTCAAAGCTGTCATTCAAATTTGTGGCATCACGGTATGATCCTTCCCATCTAGCAAACACATATGTTAACTTCATATCGAAATTAACTACGACAAGCATTCTAGCTGGTGAAGTGCTTTCTCCCACTATATGCAGCTGCTTCGGCTTTCAACACTCTAATAGTCACATGAGTACCATCAATTGATCCTATACAATCTTGAAATGAAGAAAATGTTAGGACTCAGTGCAATACAATCCTCCTAGAGAGTACAAGGTACAATTGCTCACCTTGAAATATGGGAACCATCGGAAGTTGTCTTCTATCTTAGCTGGAGTTTGAGCTAATGGTGGCTTGACATGTCTCATTTGAGCTCTCCAAGAGCATATAGCACTGGATGTAAATACCGGGAAATTGTCTTTGTGGATCTCCTCCATGTGTTGGGAATCACTCGAAATCTCTAGTTATGTCCTAGAATTTTGAAGGAACAATGCCACTTGATCTTCGATACAGATGTTGGCCTTCAGCAAACCCTTACCCTTAATGTGTGCACAAGTAGGTTAAAAGGGGATCTTCTCATATGGAGCATGGATATAGGCTCTACATCATTGTTGTGGTAGATGTAGTTCATATTTTCTATCCTCTCTCTATCGCGATTTACCATGGGAGCATATTTCACCGGCAACACGTTAATCCTAGCAGTCGCTCTTCTATGGATCAAAACATCCATGCTTGAATCACGGCCACCAGGGCAGTTGCCTAGATGATAACATTCAACCATTTGTCCTACTCAAATCAATGTTGCATAAGTACCTAACAAAACGACTGTAATATCCATCAAACTAGCTAGGTAGCTAACGTTGGGGGAAGGGGCATGGAGGTGGTGGTTACATCCTGAACATGACGATGACCAGCCGGAGCTAGAGAAGATGGTGGCGGACACAAATAGGTCAAGCCAGTGCCGCAGATCTGCGAGGCCATAGCAGCCAGTGCCAGAGAAGATGGAGTGAAGGACCAAGTGTCGTAGATGTGCATAACAATAGCCAGTGGCGTAGATCTAATCATCAGTGTCGCCGCCAAAGCCGTCGCCCAAAAGGAAAATGAGGGTGGATTTGTTTTCCTCGTGTGGTGATAGACTAAGAGGAAGGTGGGACTACTTCTTGCGCCATGTTGTGCATCCGTGGTATCGCCTCCCACCATCTCCACGCTGGCTCCATGTACACGTTGTTTCTATCCTTGCGCTCTCTACGACATGTCCCCTTGGAGACGCTCGATTTGGGAGTTCCTGTGGAGCCAATATTTGGGGTGCTTTAAGACGTGCTAGCCAAGTCCGTGGAACACCACGACTGACCAAACCAAACGTGTATTTTCCATACCGTTGGATGCAAGAAATGGGCTTGTTACTTTGTGGCCCGAAAGTTGATATATGAAGGCATAGAGGGGTCCGAGTTGCTTGTAATCTCGCGTAGGGGCTGTAGTAGCTTCGCCAATTGCCCAGAGGGGCCAAATGGGCGTGAATACAAATCTAATAGGCAAACAGTCGTTTGACCAGACGAAAAATGGTTGGACTCAAATATTGTCGTTAGGTCAACTCTTCGTGTGTCGCCCTATCAGTATTCCTCGTTATCCTTTGTGGCCGTGGACTAGTTTACTCCTTCATGGACCAGATCTACTTCTATGATGTGTTCTTCTCCCCTGTTCCCCTCCCCATAACCTTTGCTCAGCTCCGGCTGCTCGTCTCAGATCGGAGCTTGCACTTGCTCTCCTTGCGTCCCCGCCATGTCTAGTCAACCTCCCATGCCCCTAATCGAATCTGGCAGCTATCGCCGCCATATCAGAGCTTCGCGTCCCCGGACTAGTCTCTCGCCTCTGGCTTGTCTTCTAGCACGGTGGAGCGTGTTCCGTTGGGCGATCCTGGCCGGCGGCTGGCCTCGGGAGGTTGCATGTTGTCGCACCCTAGGCATGGTAGCCCTGGCACAGCAGTTCGACGACCATGCTCTCAGGGCCACCATGCTGGGCATCCGTCCAGCCGTGTCGCCGACATACTTGCTATCAACTTTGAGGTCTCATTTTGGGATCAGATGAAATGTGGTCAAGATTGAGGTATGCGTGTCTACATTTGTTTTATGTCTAGTTCGAGCACAACTTAGACACTGAGCGTGTTCTGCATTCTTCTCGTTCTTTCGAGTGCTACGGGGAGAAAATGAGCTTCATGCGTTGGCATCGTGCCTATGGGTGGGACGATCGCTTGGGGAAGCTTCGTTTCTTCTCCAAACTCGGCATTGATGGCCTCTCATTGGATGCTTGGGAGCTAGAGGCCCTTAAGCAGGTTGTCGGTAGCCTTGGAGGCGAGCTGGTGAAGATTGTGCCACCGAGCGACAGATGGATCATCGAGGTAAAGGCATGGCTGAAAGATCCAGACATCGTTCCTAAGATGTACGTGGTGGGGATACCAAGAAGGGCAGGACGACAACTTAGCTGGAAGCACCCAGTCATCATCCACCTGGAGGAGGTTCTAAAATCGGTACATGGCATTTAGTATCCAGACGAGGCGGCCAGAAAGCACTGTCATCGCCTGCAGTGTTGACCTAGAAGGATTGATGGCACATACCACCACCGTTTCGTGATGGCGCACAAAGTTTCGGTGGGGGAACTGGGCGTGGATAAGCTGGTGGTTCTGATTTCTCTTGAGTGAAGATAGAGCTCTAGTGAATTGTTGTAGTATGTGTGGCTAATGAATTTGTAGCCTAGACAAAAAATATGAATGGTTTGAATTGTTGTACTATGTCTGGCTAATGAATTTGAAATATGTGTGTCTAATGCATCTTAGTGAACACTGTGCTTTATAATTTTTGTGAATAACCAAGGACAACCTCTGTCAACACCCGGATTTTTAATCCCAGATGCCCGTTATGCCATACCTCGCAATCCCAGGATTACCTTTTTTGCGAGACATAACGGATTGGATATCACAGTACATCATCCATTACAAACCATACATAAGGTTCTTACACAAATAAGGATCTCATGATCCAGTCTTAATACAACAAGCAGCGGAAATAAAGATAGCGTAGCGGTGGGGTCCATCTTCAGGGGCACAGGGTGCTGACGAAGGCAGATAGTCCTAGTTATCATAGCCGTCTTGCTGACCATCATCTTGATAATCTCTTTCATAGTCTGGCCATGATAATAGCCAGGGACAAAAGCCATGAGTACTCTTTAAGTACTCGCAAACTACCACTAACAAGTATTATGAATCTAAGTTAAAGTGCTAACTCTATGTTTAACTATAAAGTTAAGTTTGAAACCTAAGCTGAGTTCTGAAGCAAAGAAAGATAAAGTAAAACTCTAGAATCACTTAAGTTGGGGAAACTATCGTCATAAACACAACCCTATTGTGGTCAAGTCAAGATTCATCATTCTTTTCAAAGTCTTTAGAAAACATCTGACAACGAAACAGTATGGCCATTCCAACTGTCCATAACCGCGGACGCAGCTATTCGAATAGTTTGACACTCTGTAGAGGTGGTACACTTTCACCACAAGATTCGATACATCTGTCAGGGATAACCCTGAATCATCATACTTAGTATGCAGATAATCAAACATAACCTTCCCTTTACACACCCTAGTATAAGCACCTCTCCTATGAGCATGACCTCCCAACCATGACCATCAGTCATCCTGGGCACTGCATAGGTGGACAACATTGAGAGGTAGCCTCAACTCAAACCCCTCCCGTGAGGGAACTAGTACTAATGCATATAAATTTCCAGCTAAGCCTTACCCAATTCAGGTAATGTGGTTGTACGGTAAATTTTGGAATGGTATCGCATCCGAATCCAACCATCAGTTTTATAAAAGGGTTAAGGCTCATGCCTCAACATTTTCATCATCATCAACCAATTGTGTTTCTCAACACATGTCAAAACATCTCAATAGAATGACTCCTCATTCTAAGGTTTTCATATTTCATTTTCCCAGGTGTTTCCACCTAAAGTGACTCAAGTTTTTGATCTATTCTAAACTACTAAGTTAAGAGTGTTCACTAAGGTGGTAAAGATGGGTTCAATCTCATGCCATAGCATGACATCTAAAGGTTTCTAAATAGGTCAAGGTTTATACTTTGTATGCTACCTTCAAAACAAGTAAAGAACTTTGTATAACCTAAGAAGGGTAAAACTTGTAACTAGGACTTGGGGTACTATTAGTTAAATAAGGGGGGTGTGATCAAAGCATGCTTAAGGCATCTTTTCTAAACCATCTAGTTTGATTCTAGTTTGCTAATTACTACACTTGCAAGTGCTAACTTGCAAGCGTTAATCTTGGATAGTGCTAGCTTGCTAATAGTAGCTGGCATTGTTAATGGTGGCTTTCCTTGGTTGGTGCAGTGGTTGAAGTTTTCTTCTTCTCCTTCTTCTTCTTCTTCTTCTTCTTCTTCTTGGTAGAACTCCTCCTCCTCGAAAGCTTGGTCGGTACTATTGTCTATAAATACATAGGGAGTGCACAATCACCAAACAATACTTAACTAGGCTAGATAGCATTCTAAGACACACAATTGATGATCTATTATCATCACAAGCATCCCAAGTTTAAATCAAAAGTTTCCTTCTTTTTATTTTAGAAAAGTAATTTCTACTCATTGAAAAATTAACTAAAATTTAATATTCACCACCAAAATATGGGATCATGTGGACACATGTCCTCACCACATATTCTAACATGTGGGAATGAGTTTTAAGGGTAGGATCAATATTACTTTGGTTTAAGTTCATTATTTAATAATTTAAAGTGACTAGAAATGCCTATATAGCATTATTTTGGTACTAGTCCAAAGTCACTGCATGTAAACCTTAATATTATTACATATTTGGATAGATATGGTAAAATGTGATTTTTGAGAGTTGGAATCAACTCAAAAGCTAACTTGGTTGATTTTATAAAAATGTTGCAAGTTGCAAATGCTTCTGTCTTCTTATTTTTATTAGGAGAGATCTCTAACTCTAATTGAAATAAATCCAACGGGCTTGGGTAGATTACTTCCATACCTTTCAGGAAAAATTAGTTTCATGCAATTTGGATTGGTAAAACTCACAGAATTGATTTTTGAAATACTGGAAAGAAACTAGATTTAACAAAAAAAGAAAAATCCAGATTTGAATCGGTGGGCTAGCGCGGGAAAAGGAATGGGCCAGCCCAGTGGCGCTCCGCGGCACGGGGCTCAGCTGACAGGGGGTCCCGCGTGTCAGCGGCACTTAAAACGCAAAACGGTACGCGCGCTGTGGGCCGTGCGATTAGAAGCTAGATCAACGGCTGAGGGTCGTCGTCGACGACGAACAGGTCACCGGCGAGCTGGAACCCTAGCGGCTCGGTGGGGGTTTGCTGGGGGCGTACCAGGGCTCCAGCGGGGTCGGCGAGGCGGGCAAATGACGTGGAAGACGACGGCGAGGCGAGGCGTGGTCGCGGTGGAGCTTGGGACGGTCGCAATCAACGACGCCCTTCTCCTCCTGCCGCGGCTGCTCCGGCTCCAATTCTGGCGAGGCAGAGTTCGCCTTGCTCCAGCTAGAGGTGGGTGAGGTTCGGAGAGGTGAGGGGAGTGGAATGTTATGGAGAAGAACGGCTGGGGAGGGCTCCTTTTATAGGCTCGACGGTGAGACCGAGCGGGATGGGTGGTCGACGGTGGTGACATGGCTACGACGGGGTAGAGGCATGGCTGAGGGTGGCGATCGATGGGCGGTTCCCTGGCGGTGCTCTAGAGCTTAAATGCGGCCGTAGGGGCGGTGGCACGCGGTCGGGGCGAGGTGGCGCTCTGCGCGGCAAAGGCAGCGGTGTCCATGGCAAGCGGTGGCTGTGGTGCGTTGGGCGGCGAACGGGCGTGTCCGTCGTGTTCCCTGTGTCGTGGCGGAGCGGTAGGCGCGGGCTGTGGTCGAGCAACGGCTTGTGCACGCGTGCCGGGTGCGGCGCTCTGGCATGCGCTCGGCATGGTGCGGTGGCACTGTGCGCGGTTTGTGCTCGGTGGTCCACTGCAATCCTTGGCTCGGGCAAGGGACAGGGGGTGCCGGTGAGCTCCTGGCTACCTCCTAGACATGGCGAGAGAAGAGGGAATGGTCTGCTGCAGCGGGGCAAGGGTTGGCCGGCGAGGCATGGCTCGACATGGCTTGGCCTTGCCACTAGGGTGTAGGGGATGCGGTGGTAATGGCATGGTTTGATCAAGTGGAGACAGAGGGAGTGTTTTGTGGTCAATTGGGTGGCAAAACCCTGTAGAAACAGTGAGCTAGCTATTTGTGTTTGATTCTGCCTGCCATGTGTTTGATGAAATGGCCGCAAGAGAAAAAGTTTTGAATTTTGGTTTCAAGTTTTTTGGGTGTTCTCCACTAATGCTAGTTAGTCTCTGTTTGCAAGGGTTTTGAAAGTGGAGCTCAAAAAGATGGGTTTTGAAATAGGGGTGATCTATGCATATGCATTAGATTCAATTTTAAACTGTCATTTAAAACAGTTAACAGAATGTTTTTAGCAAATCAAAAGGTGGGCCTTGGTACCTCATTATGTGTACTAGCAAGGGTTGCAAAGATCAAGAATTGTTTCTCTTAAGTTTTGAGTACTAGGAATAGCCAAAGTAGGCATGAGAGTTAAATTTGCCAAAATGACCATTCCTCCTTTTTAATTCTTTTTTATTTGATTTTCTTTAGGAAAAGTTTGGGAATGATGTAGATGATGTTTCAATCACCTAAGAAACATGTTACAAGCATTGGATCACTCAATCATGGCAATTCAAACAACTCCTAAATTAAATGCACACATATATGAATGCTTTCATATTAACTTTGGAAAAGTTTTTGTTAACCCCAAATTTGATTGATTTGATCTTGATAAGCTTGGATTGAAGTTTTGGGATGTTACAAACCTTCCCCCCTTAGAGAAAATCTCGTCCCGATATTTACAAAGAAAACTAGGAACTAAAGAGATCTGGGAACTCCGTCCTAATGTAATCTTCTCGCTCCCAAGTAGCTTCCTCCTCGGTATGGTTGCTCCACTGAATCTTGAGAAACTTGATACTTCTGGTCCTGGTGGTTCTGTAGGCTTCTTCTAAGATACGGATGGGTACTTCTCCATAGGTCAAGTCCTTATTGATTTCCACAGCTCTGTGATCGATGTTCTTGAAAACTTCAGTCTTCTCAGGCACTTCCAAGCATTTGCGAAGTAACGAGATATGGAACACATTGTGGATGGCTGACATCTCTTCAGGCAGTTCCAACTGATACGATACTTCTCCTCGGCGGTTCAGAATCTTGAAAGGTCCGATATATCTGGGGGCTAACTTTCCTTTCAGACTAAAGCGTTGAGTTCCTTTCAAGGGTGAAACCTTGAGATATACAAAATCTCCGACATTGAAAGTCAGGTATCTTCTTCTTTTGTCAGCATAGCTCTTTTGTCTGGATTGGCCTGTCTTGAGGTGCTCACGGACTTTGTGAACTTTCTCTTCTGCTTCTCGGAGAATGTCGGGTCCGAAGATTTGACTCTCTCCTACTTGCGACCAATTCAAAGGGGTACGACACTTTCTTCCGTAAAGGAATTCAAATGGTGCCATCTGCAAACTAGCTTGATAACTGTTGTTATATGAGAATTCTGGGAAAGGCAGGCAGTCTTCCCATTTTGATCCATATTCTAACACACAAGCTCTAAGCATATCCTCTAGGATTTGGTTGACTCTCTCAGTCTGTCCATATGTTTGTGGGTGATATGCTGTACTGAAATTCAACTTGGTTCCTAAACCTTCCTGAACTTTCTGCCAAAATCTTGAGGTAAACTGGGTTCCTTGATCTGATACTATGGTCTTGGGGGTTCCATGTAGACTAACAATCCTAGCAATGTATAGCTCTGCTAACTTTGCACTCTGGTAAGTTGTTTTGACAGGTATAAAGTGGGCTACCTTGGACAGTCTATCAACTATGACCCAGATTGAGTCATTTCCCCTACTAGAAGTAGGTAAACCGGTGATAAAGTCCATTCCGACGGAATCCCATTTCCATTCCGGAATCTGCAATGGTTGCAATAGTCCTGCAGGTCTCTAGCGTTCTTCCTTGACTCTTTGACAAATGTCACATTTGGCCATGTAGCTTCCGATCTCTCTCTTCATCTTGTGCCACCAAAATTGCTCTTTCAAATCCTGATACATCTTTGTTCCTCCGGGGTGGATAGAATAAAGAGTATCATGAGCCTCCTTCATGATAACTTCCTTTAGCTCCGAATCTGCTGGAACACAGATACGTCCGTTGTACCATAGTACTCCTTCTTTGTCTTCGGTAAATCCAGGTACCTTTCCTGTACCAATACGACGTTTGATTCCGTCGATACTTTCATTCCCCTTCTGGGCTTCTTTGATTTGGCTAATAAAAGTGGGTTGAAGTTCAATGCTAGCTAGAAATCCTTTGCTAACTAATTCAGTCCTAAATTGCTCCAACTCTTCATACAAACTTGGTTGCTTCTCCTTGATCATGGTGTTAAGCCTACACGGTAATCTGCTAAGAGCATCCTCTACCACATTGGCTTTGCCGGGGTGATAGTGAATGTCAAGGTCATAATCCTTAATTAACTCTATCCATCTTCTTTGCCTCATATTTAGCTCCTTTTGAGTGAAGATATACTTCAAGCTCTTATGATCTGAGTAAATCTCACATCGATTACCCATCAGATAATGACGCCATGTCTTCAGTGCTAGAACTACAGCTGCTAGCTCAAGATCATGGGTCAGATAGTTCTGCTCATGCTGTTTTAGTTGTCGAGACAGATACGCGATGACTTTGCCTTCTTGCATCAATACGCATCCTAGACCAATCTTGGATGCGTCACGATACACATCAAAGGGCTTCTGGCATGACCAAAACTGGGGCTGATATCAATCTCCTCTTCAGCTCCTGGAAACTCGCTTCACATTTGTCTGTCCATTCAAACTTCTTGTCCTTCTTCAACAATTGGGTCATTGGTCGGGCTATGCTCGAGAGTCCTTCTACGGACTTGCGGTAATATCCCGCTAATCCGAGAAATGCACGGACTTGGGTTTGAGTGGTTGGGGCTTCCCATTCCTCGACATACTTGATCTTGGCGGGATCAACAGAGACTCCTCCGGCAGACACAATATGTCCTAGGAATCCTACCTCTTTCAGCCAAAACTCACATTTGCTGAACTTGGCATATAACTGATGCTCTCTCAGGGTTTCTAGGATAACTCTCATATGTTTCTCATGCTCTTCTTCGGACTTGGAGTAGATAAGGATGTCGTCGATAAACACAACTACAAACTTATCTAGGAAATTCATAAAGATCTTATTCATGAGATTCATGAAATAAGCAGG
Organism: Avena eriantha; assembly: GCA_910589775.1. NCBI lineage: Eukaryota > Viridiplantae > Streptophyta > Magnoliopsida > Poales > Poaceae > Avena > Avena eriantha. The sequence goes on from OU342741.1 coordinate 31,459,619, forward strand.
GGCATTGGTTAACCCAAAAGACATAACCGTATACTCATATAAACCATAGCGAGTAGTAAAGGCGGTCTTCGAAATATCCGTTGCACGGATCTTAAGTTGGTGATAACCAGTCCTAAGATCAATCTTTGAGAATACCTAGGCTCCAGTCAACTGATCAAATAGATCCTCTATCTTTGGCAAAGGGTACTTGTTCTTGATGGTGACATCATTCAACTTTCTGTAATCTGTGCACAGACGGTTGCCTCCATCCTTCTTGTCGACAAATAACACTGGTGATCTCCATGGCGATGCACTTGGTTGAATTAAAAATTTGGCTAGCATAGTATCCAACTACTTCTTCAGTTCCACTAACTCTAATGGGTTCATGCTATATGTTCTCTGGGCTATAGGTCCGGTTCCGGGGATTAGTTCGATGATGAACTCAATATCCCTATCCGGGGGCATACCTAGCAATTCATCTGGGAATACGTCAGGGTATTCACAGACTACTCTGACTTGGTCTATGGTGGGCAAGGCTACACTATGGTTGCACTTGAATTGACGGTGTAAGGTTTCAGAGATATTCTCTACTGTGACTCCCGAACTACTGGTCATGGTGATGGCTTTCTTAGCACATTCTATCAATCCTTTATGCCTTGACATCCAGTCCATACCTAGTACTACTTCCAATCCTTTGGTTCCAAGTACAATTAGGTTGGCATAAAAATCTATCCCATGTATTCTGATAGGTACAGCTTTGCAAATTTTTCTAGCTTTTGTTGTTGAACCGGGGATTTGAACTACATCTGGCGCTTCCTGGGCTTCTTCTGCATTCATGTGGAAGAGACGGCCATTGTGGTTGTGAGGGTTCCCTAGGGCAAATCTCCTTCCTGGCTGAACACGACGCTGCTGCTGAGCTAGGGCATTCACATTGGCACTGGCTGCAGTCTTCTTGGGACACTCATTGGAGTAGTGACCCTTCACTCCACACTCGAAACAACTGATCTGGGACTTGTCCTTGGCTGCGACAGGCACAACATTGCTGCCAGTTCTGGGTGCACTATTGTTGTTGTTGTTCTTGGGAGGTGCACGGTTGAAATTGTTGGCATTACCGGAGTTGTGATTATTTCCTCCGGACTTCACATTGCTTCCGCTACGGTTGGGGTAGCTTGGGCGAGAATTTGGGGGTCGGTTGTTCCTTGGTGCATATCCCAGTGAAGGGTTGGGATGGTACTTCAGGTGACTGTTGGATCCAGACTGCTGCATCATACGATGCTTGTGGTTGTCGTTTGCCTGGTTAATCTTCCCTTCCATCTGGATGGCAGAGTCGACTAGCTCTTCGAGATCCTGGAAACGGATATTGACGAGGACAGTCTGCATCTCGTCATGCAGTCCGTTCAAGAATCTTTCCTTCTTTTTGGCCACCGTGTTGATCTCATTAGGTGCATATCGGCAAGTGACAGGAATCGGTCATGGTACTCCACCACAGTCATTCTTCCTTGCTTCAATTCACGGAACTCATCTCTCATCCGGTTGACTAGACCCTGCGGCACGTGGGTGCGGCTGAACTTGACTTTGAATGCTTCCCATGTCATCACTTGACCATGGTTCATATTGCGGATACTATTCCACCAAGCTCTTGCATCTCCTGCTAGATAGTGGGTGGCGAAGAGAACTTTCTCATTTTCATCAACTCCTGCAACTTCTAGGTTGTTCTCCATGGTCTGTAACCAGTCATCAGCATCTATATATATCTTCTTTGTAAGGATATGTTAAAAATAAAAAATTGTGTGCGTCATTTTCATGAAGAGGCCAGGGGTATCACCTCCATTTAAAAAATATGAACTTGTCCACCACTGCGCTATATCTAGAGAATCTCCGACTAAGATTGTTTTGCGTGTCTATGAAACTTAAAACCAAATGATACTTGAAACTTCAATAGCCTATCAACCCAGAATATTTTTTCTGACTACGACTCTGTCATCACCTGGACCCCCTATGCACAAGTCTTGGCTCTGCCCCATCATATATGTATTTAAACCTTCTTAGGATATGCAAACACTACCCTCATCACCATATATCTTCCTGTTTTGATATTTTATGCTACATGAATATAATTTTCTACTTTTTCACTAGAACGTTTTGTACAACTAAAATGTAGACATATAGTAACAAGGGACATGAAAAATGGATTAATACCACCCCCTCCACCTTGCAGAAGAAGTAGAATCCTAATGGATGCAAGAGCACATATCGTTTATAGCTAGTTTCGAAGTAAGAGTATCAAACCACAAAGAGCTATTGGTAGAGGTCTTTATGCCACTTGTTACTATTCACTAGGGAGTACTTGTAAGTTATCTCTAATTCCAAGCAAGAGTGTATGAAGGGTGTTGGTGTTTTAGAGAAAAGGTAAACAAAAACAAAATAAACAATAAGAGTAACCGAGAGCATGCGCATGTAGTTATGGGAGTTGCAATATGACTGAAGATTTCTCGGGGAGTGTAGGATCCACCACTAACAAATGTATTAATTATGATTAGGATGATCTATGTTTTTTTCATGAGTATGTATGGGAGGAGCTCCAAATTAGATGATCAAAGATAAGTCATCTTTGATTTCATCCCTCATAACCATAGAGTAGGCAAGCCACCCATGACTCTCTTCTATTAAGTGTTAACCCCATGGATACGATCAAGATTGTGAGTCCCCTCTTATCCCCTTGAACACATGAGTAATGACACGACACAATATGTCACTTAGCACCATAACATCACCACATTCCCGAGAGTAATTCCCTCTCAAGTCCCTAAGGCAAAAGTTACATGGTGCACTTCACATAACATAAAGAGAGAGAGATTCAATAAATACTTCATAAATCTAAGTCATAGATCATCTTTATTTCAAGACATAATGTTTGCTAGGGTTTCACCATCTCTCCCCAAGAACATAGGTAACTACTCACATATGAAGGTAATTAGCATCATCTCTATAATTATAATGGAGCACGAAGGTATGAATGAATACAAGTGCAAATCCACGATGGGGATTGGAATTACAACTAAGTAAAAAAGGGGATCAGTGATGGAGAAGTTGATGATGATGATGTAGATCAATGTGAAGGCCTTTTCAAGATCCAAGTCCATTCTCCTCTCATCTGGTGGTGGTGATGGAGATCATATGGAGATGGAGCGACGGTGGCTATGGAGAGGTGGACCCGCGGCAGGGCTCCATCATGGAGATATGGAGGATGAATGCCTTCTCCCTTGGATCCTACCTATCTTATATAGGCCTAGGAGATCCCAAAAGAACGCCTCCTACATTCCTTTTGACCTAAGGAAGGTATAGGGACGAGTAGGGGAAATTCCAGGAAGAAACATGTCTATTCTAGTGCTTTTTGACGCCCAGAACCAATGGTACGAGCGGGCCATACGGACACACACGTCCGTATTGATGCTCGTTAAAGCATTTCATCCCATCGTATAATAGCCATCATTTCTTCATACGAATGCCGATTTGGGTGTTCTTCAGCTCGTTGGATACGTATTGACGAGAGCTACAACACCATGGTTTTGGATCTTAATTTGGATTTGATGGAAAAAATCACTTTTCCATCCCTCATATGGCTAACTCTGGTGCCTGCAAACCTTCCATATTTCCCTCTCTTTGCTCATTTTCCTTGCTTTGTCCATAATCATCCATAACACCTACACACATGTCAAAAACAAGGAAAAGTAATAAAATCCTAATAAAAACCAATAGCGGTGCAACATTCATATGAAAATGATAAGAACTTGTAATCATGCATATAAAGCATAGTAATGGCTAGAATGAGCACATAATGAGTGAATAATTACACGAAATCTATGCTTAAAAGTGCTGCAAAATGCACTCATCACATTCCCAATATAGGCATCAAGCTTCGAGTCAAATTAGCATCCAAATTGTTGTCACCCATTTTGGGCCTACTTTGAACTAAGACGGTGAAGGCTAATTTTCGAGGATGTTTTTAGCGGACACATTTCAGGCCTAAAGCTGGATCAGGATGGAGTCAAGCAAGAAGCTAACCAGGAGAAAGGGAAGGAACTAGAGGATCCAGAAGATGTTCCATGACACCCATCAAGGGGCAACAATTACCGCCATGCATGGGCCGGATCGTTATCTTGCCAGTTCATGTATGGAAATAGTGGTCCGTGTCATGGATCAATACTCAAAAAGGCCTGGTTGGTGCCAGTTTGTGCCTGGAAGACCGTGAATCAACACCTAGGATAACACAAAGATGAAGGAAAGTTCCACTCCAACACTTAAGGATCACTGGCAGCTTGGCACGGAAGACGACCACCATACACTTTGGTCCGGATCTAGTACGAAGCTAGAGGCAGAAGTTACCTAGTTTAGGGCTAGAGTTAGGAGTTTGGTTCCTACTTGTTGCCTCATATACACGTGAGAGGTGATGACCAATTGAGTCTTACACAAAACTAGCGACAAATCAATGCCTTTAGTTTTGTCTCCTCAACCCTTTCCCTACTTTCCATTTCTTTGGCGACTTCACATGTAGATCATCAGTTGAATCTACAGCCGAGCTAAGAGCATCCAAGAGCGGCTTAGTTCAACCCATAGTTGATGAAACCTCCTATAGGTTATGTCCCGAGGAACTGAGACTTCGGGTTACAAAAGCACCGGCTAGACCATCGTGCATATCACGCTTCTAGCAGGCCTCCTCCCATGTGAGATGCAGTGCATTGCCCTCAGTGTTGGAGGTACACATAATGTGTGCAGTGTCAGAAGCTAGAACCCATTTCAGCATAACACACTTGTAAGGGTATTTTACCCTCAACTATTTTTGGTTAACAATGACACTAGAGTTATTTGTGAACTACTGTTGCCATCTAGTGTTCTACACATGTTTTAGTCCAATGGTGTGTTGGAAGACCGTTGGAGACCCTCCATTTGGTAAAAATAGACAAGTGTCGGAGTTTAGTTTATTTACTTTGTTTGAGTCAATAGGAAACCACACTATTAAGAGGGGTGTCCTTGATGAGCTTGATGGGGATGTTCTCTAAGCCAAATACACATCCTACCTCATATATTTTCCATCACACATAAAGAGAGGAGAATGAGAAATCTGTTTTTGAGTATTTTGTAAGCTTGGTCCCTATCCCGGTCGGACCATCCCCCACACTAGCCAAGTCAGTGCCAACACCAGTGCACCAAAACATGCATCAACTGACACAGCCTGGTCGGACCATCCCCCACTCTATGGGCTGGTGGACCGGCCTGAGAACTGGGGCTTCCGGTATGTTGATCAATTTGACTGGCTTAGTACCGAGATGCTCATAGAATTTCTCTAAACGACTAGTTTTCTCCCTTGATCTATATATACCCCTTCTTTCACCTTGAGTAGGTTATGTTAACTATTAATATTCATTCTTTGAGCTTGCTCTCTCCATTGTTGAAACACCAAATCTTGCAGATCTCCCATTCTACCCAACTAAATCCAAATCCCTTTGGTAGAAAGCAAGAGGAGGTCCTGATCTACGTTTCCACCAAGCCATATTTCATTCTCCCTTGAGTTTATAGAGTTTTCTTGTTACTCTTGGGTTCATGGGACCCTAGGTAGGGTCGCCTGATTCACCCCGTGGAAAGTTTTTGAAGGTTTAGAGAATGCCTTAAAGTTTACCATTAGTAAGTGAGATATTCCTTCATCGGGATAGGCTCGGAGATAAGGTTCCCTTCGTGGCTTGGGGAAATCCTTCATGGGATCCCACACCCCTCTCTAGACGTGACATGGCTTCCCCCAAGGAACTGAACACGAAATACATCTTCGTCTCCGCGTGCTTTAGTTATCCCTAAACTGAATCTCTTACTTGTGTTGTTTACTTTGTGATAGCCTTTGTGCTTGAAGTCCTTGTATCATCATCTAGGTTTCCTTACCTAGTTTTCATTTAGACACACTTATATTCCACAAAACCAAAAACTTCCAAAAAATTATAAAGAAAATGTGTAGAAACCTATTCACCCCCTCTAGGTTAACCATCTTACCCTTTCAACACTTACTTGACGACTCCACTTGGGATGAAATTCTTAGACCAGACAATGATGGCCGGCACTAAGATCATTAAATCCGGTGAGATTACTCCTAAGAGCATCTTAAAGCCAAATTTTGATGAGCTCACTAATGCATGTAAAATGCATAAATGAACTTCGCAGTTTATTCCTACATATTTGCATCATTTAAAATGTTATATCCATGTTTTATATTAATATACGAGGATTTACCAATGATTCCATTTATTTGAGTTATAACTCTGCAGAACAAGAAAACCTTGGTTTTCGTTTTTTAAGTTTTAGGGACCTAGACGGAGTCAAATGGACCTGAGATTATTTTAGATTTATTTTTTCATAAAGACAATGACCTAGAGAATTTGGACCTCATGAGCGGGCCTGGAGGCCCAGAAGAGACTAGGTGGTGCGGCCTAGGGAGGGGCCCATGCCATGCTACGACCATGTACACCACTGCATGTTGTAGTGTATAATTCATTGATATAATACTCATGAAAGTCCTTATCCGAAAATATCACATCTCTCATAGTGGTACAATAGGAATATTGCAGGTCCAACCGTATTTTTATTCATATCAAGAGCTCAAAGTGTACAAAGGTTTCGAGATCATCCTCGCTCCAATGAGGATTTACTGCGTGATGGTTGTTTAAATGCAAATGGAATAGCTTCCTAATCAATGGTAGTAGTAAGCTTAAAACCATTGGAGTTGGTAACTCAATGGAGAACTATACTATTTCTAGCTCAACTACTTATGCGTGCTATTGTGGATCATAGGTCTACATCTTTTATTTTTGCTATATCTACACCTCCGCTGTCTTTTCTAATACCCTGTTGTAATTATTTTAAACTAAAATTAATCTCATAAAGCTTGATTTGTTTGATGCGGTACAAGGGGTATAAATAGGAGGCCAAAGGCCAAAGCGACTAGCCTAACCCTAACTTGTGTTGCAAGAATAATAGTCTAACACCCCCCCCCCCCCCGCAATATCAACAGGAGGCTCGCCAATGTTGAGACTGAAACGAATATCTTGAAATGGTTGAGTACCAAGACCTTTTGTGAAGCTGTCCGCGAACTGACTGTCGACGGAACATGAAGAACACGAACTTGTCCAAGTACCACCTACTGGCGGAGAAAATGAATATCTATCTCAATATGCTTAGTTCGTCGATGTTGTACTGGATTACTAAACATGTAAATGGCAGATATGTTGCCATAGTAAATAATAGTAGCCTCCTGGATAGGACGATGAAGCTCCTATAATAACTGATGAAGCCAAATGGTGTCAGCAATAGCATGTGCCACGACGTAGTATTCAGCCTCAGAAGACGAGCGGGAGATCGTAACTTGTATTTTTGAGGACCAAGAAATCAAATTGTTACTAAGAAAAACAAAAAATCCGGATGTGGACCTATAAGTATCTGGAAAAACCAACTCAATCTACATCAAAGTATGCTATCAAAGAAGTAGGAGAAGAAGTATTTATATGAAAACCATGATCAAGAGTTCCTTTGAGATAATGAAGAATACGTTTGACGTGATTATAGTGGAGAAGACGAGGATCATGCTTATATAAACAAGCTTGTTAAACTGCGAAAGAAATTTCTGGTCGAGTAGGAGTGAGGGGTTAAAGAGCACTAGTGAGACTATGATAAAGAGAAGCATCAGAGAATAGTTCACCATCAGCAGAGAGTTTGGAAGTAGTATCAACGTGAGTGCGAGAAGATTGACAATCAAGCATGCTAGCACGGGATAAAAGGTCGAGAATGTATTGGCGTTGAGACAAAAAAAAGGCCAGAAGTATCACTAAGGATGGCCATGCCCAAAAAGTGATGAAGAAAACCAAGACCAGTCATAGAAAATTCAGAGCGAAGAAGAGAGATGATGTGATACAGGAAGGAGGTAGAAGAAGCTGTAAGAATAATGTCATCAACATAAAGAAGTAAATATGAAATATTGGACTTGACATTGTAAACAAAGAGAGAGGTGTCAGAAAGATAAGGGACAAAACCAATGGTATGAAGAAAGGAAGAAAATTGTTGAAACCAGGCGCATGGGGCTTGTTTGAGACCATATAGGGATTTTTTAAGACAAACATGATTAGGATGAGAAGAGTCTTCAAAGCCAAGTGGTTGTTGACAATAAACAGTTTCTTGAAGAGAACCATGAATTTGACATCAAGTTGGTGAATAGGCCATTGAGAGGAAACAACAATGTTAAGCACAACCTGAATGGTGTTAGGCTTAACAATGGGAGAAAAGGTTTCATCATAGTCAATACCGCATTGTTGAGAATAACCATGGCATACCCATTGAGCTTTGCGAGCAAGACTACGATCTAAATGAAAGTTTTGACGAAAAAACCTATTTTCCAGAAACAATGTTTGTATTAGTAGGACGAGGAACAAGTTGCCAAGTGTGATTTTCTAGCAATGCATTAAATTTCTATTTCATGGCTCAAGCCCAATGAGGATCAAGAAAAGCGGCTTTATAGGTTTAGGTATGGGAGATAGAGAAGTATTAGCATGTAGGTTAAGACGTTGAGTAGGAAGACAAAAACCAGATTTTCCATGAGTGCGCATAGTATGATCGTTTTGTTGAACGGGAATAGGGATGGATTGTGTAGGTAGGGGTGGAGTAGGCATAGAGGCGTCTGGTGCAGCGGATGAAGTGGATGCGGGAGGAGTGAAGGTCTGGTCAGGTGACGTGGCAAAGAAATCGAGCGAGGGGATTGTCGTGGCAGGATGTTCTGGAGCAGGCACTGCGGGAGGGGTGTCTGGCACGGTCTCTACCGCGGCAGGGGTTTGTATCGCAGGTGATGCCACGGCAGGAGTTTGGGGCAGGTTTGCTATCGCGGCATGGACGTCTATCGTGGCATAGTAAGGAAGAATGACACGACGCGAAGTAGAGGGAGAGAGACTGATAGTGGACGGTGCAGTCGAAGAACGCGAGGCTAAAGGAAATATATGTTCAGAAAAGGTGACATGGCGAGAAACATGAACATGACCATGTAATAAATCAAGGCAATGATTGCCCTTGTGATCATCGGAAAAACCAAGATGGACACATGGAATGGAGCGGGTGGAGAGTTTATGTGGACAAGTGGCATATGCATTGGGAAAGCAAAGACAGTCGAACACACGAAAATTGGAATAATTGGGATGACTAAGAAAAAGAGAAAATTAGGGAGTAGTATAGGCGTGATCTAGGGTCGAATATTGAGCAGAAAGGTCGTCGTGCGAAGGGCTTTAGCCTAGTATGGTGCAGGCATGGATGAGTGAAGTAATAAAGTGCGAACAGTATCGTTGATAGTACAGAGGGAACACTCAACTTTACTGTTCTGCAGAGAAGTATAGGGGCAAGAAAAACAAAGAAGAATGCAATGTTGAAGAAATAATGTGCGGTTTTTAATATTATCAAATTCATGGCCATTGTCTCATTGGATGAAACGAATTGGGAGAAAGAAGTGAACATAGACATATCGTTGAAAATTAAGAAAAGTTGTATGAACATCGGATTTATCACGCAAAGGGAAAGTCCAGACATAGTGAGTAAAATCATCTAGGATAACAAGATAATATTTAAAACCCGAAATACTTATAATAGGAGATGTCCACAAATCACAGTGTAATAATTCAAATAGAAAAGTTCTACTAGAGGTAGAAGAACTAAAAGGAAGACGCACATGTTTCCCTATTTGACAGGACTCGCAAACCAAAGAATTATGAGTGTCTCGATTAAAAGGAATAGAAAATTCACGAAGGAGCAACGATAGGGTAGCACTATGAGGATGTCCAAGACGTTGGTGCCAAAGGTCGATGGAAACCATCATGGATGTAGGAGGAGCAGTAGCAGGCGCGCCATGAAGAGAGTAAAGGTCACCGGAGCTATTGAAGCGTGCGATCTCGTCCTTGGTCCGGTAATCCTTCACAGACAAACAAAAGGGGTAAAATTCAACAAGGACAAGGTTATCACGAGTGAATTGGCAGATATAAATTATATTTTTAATAAGAGATGGGGCGATAAGAACGTCACGAAGAAATAGTGGTTTGAATGGGGAGCGGAGATGGGAGTAGAAGAACCATCGGCAAGAGTGATAGAAGAAAATGGGATGACGTGCAAGATCATAGAAAATTACTTGATGTAGACATGTAACTAGAAGCACCATAATCGTAAATCCATTCCATACCTGAGTTTCCTTGAGCAGC